>CM038143.1:22344607-23009607 GCA_021437245.1 Aegilops speltoides
ACTTCATGTAGATGTTGAAGATGTGGATGCTCAATGTTGATGGAGATCATCAAGAGTTGGGAGATATCCTTTGGATTGGGCACTTTCAATACCTACATGGGTTAGTCCCACAAGGAACAAACAAGGATATCCATGGACATAGATTGAAGTTCACAATAGATGATGTCCATGAAAGCAATGATTACCTTGTCCCTTGACTTACCAACAAGAGGGTTTGTGACTCCATGAACTAGTGCACGATGTGGAAGTTGATTGCACAAGTTTTTGCCTAAATGAATGTGAGTGAAGTATGTTGGCGGAGTCACCCTCTTCCTAGTTCTTCTTCTTCGGGATCCACATCATCTTGATGGGAATCCTTGGGGTTGTAGTTGAGCTTGACGAAGTAGAACTTGACTTTTCCTTGGGAACCCACTTGACCATGGCTTGAGGTGCTTCAACAAATGCATCAATCTCCTCTTGAAGCTTGTCCTTGCCTTTTAGCTTGTGGTCTTGTGGTGGAAGGTCATCTTGAGCTTGTTCCACATTGGAAGAAGTAGGATCATACTTCTCCTTTTGAGGAACAAACTGTGGAGTAGGATATTGACCTTCTTCCCATTCAACACCTTCGGCGTTGAACTTTCGCTCAAAACCAATTCCTTGATTCTTCGGTGCCTTCCTTGCTTGCGAACAATTTCCTCAAAGTTCTTGCTTCCGGCAAGGCTCTTGTAGACACCTTTCTCTATGATCCCTTTCAATAAACTATTTTCTTGCTCAAGTGTAACTTGGCTTGAAACATTGTTAGTGGAATCAAGAGAACTACTAGAAGCAACAATATTGGATTTAGCATGGTTATTGTTACTACTAGAGAAAGAATTTTTCTTATGCTTGTCATGCTTAGTCTTAATGGGTGGCAAGAAATTAGACAAGAGAAGTCGTTTGGCAAGATATGAAGAACTCTTCTTTCGAAGATCGTCATTGATTGCTTTTAGAAACTCATGTTCTTGCTCTAGAGTGAGCTTCTCGAAGCGTAGCTTCTCATGAGATCTTAGGAGCTCTCTATGATCTTCTTGAGTTGTTTCATGAGCTAACTTAAGAGTGTTTAGTTCTTTAGTTAGACGCTCAATCTCCTTCATAGCATTGTCATTCGACTCTTCTCGACTATAAAGACTACTAGCATGTTCATCATTACTAGGCTCACTTGATTTATCATGTAAGAGCTCATCTTCACCAAGCAAGTCATCCTCATCACTATCAAAGTCAATGAATTCAGGGTGTGATACCTTGGGGCCTTTAGCCATGAAGCATCTTCCAATTCCCTCATTTGGTGAATCAAATAAGTCGTAGGAGTTGGAGTTGGAGGATACGAGAGCAAGACCGCAACACCTTCATCTTGGTTGTAGTCGAGTTGGAGTGATAGCTTCCTTCGGATTGATTGTCGGAGTTGGAGCGGAGACCCATTCACCTACATGAGCTTGATGTTTTCTTCTTGTGTAGCTCCTTGATGACTTGTCTTTCCTCTCCGAATCCTTGCTTCTCCGAGAGGGTCTTCGTTCATAACGATCATCTCTGCTCCTTCTCTCTTTCCGAGGTGACTCATCTCTTGAGCTTCTTCTTCTTGGAGATTCTTCTCTTCTCTCTTGTGGGAGCCGTACACTCATTTGAGTAGTGTCCGGTCTTCCACAATTGTAGCAGTTTCGATCACGACTAGAAGATCTCTTTTCATCATATGATCTAGACTTTGAGCTTCTCTCTTTGCCTCTATTCTTGTAGAATTTGTTGAAGTTCTTGACCATTAGGCTTATCTCTTCATTGGAAACTAACTTGTCACTTGAGGTTGTGGGAGCATCACTTGTAGCTTTGTAAGCACCACTTGACTTGTTGTGAAGCTCTTCCTTATCCTTAAGTGTCATCTCATGAGCAACAATTCTTCCAATGACTTGGTTGGCTTGAGATTCTTGTAGTTTGGCATCATTTGGATCAAAGTGCACACGGTGTCATACTTTCCATCCAAAGCTCGAGAATCTTCTTGATGATGAATCGGTCGGTCATTTCTTCGCTTCCTAAGCCGGCAATCTCATTTGTGATGAGAGCAAGCCTAGAGTACATTTCAGCGACTCCTTCACCATCCTTCATCTTGAACTTGTCAAGTTGACCTTGAAGAATATCTAGCTTTGATTCCTTCACGGACTCGGTACCTTCGTGCATTTTAACCAAAGTATCCCAAATCTCTTTGCATTCTCAAGGCGGCTGATTTTGTTGAACTCCTTGGGACACAAGGCATTGAAGAGAATGTCACAAGCTTGAGCATTGTTTTGCAACATCCATAATTCTTCCGTTGTAACCCGCGATCCGAACTTTTCCTTCCTCGAAGAATTCACCTTGCATACCAACACAAATAATGCCCCATGCGGCTGGGTTATGACCAAGAATATGCATTTTCATTTTATGCTTCCAACTAGCAAAATTTGTACCATCAAAGTAAGGACCTCTCTGAAAATTACCCTCACTAGGCGCCATACTCTCCTAGGTTGTGAAACCAAGCTTATGGAGTCAATGCAATGGAAACCAATACAATGGAGACCAAAGCTCGATACCACTTGTAGGATCGAAAGTATGTCTAGAGGGGGTGATTAGACTACTTGACAATATAAAAATTCTGCCTTTTGACAAAGAACAGTTTTTGGCAGATTCACAATTATGATCAAGTCAAGCATCACCCTACACATGCAATTCTAGAGTATAGGCAGCGGAAAGTAAATTGCACATGTAGTAAAGAGAGGTGGAGAAGAGCAAACGCAATTTTGGAGACGCGGTGATTTTTCTCGTGGTTCCGATAGGTGGTGCTATCGTACTTCCACGTTGATGGAGACTTCAACCCACGGAGGGTAACGGCTGTGAGAGTCCACGGAGGGCTCCACCCACGAAGGGTCCACGAAGAAGCAACCTTGTCTATTCCATCATGGCCTACGCCCACGGAGGGCTAGCCTTACTGGGGTAGATCTTCACGAAGTAGGCGATCTCCTTGCCCTTACAAACTTCTTGGTTCAACTCCACATCTCGACGGAGGCTCCCAAGCAACACCTAACCAATCTAGGAGGCACCACCCTCCAAAAGGTAATAGATGTTGTAGATGATGATGAACTCCTTGCTCTTGTGCTTCAAATGATAATCTTCCCAACACTCAACTCTCCTCACTGATTTGGCTGTGGTGGAAGAAAGGATTGAGTGGAAAGCAACTTGGGAAGGCTAGAGATCAAGCTTCATATGGTGGGAGTGGAGCAACTTGATCTCAACACAAGGGTAGGTAGTTCTCTTCTCAGAAATGTAAGGTAGGAGTGGTAGTTCTTTCTGATGGCTCTCTCCACGAATGAAGAGGGGTGGAGGGTATTTATAGCCTCCACACAAAATCCAACCGTTACACATTTGAGCAATCTCGGTGGGACCGAAGTTGACAACTCGGTGAGACCGAAAGTTCAAATAATGTGAGCGTTGGGATTTTAGTGGGACCGAAAATACAATCTCGGTTAGTCCGATTCGTGCAATGACAAGAGCATGCCGGTTCGGTGGGACCGACTTCATCATCTCGATGACACCGATTTGATGATGAGAAGGTTCTGAAGCTTGGCAACTCATGTTTCGGTGAGACCGAGTTCAGAATCGGAAAATCCGAGTTTTCTAGGGTTTGGCTTATGGCTGAGGTGGTTCATCTCGGTGTGACTGAGTTTGGAAAATCGGTGGGACCGAGACTACTTATGAGTGTATATGGCAGTGAAAGTTCTGATAGTTTAGGAGATGTATCACTAAGCACTTGAGCAACCAGATCATCATCATAACCTCATCCCCTTTTAATAGTATTGGCTTTTCCTATGGACTCAATGTGATCTTGGATCACTAAACCAAAAATGGAGTCTTGAGCTTTTGCCAATGCTTGCCTTAGCATTTTGAGGGGTCCACTTCTTGATCCTTGCCATACCCATATCATCGAACTTTCTGAAATGATTCTCAAGTAACTATTAGTTCAATGATATATACGTTGTTATTAATTACCAAAACCACCCGGGGATTAGTTGCACTTTCATAGATCTACCACGAGATCAAGGAGGCTAAACCCTAGAAGCTAGCCTATGGTATGATTGTTGTAATGTATGTCGTCCTACGGACTAAAGCCCTCCGGTTTATATAGACACCGGAGAGGGCTAGGGTTACTGCAGTCGGTTACAATGGTAGGAGATCTACATATCCGTATTGCCAAGCTTGCCTTCCACGCCAAGGAAAGTACCATCCGGACACGAGCCGGAGTCTTCAATCTTGTATCTTCGTAGTTTTGGAGTCCGGCGGATATTGATAGTCCGGCTGTCCGAACACCCCCTAGTCCAGGACTCCCTCAACGTGCCTCTTGATGTATGTTTTGGTGACCAACTTGCGGGTTCCGCCCATGAACCTATGCATAGGGGTTGGCACACGTTTTCTTGACTCTCCGGTAGAAACTTTGGGGCACTCTTTGAAGTACCTTGTGTTGGTTGGATGAATCTGAGATTGTGTGATGCATATCGTATAATCACGCCCACGGATACTTGAAGTGACAATGGAGTATCTAGATGACATTAGCGTTTTGGTTGATTTGTATCTTAAGGTGTTATTCTAGTATGAACTCTTTTATAGATCGATCCGAAAGAATAACTTTGAGGTGGTTTCGTACCCTACCATAATCTCTATGTTTGTTCTCCGCTATTAGTGGCTTTGGAGTGACTCTTTGTTGCATGTTGAGGGCTTGTTATATGATCTATATATGTTATTATTGTTGTGAGAACTTGCACTAGTGAAAGTACGAACCCTAGGCCTTGTTTCCTATCATTGCAATACCGTTTACGCTCACTTTTATCATTAGTTACCTTGCTGTTTTTATTATTTCAGATTACAAAAACCCATATCTACTATCCATATTGCACTTGTATCACCATCTCTTCGCCGAACTAGTGCACCTATACAATTTACCATTGTATTGGGTGTGTTGGGGACACAACAGACTCTTTGTTATTTGGTTGCAGGGTTGTTTCAGAGAGACCATCTTCATCCTATGCCTCCCACGGATTGATAAGCCTTAAGTCATCCACTTGAGGGAAATTTTCTAATGTCCTACAAACCTGTGCACTTGCAAGCCCAACAACGTCTACAAGAAGAAGGTTGTGTAGTAGACATCAGACGCCCCCCCCCCTTCCTTCCTCTCCTCTCTCCCCTTCCTTACCCTCTCCTACTTGGACAAGGAAAGGAGGGAGTCCAACTCTCGGTGGGAGTAGGACTCCTCCCTGGCGCGCCCTCCCCTGGCCGGCCGCCCCCTCCCCCTTGGTCCTTTATATATGAGGCAGGGGCACCCCATAGACACAACAATTGATCCCTTGGATCTCTTAGCCGTGTGCGGTGCCCCCCTCCACCATAATCCACCTCGATAATATCATAGCGGTGCTTAGGCGAAGCCCTGTGTCGGTAGAACATCATCATCGTCACCACATCGTCGTGCTGACGAAACTCTCCCTCAAAGCTTGGCTGGATCGGAGTTCGAGGGACGTCATCGAGCTGAACGTGTGCTAAACTCAGAGGTGCCGTACGTTCGGTACTTGATCGGCCGGATCATGAAGATGTACGACTACATCAACCGTGTTGTGCTAACACTTTCGCTTTCGGTCTATGATGGTGCATGGACACACTCTCCCCTCTCGTTGCTATGCATCACCATGATCTTGCGTGTGCGTAGGAAACTTTTTGAAATTACTATGTTCCCCAGCAGTGGTATCAAAGCTAGGTTTTATGCGTAGATGTTATATGCACGAGTAGAACACAAGTGAGTTGTGGGGGATACAAGTCATACTGCTTACCAGCATCTCATACTTTGGTTCGGCGGTATTGTTGGATGAAGCGGCCCAGACCGACATTACACGTACGGTTAGGCGAGACTGGTTCGACCGACGTGCTTTGCACACAGGTGGCTGGCGGGTGTCAGTTTCTCCAACTTTAGTTGAACCGAGTGTGGCTACGCCCGGTCCTCGAGAAGGTTAAAACAACACTAACTTGACGAACTATTGTTGTGGTTTTGATGCGTAGGTAAGAACGGTTCTTGCTCAGCCCGTAGCAGCCACGTAAAACTTGCAACAACAAAGTAGAGGACGTATAACTTGTTTTTTCAGGGCATGTTGTGATGTGATATGGTCAAGGCATGATGCTATATTTTATTGTATGAGATGATCATGTTTTGTAACTGAGTTATCGGCAACTGGCAGGAGCCATATGGTTGTCGCTTTATTGTAAGCAATGCAATAGCCCTGTAATTGCTTTACTTTATCACTAAGCGGTAGAGATAGTCGTAGAAGCAATAGTTGGCGAAACAACAACGATGCTACGATGGAGATCAAGGTGTCGCGCCAGTGACGATGGTGATCATGACGGTGCTTCGAAGATGGAGATCACAAGCACAACATGATGATGGCCATATCATATCACTTATATTGATTGCATGTGACGGTAGCATTATAAGATGATCTCTCACTAAATTCCAAGATAAAAGTGTTCTCCCTGAGTATGCACCGTTGCCAAATTTCGTCGTGCCCAGACACCACGAGATGATCGGGTGTGATAAGCTCTACGTCCATCTACAACGGGTGCAAGCCAGTTTTGCACACGCAGAATACTCAGGTTAAACTTGACGAGCCTAGCATATGCAGATATGGCCTCAGAACACTGAGACCGAAAGGTCGAGCGTGAATCATATAGTAGATATGATCAACATAGTGATGTTCACCATTGAAAACTACTCCATTTCACGTGATGATCGGTTATGGTTTAGTATATTTGGATCACGTGATCACTTAGATGATTAGAGATGTCTATCTAAGTGGGAGTTCTTAAGTAATATGATTAATTGAACTTAAATTTATCATGAACTTAGTCCTGGTAGTATTTTGCAAATTATGTTGTAGATCAATAGCTCGTGTTGTTGCTTTCATATGTTTATTTTGATATGTTCCTAGAGAAAACTGTGTTGAAAGATGTTAGTAGCAATGATGCGGATTGGATCCATGATCTGAGGATTGTCCTCATTGCTGCCTGAAGAATTATGTCCTTGATGCACCGCTAGGTAGCGGACCTATTGCAGGAGCAGATGCAGACGTTATGAACGTTTGGCTAGCTCAATATGATGACTACTTGATAGTTTAGTGCACCATGCTTAACGGCTTAGAATCGGGACTTCAAAGACGTTTTGGACGTCATGGGCCATATGAGATGTTCCAGGAGTTCAAGTTAATATTTCAAGCAAATACCCGAGTTGAGAGATATGAAGTCTCCAACAAGTTCTACAGCTAAAAGATGGAGGATAATTGCTCAACTAGTGAGCATGTGCTCAGATTGACTGGGTACTACGATCGCTTGAATCAAGTGGGAGTTAATCTTCCAGATAAGATAGTGATTGACAGAGTTCTCTAGTCACCATCACCAAGTTAGTAAAACTTCGTGATGAACTATATTATGCAAAGGATGACAAAAACGATTCCCGAGCTCTTCGCGATGTTGAAATCATCGAAGGTAGAAATCAAGAAAGAGCATCAAGTGTTAATGATTGACAAGACCACTAGTTTCAAGAAAAGGGCAAAGGGAAAGAAAGGGAACTTCAAGTAGAATGACAAGCAAGTTGTCACTCCCGCGAAGAAGCCCAAAGCTGGACCAAAGCCTGAAAATGAGTGCTTACACTGCAAAGGAAATAGTCACTGGAAATGGAAATGCCCTGAATATTTGGTGGATAAGAAGGATGGCAAAGTGAACAAGGGTATATTTGATATCCAGGTTATTGATGTGTGCCTTAGTAGTGTTTATAGTAGCCCCTAAGTATTTGATACTTGTTCGGTTGCTAAGATTAGTAACTCGAAACAGGAGTTACATAATAAAAAGAGACTAGTTGAGGGGAAGTGACGATGAGTGTTGGATTGATATGATCATCATCACACACTCCCTATACTTTCGGGATTAGTGTTAAACCTAAAGAAATGTTATTTGGCGTTTACGTTGAGCATGAATATGATTTGATCATGTTTATTGCAATACGGTTATTCATTTAAAGTCAGAGAATAATTGTTGTTCTATTTACATGAATAAAACCTTCAATGGTCATACACCCAATGAAAGTAGTTTGTTGGATCTCGATCGTAGTGATACACATATTCATAATATTGATGCCAAAAGATGCAAAGTTAATAATGATAGTGAAACTTATTTGTGGCACTATCGTTTGGGTCATATCGGTGTAAAGCGCATGAAGAAACTCCATAAAAATGGATTTTCAGAATCACTTGGTTATGAATCATTTGATGCTTGCGAATCGTGCCTTTTGGGCAAGATGACTAAAACTCCGTTCTCCAGAACAATGGAACGAGCTACTGACTTGTTGGAAATAATACATACTGATGTATACAGACCAATGAGTAATAAGGCTCGTGGCGGGTATCATTATTTTCTGACCTTCACAGATGATTTAAGCAGATATGGGTATATCTACTTGATCAAACATAAGTGTGAAATAGTTGAAAGGTTCAAAGAATTTCAGAGTGAAGTGGAAAATCATTGTAACCAGAAAATAAAGTTTCTGCGATCTGATCGTGGAGATGAATATTTGAGTTACGAGTTTGGCCTTCAGTTAAAATAATGTGGAATAGTTTCACAAATTCATGCCACATGGAACACCACAGCGTAACGGTGTGTCCGAATGTCATAACCGCACTTTATTTGATATGGTGTGATCAATGATGTGTCTTACCGATTTACCAATATTGTTTTGGGGTTATGCATTAGAGATAGCTACATTCACGTTAAATAGGGCACCATCTAAATCCATTGAGACAACACCGTATGAACTATGGTTTAGCAATAAACCTAAGATATCGTTTCTTAAAGTTTGGAGTTGCGATGCTTATGTAAAAAGTTTCAACCCGATAAGCTCGAACCCAAATCAGAGAAATGTGTCTTCATAGGATACCCAAAGGAAACTATTGGGTACATCTTCTATCATTGATCCGAAAGGCAAGACATTCGTTGCCAAGAATGGATCCTTTCTAGAGAAGAGTTTCTCACGAAAGAAGTGAGTGGGAAAAAAGTAGAACTTGATGAGGTAATAGTACCTTCTCCCGAATTGGAAAATAGTTCATCACTGAAATCAGTTCCAGTGATTCCTACACCAATTAGTGACGAAGCTAATGATGATGATCATGAAACTTCAGATCAAGTTACTACAGATCCTCATAGGTCTTCGAGAGTACGGTCCACACCAGAGTGGTACGGTAATCCTGTTCTAAAAGTCATGTTACTAGACCATGATAAACCTACGAACTATGAGGAAGCAATGATGAGCCCAGATTCCGCGAATGGCTAGAGGCCATGAAATCTGAGATAGGGTCCATGTATGAGAAAAAAGTGTGGACTTTGGTGGACTTTCCCGATGATCGGCAAGCCATAGAAAATAAATTGATCTTCAAGAGGAAGACGGACGTTGATAGTAGTGTTACTATCTACAAAGCTCGACTTGTCGCAAAAAGGTTTTCAACAAGTTCAAGGTGTTGACTACAGTGACATTTTCTCAACTTTAGCGATGCTTAAGTCTATCCGAATCATGTTAGCAATTGCCACATTTTATGAAATCTGGCAAACAGATGTCAAAACTGCATTCCTTAATGGTTTTCTTAAAGAAGAGTTGTATATGATGCAACCAGAAGGTTTTGTCAATCCTAAAGGTGCTAACAAAATGTGCAAGCTCTAGCGATCCATCTATGGACTGGTGCAAGCATCTCAGAGTTGGAATAAACGCTTTGATAAGTTGATCAAAGCATATAGTTTTATACGGACTTGCAGTGAAGCTAGTATTTACAATAAAGTGAGTGGGAGCACTACAACCTTTCTGATAAGTATATGTGAGTGACATGTTGTTGATCAGAAATGATGTAGAATTTTTCTGGAAAGCAAAAAGAAGTGTTTGAAAGGAGTTCTTTAAAAGAAAGACCTCAGTAAAGCTGCTTACATATTGAGCATCAAAGATCTATTGAGATAGATCAATACACTTGATAAGATTTTCAATGAGTACATACCTTGACAAGATTTTGAAGTAGTTCAAAATGGAACAGTCAAACAAAGAGTTCTTGCCTGTGTTGCAAAGGTATGAAATTGAGTAAGACTCAAATCCCGACCACTGCAGAAAATAGAAAAAGAAAGAAAGTCATTCCCTATGCCTCAGTCATAGGTTCTATAAAAGTATGCCATGCTATGGACCAGACCTATTGTATACTATACCCTGGTTTGGCAAGGGAGTACAATGGTGATCTAGGAGTAGATCACTAGACATTGGTCAAAATTATCCTTAGTGGAACAAGGATAGTGTCGGTGTCAAAACGGGTGGATCTCGGGTAGGGGGTCCCGAACTGTGCGTCTAGGTGGATGGTAACAGGAGACAAGGGACACGATGTTTTTACCCAGGTTCGGGCCCTCTCGATGGAGGTAAAACCCTACTCCTACTTTATTGATATTGATGATATGGGTAGTACAAGAGTGGATCTACCACGAGATCAAGGAGGCTAAACCGTAGAAGCTAGCCTATGGTATGATTGTTGTAATGGTTGTTGTGTCCTACGGACTAAAGCCTTCCGGTTTATATAGACACCGGAGAGGGCTAGGGTTACACAAAGTCGGTTACAATGGTAGGAGATCTACATATCCGTATCGCCAAGCTTGCCTTCCACGCCAAGGAAAGTCCCATTCGGACACGGGACGGAGCCTTTAATCTTGTATCTTCGTAGTCTTGAAGTCCGGCGGACGATGATAGTCCGGCTGTCCGGACACCCCCTAGTCCAGGACTCCCTCAGTAGCCCCCGAACCAGGCTTCAATGACGATAAGTCCGGCGCGTATGTAGTCTTCGGCGTTGCAAGGCGGGTTCTCCTCCAAATTTCGTGTGTTTGCCGAACAGTGTCCGGCTTCCTTATCAATGTTTTGCTTCTTGGCTTCCACGCCCAATAATGGCCATCTTCCACCCGTCGCACGAATGCGAAAAGCCAGGGTATCTTTTATGTTTAACCCCCTAGCTGTGCAAATAATCTGCCTATAAGAGAGGCAAGAATCCAGATCCAAATCACACCATCTTACTTCATGAGTACTCATCGGGCGCCGACCAAGAATCCATTCTATCATGGACCGTCGACGCGGCTCCTCTTCTCGCGCTCCCAGCCCTCCGCCAGGAGATTGGAGGAGATGTTCTGTCCCGCACAACGAGCTGGTGACGCTCCAAGCAAAGGGATATCTCCCTCCGGCCTTCATGGTCCCGGTTCGAGCCGGGTTCGCCACCTACCAAGGAGGGAAGCAAGCGGAGGCTACCCCAAGTCCCAACAAAGGGGAGCGGGTATGCTTCGTCCCCTATCTGATAAGGGGGCTCGGGTTTCCTATACATCCATTCCTCCGCGGGCTCCTGGAGTTCTACGGACTCCACCTCCATCACCTTACGCCCGCCTCTATCCTGCATATCGCGGAGTTACGTAGCTCTTATGAGCTATTCGGGCGTTGAGCCCCATTTCGCACTGTGGACGAGGTTGTTCTGCCTTGTACCCCGCTCTCACGGGGGTCCATATATCAAGTGGGCGGCGCCGAAATATGGCGCATTGCCGGGACCGGATATCCATCCGGAACCCCTAAGAAGGTGTCCGAAGACTGGCCTTCGGAATGGTTTTACATAGAAGACGGTCCGCTACCAGACCCTGTTCGGATCGGCCTCCCGGAGTTCAGTAATGCTCCTCTGAAGAAACGCCTTAGTTGGCGTCCCCGGAGCCCCCAACTGGAGGAAGACAAGAGCGTCCATTATTTGATGGGCCGGATAAGATTACTGGCCCATTCCGGGTTGACCATGATTGGAGTCATGGTAACATGCATTACACGGGGGGTGCAGCCACTGCAATACAGGGGCCACCCCATGTGGGATTTCAACGGGGAGGACGATGCCACCCGTCATGGCCGCAAAGGACCGGATTCGGCCGAGGATCTGGCGAAGATCCTGTCCGGCCAGTACAAGGGAGAGAAGGAGGACTTTCTCCGGACGAACCCGTTGAATGGGTTCTCCATGAATAACCCTCGGCGTTGGCTAAGCGAACACTTTACGGGCCCGACCCATGCTTTTAAAGTAAATTTCTTATATCATGTTTTCAACGCAGGAGCTGCGTCGGGTTGTGGAGGACATGCTAAGTCTAGCTCCGCAACCCGAGGATCCAGAGAGATCCCAGGATCCGGTCTCCAAAGAGGATCCGGAATTAAAGGTGGAGCTAATCGACGGGGTGTTCCACCAGCTCAGCATGGATAATGCTTTAGTCGCCATTACGGCTGACTACCCTGGACTATATCTGGCTTCCCAGGTGATTGTGACCGAAGTCCCGACACCATTATCTCTTCCTTGCTCATTTCTGACCTTCGCGTACGATGGTCTTTTGCAGGAAGCGCCTTCAAGGCGGGAAGCCGAGCCCGCGGCGGCTGACCAACAAAGGCTAGTCCGGACCAGTAGGCGGAAGAGCAGTGCGGCGAGGACTGAAACGTCGCCGCAAAGGTATAGCACTCAGTTAATTATTTGGAGCAACGTTCCTAGGAAGCGTTTGAGTGCTCATGACTTTTGTAGGAGAAAAAGCGCCCACCGGACTGCGGGCGTAGAGGTTGCCAATCCAACCTCTACCAGCCGAGCTCAAAGACTGGTGCGGAGGGGAGGCGCAAAGCGCAAGGCGCGAGCCGACACTCCTCCAACGGAGGATGCCGACTGACTGTCCGGCACCAAGTCTCGAGGTGGAGAGCGCCATGAACCACAGCGCCACGACAGATTTCGACGCGTGCTTCTCCCCTGAGGCGTCGAATGCCTTTAACGCAGGGGACGCGCACCTCCGTGTGGCTCAAGATGGTTTTACCAGAGCCACGGAGCAGTATGTAAAAGACATACTGGTAGGAGAATTTAATAGTTGTATATGCCAGTAGCCCCCGAGACTTAAATTAGTTATATTAACTGATTTACGGATCATTTGAAATGCAGGGTCTTACGGAGAAGAATACCCAACTGTCTCAGGAGCTGCAAGAGTGCAAGGCCCAACTCGAGGCCGCACTTGCTGCCGCAGGAGGAAACACAAAGACCCCTCCTGGTAACACATTATTTTAAAAAGATAAGTGGTGTGCGGCGTGCGTGCAAGTCTAATAATGACGTTACAGGTGCTGCCGGACAAGATCCGGATAGGCAAGAACTACTGGGCCAGCTGAAGGCCGGCGAGAGGGTGCTGAATAGGGTGCAGCAGGAAAGGAACAAGCTCCAGGATGCCCACGCCAAGCTCGGAGAAGAGCTGAAAGGTGTTCGGGCCGAGCTGTCCGGCTCCGTTAAGGAGACTGAGCGGCTTCGTCGCGGCATCTATAGTAAGTGCTTGAGCGGACTCCTTTGAAAAGAAGAGTTCGGCGAGGAAGTCAATTGACAAAATATGTCTTATAGGTATACTCACAGGTCGCCCTGCGGAGGAGATGCCCGTATCAACGGGTGATCAACTTCCCGAGCTGTTGCAGCTGCTCGAACGAGTTCGGCAGGCAATGAGCGGCGTCGTCTAGGCTTTATGGCCAGCCTTCTACCTACCCGAGGGCCTTGGGGAGCTTGTGGAGAAGCTTCAGGGAGTGCGGCAGCGCTTCCGTCTATGGAAGATTTCGGCCTGCTGCCAAGGTGCCAGGGAGGCTTGGGCCATGGTGAAGACGCGGTACAAGAAGGCGGATCCCAACCACATGGCCGAGGTCGGACCTGTGGGGCCTGATGGGAAGGAGATCCCTGTGAGTTTAGTGTACGGCCAAGTAGAGTTGGCCGCTAAATTTTCCCAATGGGACTATAAATTAGACAGCCTGTTAGACGGGATTGAGGAGGAATACAGTCACTAGATTTGACAATGTATTTTAAAATGACATGTGAAATGCCTTCTAGCTGGATTGTAGATCGTTTGTCTTTGCCGACCTTTTCGCTTCAACCTCGGGACCCTAGAGTCCGGAGTGTGTCCGAATACCTTCTCGGTTAAGAAACAACCGGGGTATGCATGGAGACCAGGCGTAGGGGTCATTAGTGCTTTATCAGACAAGTGACCAACTAGTTATGTTATATTACATGGTTAGTAAGAAACATCTTCCGGGAGAATAGTTCGTTAAGGGTTCCTTTTCTCGGGAGGCATGCCCTAAAGTGCATGTCGGACTACGAAAAGAGAAAAAACATTTGGGGCAGATAAATAAGTAGGTAAAAATCATCTTTCAAGTCACCGACCGAATATTCCCTTAAGAACGCTAGCTTCGGCTTCACCCAGTCGAGGTACACATCCGTGCCGACCCGGCAAGAATAATCGCAGAGGCGCTCCTTTACCTCCTAGCCGAACAATCGGGAACGTAGGGGTAAGCACAGGAGCCAGGCAACCTAGCTTGGCCACAACTTAAGTCATATTGATGCATATAATGGTGAATAAAATGTACATGTGGAAGCTTGACACATGTGCTGGGCATGAAGCCCTTATAATTAAGCTTCTGGTAAAGAAGCCCCCAGGTATAATGAGTGCGGATGGCACATCAAGTGAGTGCGAACAATGCGCAAGTAGGCCTTTACGGGCTTTTTAGAAAAAGGGTTGAGAGAAGAAAGAGAAACAAAAGACAGATGCAATGTAAGAGTTTGGACGGGGGAAGGGGACAAACTATTAGTCCAGCGCTAGGCATAGAATCTTCGGAGGCGGGCTGCGTTCCGTGGGTTCAGCTCGAGCCGGTTGTCCGACGCATTTCGTAGACGGTACGCTCCGCCGGTCAGGACTTGATCGATGATGAAAGGGCCCTCCCATTTGGGCTTGAGTTTGTCCTTTTTCTTGTCCGGCAGGCGTAGAACTAGTTCGCCAACATTGTAAGTCTTGGCCCATACTTCTCTGCTTTGATATCTTCGAGCCTGCTGCTGATAGAATGCGGAACGAGCCTTGGCGACGTCGCGTTCTTCCTCCAATGCGTCCAAGCTGTCCTGCCGATCCAGCTCGGCTTCTCTTTCTTCGTACATGCGCACTCGAGGTGAGTCATGAATGATGTCACAGGGCAGAACTGCCTGTGCTGTATACCATAAAGAATGGTGTGAATCCGGTAGTACGGTTGGGCGTTGTCCACAGCCCCCAAAGTACGGAGTCTAGCTCCTCTACCCAGTGCGTGTCCGATTTCGTAAGTGACCGCACTAGTCTGGGTTTGATGCCGCTCATTATTAGACCGTTCGCTCGTTCCACTTGACCGTTGGTTTGAGGATGATAGACTGAAGCATAATCGAGCTTAATGCCCATATTTTTGCACCATGATTTAACCTCGTCCGCCGTGAAGTTCGTGCCGTTATGGGTGATGATGTTGTGGGGGACACCATAACGGTGTAATACCCCGGAGATAAAGTCTATCACTGGTCCGGACTCTGCCGTTTTGACTGGCTTGGCCTCTATACATTTGGTGAATTTATCCACGATGACCAATAGGTACCTTTGCTTGTGGGTTCCCCATTTAAGGGGTCCAACCATGTCAAGCCCCCAGGCCGCGAACGGCCAGGAAATGGGTATAGTTTTGAGGGCGATGGGTGGCATATGGCTCTGATTAGCAAAGAGCTGACAACCGACGCATCTTCGGACTAAATCCTGAGCATCTGCCCGAGCCGTTGGCCAATAAAATCCTGTACGGAATGCCTTTCCTACAAGGGCCCGAGCTGCTGCGTGGTGTCCGCCTAGTCCGGCATGAATTTCAGCCAGAAGGTTTCGCCCTTCCTCTTCGGAGATACACCTTTGAAGGACTCCGGTTGTGCTTTCTTATAGAGTTCTCCCTCATGGACCCTTGTGGGCTTTAGATCGCCGGACTATGCTGCAGGCCTCATTTTGGTCTTCGGGAAGTTCCTGCCTAAGCAAGTAGGCTAGGAATAGCTCTGTCCACGGAGCGATTACTGCCATTATGTCGTGGGTTGAAGGTGTTATTTCATCGGCTGAATCGCCGGTTATGTCAGATTGCTCTGTGTCGGTTGGTGTGGATGCTTCCGGTATGGTATTTCCGGACTCCCCTTCCCATAGTACAGATGGCTTAAACAGCCGTTCCAGGAAGATGTTTGGAGGGACAGCGTCACGTTTTGCACCGATGCGTGCCAATACGTCGCCGCTTGGTTATTATCCCTGGCTCGTGGTGGAATTCAAGTCCGTCAAACCGAGCTGACATTTTTAGGGCAGCGTTACGATATGCTACCATTTTTGGATCCTTGGCATCAAAGTCTCCATTTACTTGGGATATTGCAAGGTTTGAATCCCCGTGCACCTCTAGGCGTTAAATGCCCATGGAGATTGCCATCCGGAGGCCATGTAAAGGGCCTCGATTGACTGCGTTGTTGGAGTACATGTACATTATCTGAAACGTATTGGTGTGTCCCGGTTGGGGACGTCAATACGACGCCAGACCCCAATCCGCCAACATTTTAGAGCCGTCGAAGTGCATAATCCAATTGGAGTATCGCCGTACTCTTTAGGGAGTTAAACCGGTCCATTCAGCGACAAATTCAGCCAAAACTTGTGACTTTATAGCTCGCCGAGGTTTGTAAGTTATATCGAATGGTAAGAGCTCAATGGCCCATTTGCAATCCTGCCCATCGCGTCGCGTTGTTTATGATGTCGTTGAGGGGCGCCGGAGGCCATTGTTATCGAACACTCTTGAAAGTAGTGTCGAGCTTCGGGATGCCATGAACACCGTGACACGCTATCTTTTGATAGTGCGGGTAACGGACTTGCGGGGTTAACACGGTGGATCGTAGTACACTGGTTTTTAAGAGGAATTTATGCCCTACATCTCTCGTTAAACGGCGAGTAGTACCGCTTACAACTTGATGTGTTGCGCGATGTATAACAACATTGGTTCGCCCGGGTTGGGCGAGCCGGACCGGTTGTTGCCAATATGGCTTTTATTTCTTCGAGTCCGGCAGTGGCAGCAAACGTCCACTCGAAGTGTTTGGTGCGCCTAAGGAGGCGATAGAGGGGCAATGCCTCTTCTCCTAAACGGGAGTTAAAGCGGCTTAGAGCCGCCACGCATCCTGTCAATTTTTGTATTTGTTTGAGGTCTTTTGGAATATCTAGTTGTGACAGAGCTCAGATCTTAGCTGGGTTTGCTTCAATTCCTCTACTGAATACAATGAAGCCCAGGAGCTTTCCGGCCGGTACTCCGAAAATGCATTTATCCGGATTCAGCTTGATGTCATATGCTCTGAGGTTGTCGAATGTGAGCCTCAAGTCGTCTACTAGAGTTTCGACGTGTTTAGTTTTGACGACTACGTCGTCTACGTATGCCTCTACTATTTTGCCGATCTGGGTAGCCAGACATGTCTGAATCATGCGCTGATATGTTGCGCCGGCGTTTTTGAGTCCGAAGGGCATTGCGTTGAAGCAGAATGGTCCGTATGGAGTGATGAATGCCGTTGCGGCTTGGTCCTCTTCTGCCATCTTGATTTGATGGTAGCCGGAGTATGTGTCAAGGAAGCACAATGAATCGTGTCCTGCGGTGGCATCGATTATCTGGTCGATGCGAGGGAGGGGGAAGGGATCCTTTGGGCAAGCATTGTTGAGGTCTTTAAAATCGACACATAGGCGCCAGGATTTGTCCTTCTTTGGTACCATTACCAGGTTTGCTAGCCAATCCGGATGTTTGATGTCTGATGAATCCGGCTTCCAATAGTTTGGCTAGCTCTTCTCCCATTGCATGTCTTTTGGGTTCGGAAAATCGTCGAAGAGCCTGTTTGACTGGCTTGAATCCTTTTAGGATGTTTAGGCTGTGTTCTGCCAATCTGCGTGGGATTCCCAGTAGATCTGAAGGGTGCCAGGCGAAGATGTCCCAATTTTCCCGAAGGAATTCTCGCAGTGCGGCGTCTACACCAGGGTTCAACTGTGCCCCGATGGAGGCCGTATTTGTCGGGTCCGTTGGATGGACCTGGAATTTTACTATTTCGTCCGCTGGTTTAAAGGAGGTGGACTTGGATCTCTTATCGAGTATCACATCATCCCTATTTACCGTAGAGCGTAGCGTGGTGAGTTCTTCTGCCGCTAGGGCTTCGGATAGTGCCTCCAGGGCTAATGCGGCTGTCTTGTTTTCGGCGCGGAGTGCTATGTCCGGATCACTAACGAGAGTGATTATTCCGCCGGCCGGGCATTTTGAGCTTCATGTACCCTTAGTGTGCGGCTTAAAAATTGTGAATGCCTCTCGTCCTAATATAGCGTGATATCCGCCGTTGAGCGGGCCACAGAGCGTGACTTCTTGGATCTGTAATTGTCCGCGAGCGAACACCACATCAAGTGTGATTTTTCCGGTGCAGCGCGCTTCCCGGCTAGGGATTATTCCTCTGAAGGTTGTGCTGCTTCGCTCAATGCGGCTCCAGTCTATTTCCATTTTTTGAACAGTTTCCTCGTAGATGAGGTTTAATCCGCTGCCGCCATCCATGAGGACCTTTGTGAGTCGAAAGCCGTCCACTATTGGACTAAGTACCAATGCGGCTGGTGCTCGGGATGTTCGAAATTTAGGTTCGTCGTTGGCGTTGAAGGTGATGGCTGTGTTGCTCCATGGATTTGTTGTTGCTACTTGGTAGACTTCGGCGAGGCTGCGGATTGTTCGTTTCCGCATATTATTTGATGCGAAGGTCTCGAAGACTATTGATACCGTACCGGTATTGTTGGAGTGGTTTTCCGGGGCTAGAAGCTTCTCGCCACTTTTGGCCACCTGCCGTAATATCCAACATGCTCGAAGGCTATGTGTTGGGGTGGAGCCCTCTGTACTGTGAATATTACAGGGTCCGCTAAGCCACCCCTCCAGTACGGTTCCATGCCCTTTATGGGGTTTTTGCATTTTGGTTTTTGTACCCGGTGCCTGAGTGTAATGCACCCTTTTGTTGGGGACTGGGGTTGTATTCGGGGCCGGAGTGTCCCAAAACTTAATTTCGGATTTCCGGAAACTCTCCATCGCACAGTACTTTCATACTATGGACGCCAGGTCGGCGAAGCGTGTAACTTCACGACGGCTGATGGCGTTCAAGATTCCCTCGTCCGTGCAATTATTCCAAAAGATTGAGACTGCGTTTTCCTCTCGGCAGCCCTTTATCTTGTCCATAACCAGGAGAAATCTGGCCCAGTAATGATGTACTATTTCAGCGGGTTCTTGCCGGATTAGAGATAGATCGCATATGTCTAGGCGGGTGGGTGGAATTGAGTCCGGAACCCTACCCATCTCAAGGCTCAAGGGCTGAGAAGTTTCCGAATTTGGAAGCTTGGAAAGTGGAACGTTGTCCAACGAGTCTGGTCCAATGCCTGACTTTAGGTTCAGTGCTTGATCGAAGTCCGTCCCTCCGCGGGAATCCGGCATGGAGGGTTCGGCAGCCCGGACATGACTAGTTTTCAATACAGGAGAAGAGTCGCCGCATTGTTCCTCTACCACTGCAACGTGGTGGGTGACCTGGGGAGAGTTAATCTCTCTCAGATCGGTTTTAAGCCCAATCTGATTGTAGTCTGTAGCGACTCCTAGGGCGGCGATGCGATCCAAGAGCTCGTTTACGGACGAGAGCTCTATTGGATCCAGCCGCTCGGCGAATTCCGAGCTGACGTGAAGATTGCTTTTGACGACTTGAGAGGTCATTGTCGAAGCGGTGGCCGGATAGGCGGTCATAAGAAAACCACCTAGCTGGACAGTTTGGCCGGCGGCCAAGGCTCCTTTGGCGAAAATACCGTCCTTGAAGACGGGAGAAGGCATCCTTCCTATCGGTGACGGCACAGGGTCCCTCTCAATGAAAGCACCAAGGTCGGTGTCAAAACCGGCGGATCTCGGGTAGGGGGTCCCGAACTGTGCATCTAGGCGGATGGTAACAGGAGACAAGGGACACGATGTTTTTACCCAGGTTCGGGCCCTCTCGATGGAGGTAAAACCCTACTCCTGCTTGATTGATATTGATGATATGGATAGTACAAGAGTGGATCTACCACGAGATCAAGGAGGCTAAACCCTAGAAGCTAGCCTATGGTATGATTGTTGTAATGGTTGTTGTGTCCTACGGACTAAAGCCCTCCGGTTTATATAGACACCGGAGAGGGCTAGGGTTACACAAAGTCGGTTACAATGGTAGGAGATCTACATATCCGTATCGCCAAGCTTGCCTTCCACGCCAAGGAAAGTCCCATCCGGACACGGGACGGAGTCTTCAATCTTGTATCTTCGTAGTCTTGGAGTCCGGCGGACGATGATAGTCCGGCTATCCGGACACCCCCTAGTCCAGGACTCCCTCAGATATGTTTCTCGATTATGGAGGTGACAAGAGGTTCGTCGTAAAGGGTTACATCGATGCAAGATTTGACGCTGATCCAGATGACTCTAAGTCTCAATCTGGATACATATTGAAAGTGGGAGCAATTAGCTAGAGTAGCTACGTACAGAGCATTGTACACATAGAATATTTTTGCAAAATACATACGGCTCTGAATGTGACAGACCCGTTGACTAAACTTCTCTCACGAGCAAAACATGATCACACCTTAGTACTCTTTGGGTGTTAATCACATAGAAATGTGAACTAGATTATTGACTCTAGTAAATCCTTTGGGTGTTGGTCACATGACGATGTGAACTATGGGTGTTAATCATATACAGATATGAATATTGGTGTTAAATCACATGGCGATGTGAACTAGATTATTGACTCTAGTGCAAGTGGGAGACTGAAGGAAATATAACCTAGAGGCAATAATAAAGTTATTATTTGTTTCCTTATTTCATGATAAATGTTTATTATTCATGCTAGAATTGTATTAACCGGAAACATAATACATGTGTGAATACATAGACAAACATAGTGTCACTAGTATGCCTCTACTTGACTAGCTCGTTAATCAAAGATGGTTAAGTTTCCTAACCATAGACATGAGTTGTCATTTGATTAACGGGATCACATCATTAGGAGAATGATGTGATTGACTTGACCCATTCCGTTATCTTAGCACTAGATCGTTTAGTATGTTGCTATTGCTTTCTTCATGACTTATACATGTTCCTATAACTATGAGATTATGCAACTCCGTTTACGGAGGAACACTTTGTGTGCTACCAAGCGTCATACGAATGGCTGGGTGATTATAAAGGTGCTCTACAGGTGTCTCCAAAGGTACTTATTGGGTTGGCGTATTTCAAGATTAGGATTTGTCACTCCGATTGTCGGAGAGGTATCTCTGGGCCCACTCAGTAATGCACATCACTATAAGCCTTGCAAGCATTGTACTAATGAGGTAGTTACAGTATGATGTATTACGGAACGAGTAAAGAGACTTGCCGGTAACGAGATTGAACTAGGTATTGAGATACCGACGATCGAATCTCGGGCAAGTAACATACCGATGACAAAGGGAACAACGTATGTTGTTATGCGGTTTGACCGATAAAGATCTTCGTAGAATATGCGGGCGCCAATATGAGCATCCAGGTTCCGCTATTGGTTATTGACCGGAGACGTGTCTCGGTCATGTCTACATAGTTCTCGAACCCGTAGGGTCCACACGCTTAAAGTTAGATGACGGTTATATTATTCGTTTATATGTTTTGATGTACCGAAGGTAGTTCGGAGTCCTGGATGTGATCACGGACATGACGAGGAGTCTCGAAATGGTCAAGACATGAAGATTGATATATTGGACGGCCATATTCGGACACCGGAATGGTTCCAGGGGTTATCAGATGTATACCGGAGTACCGGGGGGTTACCGGAACCCCCCGGGGGTTAATGGGCCTCATGTGCCCAAAGTGGAGCAGAGGAGGGGCGGCCAGGACAGGCTGCGCGCTCCCTCCCCCTCTAGTCCGAATAGGACAAGGAGGGGGCGCGACGCCCCGCCCCCTTCCTTCCTCTCCTCTCTCCCCTTCCTCCCCCTCTCCTACTTGGACAAGGAAAGGAGGGAGTCCTACTCCCGGTGGGAGTAGGACTCCTCCCTGGTGTGCCCTCCCCTGCTCGGCCGCCCCCTCCCCCTTGGTCCTTTATATACGGGGGCAGGGGGCACCCCATAGACACAACAATTGATCCCTTGGATCTCTTAGCCGTGTGTGGTGCCCCCTCCACCATAATCCACCTCGATAATATCGTAGCGGTGCTTAGGCGAAGCCCTGTGTCGGTAGAACATCATCATCGTCACCACGCTGTCGTGCTGACGGAACTCTCCCACAAAGCTCGGCTCGATCGGAGTTCGAGGGACGTCATCGAGCTGAACGTGTGTTGAACTCGGTGTTGGGGAACGTAGTAATTTCAAAAAATTTCCTACGCACACGCAAGATCATGGTGATGCATAGCAACGAGAGGGGAGAGTGTTGTCTACATACCCTTGTAGACCCGGCGGAAGCGATCACAACATAGAGGAAGTAGTCGACGTTATCCTCGCGATCCAACCGATCCCAGCGCCCGTTACTCTGGCGCCTCCGAGTTCTTGACACACGTACAGCTCGGTGGCGCTCCTCGGGCTCCGATCCAGCAAAGCTCGGGAGAGAGTTCCGTCAAGACGACGGCGTGGTGGCGATCTTGATGTTCTACCGACGCAGGATTAGCCTAAGCACCGCTACGATATGACCGAGGTGGAATATGGTGGAGGGGGGCACCGCACACGGCTAAGGAACGATCTCAAGGATCAACTTGTGTGTCTATGGGGTGCCCCTACCCCCGTATATAAAGGAGTGGAGGAGGGGGAGGGCCGGCCCTCTCTATGGCGCGCCCTAGGAGAGTCCTACTCCCACCGGGAGTAGGATTCCCCCTTTCCTAGTCCAACTAGGAACCCTTCCATATAGTAGGAGTAGGAGAGAAGGAAAGGGAAGATAGAAGGAGAAGGAAGGAAGGGGGCGCCCCCCCTCCCTAGTCCAATTCGGACTAGCCAAAGGGGAGGGGTGCGGCCACCCTTTAGGCCCTCTCTCTCTTTTCCCGTATGGCCCAATGAGGCCCAATACGAATTCCCGTAACTCTCCGGTACTCCGAAAAATACCCGAATCACTCGGAACCTTTCCGAACTCCGAATATAGTCGTCCAATATATCGATCTTTACGTCTCGACCATTTCGAGACTCCTCGTCATGTCCCCGATCTCATCTGGGACTCCGAACTCCTTCGGTACATCAAAACTCATAAACTCATAATATAACTGTCATCAAAACCTTAAGCGTGCGGACCCTACGGTTCGAGAACAATGTAGACATGACCGAGACACATCTCCGGTCAATAATCAATAGCGGGACCTGGATGCCCATATTGGTTCCTACATATTCTACGAAGATCTTTATCGGTCAAACCGCATAACAACATACGTTGTTCCCTTTGTCATCGGTATGTTACTTGCCCGAGATTCGATCGTCGGTATCCAATACCTAGTTCAATCTCGTTATCGCAAGTCTCTTTACTCGCTCAGTAATACATCATCTCGCAACTAACTCATTAGTTGCATTGCTTGCAAGGCTTATGTGATGTGCATTACCGAGAGGGCCAGAGATACCTCTCAGACATTCGGAGTGACAAATCCTAATCTCAAATACGCCAACCCAACAAGTACCTTGGAGACACCTGAGAGCACCTTTATAATCACCCGATTACGTTGTGACATTTGGTAGCACACAAAGTGTTCCTCCGTAAACGGAGTTGCATAATCTCATAGTCATAGGAACATGTATAAGTCATGAAGGAAGCAATAGCAACATACTAAACGATCGGGTGCTAAGCTAACGGAATGGGTCATGTCAATCAGATCATTCAACTAATGATGTGATCCCGTTAATCAAATAACAACTCTTTGTTCATGGTTAGGAAACATAACCATCTTTGATTAACAAGCTAGTCAAGTAGAGGCATACTAGTGACACTGCTTGTCTATATATTCACACATGTATTATGTTTCGGTTAATACAATTCTAGCATGAATAATAAACATTTATCATGATATAAGGAAATAAATAATAACTTTATTATTGCCTCTAAGGCATATTTCCTTCAGTCTCCCACTTGCACTAGAGTCAATAATCTAGATCACATCACAATGTGATTAACATCGATAGTTCATATCATCATGGGATTAACACCCATAGTTCACATCGCCATGTGACCAACACCCAAAGGGTTTACTAGATTCAGTAATCTAGTTCACATCGCTATGTGCTTAACACCCTAAGAGTACTAAGGTGTGATCATGTTTTGCTTGTGAGAGAATCTTAGTCAACGGGTCTTTCACATTCAGATCCGTTATGTATTTTGCAATTTTCTATGTGTACAATGCTCTGCATGGAGCTACTCTAGCTAATTGCTCCCACTTTCAATATGTATCTAGATCGAGACTTAGAGTCATCGGATCGGTGTCAAAACTTGCATCGACGTAACCCTTTACTTACCGAACCTTTGTCACTTCCATAATCGAGAAACATATCCTTATTCCACTAAGGATAATTTTGACCGCTGTCCGATGATCTACTCCTAGATCACTATTGTACTCCTTGCCAAACTCAAAGTGTAGGGTATACAATAGATCCGGTACACAGCATGGCATACTTTATAGAACCTATGGCCAAGGCATAGGAATGACTTTCATTCTCTTTCTTTCTTCTGCCGTGGTCGGGTTTTGAGTCTTTACTCAATTTCACACCTTGTAACACAGGCAAGAACTCTTTCTTTGACTGTTCCATTTTGAACTACTTCAAAATCTTGTCAAGGTATGTACTTATTGAAAAAACTTATCAAGCATCTTGATCTATCTCTATAGATCTTGATGCTCAATATGTAAGGAGCTTCACGAGGTCTTTCTTTGAAAAACTCCTTTCAAACACTCCTTTATGCTTTGCGAATAATTCTACATTATTTCCGATCTACAATATGTCATTCACATATACTTATCGAAATGTTGTAGTGCTCCCCTCACTTTCTAGTAAATACGGGCTTCCTTTGCAAGTCTGTATAAACTATATCTTTGATCAACTTATCAAAGCGTATATTCCAACTCGAGATGCTTGCACCAGTCCATAGATGGATCATTTGGAGCTTGCGTATTTTGTCAGCACCTTTAGGATTGAGAAAACCTTCTGGTTGCATCACATACAACTCTTCTTTAATAACTCCATTAAGGAATGCAGTTTTGTTCATCCTTTTGCCAGATTTCAAAAATGTGGCAATTGCTAACATGATTCGGACAGACTTTAGGCCTCGCTACAGTCGAGAAAATCTCATTGTAGTCATCACCTTGAACTTGTCAAAAACCTTTTTGCGACAAGTCGAGCTTTGTAGATAGTAACATTACTATCAATGTTCGTCTTCCTCTTGAAGATCCATTTATACAATATGGCTTGCCGATCATCGAGCAACTCCACCAAAGTCCACACTTTGTTCTCATACATGGATCCCATCTCAGATTTCATGGACTTAAGCCATTTTGCGGAATCTGTGCTCATCATCGCTTCCTCATAGTTCGTAGGTTCATCATGGTCTAGTAACATGACTTCCAGAACAGGATTACCGTACCACTCTGGTGCGGACCGTACTCTGGAAGACCTACGAGGTTCTGTAGTAACTTGATCTGAAGTTTCGTGATCATCATCATTAGCTTCCTCACTAATTGGTGTAGGAATCACTAAAACTGATTTCCGTGATGAAATACTTTCCAATTTGGGAGAAGGTACAAATTACCTTATCAAGCTCTACTTTCCTCCCACTCACTTCTTTCGAGAGAAACTCCTTCTCTAGAAAGGATCCATTTATTAGCAACGAATGTTTTGCCTTCGGATCTGTGATAGAAGGTGTACCCAACAATTTCCTTTGGGCATTCTATGAAGACGCACTTCTCCGATTTGGGTTTGAGCTTATCAGGATGAAACTTTTTCACATAAGCATCGCAGCCCCAAACTTTAAGAAACGACAACTTTGGTTTCTTGCTAAACCACAGTTCATATAGTGTCGTCTCAGCGGATTTAGATGGTGCCCTATTTAGCGTGAATGCAGCTGTCTCTAATGCATGATCCCAAAAGCGATATTGGTAAATCGGTAGAAACATCATAGATTGTACTATATCCAATAAAAGTACGGTTATGACATTCGGACACACCATTATGATGTGGTGTTCCAGGTGGCATGAATTTGTGAAACTATTCCACATTGTTTTAATTGAAGACCAAACTCGTAACTCAAATATTTGTCTCTGCGATCAGATCGTAGAAACCTTATTTTCTTGTTACGATGATTTTCCACTTCACTCTGAAATTCTTTGAACTTTTCAAATGTTTCAGACTTATGTTTCATCAAGTAGATATACCCATATCTGCTCAAATCATCTGTGAAGATCAGAAAAATAACGATACCCGCCGTGAGCCTTAACACTCATCGGATCGCATACATCAGTATGTATTATTTCCAATAAGTCAGTTGCTCGCTCCACTGTTCCGGAGAACGGAGTCTTTAGTCATCTTGCCCATGAGGCATGGTTCTTAAGCATCAAGTGATTCATAATCAAGTGATTCTAAAATCCCATCAGCATGGAGTTTCTTCATCGCTTTACATAATATGACCTAAGCAGCGATTGCCACAAATAAGTTGCACTATCATTATTAACTTTGCATCTTTTGGTTTCAATATTATGAATATGTGTATCACTACGATCGAGATCCAATGAACCATTTTCATTGGATGTGTAACCATATAAGGTTTTATTCATGTAAACAGAATAACAGTTTATTCTCTTACTTAAATGAATAGCCGTATTGCAATAAACACGATCAAATCATATTCATGCTCAACGCAAACACCAAATAACATTTATTTAGGTTCAACACTAATCCCGAAAGTATAGGGAGTGTGCGATGATGATCATATCAATCTTGAAACTACTTTCAACACACATCGTCACTTCACCCTTAACTAGTTTACATTTTATTACGCAACTCTGTTTGAGTTACTACTCTTAGCAAGCGAACCAGTACCAAATACCGAGGGGTTGCTATAAACACTAGTAAAGTACACATCAATAACATGTATATCAAATATACCTTTGTTCACTTTGCCATCCTTCCTATCCGCCAAATACTTGGGGTAGTTTCGCTTCGATGACCAGTCCTTTGCGGTAGAAGCACTTAGTCTTAGGCTTAGGTCCAGACTTGGGCTTCTTCACTTGAGCAGCAACTTGCTTGCCGTTCTTCTGAAGTTCCCTTCTATCCCTTTGCCCTTTTCTTGAAACTAGTGGTCTTGTTAACCATCAACACTTGATGTTCTTTCTTGATTTCTACCTTCATCGATTTCATCATCATGAAAAAACCGGGAATCATTTTCATCATCCCTTGCATATTATAGTTCATCACGAAGTTCTACTAACTTGGTGATGGTGACTAGAGAACTCTGTCAATCACTATCTTATCGGGAAGATTAACTCCCACTTGATTCAAGCGATTGTAGTACCCAGACAATCTGAGCACTTGCTCACTAGTTGAGCGATTCTCCTCCATCTTTTAGCTATAGAACTTGTTGGAGACTTCATATCTCTCAACTCGGGTATTTGCTTGAAATATTAACTTCAACTCCTGGAATATCTCATATGGTCCATGGCGTTCAAAAGCGTCTTTGAAGTCCCGATTCTAAGCCATAAAGCATGGTGAACAAAACTATCAAGTAGTCATCATATTGAGCTAGCCAAACGTTCATAACGTGCATACGCTCCTGCAATAGGTCTGTCACCTAGCGGTGCATTAAGGACATAATTCTTACGTGCAAACAATGAGGATAAACCTCGGATCGCGGATCCAATCCGCATCATTGCTACTAACATTTTTCAACACAATTTTCTCTAGGAACATATCAAAATAAACATATGAAAGCAACAACGCAAGCTATTGATCTACAACATAATTTGCAAAATACTACCAGGACTAAGTTCATGATAAATTTAAGTTCAATTAATCATATTACTTAAGAACTCCCACTTAGATAGACATCTCTCTAGTCATCTAAGTGATCACGTGATCCAAATCAACTAAACCATAACCGATCATCACGTGAGATGGAGTAGTTTTCAATGTGAACATCTTATTTTGATCATATCTACTATATGATTCACGCTCGACCTTTCAGTCTCTGTGTTCCGAGGCCATATCTGCATATGCTAGGCTCTTCAAGTTTAACCTGAGTATTCTGCGTGTGCAAAACTGGCTTGCACCCGTTGTAGATGGACGTAGAGCTTATCACACCCGATCATCACGTGGTGTCTCGGCGCGTCGAACTTTGGCAACGGTGCATACTCAGGGAGAACACTTCTTGATAATTTTAGTGAGAGATCATCTTAAAATGCTACCGTCAATCAAAGCAAGATAAGATGCATAAAGGATAAACATCACATGCAATCAATATAAGTGATATGATATGGCCATCATCATCTTGTGCTTGTGATCTCCATCTCTGAAGCACCGTCGTGATCACCATCGTCACTGGCGCGACACCTTGATCTCCATCGTAGCATCGTTGTCGTTTACGCCATCTATTGCTTCTACGACTATCGCTACCGCTTAGTGATAAAGTAAAGCAATTACAGGGCGTTTGCATTTCATACAATAAGCGACAACCATATGGCTCTGCCGATTGCCGATAACCGATTACAAAACATGATCATCTCATACAATAAAATATAGCATCATGTCTTGACCATATCACATCACAACATGCCTGCAAAAACAAGTTAGACGTCCTCTACTTTGTTGTTGCAAATTTTACGTGGCTGCTACGGGCTTTAGCAAGAACCGTTCTTACCTACGCATCAAAACCACAACGATAGTTTGTCAAATAGACTCCGTTTTAACCTTCACAAGGACCGGGCGTAGCCACACTCGGTTCAACTAAAGTTGGAGAAAAAGACACCCGCTAGTCACCTGTGTGCAAAGCACGGCGGTAAAACCAGTCTCGCGTAAGCGTACGCGTAATGTCGGTCCGGGCCGCTTCATCCAAAAATACCGTTGAACCAAAGTATGACATGCTAGTAGGCAGTATGACTTATACCGTCCACAACTCACTTGTGTTCTACTCGTGCATATAACATCAACGCATAAAACCTAGGCTCGGATGCCACTGTTGGGGAACGTAGTAATTTCAAAAAATTTCCTACGCACACGCAAGATCATGGTGATGCATAGCAACGAGAGGGGAGAGTGTTGTCTACATACCCTTGTAGACCGAAGTGGAAGCGATCACAACATAGAGGAAGTAGTCGTACGTTATCCTCGCAATCCAACCGATCCCAGCGCCGTTACTCCGGCGCCTCCGAGTTCTTGACACACGTACAGCTCGGTGACGCTCCTCGGGCTCCGATCCAGCAAAGCTCCGGGGAGAGAGTTCCGTCGACCGACGGCGTGGTGGCGATCTTGATGTTCTACCGGCGCAGGGCTTCGCCTAAGCACCGCTACGATATTACCGAGGTGGAATATGGTGGAGGGGCACCGCACACGGCTGAGGAACGATCTCAGGATCAACTTGTGTGTCTATGGGGTGCCCCTACCCCGTATATAAAGGAGTGGAGGAGGGAGGGCGGCCCTCTCTATGGCGCGCCCTAGGGAGTCCTACTCCCACCGGAGTAGGATTCCCTTTCCTAGTCAACTAGGAACCCTTCCATATAGTAGGAGTAGGAGAGAAGGAAAGGGAAGAGAGAAGGAGAAGGAAGGAAGGGGCCCCCTCCCTAGTCCAATTCGGACTAGCCAAAGGGGAGGGGTGCATCCACCCTTTAGGCCCTCTCTCTCTTTTCCCGTATGGCCCAATGAGGCCCAATACGAATTCCCGTAACTCTCCGGTACTCGAAAAATACCGAATCACTCGGAACCTTTCCGAACTCGAATATAGTCGTCCAATATATCGATCTTTACGTCTCGACCATTTCGAGACTCCTCGTCATGTCCCCGATCTCATCTGGGACTCCAAACTTCTTCGGTACATCAAAACTCATAAACTCATAATATAAGCATCGCCGAAACCTTAAGCGTGCGGACCCTACGGTTCGAGAACAATGTAGACATGACCGAGACCGTCTCGGTCAATAATCAATAAGCGGGACCTAGATGCCCATATTGGTTCCTACATATTCTCTGAAGATCTTTATCGGTCGGACCGCAGAACAACATCGTTGTTCCTTTGTCATCGGTATGTTACTTGCCCGAGATTCGATCGTCGGTATCCAATACCTAGTTCAATGTCGTTACCGGCAAGTCTCTTTACTCGTTCCGTAATACATCATCTCGCAACTAACTCATTAGTTACATTGCTTGCAAGGCTTATGTGATGTGCATTACCGAGAGGGCCCAGAGATACATCTCCGACATTCGGAGTGACAAATACTAATCTCGAAATACGCCAACCCAACAAGTACCTTCGGAGACACCTGTAGAGCACCTTTATAATCACACGATTCGTTGTGGACGTTTGGTAGCACACAAAGTGTTCCTCCGTAAGCGGAGTTGCATAATCTCATAGTCATAGGAACATGTATAAGTCATGAAGGAAGCAATAGCAACATACTAAACGATCGGGGTGCTAAGCTAACTGAATGGGTCATGTCAATCAGATCATTCAACTAATGATGTGATCCCGTTAATCAAATAACAACTCTTTGTCCATGGTTAGGAAACATAACCATCTTTGATTAACAAGCTAGTCAAGTAGAGGCATACTAGTGACACTCTGTTTGTCTATATATTCACACATGTATTATGTTTCCGGTTAATACAATTCTAGCATGAATAATAAACATTTATCATGATATAAGGAAATAAATAATAACTTTATTATTGCCTCTAGGGCATATTTCCTTCACTCGGAGGTGTCATACGTTCGGTACTTGATCGGTCGGATCGTGAATACGTATGACTACATCAACCGTGTTGTGGTAACGCTTCCGCTTTCGGTCTACGAGGGTACGTGGACACACTCTCCCCTCTCGTTGCTATGCATCACCATGATCTTGCGTGTGCATAGGAATTTTTTTGAAATTACTATGTTCCCCAACATTTGCTTGCTAGGAGTGTGTTCCTGGGAGTTGTGGTTGGAGAGGTAGATGGCTATTTTTGATCGTGTGCTTGAGTATGGTAAATCAGTCTTAGGGGTACATTTGTGTAAGTGCATCTAGTGCCACCCCTAGTTGGTTTTGGAGTATTGACGACAAATTTGGTTGAGGGACTAATGCGTTTGTGAGAATTGCAGGATAACGCAGGTAGTTCCCCTCATTGATTCGGTTTACCTACCTGAGATGACCCCTAAAAATGTATGAAGACATTGACGACAATGGTGGTATGTGAAGATATTCATATTGAAGACTATGACATGAGAAGACATTGAGTGAAGACTATGGGCCTTGAAGATTGTGTCGTTTCGTTGTTTCCTTTTTCTTCTTTGTTGAGTCATAGGAACCACCGTCTTTGTTAAGTGGGGTCCAAGTGAACAAAGTCGAATAATGAAGTGATGCTCAACCCAAATCCTATGTCTTGGCGAAGACAATGAGAGCAAATCTTATCGAGCTGGATGAGTCAGCTTTGCTTGTAGCCCAAGTAAAGTTGCCGTGTGTGTTTGAAATCTAACCGTTGGAACACGTGTCAGTTCCTTAGTGACCCAGGGTCATTTCGGACATATCAGGTCGGGTTGCCTAGTGGCTATAAATATCCCACCCCCTACACCATAAATTGGTGGCTGCTCAGAGTTAGTGCACGGCTTTTGTCGTTTGAGAGCAACCCACCTCGAAGCCTTTGAGAGAGAGAAATCCTTGCGAGGACAAAGCCCAAACACCCAGAGCCAAAGAGTGTTTGGCATCACTGAAGTCTTTCTGTCTGCGTGACCTGAAGACTTATTACACTTGAGGACTATGAATCCTCCAGCCGGTTAGGAGTCGTGTTCTGAGCATCCAAGAGTCATTGTGGATCGCCGGTGAACGAAGTCTGTGAAGGTTCAGAAGTCTACCTTGAAGACTTACCGGAGTGATTGGGCGAGGACTGTGTGTCCTTAGCTCAAGGGAATAAGGTGAAGACAGCGGTCTTGAGTTGAATCTTAGCCTCCCTAACGGACGTCACAGTTGTCTGACAAGCTGGATCAGTCCAACAAATCCTGTGTCTTCAACAAGTGACTGGTTCTATCCTCTCCCTCCCTTTACTTAGAGTTTGTCTTCGTGAAGTCATTGCCTATTTGTCATACTTGTTCGACTTCATTGCTTGACTACTATCGTTGGTTGGCTTCATACTATCTTCTATCCTGATCCTTACTACTAAGCTACTATTAGTCTTTGTACTTTCAGATTATTGCGTACTTGACTATGGTTTGCTTGTTGTAGTTTATCTTCCACTGCATATCGATTAGGTCATTTCTATTTTTTGTCTTTGAAACTTCCATGTTTTGAAGACTTTCATAAAAATCGCCTATTCACCCCCCCCCCTCTAGTCAATAACTAGCACTTTCAATTGGTATCAGAGCAAGGTACACCCTTGTTTTGTGTGATTTGGTTTAACCACCTGGAGTTTTAGCTATGTCGACTGCAGGATTGAGGAACGTATCTTGCCCCACCTTTGACGGTCATGAGTATCCTCGGTGGAAGGCCATGATGAAGAAGCGACTCATGGCTATGGACAGCAAACTGTGGACCATCACTGAGATTGGTCTTACCGATCTATGCAAGATGGCGGAGGCTGATGAAGATGATTCGCAAGTACACTCTACTGAACCTCACGGCGAAGGATGTCATCTGCTCCTGTTTGTCCCGAAATTAGATCAGGAATGTCATGCACCTCAATCACGCGAAGCTAATCTGGGACCGGCTTTCTGAGGTCTATGAAGGTCATCGTACTCGTCATGATCCTTGGTTTGAGGATTACAAGGAGTCTCTCAAAGAGATGACCTTTGCACCTGAATCATCATCATCTTCACCATGCCTCATGGCAGGGGGTGCTAAGGTAACTGAATGCTACCTTTCTGAATCTAGTGATGATGAATTAGGTGATGAATTTGGCCCCAGCTATGTCAAATTGGCTTCCCTTGCCACTAAACAACAAAGAGCCTTGGAAAAGGTTCAATACATGCTTAGTAAGAGCGATGATATGTTGGGTGAAGAAATGGATCAGTCAAAAGCATTGGCTGGGAGTCTTCAGAGACTTCATTCCAAGTTTGATGCCCTTCAAGATCAACATAATAATCTCTTGTCTGATCACGAGAAGCTTTCTTCTGAATGTCTTCAAAGAAAGCAAGATCTTGAAAAGCTAAGAGTGGATTATGAAGATCTTCAGAAGGAGCGCAATTCATTACTTGCTCAACAAATCAGCGTTACACATGAAGAATTTGTTCCTCCATGTCTGAAATGCATTGAACGTGAAACTACTAATTCTTCACCTGAATGTTCAAATGCTTCTAATGCTACAAATTCTTCAGATGTCTCTGCTGTCACTAATTCCTCATCTGAGGACAATGCAAGTATCACTGATGATGCAGGTCTGAAGGAATTGTACATGACAGGCATGTACAAAAGCCTCAAAGGACATCAAACACTTTGCGATGTCCTCAAAAAGCAGATTCTGAACCGAAACCCAAGGAAAGAGGGTGTTGGGTTCGAGAGGAAAATGAATGTTGATGGTTCCTACTGGAAGCCTGAGCAGTATCCCAAAACCACATGGGTTGCTGCAAAGGGACCTTCAGTGGATCCATCCACCTTATCTGGCATTACCTGTGCTAATCCTATTATCATTGATGAATCCCTTGATGCAAACTATAAGTTGTTCAAGAATCGGAATGGTGAAGTGTTTGCCAGGTATATTGGTACTAACTGCAGGAATAGACCTCCTATGAAGAAGATCTAGGTTCCCAAAAGCTGGCTTGAGAATCTTCCAGTGAATGTGATCATGACACCACATGGGAAGAAGACAAACCCCAGACCTAAGGCGTCATATGGTCCAAAGGCATCATACAGACATAGGACTCACCTGAGTCACCCTAACGCCAATGTTTTGCAGGGAAACCGTACTCAAACTTATGAATATGAGTGTGTGTCTTCAAACCGCTATGTTCATAGAACTAAGAACTTTTCTACTTATTCATATGAGTATCATTCATCTCCTGCAAGGCTATTTGCTAGGGCTCCAAAGCCGAAGTTCTCAGATGCTGCACTTAGACTCATTGCTTCTAAGCCACCCCTGAAGATGTAGGTGGTTAAGAAGAATTAACTTGCTTTTGCAGGGAAGGGTCTCTAGCCGAAAATCAAAGGCGTCTGATGCTATTGCTGGGGACCTAAAACATCTTGTAGGGCGCAAGATCAAATTCCCAAATGGTCTCACTATGTATTTTGTTCCTGAATTGTTTGCCATTCATCCTATCAGTCTTAATCTTGATCTGAGCTTCAATAATCCTCTTGCCCGTCAAGTGTTTATGCTTCACAATACTCTTGGTGAAGCCTATCCCCCTAACTGTACTGTAGGGTTTGACACCTCATGCTTCAGAATGGATTATGGATAGCGGATGCACTAATCATATGACTGGTGATCGAAGTCTTCTCATGGACTCAACCTTACGTCCATCAGACAGGAGTCACATCACATTTTCTGACACTGGTAAAAGCAAGGTATTGGGTCTAGGTAGAGTTGTAATCTCAAAGGATCAACACATGGATAAAGTGATGCTTGTTGAATCCCTTGGTTTCAACTTAAAGTCTGTCTTGATGCTTTGTGACTTGAACATGATTGTGCTATTCGGAAAATATCGTTGCCTTGTACTAATGGAATCTGACAAGTCTCTAGTCTTTGAAGGGTATCGGAAAGATGATCTATACATGGTAGATTTCTCAGTAGGTCCACAGCTTGTCGTATGTCTTCTTGCAAAAGCTTCAGAATGATGGCTCTAGCATCGGAGGCTGGGGCATGCTGGCATGAGGAACTTGCACACACTCGCCAAGAAGAAGCATGTCATAGGCATAGAGGGTGTCAAGTTCAAGAAGGATCATTTGTGTGGTGCCTGCGAAGCTGGAAAGATGACTAGGGCAAAGCACCCCTAGAAGATAATCATGACGACATCTCAACCCTTCGAGCTATTACACATGGATTTATTTGGCCCTACTCACTACTCTACCCTCACAACAACTGCTTGTCTCTATGGCTTCGTCATTGTTGATGACTACTCGAGATATACATGGGTGCACATAATTCTCTACAAGACTGAAGTGCAAGATGTCTTCAGACGCTTCGCCAATCGAGCCATGAACAATTATGGCGTCAAGATCAAGCATATCAGAAGTGACAACGGCACTGAGTTCAAGAATACCGGACTTGATCTTTATCTGGATACAATGGGAATCACTCATGAGTTCTCTGCTCCATACACACCTCAGCAAAATGGCATCGTGAGCGCAAGACAGAACCCTCATTGAGATGGCTTGAACAATGCTCGATGAGTACAAGACACCAAGAAAGTTACGGCTGAAGCTATTGATCTGACATGTCACGTCATCAACCGTGTTTACATCCATAAGCTTCTGAACAAAACATCCTATGAGCTCCTTACTGGCAAGAAGCCAAATGTCAGCTACTTCAGAGTATTTGGAGCTAGGTGCTGGATCAAGGATCCCCATCACAAGTCAAAATTTGCACCTAAAGCTCATGAAGGCTTCATGCTCGGTTATGGAAAGGACTCGCACTCTTACAGAGTCTTCAACCTCTATCTCTACAAAATCGTCGAAACATTGGACGTGTGATTTGATGAAACCAATGGTTCACAAAGAGAGCTCCTGCCAAGTACACTAGACGAAGCTCCGCCCAACGAATCTATCAAGCTGATGGGAACTGGTGAAATCATGCCTTCTGAAGCACATCCTGAAGAGGAACTTATCATTTCTGCACCTAACCAACCTGAAGACAATGCTCAGACTGAAGACAATCCTCCCAATGATGACAATAATCAACAAGAGCAAGGTCTTCGTCCAGTTCATCCTCGAGTTACAAATGAAGTACAAATTGAGAACATAATTGATAGCATCAATGCACCTGGTCCACTTACTCGCTCAAGAGCAACACAGTTAGCAAATTTCTGTGGGAACTTTTCTTTTGTGTCAATATCAGAACCCAAGAAAGTTGCTGAAGCCTTTATGGAACCTGAATGGATACAAGCTATGCAAGAAGAACTTCAACAGTTCAAGCTGAACTATGTTTGGGAACTTGTCAAGCGTCCTGACCCTCGCAAGCATAACATTATTGGCACAAAACGGATATATCAAAACAAGCAAGATGAGCATGATCAAGTCATCAAAAACAAAGCACGTCTTGTGGCTCAAGGATATACTAAGTTGAAGGAATTGACTTCGATGAAACATTTGCTCCTGTGGCTAGGCTTGAAGCTATTCGCATACTGCTAGCCTATGCTAACCACCACAACATCTTGTTATATCAAATGGATGTGAAGAGTGCATTTCTCAATGGCAAGATTGAAGAAGATGTATACGTCGCTCAACCACCTAGCTTTGAAGATCCAAAACATCCTGATATGGTGTACAAGCTAAACAGAGCACTGTATGGCCTCAAACAAGCTCCTCGCGCTTGGTATGATACAATCAAAGACTTCCTGAAAAGCAAAGGCTTCAAACCTGGATCCCTCGATCCCACACTCTTCACGAAGACATATGATGGTGAACTGTTTGTGTGCCAAATATATGTGGATGACATTATCTTCGGCTGCACCAACCAGAAGTATAGTGATGGGTTTGGATACATGATGCAAGAGCAATATCAGATGTCCGTGATGGGTGAGCTGAAGTTCTTCCTTAGTCTTCAAATTCGTCAACAAAGTAATGTCATCTTCATATCTCAAGAAAAATACCTCAAAGATTGTCTAAAGAAGTTTGGAATGCAGGATTGCAAAGGTTACACGACGCCAATGCCTGCCAAACACCATCTGGGTCCCGACGACAATGGTAAAGAGTTCGATCAAAAGGTATACCGCTCCATGATTGGTTCCTTACTTTACCTATGTGCATCTAGGCCAGATATTATGCTTAGTGTTTGCATGTGTGCTCGATTCCAAGCGGCAACAAAGGAATCGCATCACTTAGCTGTGAAGCGAATTCTTCGATATTTGGCTTACACCCCAACACTCGGATTATGGTATCCAAAGGGCTCAAAATTTGATCTGGTTGGATTCTTGGATGCTGATTATGCTGGTGACAAGGTGGATCGCAAGTCTACGTCAGGCACATGTCACTTTCTGGGACGATCACATGTCTGTTGGTCTTCAAAGAAACTGAACTGTGTATCACTCTCAACTGCTGAATCTGAATACATTGCTGCTAGATCTCGCTGCGCTCAGCTTCTATATATGGATGAAGCAAACTCTCAAGGACTATGGCATAAATCCGAAACAAGTACCTCTCTTCTGTGACAACAAAAGCGCCATCAAGATTGCCAACAATCCAGTCCAGCACTCGAAGACAAAGCACATTGAAATTCGTCATCACTTTCTCAGAGATCATGTCATGAAGAAAGATATTGACATCATTCACGTCAACACTGAAGAGCAACTGGCAGATATCTTCACAAAGCCCTTGGATGAGAAAAGGTTTTGCAAGTTACGGTGTGAGCTAAACATCTTGGAATCCTCAAATGTCCTGTGATTAGGCACACATCCTAACACTTATGCATGTTGATGACTTAGATGTGCAACACACGAAGTAAAGTATATCTTCAATCAATGAAGACTTACATTCTGAGTGTGAATACATTAACGTGAAATTTGACTTCGGAGCGCCACGATAATTGTGCGCCGTGTCTGGGTCTAATATTTCCTATACGGTGGGTAACGACACCACCAATTTTCTCTGTTTGAAGTGTTTCACTCATGGCGTTATTTTTGCTATGTCATCGCATTTGGTTTGTCTTCAATTTCAACTTATCTTCATGATTTTCTTCACTAGTGTTCTATCCTCTACAGCATTCACTTATAGCTATGTCTTCCTAGTTGAATCTTTTGAACCAAGTGAATGTGATCGGACCCTAATCTCTCTATGCTTTCTATCTCAAACTCTATCTGTCCAAATCATATGCATTCTATTGAAACTGTCGAATGTCTTCTCTGCGTCCTTGTCAGCAAAAGATACAGAGACAAACATTAAGTCTGTTTTAAATGATTCATCCTTATTGTTTGAAATCCGGAGAAGCCAGAACGACCATCTGACAAACCTGGCGGGCGTGGGGAACGTGGGACAACTCTGAGTATGTTGCATGCTTGCCACGTGCCCCTCAGATGTGAACCGCTAGGGGCACCTGCGTAATTGCGCTGTGCCGCACACTTCCTTATAAATACATGTCCCCTGCGGTAAAGAAAACCTTCTTCCACCTCTCCACCTCGTCAAAACCCTAGCGCCACCGCTAGCTCTCGACGACGCCGGCGACGAAGCGCTTAGCTGCCGCGACTTCTCCGACACCATCTTCACGCCGGCCGCCGCCGTAGGTGTCCTCCTTCGCCAAGTTAGGGCACGGTGGATTGAACTACTCGGTCTCCTACTCATCCCATCTAGCAGTTCTTCGTGTGGTAAATACAACTCTATTTTTACCATCTTTTTTATCGTCAAATATTCATCCTATTTACCAAAATTGGTTTCTGCCTACTCAATGTTAGATCTATTCTGTCTGCATCTCATACTGCCTAGTATATTCACTTAAGCTTCATATCTAGTTAGATTCCTCACTTGGACTTATTCACGGATTCCTACAAATCTGGAACCAACTCTCAACATATAAGTCAATGTCTTCGCATCATGAGGTCAATGTATTCAAACTAATTTATCTTCAAAATCTTCTGAGAATGCATATGACCTCTTCCCCTTCCCTCGCATCTCTAATGCTATCACAGGTACATGTCCGTGGGAGAATCCCTTGGTTCTCATAGTCTGCATTCGTTTGTAGAATTCTTACAGCATCACATTAACTCTCTCGAAGCCAGTTCCTGTTTGTCCAGCAAGCGAAAGCCTTTGAAACCTCTGAACGTGTTGAAGCCATTCAGTTTGAAGTTCATGGCTGCAGAGAAATCAGTAAGGAAGGGTGGCAGACAGCGTCGTGGGGGAACATCAAGAGATTTGCCTGATGACCTCTCGGAGCTTTACAAGACATATCCTGAAGAGAATTATAATCAGCGCAAGACACGAATCCAATGGATTTGATGATATTGGGATGAACAATGGTTCAAATACAAGTTCGTGACCCAGGAATACGCTGAGAAGAATGCTATCAAAAGTCCTTGGTGTGATATTCTCTATCGAGGCCTTCCACCCAAGAACAGAGCTAAAGCTATTGCACAGGGTTTCTATCCTTGTATGGTCCGTGGACCTCAGCCTGAAAATGCCGACCCATCGTCATTGCTCTGGTGTCATGACGATAATCTCTTCAAGAGAAACTTCTGGCACGCAAAGGCATCGGCCAAGGAAAACAAGAAGTCATTAGGATTAGACTTCAACCCTGGTCCCTCTGCTCCCCATGTTGACGTCTCACGTGATGCAGAACCCAATGTCATCGGTCCCTTCTACAACCTTGATGGCCTCATCACTCACATCTCGGTCCAAGGTGCCAAAGTGGATCATTCTGATGATGATGCTGACACTAATGAAGCCCCGACTCCTACTCCAAAGCCGCAGAAGCCAAAGAAGACTAAGGCTTCAAGATCAGCTGCTCCTCCAAAAGCTTCACGTGCGAAGCCACTGGCCACTGCACCTCCTGAAGACAGTGTGCAGTCTGAAGATCTACCACATATCTCAAATAAGATGGAGAAGAAAAAGAAAATCGTCAAAAATACTGATCAGACATTGACTCCTGCTGCCATTCTGCGAGAAGAGCACATTGATCTGTCCAGCGATGAAGATCTTGCAGATGATGCTCTTGAGCAACTAATCAAGAGCAAGGAAGAAGCAGAGATCTTCAATGATTTGCCTCTCTTTGACGTGGCAATCATCCATAACTTCATTGATGAGTGGTTTGACACCCCAAATCTTAGCTTTGAAGATCTGCAACTTCCCATTGGCCTTAGCGTCTCCATCAATGGCGCCATTGCTTCTGAGCTAGCTCTTGCTCAGCGCATCATTGAACTGAAGCACAAGATCGACTATGAGAAAGCTCAGTTCAAGAAGCATGTGGCAAAGCTCAGTGTGCAAGATGTCAAAAACTTCAAGATCATGCTGCACGAGCTCAAAGAAGCCTTTCTCAAGAAGCGCGACGAAGCTAAAGGCTCTCGTGAGCATATGAAGAGTCTGGCTGACAAGTGTGTGCTAGCCTACAATGAGGCTGAGAAGCGCAAGGCTCTTGGTCGTCCTTGCATTGACCCCAGAATGGCTGCAAAGAAGAAGAAGCCATCAACTGACCAATCTGCACCTTCAAGGCAGGAAGAACCTCGCATAGTCTTCCCAACCAGCATGACCGGCTCGAAGCCAAAGGTCAGGTCAACCGCTTCAAAACTGAAGAAGACGAGGACTGCCGAGGCTGAAGCCAGAAAAAGGAAAAATCCTGAAGCCTCTAATGTTGCTCCCTCCAAGAAGAAGCAAAAAACCAAGAAGAATCGGGCTGCTCCCACAGAGCCCTTAGTTGTTGAACCTATCTCAATGGTTCGCCCTGCATCTGAATACCAAGAACGACGGATGATAGTACATGAGCCTGCTTCCACAGAGACTCATGAAGCTGAAGGCATTCCAGCAGTTGATCCCACCGCTGTTGAAGACATTGGCCACAATGACAATGTTGAAGATGATGTAGTTCTTCCTCAGATCGAACACAACTTGGTATCATCGCCTATTCTCACGAACAGCAAACTCATCAGCATTGGTTGTCCTCTGACGCCAATTGCTTAGGATGCATCATGGGCTGATCAACCACAACAACAAGACTCCTCGAGTACTCCCCAACAACAACAAGTCACACCACATGTGCAAGAAGAAGAGGATGACTTTGAGGCCCAGCCAACTCCATCTCCAAAGGCGTCGCTTGACATTACATGAGCTTCAAAGGACCAAGGCCTCAAGTCCCTCTTTCGGCGTTCGAGAAGGAGAAGTGCACCACCAATCTGTTGCACGTCAAGTGTTTCCAGAAGCCACTCCGACTGTGGATGTCTCCGTGTCTGAAGCCAAAGCTGCTGAAGACAATCCGGCTGCATCAGCCGATGACAAACAAGATGAAGAATGTGTCCCTACTCCCCCCATTACTGAAGAAGTTATTCCTAAAGTGAACGTGCCAGTGCCCGACCCTCCAGCTCATCTAGTGGAGGTTGAAAATCCTGAGGCTGCCACCACCAACACAAATGAAGCCAATGACGTAGTCATGGCTGAAGCAAATGTGGAGCCTGCACCAACCAATGTGCCAGAAGTCAATGATGCAACTGCTCCTGAAGCATCTGTTGTGCAGCCTCACGCCTCTGTTGTTGCCACTGCTCCTGTTCCGCCACCAAGGCCACATACAATTGAGCAAGCATACAACTATGGTCAGCTAATCACTGTCAAATGGCCCATTCAGGTCCCTCCGCCTAATGCCTCTGGTCCTCAGTTTGATTATCATGTTGAGCATAGGCCTCTGGTCCAGAAACCAAAGCCAAGACTGCCAAGGTTAGGTCCTGCCACCTCTACAGGGTCCTTCAATGCCAATGGCTTCAAAGCCCACAACACCTTTTTTGACATAGGAAAGAACCCCTACTCAAGGCCAAGAATATCATCTGATCGTTTCTGGAGCTATCAGTAGCGAAGCTATTCCTCCTGCGTTCTGTATGATGAAGGGCGATTTTCCCTCATATGCGCCTCAACACTTGAAACCATTCTTTGGACTGCCATGCTTAGAAGAAGCACTTGGCTGCTTTTCGTGATGCAGTGCGCTCAGCTTTGTGACAGACAAAGAACATTGGAATGAGGAACTTTTGCTTCAATTCTATGCTACCCTCCACATTCGCGGCTACTACAGGGATACAAAGACATGGGTTCTCGAGTGGATGACAGGAAATGTTCATCATGAAGCCAAAGCTCTAGACGTCATTGAGCTTACAGGCCTACCCACTCCCGGAGAGCTGTTCAAACCTGATTGTCAACTCCACCGCAATGCACTGGAGAGCATCTCCCATAAGCCAGATCCCAACATGAGCCAGATATTGAGCATGATGAAGCCTCTGCCACCTGCCGATGAATACCCAAAGGATTACTCTGTTGATGACCTTGAGTATCTGCCTCGCACAATATATCACATCATCAGGCGAACTCTATGGCCTATCAAAGGGCATTCATTAGCTTCAAAACTTGAAGGAGCCATGAAGACATTGGTCTTTTACATCCTCAATGGCATCAGCTTCAATACACAAGAATTCTTCATCCGTCAATTGGTCGTGGTATGCGGATCGACCTTTTGGCACTGAAATTCTATGCTCCATGGGTCATGCGCCTCATCAAGCTACACTCTACTATCAACTATCAGCCCTCTGCTCGCAATCATCCGATCTTTCTACGAGATGTTGATATGCCAGTTGAATCCATATACCCTGAGCCTGCCAAGAAACCTCTTTGTCTTCAAAATGCTGATCACCAAAGCTTCACTCAACCCATGGAAGGAGTCCAAGCAGTAACTCGTGTCTATCCCATGGCTGGGAACACTCGTCTGCCTCACCGTGCGCAAACTGAAGCTACTGAGAGCACAATTGCCCAAAGGCCTAAGATGCGCTCGCGTGTCCTAAATGACCGAGAACTTCTTGTGGCACTGCATCAGAAACAACACAAGCGTCACTTCTGGCTCAAGCGACAGATGCAAAGCCTCTTGGTGGACGTCAATCGCATTCGAAATCTTGCCACCAAGAAAGCTTTTGTCGATCCACGAGACACATCGGCGATCATGGAAGAGTTTGACCTGCTTTCGATCTTTGAAGCAGATCTTCAAGATGATGGCTTCACTGAAAGATTCAAGTTTGACTCCACTCCTCCACGGAACGCTGTCCTACGTCGAACTCCATCCCTTGAAGTCTCTGACTATTCTTCCTTCGTGGCAACTATGAATGCCCAAGTGATCGATGATGAAGATGATGCTACCTCACCGCCCGCTACTTCTGCATGCATCGACACTGCACCAAGTTCGTCTGCGCCGCCAAACAACAACGACAACCCTGCTACTTCACCTACTCCTCATGGGAACGAGTAGATGCTCTATGTCTTCAAACCTTTTTGGTCCTTACTGACAAAAGGGGGAGAAGCATATGAGTTTGATAGTCTTCAAGCGGGTTCATATGGGCGGTTGCTTTATATTTTGCCTAGTGTTTACAACTCTCGCTTTTGATACATTTGGTTCTTTGAGTTGTAACACTTAAACTCGATGGTCGTCTGCTACTTATTTGCTTTTCTGTGATGCGATGATAAATTCCGCATGTGCGATGATAACTTCCGCACTTAGATCATTCTGCAGACGTCCATTTTTCATTATGCATGTCATTCTCTTAGTTATATCATTTCATGCATGATGAATTATCTTCATAAGTTGAACAGGATCTCCACAAGTACAACCTGCCATGTGCATTTGCATTCCAAAAGCAAATTACTTATATGCACATCTTCAGGGGGAGCCTTTGGCACTTATGAAGACAATACCCTATCCTTTACAATTTCACATACTTTATCCCGTTGAAAACTTCAACCAGTTTGTCATCAATCACCAAAAGGGGAGATTGTAAGTGCATCTAGTGCCACCCCTAGTTGGTTTTGGAGTATTGACGACAAATTTGGTTGAGGACTAATGCGTTTGTGAGAATTGCAGGATACGCAGTAGTGTCCCTCATTGATTCGGTTTACCTACCGGAGATGACCCCTAAAAATGTATGAAGACATTGAAGACAATGGTGGTATGTGAAGATATTCATATTGAAGACTATGACATGAGAAGACATTGAGTGAAGACTATGGAGCGCGAAGACTGTGTCGTTTCGTTTTTTCCTTTTTCTTCTTTGTTGAGTCATAGGAACCACCGTACTGTTAAGTGGGGTCCAAGTGAACAAAGTCAGAATGACTGAAGTGATGCTCAACCCAAATCATATGTCTTCGAGCGAAGATAATGAGAGGAAATCTTATCCAAAGCTGGATGAGTCAGCTTTGCTTGTAGCCCAAGTAAAGTTGCCGTGTGCGTTTAAAATCTGACCGTTGGAACACGTGTTAGTTCCTTAGTGACCCAGGGTCATTTCGGACATATCAGGTCGGGTTGCCTAGTGGCCATAAATAGCCCACCCCCTACACCATAAATTGATGGCTGCTCACAGTTAGTGCACGGCTTTTGTCGTTTGAGAGCAACCCACCTCGAAGCCTTTGAGAGAGAGAAATCCTTGCGAGGACAAAGCCCAAACACCCAGAGCCAAAGAGTGTTAGGCATCACTGAAGTCTTTCTGTCTGCGTGACCTGAAGACTTATTACACTTGAGGACTGTGAATCCTCAAACCGGTTAGGCGTCGCGTTCTGAGCATCCAAGAGCCATTGTGGATCGCCGGTGAACGAAATCTGTGAAGGTTCGGAAGTCTACCTTGAAGACTTACCAGAGTGATTGGGCGAGGACTGTGTGTCCTTAGCTCAAGGGAATAAGGTGAAGACGCGGTCTTGAGTTGAATCTCAGCCTCCCTAACAGACGTCACAGTTGTCACAAAGAAGCTGGAACTGGTCCAACAAATCATGTGTCTTCAACAAGTGGTGGTTCTATCCTCTCCCTTCCTTTACTTAGAGTTTGTCTTCGTGAAGTCATTGCCTATTTGTCGTACCTGTTTGACTTCATTGCTTGACTACTATCGTTGGTTGGCTTCATACTATCTTCCATCCTGATCCTTACTACTAAGCTGCTATTAGTCTTTGTACTTTCACATTATTGCATACTTGACTATGGTTTGCTTGTTGTAGTTTATCTTCCGCTGCATATCAATTAGGTCATTTCTATTGGTTGTCTTTGAAACTTCCATATTTTCAAGACTTTCATAAAAATCGCCTATTCACCCCCCCCCCTCTAGTCGATAACTAGCACTTTCAATTTGTCTGGCCTTCTATCATGCACAGCTCTACCACTTTCGGCAGTACAACTCACTAGATCTGAATGCAAAACTTAGCAGAGGCACACCATCGTGTGTGAAGCATTTTCTTATTTATATAGGAAAGCTAAGTTTTAGGATCCTATCTTTTTTAGGGTTTTAGATGGTAGGGTTACTTCTTACAAGTTGTTGTTTTATGTTAAGTTGTGGTCTGGTGGTCCAAAAACCCACTAATTTGGAAAAATTGTTGAGGCCTTTCTTTGATTGGATATAAATGGTGCTTCTTCGTGTTATCTAAAGTGGTTGCTAATGAGTGCAAAATTTCAGAACAACTTGTGCATTCTGTACCTATTAGGAGTTTTGGGTTGTTATTTTGGTTGTACTTTTATTGAATTTTTTTGAAGGGTGCCAATTGCCATTGCCAACTAACCTACGAAATTAATGAAGTGTTGTTCATGTTCTTGATTATCATAGATGAGGGGAGGCCGCCACCGCAGGCTACGCTCTGCCACACCGGAGTACGAATTGGATGCTTTCAAGTTCTTCACTATCATACTTGAGAATTCCTCTAGGAGGCAGGTATATAAAAGGAGAGATCTCCCCTTCACCCATCTCTTTATGATAACTCTTTTGTTTGCTACAACACTCCTTGTCCCACGCTGCAGAGGCTTCCTGAAACTTTTATGAAGATGATGGACGGCCATCGGCCAAAGAATGTGAAGCTGCGACAGGGCGGCAGCGGGCTTCACAAGCATTGGGACGTGGAGGTGGTGATGTACGGCCACATGTACCTGTGCCATGGCTGGTAGAAGTTCTACCGTGCCTATGACCTACAGCACAGGTACTTCCTTGTCTTCAGGTACGACAGCGATGCCATGCTCACCTTGAAGGGGTTCAACACGACTATGTGTCGCATGCGCTGCCAGGAGGACGATGATGCCAGTACGCTCTGCCTCTTCCTCCTCTCCATTTGGCTTTGTCTCACACTGATTGTTAAAAAAACTTTGTTGCAATTGGTCAGGCAATCGGAGCAGCGGCAGCGACTCTGGCTACATCAAAAGCAGCAGCGAGTCTGGCTACAGTGAAAGCAGCAGCGAGGATGATCCAAAATGGAGTGGGGAAGAAGAGGAGCATAGTGGGGAAGAGGAGGTGCGGCCTATTCTGTCTGACGATGACCTCGCGATGGTGGTGGCTGACGATGGCCAAGTGATGGTGGTGTCTGACGATGGGCAAGAGATGGTGGTGGCTGAGGATGACCTAGCGATGGTGCTGCCTGAAGATGGCCTCGCGGTAGTGGTGGTGCCTGACAATGACTCGCGATGGTGGTGGCACCGGCGATCCCACAGCCTGACGACATGACCATGCCAATTGTGATAGAAGACTACATCCCGCTGCCTCGCCGCTCTAGGCGCATTAGGATGATGAAGGAGACGGAGAAGAAGGAGGAGTGAACTATGTCAGGTATGTCAGATCTCCAAATATGATCTATACTTAGCTTTGTTTCCTCTGAAATGACATAGGTTAGCTCCAAAATGACCAAGTTTACCTAGGTTAGCTCCAATATGATCCATTTTAGCTAGGTTAGCTCCAAAATGATCCATTTTACCTACGTTAGCTCAAAAATGGCATAATTACTTATGTTAGCACAAAAATGACCTATACTTACCTTATTTTCCTCCAAATTGAAAAGCTTAGTTAGCTAAAAAATGGCATAATTACCTATGTAAGCTCTAAAATGACACAAATAAGGAATAAGAAGAAGAAAAACAAGGAAGAGGAGAAAAAGAAAGAATAGAAGAACAAAGAGAAGAAAAAGAAAGAATAAAAGAAGAAGAATGAGAAGGAAAAGGGTAAAAACCTTCTTCTTCTTCTAGTCTTCTTCTTCTTCTTCTTCTTCTTCTTCTTCTTCTTCTTCTAGTCTTCTTCTTGTTGTTGTTGTTCTTCTTCTAGTCTTCTTCTTCTTCTTCTTTTTCTTCTTCTTCTTCTTCTCCAAAATGACCTAAGTTAACTCTAATGTGCTTAGTTACCTAGGTTAGCTCAATAAAGACCTATACTTAGCTGCTTTATATAAAAAATAGCAAAAAATGGCATAATTAGCTAGGTTAGCTCCATTTTACCTAAGTATGCTTACTTCCTCTTCGTTTTCTTCTTCTTTTTCTTCTTCTTCTAGTCTTCTTCTTCTAACTTTCTTGTTTCCCATTTTGCAGATTTCATTTACTTCACGGAAGCTTGCATGGATGGAGTGGTTCTTTTCCCTTTCTGCTTTTCTTTTGTATCGATGAACAATGTGGAACTTGTTATATGGATGGATGGATAGGTGTTGGATGAACATGTATGGAACTATGTGTTGGTTATGTATGTATATATGATGAAACTTGTGTGTTGGATATGTCTGCTGTGAAATTTTGTGTGTTGAAATTGAGTGAATTTAAGAAAAAAAACAGAAAAAAAAACAGGGAAAATAGGCTCTTTGCCGTCTGCTGGCAGACGGCAAAGAGCTTTGCCATTAGCTAGCAGATGGCAAAGCTGCCACGTGGCAGCTACCTGTGCAACCTGGGGGCTGGCCTATTTGGTTACTTTGCCGTCCACTGGCAGACGGCAAAGCACACCGTTAACCCCCTAACGGCCATAAGCTGCCACGTGTGCCGTCCAGGTCCTTTGCCGTCTGCTGGCGGACGGCAAAGACCATTTCATCTTTGTCGTCCGTCAGCAGACGGCAAAGAGCCCTTTGACGTAACCTATTCAACCGGACATGTTGCCGTCTGCTGACGGACAGCAAAGGCCTTTGCCGTCAGCCATGGCATATGGCAAAGTGCCTGATTCCTGTAGTGTCTGGCTATCGGTGATCTGCTAACAGTTCTTTGGGCTACATCATAGTCAAGAAAAGTGAATCTTCGCAAACATGAGAGGGCATGTAGGTTTTTATCTACACAACCGGCATGCGTCTTGACGAAGTTTGCTGCTAAAGATTTTTAAGAAAATCTCTTTCCTTCATTCACCTAATCTAGCAACAAGGATAATCAAACTTTATGGCCGCGCCTTGCGTACCGCGCTCGGCGTCGGGGGTACATGGTGACATGTTCGTGTGTGAACAATGTTCCCCTTTTGGTTGAGAACCCGACTTAATTAATTTATAGCAGGCCAAGCAACAGCTTCATGCACGTACAATGGTGTTATCTTAATGATGTCACGTAAGATAATATATGTGAGGTGGAAGAGAGAAATAGAGGAAGAAAAACTTGCCTTCGCTTAATTAAGAGATGATTTGTTAGGAGAAAGATATGATATCTGAGTTGTACTAGATGTCTCTTATTCACAGTTTTTTCTTATTTGATTTTAACCACGCCATAACTTGGTATTACTCCCTCCGTTCCTAAATATTTATCTTTTTAGAGATTTCAACAAGTGACTACATACGGAGCAAAATGAGTGAATCTACACTCTAAGATATGTCTATATACATCTGTATGTAGTAGCCATTTGAAATCTCTAAAAAGGCAAATATTTAGGAATGGAGGGAGTAGATGCTAGAGATAACACTAAGAGATAAACCATTTCGCAGCATGCTTTATTGTCTCTAAATAACGTGGAATACAATGCCGCCTTATCAATAATTGAGAATGCCTTTACTAGTTCTCATTGCGGTTGGACGACAGGATACATCAGTTGTTGAATAGCACAAAGGCACCTGGCATGCACATCTGCTTGCTTGCGCGCGTTAGTTGATAAAGAAAATTAAGTGCCTAGTTGATGAAATGCGGGTCATGATCGCTAGCTAGCGCGAACTACCGATCACGATTAGCATTGATTCGCCATGCATTTACATGCTGAACCATCACGTGTCCATGCATGAGAATGTCAGCCAATCCGGTTGCATTATTGTTGGGTCAGGGCGTCAGGCGTACGCCAAACTAGCTTTCACTATCTTGGTGCACCATAAAACAATATTAGACCTCAGATTGGAGTTCATCTACTTGTCTCAAAACCACAAATCTAGATCACATCAATATCATCTAGAAGGATATAATTTACACCTCTCGCACTACTCTTCCATTTATACCATAGAAATCCCGTAAATAAAGACATACATATGTTGGACACTGGTCGATGGTCCTCTTCAATCCCCTAGAGGTTCATGAAATATATACCACTCCGTTATTACTTACTCTGCATGCTAGTTTTGTCTTAAGTCAAACTCTATAAACACTGATCAAGTTTACTGAAATATTAACATCTGCAATACTGAGCAACACCATTAGATTTATCGTTGAATATATTTTTGCATTATATATACTTGTTATTTTCAATGGTCATATTGTTTTCTATAAACTTGGTCAAACTTTAGTTTGACTTGGAGCAAAGCTAATATGGAGTAAATAAGAACAGATGGAGTTCTAACTTGCTAATACTAATCATACTACTGATATTAATGCTACACACTAGTCACACTAATCTATCTATCTAGGAGTTGTTCTCCTCTTTGGCTTCATTATTGCCTCAAATGGTATCCATGTTTATGGAAGCAAAATAAAATTAAGTTTTGGGTCAGCATCATCAACAATCTCTAGATTAATCCCTATAAATAAAGCGCAAAACTAACCCTAGAAATTTCACGGTTCGATGGTCGGGATCCATAGAGAGCATTAAGAAGATTGTGAAGAGGGGGTACTTAATTACCGAGATAATAGTGTGGATGGGAGAGGAGGGGGTGGTACCGCAGTATCCGCATGGCTAGGCGCTCATATGTTGGAGCTGTGGGGATGGTAGCACGGTACCCACATAGCTTGGGAGAAAGGACCAGATGTAATTTTCCTCCCAAGGTTGATCAAGGAGTGTTACAACGGAGTGGTTCCCCACATGACCATAACTAAATGCTTCCGGGTGCAGAGCATCGCGGTGTATGTTTGCCGCACGGCTAGGCGAGGATGCAATGAAAGTAAGGTTCCTAACATGACTAGATCCATGTGTGGCCGGCATTTTAGGGTCTGATACCATGGTTCCTTTCATTGTCATGCTGATAACGAATGCCATCATGCATGACCAGATCGACGTGTGGGTGACGTAAGAAGGGATGGTGGCCTGGCGGGTGCAACAGTGCATTCGGTGTGGTCGTCACGGTGGATCAACGGTCGCCACCGACGGGAGTGGAGGGAGGGAGAGGGGTCGATGCCCTTAGAATTTAAGCGAGGTATGTGTTTTATAGAAGCGAAGGGTGATGGATGTGGGCCTATGAGACTAATTTAGGTCATATCACCACTAATGGGTGTACATTAAGAGCACATTGGTGCAAATGACATATGTGAATTGTTAGCTGGCTAGCAAAAACCTCTAATGTGTGTGTGTGTGCGCGCGCGTGCGCCTCTGATTGATGTTGGCAGCTCTCATGGGTGGTATCATCGCCCGTCGGAGAATATGATCCATCAATACTGTGTTGATCAACGAAAGGACATCCCTCTTAACACTGGGGCTCCCACCGAGTGATTACTAGTGACGGGCAGGAAGTTGCTCCTCGATGTTGTGTTACATCGTTGACGGGCACCCTAGTGACTGGTTAGGGAAGACCGCACTTCAAGTTGTGGGTACTGTCCAATGTTGGAGCTCTCTGGTCAAACAAAATTGAAGTGTCACGGCGATACTGGTGGTAGGAATCCCTAACAAAAATGTTATGTTCTGCGTAAGGCTGTCCGAGGCTTTGAGGTTATTGAATTTATGCTCAATATATTTCAACACACCCCTCACGTCTAGGCTTATTTAGTGTTTAGACGTGGGATCGGTGTAGGTCGTAGAATCCTTTTTAAATATTATGTTGGCAAGGTCTTGAACTTGATACCCTTGGCTCTCATACCATATTGAGTCCATGCTCCAATCAATTCATCCAAAGGTCTAAACTGATGGAGAGAGGCGAACAATATATTTCAGCTGAGGTTACACACTCGGTGAATCCTTATTACCCAAATCACTCTAACCTCACATTCCGTACTGCCGATCGGCTTATCTATTGTTATGGAATGCCATATAGACACAGAGATAGAGAGTATATCACACGGTACTTCTTTAAGGTCCTTTTAAGCACTTATCATGAATTCACCTTCTCACTTGGGTCAAACCCTACCTCTTGATAGTATGGATTTTCTATTGACTTGAAGAGGCATGTGACCTCATAAAGAGCTAATAAAAGTGTCCTTAATCTTGTCGCCTCTTTTCGATCCTTTTAGGGGTCATCATTTGACATTTTTATCTAGCACATGGGACTAAACATGCCAAACTATAGTTTTAACGGAGCTTGTGCCCCCATTTGTCTCATATTGGCATGGTATTTTATCATAAGTCCATGTTTATTACCCCCTCTGTCCCATAATGTAAGATGTTATTACATCGAATACGTGATATAACATGTTATTACATCCAATATGTGTGAGTATATTGGATGTAATAACATCTTATATTATGGGGACGAAGGGAGTACATGATAGTATACACTTCTTCCCATGTTATTGTCCTTCTTCCTGTGACTCCTACATAGTTACACTAATTGTTCCATGGTGCCCAATGTTTCATCCCCTTTAGAATAAACATTATAACTTATTTCCCATTAACTACAACTTTGCAACTTATACTTAAAGTTAATGAATATTTCCATAACGCTGTCATAATGGTGTCAAGATTACGTCACTAAGACAACCTTCTCATTCTCTGCAGTTTTCCCATCCGAGTGTGCCATAATTAAGCTTGTGAAATACATCAAGATGATGAATGAGCCATGTACCTCCCCATTTAGACAAACATAGGCAGATTTTCTAACAATACACATCCTGATCCATAACCTTGAAAGCCATAACATTTGAAATTTGGTTAGTTTAACCCCTTAAAAAGCATGAACTAACCCATGCTGAACAAAGCAGCATTCGACATGTTAAGGTTTGATCAACACAACATTTCTCCAGGTGATGTTTGACCATCTCACAAATTTTTCTTTTTCGGTCGGCGTGTGTACTAGTTCATGCAGACAACCAATAGATTAATGCAGTCATATTGTCCTGGTATCCTTTTCAGAATCAAAGTATAGATGGTTCTCTACCTTATAAATCCATTTCTGAGAGCGAATTAATCTGTGGTTGGATGGTTAGAGGGACTGTGCGTGTGTGCGTTCATGGAAGTGAGTGTATGTGCGTGTATATGAGCGCTTGTGTCTGTACTGTGTTAAAAAAAATCCATTTATGAGAAAAGGCTTTACAGCTCCTTTTTTTTTATGAAGTTTACAACTCCTTGTGTTTTGCGACTGCTGAATCAACGTGATGGTGCAAGATACTCGTACGGCACTAGCATCACTGAATTGGGAATGGTAAAGATAGATCTCGTATAACAAAAAAAGCAATTAAAGGCTGCACAACAATCATGGCAATAGAAGAAGATTTGGTGAGCTAAAGGTAACTACATATTCAATAAGATCACCACAAAAATTATGCAAAGAATTGTCTCCTTCTAATAACCCTCTGGAATAGTGGAATCTATTCAATAAGATCGACAATTGACATACAAAATGTGCAAGGTATTGTCCCTCTGTTGCAACCCTCTCCCATGGTGTCCTCTTGCTCCGATCTGTCTGCATCGATATCTTCTAGTATATGGGTGTGATCATGTGATGTGATTAAATATTGTTTTTGTCTATTCTTGCTTCCCGAAATGGAAATGTAGATCGAGTAGCCAGCAATCAATATATGCAATTGCAATCACACTACGGCAGAAGACCGAGAGCTTACCGGCCGTGCCCTTCAACCACCTGATGATCCCGCCATCCCTCCACCGGCAATGTCAACGCCGAAGAGCTTGACGGCGACATGGCCTGTCTCATTCTCGTCGGAAATCGCCGCATCCGCAGCATCGTCATTCTTGTTCATCTTCTTGTAGTCGATGAAGAGCTGGTCTTCCGTGTCATTCCCGTACGCCGACCGGTAGAACGCCACGGTGTCGCCGGCGCGGAGGCCCGTCTCCTTGACGAAGCGGCTCCAGCCCTTGGTGAGCACGTAGCTCTGGCTGCTGTTCCAGTACGAGTACCGGAAGCGCCACACCTTCCCTTCGCCGTCTTCGAAGTTGAGCAGCACGCCCTTGCCGTTGCTGCCGGTGGCCGCCGCAGTGGTCGGAGGGAAGTGCTTCTCGGCGTGCTGCTTCGGCACCACGAGGCGGTTGAGCTTGCCGACGTCGCTCGGGGTCACGGCCTTCTCGAAGAGGAGCTCTCGTGCCCACGCCGGCGTCGGCTGCGCGCGCCCGCGCCCGCGGCGCAGGCCCTGACGGAGCTCGTCGTCGTAGGTGTGCTTCCGGAGCATGTCGACGATCTCGGCCTTGGAGTGGTCGGCGAGGAAGCCGAGCTCTGGATCCAGCTCGCTCCTGGACGACGACGAGCCGGCCTCCTCCGCGGCCGTCGGGCGCTGGTGGTTGATGACGGCGTCCGGGCCGCGGAAGCGGAGCGCGGCCACGTCGTAGGCGCGCGCGGCGGCGTCCTCGTCGGGGAACGTTCCGAGCCACACCCGCGAGTGCTTCTCGTAGATCTGCGCTCCCCACCGCCCGTTGGGCTGCGGCACGACGCCCTTGAACCGCGACGATGGAGCTGCCCGGGGCGGCGCCAGCACCGGCGACGACGACGACTCCGCCGCGTCCTCGGCCCCCGATTCCGCCGACGAGTACTCCATTTCGTTGTCGTCCTCCATCCCGGGGTTTGTCGCCTTGCCGGATGCCATCGTGGGGATTATTGTACGTGCATAGTTGGTGATTTCTTGTGTATATATGGAGATTGGTGCATGGTTGCTTCCAATTTTACACTTGCGCTGGATCGATTAGTGTATAAGTGTGTTTATGTTGGCGCTTATGTATGCTTTGCAGCATTATACGCTGCTAAAAGCTGTTATTTTATGCTACATACACATGTGTGGTTGGCTTCTAGTGAACTTTTGGCACTAGGGTTGTCATTATCATGTTTGGCCGTAGATGTGCTTGTGGCTTGTGAGAATCTGGGTATTAACTTAATTGCAATTTTGCGAATCCATATTAAAAATCTTTGTCCATGAATATATGTACACGTACACCGACATATGTAACTACAGGGGGATCATGAGGTGTTCTTTTGCAACAAGGATACTAATCCATCATAATTAGCTGAAAAATATCAAAAATCCTTTGAAGAGTGAAAATTATGATGCTAAAGGCTATCGTGTTAAAATTAAGAAAGTTCACGCAATAAATACTTTGGAAATTGTTATCTCTTAGTCAGTTATTGATAGCCGTCTGGTCAAATTTTATTGTAGTTGAATGTATCCCGACATCGAGGTCGGATGATTCGTAGTGGAAACTCAAAAAATATTATTTCTTGCATGCCTAGGAAATACATAAAAGTGGATAAATTGCTAAAGTAACTAGTACAAAAATTGTGGCAAGGATGATGACAAACTAGTGGGCATTTAAGGGGTAGTTGTTCAAGTTGCACATACATAGAGGGGTACAGGACTCATTGCCATCTCAAATACTCAGTAACCTATGAAAAAAACATTTGTTAATGTGCGAAAATTGGGAGGACAATAAGTTTGGTTGCTACCACCATCACATAAGTAATAGGGTGAACGATGAATGTTTCGTCTTGAAAATCAATCTATCTTTAGGACTATTTTGGTAATCTAATATATTGGAAGTGGCTTTTCTGGGAAGACCATTGTATATGGGTTCTTTTTCCTTAGGGATCAAGCATTGGTTGTGGTAGGGATTGAAAGGTAAAAACATAAGAAACCATATCTAGAGAGAGAGAAGAAGGAATATGTATAAGCTCACAAATAATTATCAATATTTGTGCACAGATAATACCATGGTCTTCTAATTGTGAGATCTCACATCAGCATGGGTCATATGAGTTGCTTACAGATGAAAATTGACCCTCAGTTTGGAAATACATGTCGTTTTAGAAACGGACACAATCTCGCACATGTAACTTTGGCCCTTGCTTTTCACATATCAATTCTAGTGATATTATTATCACTTACTGCATCTTAGTACTTTTTGTGTATATTTCACTTAAAGTTGGTAATGTTTTCACTCGGAGTTGGTGGTGTTTGACTGCAAGTATTCTATGATGACACCTTTCACAGACAGATGTTGCATATATGTGTAAGTCAGCTTCCACTTTGTGGGTGGAATTAATGTACATATATAGTGAAATTCCCCATAAAACCATATGTATTTCATGCTTGTGATATGCAAGTAACTCATATTAACACATGTTTCGCTGGTCAAATTGCAGACCTAAAAAATTGTGACCGACTTATATTCCTGTCCATAGGGAGTATGGAAAGTTTCACTGTCCACTCCACAAGCTAGATAAATGATCCCTGGTTAACAACAACTACTGCTCCCTCAGTTTTTATTTGATCCGCATATTAACTTTGTCTGAAGTCAAACGGTATAAACTTTCACCAAGTTTATAGAAAAAAAATATTAACATACACAATACCAAATCAAAACCATAGATCGTCATTCAATATATTTTCACATGATACAGATTTGTTATCTTAAATGTTTATATTGTTTTCTATAGACTTCGGCCAAAACTAATATATGGATCAAATAAAAACCGAGTGAGTATTTCATTCGCTTTCACGGTTTAAGAAGTGAGTGTAACAGCAGTGCCACATTTCAATAATTGAGATACAACCGCACTCATTTCAGAGGATGAAAGTGCAAGTGTGGTGCTACAGCCCATTGGATGTTACTGCAACTACTTCCAAGTAAAAAAAAAACTGACTAGGTTCACAGGCAGCCCGCACCGATATTCTTGTGGTCAAAATCCACAGACTCTGTTGTGCTATATGTATCCATGTATGTTGACGCATGGGGTAGGGTGCTGTGCACCTAATGATTGCCCCAAGCAAGCAAGCAAGATGGCCAAGTTGATACTTTTACAAGATGTGGTGCCACAGCCCATCGGATGTTACTACAACTGCTTCCAAGTACTAGTAAAAACCAGGCTAGTTCTATAGGCAGTGTGGTAATCTCCGGCACCGGTATTCCGGTGGTCAAGATCCACAGCCTGAGTGCATATATATATCCATGTTGGTGTTGGCACCCGGGGTGCTGTGCACCTGATGATTGCCCCAAGCAAGCAAGATGCCCAAGTGGAAGCAGCAGATGGGTTCATCCATATGCAAGCAGCGGCCCAGTGGGGGATAGAGGCTATAGCTAGTGGGGAAGAGGAGTGTGGAACCTGGCTGGATGTGGAGAGGGGGGGACTAGATTCACGTCCCCTAGAGAACCCTTTGGCCCCATCTATCCATCCATGAGTTGGTTGTCGTACATCGTTGATGTTGGTGGTTACGAATATCTAGCTGCATTTTGATGCCGACTTCAGTTGAGATCGACGGATGGATCCCCCATTAATGATTGAAGTTTTTCATCTGCTATTTTTTGTCAATACCGACTGATCTTGATGAATCAACCGATGAGTTGTAGTTAGAGTTGCCTCGGAATTTATCAAGTGTGAGAAAATTTCATGGAGAGCAGCAGCAACATAACTTGAGACCGGCCGGTTGGGGCGTCCCGGCGAGGCTGAACCAGGACCTCGCTGGAGACGGGACGACACGGTCGGCCGCGCGCGTCGCCGACAAGCGAGGATGAGGGTTCACAAGTGCGGATGGAGGTCCTTCTTTATTTGGCTTCCGCTAGAATTTGGCAATGCCCAAGCTCGAGGCGAGTATGACGCAGCCGACCGGGGCGTCACGGTCAAGGTCTTGGCCAGTGCCTCAGCGGAGACACGGACAACGCAACTCGCCGCGGCGTCACAACCCAAACAGAGGAAGAGGGGGCTTAGCATCGGAAGTAAGAAGATAAACAATACTGACTCAGGAGCAAGAAGAACATGGTATCGGTGGATTCTAATCAATTGTTGTAGCAAAATCGACATATAATCTTACAAAGGAAAAAGGGTTCTAGCGAAAAAATTAACCCTGACAACGTGACAGAGGCGAACCGGCAAATCGGGGCATCCCGAACAAGGCTAAACCAAGACATGGGCGGATACGGGACAACATGGTTGTTCGTGCATCACCAACGCAAGCGAGATCAAGGGTTAACAAGTGCGGATGGAGGTCCATTTTGATTTGGCTGCCGTTAGGATTGGGTTATGCCCGAGCTCGAGATGAGTACGAGGCATCATCGGCGAGGGTTTGGCTAGTACCTCGACGGAGACAGGGACGACGCGGCTCACCACGGCATCATAACCCGAGGAGGGGCAAATCTAGGGGGTGTGGCGTCAGGAGAAAAAAGATGAACAATACCGATTCCGAGGAGAAAGATGAAGATGGAGCCACTGGATTTTAATCCAATGGTTCTAGAAAAAAAATGTCTCAATCTTTAAAAAATATCCCGCAGAACTGACTTATAATTGCTCCTTACAGTTTCAATAATGATACACTTTGGTAGAGTGCGAACTTTTGGAGGCCGAGCTCCATGGAGCACTTTTTCTATAAAAAAAACAAATATAATATTTAATTGTTTCATAAAAAATAAAAAAAATTGCATGAAAACTTGTGTGTTTTCCGCATGAACGTGTAAATAAATTCTTTGAAAATATTATGATTTGTATGTTGTACAAAAAAGACAAAATTCTGGCCCAACAAAAAGAAAAGTTAGCCCATTTTGAAAATACATATTTGTCTTTTTTTACGCCACTTGTGAAAGTATAATTTTATGAAACTTCTCTCGGATGTGTTAAACATGTATTTCTGTATGTACAGAAAAAACAAAAAAAAATTGCACTATGAAAATATGGGTTTTTTTTAACGAGCTCACTGGAACCCGGCCACCGTTAGTCATTTGCGGCTTACGTAGGTGTTTGCACCGATAATACTAGACCTATAAAACATTTTACGTAATGTTACGTACTTTCCTTAACCAACCAATCATCGCTCCCCTGATTCTCAGGGGTTGGGCCTGGACCTTTTACGTAGGTGTAGTAAAGCCCGTGTGTGCACCGTCGAAACGGGTCGGTCCAAGAGCATTTTGTCACTGGCGTACGTCTAATCGACCGCTCGATGCACGTACGTAGTGGCTCCAAGGTGCATACGGGATTCAATGCTCAGATGCCACGGCCGCGGTGGATCTGTGTCCTCGGGCTCAGCCATTGCGACGGCGTTTGCTCCACCATCGGCGCGGAGCTTGGGAGGTAGTCCAGGAGCGGACGCAGATTGTGGTCTGCATCGACGACATCTGAAAGACGGAACATGTGTTGGGTTCATGGTTCATGGATGGCAGGTATGGTTTCGTTCTGCGGCGTCTTAGTCGCGGTGGGGTGCCAGATCTGGAGTTCGTTGGCGTGTCCGGGGTGTTGCCCCGGTCTTATTCGTTCAACAGTAAGGGCTTTATTTTTGGTGAGCCACCTTGGAGGTCCGCAAAGCTGCATATCAGCGATGGAGCCGCGTCGAGCTCGGATGAGGAGGTGATTCATCATTCTTTTCTTCGATGGTTGCTGTCGTGGTGCCGGAGGCAGGTGATGGATGTTGGTGTCAAGCTCAGAGATGTTCTGCTATCTTTTCAGTTTTGTCATGTCGGTCCTTACGTAAATTGTACTTTAATCTTTATATGACATGAATGAGACACGTATTACCACGAAAAAAATGCGACGGCTGCGAGAGTTGTAGTACTGGTACATGACTGCCTGCAGACTACTTCAAGGCCACGATCATAAAACAAAAGCGTCTGCAAGCACCTGCACGCCGCAGAGAGCGCGGCACGCCGAGACAAACTAATGTACGTACGTCTACAACGGTGCATCATGCATCATGTATGTGGTGACAAAAAGGCTGCCGTTGCTTGGACAAGAACACATTGACATGACACTACGTACTCTAATGAAGCGTACGTATGCACGGCACCGAAGAGTAAGACACCGACACGGACGACGCCTCCCATGCCTACTCTTCCTCATCGGTGACACGCAACTTCACTCTTCGGGGCTCACGGCCAGCAAATATGCTGGACATGGGGAACAACAAGAGCTTGGAACATAGACGTCGGCGAAGATTTGGTCTAGGTTTTAGAGTAGGTTAACTTGTACCCGCGTCGCTCCGCGTGCGACAGGGAGGGCGACCACGCCGCCGCTGCCAGAGGCCCCCCTCCCCCCGCTCCTCCTCCCTCGCCGCCGCCATAGGGTGCGGCGCAAAGCTCGGCGGCGCCGGCGGCGGCGGACAATCTCGGCTCCTCGCGTGGGGGCCTCGATCGCGGGACGGGCGGCCACGGCGGATCTGGCGCTGGCGTCGGCGCAGCGGCGTGGTGGCTCTCCGGCACTTTCTCGGCGGCAGCAGAGTGGGCCGTGTGCCGGGCGGCGTGGTGGTGGGGCTGGCTCGCCTCGTCCTCGATCTGGATCGGGCGGGGGTGGTGCCTGGCGGGCTTCTTCGGCTGCGTGCGGCGACGGAAGAGAGGCGCCTCGGTCGGCGCGGCGGTGGCTCGCCCTCGACGCGGGCGTGGTGGCTGGATCTAGCACGGGAGGCTGGCGGCCCTGCGAGTGCTGCTGCTCCAGCGGCGTGGATCTGGGGCGCGTGATGGCGGGGTTGAGATGCTTGGATGCCGGGCGGCGGGTCAGCCTCGAGTTCGGTGGGCTGCAGGCGCGCTGTGGTTTGGCTGCGGCAGGGAGGAGGGAGGATGGCGGCGCGGCGGCGCCGCTATTGGCGGTGGGTGCGGGGCTGCCATGACGGCGTGTGGTGCCGTGGTGGTTTTGCTGGCCGTGTAAGAGGCGGTTTGCGGTGGCGAGCGGTGTAGAGTGCTTGGCCGCCGTCGGTGGTGATTGGCTGTGGTGATGATCGGTTTGGTGAGCTCCGGGTGAAATCCTTGCTCGACCTTGGTCGATGCCGACGTCGACGGCGTCCTAGGACGTCGTTTCCTTGTTGGAGGCGGCGTCGTGGAGCCCCTTCACCTCCCTCGTCAACTCAGCCACGGGCTCTTCGGGTGAAAACCCAAACTTCGGCCTTGGCCTATGTGGGCGTCGGCGGCGTTCCTCGTCGCTTCCCTCTTGGGGGCGACGCCTTTGAAGGCCCGGTCCTTCATCTGCTGGTGGTGGCTCTGTGGCTTTGTAACTTCGTCATCGGCTAGGCGAGTGCGCGGCCTCGGGGCCGGCGTGGAAGTCAGAGCGGCGGCTCCGGGTATCTCCTTCGTGTGGTGGTTGGCTTTGGTCGCCAGGGCAACATGGTCATCGACTAGGTGGGTTCGCGGCCTCGGGGCCGGAGTGGATGTCGGTGCGGCGGCGCCGGAGATCTCGTGTGCGTAGGGTGTTGGCTTTGGCCTCTAGGGCGGCAGAGCCATCGACTAGGCTGGTGCGTGGCCTCAGGGCCGGTGTGGATGTCGGAGCAGCGGCTCCGGAGCCCAGTGTTCTGTTGTAGGGTGTCGTCTCTGGTCACTTGGGTGACAGCGTCGTCGACTCGAGTGGTGCGCAGCCTCGGGGCTGGCGTGTGCGTGTATCGCAGATGTATCGGTTTTCAGCCGGTTTTCCTTATAAACTGGTCAATTCTCTTCTTCTTAATGAAAAGGCAGAGCTCCTGCCGGTTGCTCGAAAAAAAAGTGGCATGATTGTTGTCTGGTTTAAATGAAAAACATCCGATTTGCATGAAAATCGTCCAGCGTGCTAAAATTTCATTTGAAATGTATGCGGACGTTTGAGGTACACGGTTGGATGGCCGCTTCTGGTATCCATGTCTGTAGACGGGCCCGCAGACATATGTTGTGTCCGTTTTAGGGGGTCGAGATGCCCCTACATTTTTCAATATGATGTTTTTTGTAGCCAGCTTAGGCTTTTTATTTTCTTTTGAGGGCTTGTAGCCACGCACCGTGGAAGCGGGTCGGTCCAAGAGCATTTTGTCACTGGCGTACGCCTGATCGACGGATCGATATCGCTGCACGTACGCAGTGGCAGCTACGTGCATACGGGATCCAATGCTCACACGACACGGTCGCTAGAGCCGTGGTACTGAGTACATGACTGCCTGCAGGCTACTTCAAGGCCTATGAACGATCGACCACATATAGGTAGCCAGCTGGTGGCCTGCTGTACGCCGGCCACAGACTGCCCCTGTACGCCGGCACGCCGAGACAAACTAACGTACGTACGTTCGTCCGTCCGTCCGTCCACAACGGTGCATGATGCATCATGTATGCGGTGACATAACGGCTGCTGATGCTTGGACATGAACGCATTGACATGACACTGATGCGTGGTACTACTCTAGCCAAGCGTACGTATGCACCGCGTGCACCGATGTGCATGGGCCGGCCGACAGCGTTTTCGCGTGGCGTACATGGCTGCACCAATGCCTGCAGGCACACTTGCTTGGCCAGGGGAGAAGTCCGTACGTGGACCGCGACGCACAGACGACCGCGGCAACTTGCACGTGGCCGGCCGGGTAGGCACGCACGCACCTGCGCCGCCGTGGTTTTCCGCCGCCGCGGGCCACGGTCTCCGTCCACTGACCCCCGCCTTTGTGTTCTAGTCGCTGGTTGGTTTCAACGCTCGCTCGTTTGTCCAGCCGGGTTAACGGGGTCGCCGCCGTTTTGCCCGATGCATGCATATCGGAGAAAACGCCGGAGTCGTCGGCACCCGCGCGCATGCTGGTCGCCGGTCCATATTCCATGTCCCGTCCGTGGCCGGATGCATGGGTTCCCTTTCACGGGAGGGCAGTGGCCCGAAGATGCGGTCAGAAAGGTGCGTGTGATGTATATGTGCTGGTCAGGTCATTGTGGTACGTAGCCAGGCCAGGGGAAAACGCTCACGGTCGTCTGATGATTAGCGTGTGCCGTGTGCATGCATACACCAGAGACCAGGCTACCAGAGAGAGAGAGAGAGAGACCGTCCACACGATCGAGCAGCAGGAAGAAGATTGACCCGACATGGAACCTTCCTATCTGCCTATCTCGATCGTGGCCTTGCGTGACCGTCCGCGTACTACGTCGTCCAAGGCCAAGAGCATATATGAGCTGCACCTTCAGCGCACGCGCACACCTGCGTGGAAAAAAGGGTGCAGATGGCAATCGCCTCAGCTTGACCAATCTGGGTATCTTTTCTCGCCTTTTTCCCCCTCTTTAGATGATGATCAGATGACAGCAACTTACGGATGTTGCTTTTTCTTTTCTTTTATTATACTGGCGTCGTGAGATTCGGGCTGGCCAGCCCAAGCACACAGCCGTATCGGTTCGTGCCGCCCATTTTCTCAATTCTTAGGCCCAACCTGCCGGTCCGGTTAGTCATTCTCTGAAGTTCATAACGGTGACATGTCATTCTTGGAACTGTAGTGCAAGTTAGGGGCGTTAAACGATAGCGCTAGTTGGGAGGCAATCCGATTTTATTTTTGTTTTTGTTTTTGCTTATGTTTAGTAATAAAATTTTCATCTACCTTTTGTTTAGATGTGCTTTCATTTTTTAATTAGTGTTTGTGCCAAGTAGAACCTATAGGATAACCTATGGTGATAGTTAATTTGATTCTGCTGAAAAACAGAAACTTTGCGCGCACGAAAATAATTTTAGTAATTCACAGAAATGTGCTTTTGTGATGATTATTTTTTCTGTAGATAATAGACAATTGCCCAAAACTTCCTATTTTTGTGGGATTTTTAGAGTTACAGAAGTACTCGATAGTTACAGATTGCTACAGACTGTTCTGTTTTTGACAGATTCTGTTTTCCGTGTGTTGTTTGCTTATTTTGATGCATCTATGGCTAGTATGTAGGGGTATGAACCATAGATACGTTGGAATACAGTAGGTTTAACACCAATATGTGAATAAAAAATGAGTTCATTGCAGTACCTTATGTGGTGGTTTTTCTTTCTTGCGCTAACGGAGCTTATGAGATTTCCTGTTGAGTTTTGTGTTGTGAAGTTTTCAAGTTTTGGGTAAAGATTTGATGGATTATGGAATAAGGAGTGGCAGGAGCCTAAGCTTGGGGATGCCCATGGGACCCCAAGATATTCAAGGATAACCAAAAGCCTAAGCTTGGGGATGCCCCGGAAGGCATCCCCTCTTCTGTCTTCGTCTATCGGTAACTTTACTTGGAGCTATATTTTTATTCGCCACATTATATGTGTTTTGCTTGGAGCGTCTTGTATGATATTAGTCTTTACTTTTTAGTTTACCACAATAATATTTGTTGTACACACCTTTTGGGAGAAGCCCACTTGATTAGAATTTATTAGAATACGCTATGTGCTTCACTTATATCTTTTGAGCTAGATAGTTTTTGCTCTAGTGCTTCACTTATATATTTTAGAGCACGTCGGTGGCTTAATTTTGTAGAAATTTTTGATCTCTCATGCTTCACTTATACTATTTTGAGAGTATCTTAGAACAGCATGGTATTTGCTATGGTTATAATATTGGTCCTACAATGATGGGCATCCAAGTTGGGTATAATAAAAACTATCATAGAAAGTGAATTGGATGCTATGATCAATTTGATACTTGATAATTGTTTTGAGATATGAGGATGGTGATATTAGAGTCATGCTAGTTGGGTGATTATGAATTTAAAGAATACTTGTGTTTAAGTTTGTGATTCCCGTAGCATGCACGTATGGTGAACCGCTTTGTGATGAAGTTGGAGCACAATTTTATTTATTGATTGTCTTCCTTATGAGTGGCGGTCGGGGATGAGCGATGGTCTTTTCCTACCAATCTATCCCCCTAGGAGCATGCGCGTAGTACTTTGTTTTCAATGGCTTGTAGATTTTTGCAATAAGTATATGAGTTCTTTATGACTAATGTTGAGTCCACGGATTATACGCACTCTCACCCTTCCACCATTGCTAGCCTCTGTTGTGCCACGCAACTTCCGCCGGTACCATACACCCACCATATACCTTCCTCAAAACAACCACCATACCTACCTATTATGGTATTTCCATAGCCATTCCGAGATATATTGCCATGCAACTTTCCATCGTTCCGTTTATATGACACGCATCATCATTGTCATATTGCTCTTTGCATGATCATGTAGTTGACATTGTATTTGTGGAAAGGCCACCTTCATAATTTTCATACTTGTCACTCTTGATTCATTGCATATCCTGGTACACCGCCGGAGGCATTCATATAGAGTCATATCTTGTTCTAAGTATCGAGTTGTAATCTTGAGTTGTAAGTAAATAAAAGAGTGATGATCTTCATTATTAGAGCATTGTCACAGTGAGGAAAGGATGATGGAGACTATGATTCCCCCACAAGTCGGGATGAGACTTCGGACTTTAAAAAAGAGAGAGAGAAAGGCCAAATAAAAAAAGAGAAAGGCCAAATAAAAAAATGAGAGAAAAAGAGAGAAGGGACAATGCTACTATCCTTTTTACCACACTTGTGCTTCAAAATAGCACCATGATCGTCATGATAGACATTCTCATATGTTGTCACTTTCATATACTAGTGGGAATGTTTCATTATAGAACTTGGCTTGTATATTCCAATGATGGGCTTCCTCAAAATGCCCTAGGTCTTCGTGAGCAAGCGAGTTGGATGCAACCCCACTTAGTTTCTTTCGTTGAGCTTTCATACATTTATAGCTCTAGTGCATCCGTTGCATGGCAATCCCTACTCACTCACATTGATATCTATGATACGCCTAGTTGATGTGAGACTATCATCTCCTTTTTGTCTTCTCCACAACCACCATTCTATTCCACATATAGTGCTATGTCCATGGCTCACGCTCATGTATTGCATGAAAATTGAAAAAGTTTGAGATTACTAAAGTATGAAACAGTTGCTTGGCTTGTCATCGGGGTTGTGCATGATTAAATACTTTGTGTGATGAAGATAGAGCAACAGCTAGACTATATGATTTTGTAGGGATAACTTTGTTTATCCATGTTATTTTGAGAAGACATGATTGCTTAGTTAGTACGCTTGAAATATTACTATTTCTTATGTCAATATGAACTTTTATTTTGAATCATTTGGATCTGAACATTCATGCCACAATAAAGAAAATTACATTGAGAATTATGCTAGGTAGCATTCCACATCAAAAATTCTATTTTTATCATTTACCTACTCGAGGACGAGCTGGAATTAAGCTTGGGGATGCTTGATACGTCTCCAACGTATCTATAATTTTTGATTGTTCCGTGCTATTATATTACCCGTTTTGGATGTTTATGGGCTTTACTTTACACTTCTATATCATTTTTGGGACTAACCTACTAACCGGAGGCCCAGCCCGAATTGCTTTTTTTTTTTGCCTATTTCAGTGTTTCGAAGAAAGGGAATATCAAACGGAGTCCAAACGGAATGAAACCTTCGGGAGCGATCTTTTTGGAACAAATGTGAACCTGGAGAATTGGAGTGGAATTCAAGCAACAAGCGAGGCGACCATGAGGGTGCCCGGCATGCCCCCTACAGGTGGGCGCGCACCCCACCCTCGTGGGCCCCTCGTGCGTCCACCGACCTACATCTTCCTCCTATATATACCGACGTACCCCGATAACATCATAACAGACCACGAAAACCTAATTCCACCGCCCTAACCTTCTTTATCCGCAAGATCCCATCTTGGAGCCTTCACTGGCGCTCCGCTAGAGGGGGAATCGACCACAGAGGGCCTCTACATCATCTCCAAGGCCTCTCCAATGAGTTGTGAGTAGTTTACCACAGACCTTCGGGTCCATAGTTATTAGCTAGATAGGCTTCTTCTCTCTCTTTGAATCTCAATACAAACTTCTCCTCGATCTTCTTGGAGATCTATTCGATGTAACTCTTTTTGCGGTGTGTTTGCCGAGATCCGATGAATTGTGGGTTTATGATCAAGTTTATCTATGAGAAATATTTGAATCTCGTCTGAATTCTTTTATGTGTGATTAAGTTATCTTTGCAAGTATCTTTGAATTATTAGTTTGGTTTGGCCTACTAGATTGATCTTTCTTGGAATGGGAGAAGTGCTTAGCTTTGGGTTCAATCTTGGGGTGTCCTTTCCCAGTGACAGCAGGGGCAGCAAGGCACATATTGTATAGTTGCGAACGAGGATAAAAAGATGGGGTTTATATCATATTGCCTGAGTTTATCCCTCTACATCATGTCATCTTTCTTATGAACTTAATACTCTAGATGCATGCTGGATAGCGGTCGATGTGTGGAGTAATAGTAGTAGATGCAGGCAGGAGTCGATCTACTTGTCACGGATGTGATGCCTATATACATGATCATGCCTAGATAATCTCATAATTATTCGCTTTTCTATCAATTGCTCGACAGTAATTTGTTCACCCACCGTAATACTTATGCTATCTTGAGAGAAGCCACTAGTGAAACTATGGCCTCCAGGTCTATCTTTTATCATATAAGCTTTCAATCTAATTTTATTTGCATCTTTACTTTTCCAATCTATATCATAAAAATACCAAAAATATTTATCTTATCATATTATCTGTATCAGATCTCACTTTCGCAAGTGGCTGTGAAGGGATTGACAACCCCTTTATTGCGTTGGTTGCGAGGTTCTTGTTTGTTTGTGTAGGTGCGTGGGACTTTTGAGGAGCCTCCTACTGGATTGATACCTTGGTTCTCAAAAACTGAGGGAAATACTTACGCTACTTTGCTGCATCACCCTTTCCTCTTCAAGGAAACCAACTCAAGCTCAAGACGTAGCAACATGTCACTCTTGATTCATTCCATATCCCGGTACACCGCCGGAGGCATTCACATAAAGTCATATTTTGTTCTAAGTATTGAGTTGTAATTTTTGAGTTGTAAATCAATAGAAGTGTGATGATCTTCATTATTAGAGCATTGTCCCAAGTGAGGAAAGGATGATGAAGACTATGATTCCCCCGCAAGTCGGGATGAGACTTCGGACTTTATAAAAAAAAGAGGCCAAAGAAGCCCAAATAAATTAAAAAAAAGAAGCCAAAGAAGCCCACCAAATAAAAGAATGAGAGAAAAGAGAGAAGGGACAATGATACTATCTTTTTTCCACAGTTGTCCTTCAAAATAGCACCATGATCTTCATGATAGAGAGTCTCCTATGGTATCACTTTCATATACTAGTGGGAATTTTACATTATAGAACTCGGCTTGTATATTCCAATGATGGGCTTCCTCAAAATGCCCTAGGTCTTCGTGAGCAAGCGAGTTGGATGCACACCCACTTAGTTTCTTTTGTTGAGCTTTCATACATTTATAGCTCTAGTGCATCCGTTGCATGGAAATCCCTACTCACTCACATTGATATCTGTTAATGGGCATCTCCATAGCCCGTTGATATGCCTAGTTGATGTGAGACTATCTTCTCCCTTTTTTGTCTTCACAACCACCACCATATACCACATATAGTGCTATGTCCATGGCTTGCGCTAATGTATTGTGTAAGAGTTGAAAAAGCTGAAGTGCGTTAAAAAGTATGAACCAATTGCTTGGCTGAAACCGGGGTTGTGCATGATGGGAGTATTTTGTGTGATGAAAATGAAGCATGGCCTAACTATATGATTTTGTAGGGATAAGCTTTCTTTTGCTATGCTATTTTGATAAGGCATGATTATTTGTTAGTATGCTTTAAGTATTACTATTTTTATGTTTTATAAGATTTTATCTTGAATCATTTGGATCTTAACAATCATGCCACAATAAAGAAAATTACATTGAGAATTATGCTAGGTAGCATTCCACATCAAAAATTCTGTTTTTGTCATTTACCTACTCAAGGATGAGCAGGAATTAAGCTTGGGGATGCTTGATACGTCTCAAACGTATCTATAATTTTTGATTGTTCCATGCTATTATATTACCCGTTTTGGATGTTTATGGGCTTTACTCTACACTTTTATACCATTTTTCGGACTAACCTACTAACCGGACGCCCAGCCCGAATTGCTGTTTTTTTTCCTATTTCAGTGTTTTGAAGGCAAGGAATATCAAACGGAGTCCAAACGGAATGAAACCTTCAGGAGCGATCTTTTTGGAACAAACGCAATCCAGGGGACTTGGAATGGAAGTCAAGCAACAAACGAGGCGGCCACGAGGGTGCCCGGCACGCCCCCTGGGGGTGGGCGCGCCCCCCACCCTCATGGGCCCCTCGAGCGTCAACCGACCTAATTCTTCCGCCTATATATATCCACGTGCCCCGAAAACATCCAGGGGCAACATGAAAAACTATTTTCCACCGCCACAACCTTCTGTATCCGCGAGATCCCATCTTGGAGCCTTCGACGGTGCTCCGCCGGAGGGGGAATCGACCATGGAGGGCCTCTACATCATCTCCAAGGCCTCTCTGATGAGTTGTGAGTAGTTTACCACCGATCTTTGGGTCCATAGTTATTAGCTAGATGGCTTCTTCTCTCTCTTTGAATCTCAATACAAAGTTCTCCTTGATCTTCTTGGATATCTATTCGATGTAACTCTTTTTTGTGGTGTGTTTGTCGAGATCCGATGAATTGTGGGTTTATGATCAAGTTTATCTATGTGAAATATTTGAATCTCCTCTGAATTCTTTTATGTGTGGTTAAGTTATCTTTGCAAGTCTCTTCGAATTATCAGTTTGGTTTGGCCTACTAGATTGATTTTTCCTGCAACGGGAGAAGTGCTTAGCTTTGGGTTCAATCTTGCGGTGTCCTTTCCTAGTGACGGCAGGGGCAGCAAGGCATGTATTGTATTGTTGCCATCGAGGATAAAAAGATGGGGTTTATATCATATTGCCTGAGTTTATCCCTCTACATCGTGTCATCTTTCTTAATGCGTTACTCTGTTCTTCATGAATTTAATACTCTAGATGCAGGCAGGAGTCGGTCGATGTGTGGAGTAATAGTAGTAGATGCAGAATCGTTTCGATCTACTTGTCACGGACGTGATGCCTATATACATGATCATGCCTAGATAATCTCATAACTATGCGTTTTTCTATCAATTGCTCGACAGTAATTTGTTCACCCCCCGTAATACTTATGCTATCTCGAGAGAAGCCACTAGTGAAACCTATGGCCCCCGGGTCTATCTTTTATCATATAACTTTTCCATCTACTTTTATTTGCATCTTTTATTTTCCAATCTATATCATAAAAATACCAAAAATATTGATCTTATCTTATTATGTCTATCAGATCTCACTTTCATAAGTTACCGTGAAGGGATTGACAACCCCTTAATCGTGTTGGTTGCGAGGTTCTTGTTTGTTTGTGTAGGTGCGTGGGACTTTTGAGGAGCCTCCTACTGGATTGATACCTTGGTTCTCAAAAACTGAGGGAAATACTTACGCTACTTTGCTGCGTCACCCTTTCCTCTTCAAGGGAAAAACCAACACAAGCTCAAGACATAGCATACATGTCTTCGTACACCTCCTCCGCGCAACGACGTGCCCGCCCCCAAAGCTCCACCGCCTCCTTTTTCTAGGAGGCATCACGGGCTTCACAGGCCACCTGGTACCTAGCTTCCTCCTCCGCCATCTCCTTCTTGAAAGCCACTTGCGTGGCTTTCTCAGCCGGCGACAGCGACTTTCAAAGACAAAGATTGTACTGGCCCCAAAACCAATCCAAAGTTGGGGGGCCGACGCAACCTCATCCGGCAGCGCGTAGGGTCCTCGTCGCTGCTCTTTGAGTGAGCGTCCTCGGGGGGCGGCGACTCCTCATCAGCGCGTGGGCAGACCGGTGGTGCCATGGCAGAGATTTGAGAGAGAGAGAGAGAGAGAGGGGGGGCGAGCGAGGGGAGGATGTAGATGAGAATGTAGGCGGGACGACGGGGGCAATGTAGTATTTATTGGCGGCCAGAATCTAGATCGATGGGAACAGTACACATGTTGGTAGCCAGAATTTACGAGTACTGTAGTTTGAATTACACACGATTCCCGCAGCAAAATCCGTGTGTAAACATAATAGTTGACGGTTTCCAATACAGAACCGTATCTGATTAATAACCCCAGCCACTCACCTTCCAAACATCGAAGCGCGAAATAGAGTGCCAATCGTGTGGGGACTGGTTGTCTTGCCAGATTTTACATTTTCTTTTTTGAACACCAGATATTTACATCGTTTGATGAATTTTTAACTCGCCCACAAGTACACAAATATGATTTTTCAAATTGTTATGGTTAGCCGTTGCATGTAAATATAGTTCAACTTTGAATTATGGTCATTAAATGGCTAGAAAATCACTTAAATGTTTTCAAAAGGTCAAATGACCCCTGAAATTTTCTAAATTTTCACATAACCGTTGTATTAGTGCATGTCAAACATAGAAAAAATTTGAAGGCCGTAAGAGGAAGCTATCTCCCGTTCGTCATCAAACATGCATTGTCCCTCTCGGAACCACGAGCCTTCTAGTGAGTTGCTTCGGTTTGTGAGGGGTGTGTGTCTAAACTTTCGTCAAACAGGCCAATTTTTTTTACCACATCATGTTGGTGGCATATGACCTTACATCAAGCAAGGTTTCGTGTGTTTCTGATCATTTTTTAATTTTTTGGAATTAAAATGCCATGACACTCCATGCATGTGTCCATGCCGTGAGACCAATATGTTTGAAAATTCCTTCTACTTTACTGCAAATTAGATTAACTTGCACACAAGTAAACAAACATGATTTTTCAAACCGTTATGGTTAGCCGTTGCATGTAGATGTAGTTCAAATTTTAATTACGGTCATTAAATGGCTAGAAAATCACTTAAATGTTTTTAAAAGGTCAAATGACTCCTGAAATTTTCCAAATTTTCACATGATTGTTGTATTAGTGCATGCTAAATGTAGAAAAAAATTGAAGTCCGTAAGGGGAAGCTATCTCCTGTTCGTCATCAAACATGCATTGTTCCCTCTCGGAACCACGAGCCTTCTAGTGAGTTGCTTCGGTTTGTGAGGGGTGTGTGTCCAAACTTTCGTCCAAATGCCAAAAAAATTACCACATCATCTTGGTGGCATAACATTACATCAAGCAAGGTTTCATGTGTTTCTGATCTTTTTTTAATTTTTTGGAATTTAAATGCCATGGCACTCCATGCTTAATTGTGTCATAGCCCTTAGAGCAATATGTTGGAAAATCCCTTCAAATTGACTGCACATGGAATTAAATCACACACAAGTACACAAAATATAACTTTTCAAACCGTTATGGTTAGTTGTTGCATGTACATGTAGTTCAAATTTCAATTACGGTCATTGAATGGCTGGAAAATCACTTAAATGACTTAAAAGGTCAAATGACCCCTGGAATTTTCCAAAATTTGACATGACAGTTGTATTAGTACTAAAAAAATTCTCGTACATTTATAACACCATCCGTTGCCACTTTACTCCAAATTCGTCTTTCACAGCTAATAAAAAATATCCACAACATCAAACACAGTTGTATTGTAGGAACCGTATGCGATGAAAATTTCTGGGACTATTTACGTCTTCCTCCTTAAGCTTTACCAGCTCGTCTACTCCAGTGTTTGGCAACCCCCGAATCCCGATCCCCATTACCGCACCCCCTTCTTGCAAAGATGATGCCATGGAAACGCTTCGTGAAGGCCCGAATGATGGCCGCGTCCTTCCCGAGCGCCACCGCCTGCGCCGAGAGCGCGGCCGCCTACGCCGAGAGTGTCGCCGCATCCGCATTGAGCGCGGCCACTTCCGCCTAGAGGGCGTCTGCTGCAGCCGACAGGGCAGCTGCAGCAGCCGAGACGGCTACAGCTGCTGTTGCGCCGGCGGATGCATAAGCCAAGAGTGCTCGAGCTGCCGTTCGTGCCGCCGATGTCGCCCTGGCCCGGGTCGAGGCCATCCATGCCAAGATAATCCAGGCCACCTTGGAATCCAGCATGCAACCCATGTCCGAAAAGGTGGCGATGGCCATAAAGCACCTGCTTCCTCATGAGATTGCCGAGTGGGAGCTGGAGATGTAGGAGTCGGCGAAGATCGAGGAGCGCCGAAAGGAGGAGTTGCGCGTGGCCGAGGTCGAGGTAGAGAAGAGTTTGTCCGTCGAGGTATTGGAGGTGGAGTACCAACGCGAGCTCTGGCACAGCCACTACTATGACTACTACAACCTTGAGGGCGGCGCTAAGGACGAGGACGAGGCCGACTTCAGCAGGGGGGACGCGGAGTCCACCAATGGCGGCATGTTGCCAGGACAAGCCATCGATGTCTCATCTCACGCCGGCGATGCATAGGCCAGCGCGGTGGCGGATTTTTTAAATTATGCATACTTAGGCTTTGTTTTTTATGCTGGTCTTTTGTTAGAGCAATGTTTAGGTTAGCCTTGCTCTGTTTAATTACTAAAATTGCTCGATTCAGTAAGTGTGGTCTATGTGTTGTACGCTCTTTTGTGTGCCCAAATTAGCAAGCGATGTTAAATTATGCAATGACGTACCCGGGGAAATTTCCACCAAAATTTGAATTATAAAACTCATCCCATGCGTGTAAAGCATAAGAATTGTTTGCGATGCACACAATCGCTCAAAGTGAATGGTGTCTGGCGGCACCACGCACAAAGTTTCCCTCCACATTTCATTTTTTTGGCCTATCGCCGAAATATCTACCCCCCTTCCCCATCCCCCTTTCTCCCCAATCACAAGTCACATTTCCCCTGTTTCCTCCTTCCTGCCGTCCTTCCTAAGCTATAGCCGCTTCCTTGCTTGCTTCCTCGCTCTCGCTATCCCGCATCCTAATGCCGGGGTCGCCATGGTCTTCTTCAAATACCTCTCTAGCGGTTCCTCCTCCTCTGACGAATCCTTCACCACCTAGTTATGCCTCTCTTTTCTCTCTTGGGCTATGACTTGGAATGAAGGATTTTTACCTGGCGATCGATTTAAGTCATTTATTCCTCTTGTAGTTCCCTAGGACCATCAGTTGCAACGAATGGAGCGGGGTGGCTGAAGATCTGTCTGCTCGTTGTCACCATCAATCTCCATGCGTGAAGCTAGTTGCATTTAAATCTATGAATAGTGGGAGGAAGTTTCTGGCATGTGGAGAGAAGGTTAGACCCTCTTTCGTTGTTACAAATCATTTTTTAATGTGATTCAGACATTGTCACGGTCCCAACCCATTCATACCACACCTTCAACCAAACGCATGCTAAGACAGTGTCACAGTTTGTACCTAGTATCTAAAATTGTTGCCATCTCATCAGCGGTGCCATTAGAAAATTATTTGTCACCGCTTCAACAGTTTGTGCAGCCAACTTTTCCACACATCCGGGCAGCCAAGCAGTAAAATACTAAATCTTTATGGCATGAAGGAACTGGGCATCGGAGCAACTAGGTGCTCCGGAGTTCGGGTCCCTGATTTTTCTCCTGCATCGGCTCGAAGTGCAGGGCACTAGTGCGAGATGTAGCAACAGTTGTCTTTACACCGGTTTTGGCATACATAGTGGACGACCTTCGTGCTATTAGTTCTATGTTACTAAATTTGTGCATGTAGACGCCTGTTAGTATCAATTTGCTGTCATCCAAACATTGTCGCAGTTATATTTACCTTCCTCTTAAAATGTTCAATTTGTTATTTATAGTACATGAGCAAGAACTTGTAGCGTTGTTGTAGTTCATTATAGCTTCTGATGTTTCAGAATTTAGTTGTTGTCTCAGTAGCAATTGATTCATTTGCACATTGATCTTTTTGAGAAGATATGTCATTGTTAACCTGTTTCTTCAGTTTTTCAAAATAAGTATTGGTGATTTTCTATGTTGCCATAAATCCATTTTCCCTACAATTGTTACTGATCTAGTTTTAATTATTATAGGATGAATGGAAGTGTTCTTACTTGGAGTGGGTTGATCAAGAGTGGACACAGTCTTTGAAGATGTGCCTAGGAAAGCTCTGGAGCATGTATGAGGAAGAGAAGAGAGGTGGGCTTAGAGAAAGTGTTGTCAACGCTGAAGAATATTTGAAGATGCCGGATAAAAAGAGAAAGGTGTGGAGAATGAGCTCAGATTTTTTTAAATCAGATTTTGCTATGATGGTGTTGGCGAAGGAGGAGGCACTTTCCAGTTGACCAGTGCAAAACATGTTCTTACTAAACTGAAAGAAGAGGTGGATAACACAAGTCTGGTTGATCTCGATTAGGGAAATGAATATATTGTTCTTATGGAGTTGAACTAGCTATATGTTGTATTGTGCTGTTTTTAGGTAGCTATCGTACTGTGATATTAAAATATACTAGACCATGATGGCGCGCGTTGCCACGCCCGTCCATTTTTTCAATAGAATGGTAGTGAATTCAGAAATATATGGAGACATGGAAATGTAAGTTATTATGTGTTAACCACAAGTAACCACAAATCTAAAGTAGAAGGGTCACTTGTTTTTACAATCACCATGATGAGTATATACTCCCTTGATGTTAGAACGGTAAAATGGCATACCCGCTATAATGGTGAGTTAACTATAAAAATCTAATGCATCATCTTGTAGACAATCTTTATCCGAAGATCTGAAACTTATGGTTACTTCATGATCTCACTAATTCGCATCACCATGAAGATTTCTGGAAACAAAATAGCTTAACAACACAGAAGAACAAAGTGATGATGCTGATATAAATAGACTGTTGCAATTCTTCCTATGGATTGTTGCAGGCGTGCATCACATTCTTTCCTTGTTATAGAGGACAACGGTGGTGGAATACTATGAAACACAGACTTGCTAGTCCTATGGACAAGTGTATAGTAGCCAAAGGTACTGTTATGAGGAAAAGAATTCTTATACATAGCAAATATGTTGAAAGATTTTGATGGTTTGTTGTGGTCCTTCATATTGTTTGCTTGATCCAACTATCTCGTAAAATCTATATGTCGTTTTTACTCTTCGTAAGTACACCAACACAAACATAACCGTGACAAATTTAATCAAATGATAGAATCAACATGTCATGTCTAATTTGTGAGGATAAAACACGAGATTACTGCTCCTAATTAATTCCGTCTATATCAAGAAATTGGTGCAGCCTAAATCCTAGTGTGGACTAATATTATCACATAGAATAAATCAAAGAAGGGCCGACTAACAAAAAATTCTTCCCCATTGTCACCCGTCAAGGCGTCGATGGTCGGCCTCACCGTTGGTGTGATATAGCAAATATATACATGGAACTATATGTGATATGTATCAAATTAGCAAGCAATGCATCAAAACCAACCTGAGCTGACTTGTTTGCTACTTTTCAGCTTCCTCTCGAGCTCCGACCATAAATTCACAAGGTACCTATTTATAGATACATTATAACAGAAAAACCGTCTTGTGTAACTAATCCTCTATATTTCGTGGTGTAACTTTCAGCAGGCAAGCATCAAAAATGATCTATTGACATCAAATTACAGGAAAAATAACATTGTAGGCTGAGATCGGGAACCTCGGTTTTGTGCACTGCTCAATTTGTTAAATGAATGGCGGATAAAGAATATGTCGACGACTAAAACCAGTAGAATTACACATACAGCAGCGTGGGCTACATCATCCAGTTCTGCTTCCTCATTCCCCTCCTTACTTCTGCAAATCCTTCACCAGCAGGCATGGTTCACACTAAGTCAATAATTCATCTTCACCCTTCTGCAGGTGTTCCCTCCTTCCTATCTACACTCTTTTCCCAATTCTGCTCACGTTATTGATTTTTTATTGATGCTATTCTTTGCACCCCCAAAATTAAAGCAGGTTCTCTGGATCAATCGACTGGACTTCGGTTTCACTTGGTTTGCTTATTCTTCTGCATCGGAAGTTTTTGTTAAAGTGATCTGGTAAGCACAATATGTTTATATCCATAATGTGATGTGGAGGCATCAGCGCCTTGAACAATTTTCCTATTTCGTTTGTGCATTTTTTACTTGCTAACTAACCTTCTACATAGGGCAAGAACAACAGGCGGTATTGCAAGTATTTCAATCAATGATAGATAGTGTTATCATATTGTACGAATAGAGAATGGCAGAGTGGCATCATATAGTACGCATAGATAGTGAGATGGGGCACAAGTTAAATGAGGCATAACAACATAGGAGCATACTCACAAGAATCCGTCCGTTGGCCACTATATTGGCAGATCCGGCTGCAGGAAATAAAGAAATCCGCCCGCTTAAATAACCTGCAGTCATTTTGAATTATTAGCCCAAGAACACATCCGTAAATAATATTGCAGCAGATTGCAAAACTCGATGATTACCCTAAGTGCACTTGGTGAAAGAATAATGCGAGCAGCAGGGGGTAATCTATGGATGTCTCTAAACCATTATAGCAACAATTCGAACAAAAACAGTGAAATTGAAATCAGCGCATCACATTCCAAATTGGTAATGCCTAAACCATTTAATCCAGCATAATTAGCTAACCTAGCAGAATGAACCTGCATTGTTTGTGAACAGAAAGAACAACATCAATGAAACAAATTTTCTGAGAACGGATGAAGAATTGGGGGAAGAGAGACGGGGGAAAGGGGGGGGGGGGTAGGAAGGAGTGGGGATTGGGATGAATTAGAGACCTAAGCATCACCAATGGCTATGGGAGAATGGTTTGTGGAAGTCAGGAAAGTGGGGAAGGAGCAGCGGCCAGGTTGGGATTATATGGGCGCCCGTGACTTAAAGGAAAAAATATGAATAGACAAACGAAACTGACCTGCTTTGAACGACCATTAACCACTCAATCAATCGCTGGCAATAGAACTCCAATCGACATACTGCTGTTCGCCGCCACTGCATCTTCCCGTCGTGCTGTGCAAGTACAACCGAGCCTAGACAACCCAGCGGATCCGGTGCCGTCGCCCGGCAAGGCCGTTTATCGCGTCGGTCAGAACCTAGCGTATTGGCCATGCGAGTCGTCGCTCACGCATCGATCGAAGCCCGTCATGTCATGGTCGCGAGGAGCCGCCCCGCGAACGAGGAAGGTTGCGACCTTGTGAGCCAAACGAGAGTTGCGAGAGTCGTGTTTTTTCCCCTTCGACTGCACGGATGGGAGGCTGGTAAAAGCCCATTAAGCCCAATCCAACGATAGAGGCCCAAAAAAGTCACCGGAGCAGCGGCCCGGGACGGTTAGCGCTCCATTGTAGCGAACGGAGCGAGCGTACATGTGATCCAGGCCAATCTGACGGCCAAAAATGGCAAAAAGTGACGATCGGACGGCTGTGAACGTTGATGGCCTGAGAGGGCTCGAAAGCTGCACAGTTATAATGATTCTTAATCTATGTGCCTGATATGAAATTGGCAAATAGCTATTCGATATGAAATGTGAATTTGCATAATACAGGAATTATTAATTGGAAACTAATAGACCTGCTGAATGGGTCATGGAACTTTGCAAAGGGTTCTAGCAGGAAAAACGCTTTTGATGGATAGCCCAATGTCACACAGTTTTCTTCATCAAATCGTGTGTGATGTGTTGATAAAAGCAAATGGTTAACCAAGGTAGAGCGTGTGTGATAGTTACATCTATCACACACGAGCCTATAAATAAACCTGTGTGGGGTGTACATACGAACGAAAACATTTTCCCTAAATTGACTGTGTGGGATGTACACACGAACGGAAACGTTTTCCCTAGATTGACTGTGTGGTACGGACATAAGAACGGAAACGTATTCCTTGGATTGACTGTGTGTGATATACATACGAACAAATATATTTTTCTAGGATTCACAATATGAGATGTACATACGAACAAAACGATTGGCTTTCGATGCCTCACACGATCGCACACCAGCTCATTTTGCCCCAGACTGTGTGCCAGAAGGGCCTATCCCCCACGATTTCTGGGTCGTGTGGGAAGGACCCCCTCCCCCTATTGCCCACACTCACTTGGCGACGGTTCCAAATGCCGTCGCGGAAAGGGGTTAAAAACCGTGTGTATAGCACCTCGTTTTACCAATGTTTGAAGATGCCCTTAGTGGTTTTTTTTTCAAGAAACAAAAAGTAACGACAAAAACTCACACCCCACCCCCAAGGAACCGAAATATGCGCACCCTACTCCTATGAGGGCATCAGAGAGATTGAGCTTGCAAATTTTGTTATTGACTAAATTACCATAGATGCCCCGTATTCGGCAGGAACATCGCGTCATCTCTCACTGAATGGACATCGCCGAAAAGTCTAAAATAAATTTAGAAAAACACGAGCACATGTACCAAGTCCAAGACTTAACCAGTGTAGACTGGTTCCATGACAAGAAACCTAAATATTCGAGCTACAGTCAATTCGACACATGTCACTGATCTTTCCTAAGGGCATCTCCAACACTGACCAACAATTTTTCTCCCGCATCCGTTCACAGACACGGATGCGGGAACCGGCCATCCAATGATGTCTTGTATATGCCCGCCAGTGAAGCTCAATTTAAAATTCAAATAAAAGTCTGATCCATAAATCGCGCTAGATCACGCCAGCACCGGATCACATGCCCGATCACAACCAAAAAGAGGCAAGTATGCCTAAGTTTTTACATGCACGATCACCAAAGAATATCAGTATGGCAGTCCATGCAAAATTTGAGATATTTAGCCCCGCTGGACACACAATCCGAGCCTCCTCCAAGCTCAAGGTATCATCGCTGGTGTTGGGGAACGTAGTAATTTCAAAAAATTTCCTACGCACACGCAAGATCATGGTGATGCATAGCAACGAGAGGGGAGAGTGTTGTCACGTACCCTCGTGAGACCAAGCGAAGCGATCACAACGTAGAGGAAGTAGTCGACGATCTCCTCGCGATCCAACCGATCCTAGCGCCGTTACTCCGGCGCCCGAGTTCCCGACACACGACAGCTCGATGACGCTCCTTGGGCTCCAATCCAGAGAGCTACGGGAGGAAGAGTTCCGTCACAAGACGACGGCGCAGGACGATCTTGATGTTCTATCGCGCAGGCTTCGCCTAAGCTTTATGCACGATATGACCGAGGTGGAATATGGTGGAGGGGCACCGCACACGGCTAAGGAACGATCCGTAGATCAACTTGTGTGTTCTAGGGTGCCCCCCTGCCCCCGTATATAAAGGAGCAAGGGGGGGTGCGGCCGACCCTTGGAGGAGGCGCGCCGGAGGAGTCCTACTCCCACCGAGTAGGACTCCCCCCTTCCTAGTTGGATTAGGATTGGGGGAGGGAAAGAGGGAAGGGGCGCGCCCTCTCTCCTGTCCTATTCGGACTAGGGGGGAGGGCGCTGCCTGCCCCTGGCCGCCCTTCCTCTTCTCCCTCATGGCCCACTAAGGCCCAATAACCCCGGGAGGGTTCCAGTAACCCGGTGTTCGGTAAAATCCGATTTCACCGGAACCATTCGAACTCCAAATATAGGCTTCCAATATATCAATCTTTATGTCTCGACCATTTCGAGACTCCTCGTCATGTCCGTGATCACATCCGGACTCGAACTCCTTCGGTACATCAAAATACACAAACTCATAATATAACCGTCATCGAAACCTTAAGCGTGGGGACCCTACGGTTCGAGAACAATGTAGACATGACCGAGACACGTCTCGGTCAATAACCAATAGCGGGACCTGGATGCCCATATTGGCTCCTACATATTCTACGAAGATCTTTATCGGTCGACCGCATAACAACATACGTTGTTCCTTTGTCCTCGGTATGTTACTTGCCCGAGATTCGATCGTCGGTATCCAATACCTAGTTCAATCTCGCATCGGCAAGTCTCTTTACTCGCTCGTAATACATCATCTCACAGCTAACTCATTAGTTGTAGTGCTTGCAAGGCTTAAGTGATGTGTATTACCGAGAGGGCCAGAGATACCTCTCCGACAATCGGAGTGACAAAACCTAATCTCAAATACGCCAACCCAACATCGCCTTTGGAGACACCTGTAGTACTCCTTTATAATCACCCGATTCGTTGTGACGTTTGGTAGTACCAAAGTGTTCCTCCGTAAACGGAGTTGCATAATCTCATAGTTATAGGAACATGTATAAGTCATGGATAAAAGCAGTAGCAACATACTAAACGATCGTGTGCTAAGCTAATGGAATGGGTCATGTCAATCGATCATTCAACTAATGATGTGACCTTGTTAATCAAATAACAACTCTTTGTTCATGGTTAGGAAACATAACCATCTTTGATTAACAAGCTAGTCTAGTAGAGGCATACTAGTGACATATTGTTTGTCTATGCATTCACACATGTATCATGTTTCCGGTTAATACAATTCTAGCATGAATGATAAACATTTATCATGAAATAAGGAAATAAATAATAACTTTATTATTGCCTCTAGGGCATATTTCCTTCAGTCTCCCACTTGCACTAGAGTCAATAATCTAGATTACATAGTAATGATTCTAACACCCATGGAGTCTTGGTGTTGATCATGTTTTGCTCGTGGAAGAGGCTTAGTCAACGGGTCTGCTACATTCAGATCCGTATGTATCTTGCAAATCTCTATGTCTCCCACCTGGACTAAATCCCGGATGGAATTGAAGCGTCTCTTGATGTGCTTGGTCCTCTTGTGAAATCTGGATTCCTTTGCTAAGGCAATTGCTCCAGTATTGTCACAGAAGATTTTCATTGGACCCGATGCACTAGGTATGACACCTAGATCGGATATGAACTCCTTCATCCGCACTCCTTCATTAGCTGCTTCGAAGCTGCTATGTACTCCGCTTCACATGTAGATCCCGCTACGACGCTTTGTTTAGAACTGCACCAACTGACAGCTCCTCCGCTTAGTGTAAACACGTATCCGGTCTGCGATTTAGAATCGTCCGGATCGGTGTCAAAGCTTGCATCAACGTAACTGCCACGATGAGCTCTTTGTCACCTCCATATACGAGAAACATATCCTTAGTCCTTTTCGGTATTTGGGATGTTCTTGACCGCTGTCGATGATCCACTCTGGATTACTTTGGTACCTCCTGCTAAGCTTATAGCAAGGCACACATCTGTGCAGTACACAGCATTGCATACATGATAGAGCCTATGGCTGAAGCATTGGGAACATTTTTCATTTTCTCTATCTTCTGCAGTGGTCGGGCATTGAGTCTTACTCAACTTCACACCTTGTAACACAGGCAAGAACCCTTTCTTTGCTTGATCCATTTTGAACTTCTTCAAAATTTTGTCAAGGTATGTGCTTTGTGAAAGTCCAATTAAGCGCCTTGATCTATCTCTATAGATTTTGATGCCCAATATGTAAGCAGCTTCACCGAGGTCTTTCATTGAAAAACTCTTATTCAAGTATCCCTTTATGCTATCCAGAATTCTATATCATTTCCGATCCGTAATATGTCATCTACATATAATATCGAAATGCTCTGAGCTCCCACTCACTTTCTTGTAAATACAAAGCTTCTCCAAAAGTCTCAGATGAACCCAAATGCTTTGATCCCACTATCAAAGCGCTTATTCCAACTCCGAGATGCTTGCACCAGTCTATAAATGGATCATTGGAGCTTGCATACTTTGTTAGCTCCTTTGGATCGATAAAACCTTCGGTTGCATCATATACAACTCTTCTTCCGTAAATCCATTCAGAATGCAGTCTTTACATCCATTTGCCAAATTTCATAATCATAAAATGCGGCAATTGCTAACATGATTCGGACACACTTGAGCATCGCCACGGTGAGAAGGTCTCATCGTAGTCAATCCCTTGAACTTGTCGAAACCCTTTGCGATAAGTCGAGCTTTGTAGACGAGAACATTACCGTCGTCGTCGGTCTTCTTCTTGAAGATCCACTTGTTTTCTATTGCTTGCCGACCCTCGGGCAAGTCAACCAAAGTCCATACTTTGTTTTCATACATGGATCCCATCTCGATTTCATGGCCTCAAGCCATTTTATGGAATCTGGGCTCACCATCGCTTCTTCATAGTTCATAGGTTCATCATGATCTAGTAGCATGATTTCCGAACAGGATTACCGTACCACTCAGTGCGGATCTTACTCTCGTTGATCTACGAGGTTCAGAGTATCTTGATCTGAAGTTTCATGATCAACATCATCAACTTCCTCACTATTTGGTGTAGATGTCTCAGAAACCGGTTTCTGCGACAAACTACTTTCAAGTAAGGGAGAAGGTACAATTACCTCATCAAGTTCTACTTTCCTCCCACTCACTTCTTTCGAGAGAAACTCCTTCTCTAGAAAGGATCCATTCTTGGCAACAAATGTCTTGCCTTCGGATCTGTGATAGAAGGTGTACCCAACTGTTTCCTTTGGGTATCCTATGAAGACACATTTCTCCGATTTGGGTTTGAGCTTATCAGTTGGAAGCTTTTTCACATAAGCATCGCATCCCCAAACTTTAAGAAACGACAACTTTGGTTTCTTGCTAAGCCATAGTTCATAAGGTGTCGTCTCAACGGATTTTGACGGTGTTCTATTCAGTGTGAATGCGGCCGTCTCATAACCCCAAAACGATAGCGGTAAATCTGTAAGAGACATCATAGATCGCACCATATATAGTAAAGTGTGATTACGACGTTCGGACACACCATTACGCTGTGGTGTTCCGGGTGGCGTGAGTTGCGAAACTATTCCACATTGTTTCAAATGTAGACCAAACTCGTAACTCAAATATTCACCTCCACGATCAGATTGTAGAAATTTAATTTTCTTATTACAATGATTTTCAACTTCACTCTGAAATTCTTTGAACTTTTCAAATGTTTCAGACTTATGTTTCATTAAGTAGATATACCCATATCTGCTTAAATCATCTGTGAAGTTGAGAAAATAACGATATCCGCCACGAGCCTCAACATTCATCGGACCACATACATCTGTATGTATGATTTCCAACAAATCTGTTGCTCTCTCCATAGTACCGGAGAACGGGGTTCTAGTCATCTTGCCCATGAGGCACGGTTCGCAAGTGCCAAGTGATTAATAATCAAGTGACTCCAAAAGTCCATCAGTATGAAGTTTCTTCATGCGCTTTACACCGATATGACCCAAACGGCAGTGCCACAAATAAGTTGCACTATCATTATCAACTCTGCATCTTTTGGCTTCAACATTATGAATATGTGTATCACTACTATCGAGATTCATCAAAAATAGACCACTCTTCAAGGGTGCATGACCATAAAAGATATTACTCATATAAATAGAACAACCATTATTCTCTGATTTAAATGAATAACCGTCTCGCATCAAACAAGATCCAGATATAATGTTCATGCTCAACGCAGGCACCAAATAACAATTATTTAGGTCTAAAACTAATCCCGAAGGTAGATGTAGAGGTAGCGTGCCGACCGCGATCACATCGACTTTGGAACCATTTCCCACGCGCATCGTCACCTCGTCCTTTGCCAGTGTTCGCTTAATCCGTAGTCCCTGTTTTGAGTTGCAAATATTAGCAACAGAACCAGTATCAAATACCAGTGCTCTGCGAGCTTTAGTAAGGTACACATAAATAACATGTATATCACATATACCTTTGTTCACCTTGCCATCCTTCTTATCCGCCAAATACTTGGGGCAGTTCCGCTTCAAAGGACCACCGCTTGCAAGAGAGGCACTCGGTTTCAGGTTTAGGTCCAGACTTGGGTTTCTTCTCCCGAGCAGCAACTTGCTTGCTGTTCTTCTTGAAGTTCCCCTTCTTCTTCCCTTTGCCTTTCTTCTTGAAACTAGTGGTCTTATTGACCATCAACACTTGATGCTCCTTCTTGATTTCTACCTCCGCAGCCTTTAGCATTGCGAAGAGCTCAGGTATAGTCTTTACTAACCCTTGCATATTATAGTTCATCACGAAGCCTTTGTAGCTTGGTGGCGTGATTGAAGAATTCATCAATGACACAATCATCCGGAAGATTAACTCCCAGTTGAGTCAAGTGATTGTAATACCCAGACATTTTGAGTATGTGCTCACTGACAGAACTATTCTCCTCCATCTTGCAGCTGTAGAACTTATTGGAGACTTCATATCTCTCAATCCGGGCATTCTGTTGGAATATCAACTTCAACTCCTGGAACATCTCATATGCTCCATGACGTTCAAAACGTCGTTGAAGTCCCGGTTCTAAGCCGTAAAGCATGGCACACTGAACTATAGAGTAGTCATCAGCTTTGCTCGCCAGACGTTCTTAACATCGTCGGTTGCATCAGCAAGACAGTTCGCACCCAGCGGTGCATCGGGACGTAACTCTTCTATGCAGCAATGAGGATAATCCTCGAGTTACGGACCCGATCCGTGTAATTGCAACCATCATCTTTCAACTTTGCTTTCTCAAGGAACGCATTAAAATTCAACGGAACAACAAAGACGAGCCATCTATCTACAATAAAACATAGACAAGCAAGATACTATCAGTACTAAGTTCATGATAAATTTAAGTTCAATTAATCATATTACTAAAGAACTCCCACTTAGCAGACATCTCTCTAGTCATCTAAGTGATCACGTGATCCAAATCAACTAAACCATAACCGATCATCACGTGAGATGGAGTAGTTTTCAATGGTGAACATCTTATGTTGATCATATCTACTATATGATTCACGCCGACCTTTCGGTCTCCGTGTTCCGAGGCCATATCTGCATATGCTAGGCTCGTCAAGTATAACTCGAGTATTCTGCGTGTGCAAAACTGGCTTGCACCCGTTGTAGATGGACGAGAGCTTATCACACCCGATCATCATGTGGTGTCTCGGCACGATTTAACTTTGGCAACGGTGCATACTCGGGAGAACACTACTTGATAATTTTAGTGAGAGATCATCTTAAAATGCTACCGTCAATCAAAGCAAGATAAGATGCATAAAGGATAAACATCACATGCAATCAATATAAGTGATATGATATGGCCATCATCATCTTGTGCTTGTGATCTCCATCTCCGAAGCACCGTCGTGATCACCATCGTCACCGGCGCGACACCTTGATCTCCATCATAGCATCGTTGTCGTCTACGCCACTTATTGCTTCTACGACTATCGCTACCGCTTAGTGATAAAGTAAAGCAATTACATGGTGTTTGCATTTCATACAATAAAGCGACAACCATATGGCTCCAGCCAGTTGCCGATAACTTCGGTTACAAAACATGATCATCTCATACAATAAAATATAGCATCACGTCTTGACCATATCACATCACAACATGCCCTGCAAAAACAAGTTAGACGTCCTCTACTTTGTTGTTGCAAATTTTACGTGGCTGCTATGGGCTTAAGCAAGAACCAATCTCACCTACGCATCAAAACCACAACGATACTTCTTCAAATAGACTCGTTTTAACCTTCTCAAGGACCGGCGTAGCCACACTCAGTTCAACTAAAGTGAGAGAGCAGACACCCGCCATCACCTTTAAGCAACGAGTGCTCGTGAGCGGTGAAACCAGTCTCGCGAAGCGTCACGCGTAATGTCGGTCCGGGCCGCTTCATCTCACAATACCGCTGAACCAAAATATGACATGCTGGTAGGTAGTATGACTTGTATCGCCCACAACTCACTTGTGTTCTACTCGTGCAAAACATCAAACCATAAAAACCTAGGCTCGGATGCCTTTGTTGGGGAACGTAGTAATTTCAAAAATTTCCTACGCACACGCAAGATCATGGTGATGCATAGCAACGAGAGGGGAGAGTGTTGTCACGCCCTCGTGAGACCAAGCGAAGCGATCACAACGTAGAGGAAGTAGTCGACGATCTCCTCGCGATCCAACCGATCCTAGCACCGTTACTCCGGCGCCCCGAGTTCTTGACACACGATAGCTCGATGACGCTCCTCGGGCTCCAATCCGGTGAGAGCTACGGGAGGAAGAGTTCCGTCACAAGACGACGTGGTGACGATCTTGATGTTCTATCGCGCAGGCTTCGCCTAAGCTTTTATGACGATATGACCGAGGTGGAATATGGTGGAGGGGGCACCGACACGGCTAAGGAACGATCCGTAGATCAACTTGTGTGTTCTAGGGTGCCCCCTGCCCCAGATATAAAGGAGCAAGGGGGTGCGGCCGGCCCTTGGAGGAGGCGCCGAGGAGTCCTACTCCCAGGGAGTAGGACTCCCCTTCCTAGTTGGATTAGGATTGGGGGAGGAAAGAGGGAAGGGGGTGCCCCCTCTCCTTGTCCTATTCGGACTAGGGGGGAGGCGCGGCCTGCCCTGGCCGCCCTTCCTCTTCTCCTCATGGCCCACTAAGGCCCAATAACCCCGGGAGGGTTCCGTAACCCGGTGTTCGGTAAAATCCGATTTCACCGGAACCATTCAACTCCAAATATAGGCTTCCAATATATCAATCTTTATGTCTCGACCATTTCGAGACTCCTCGTCATGTCCGTGATCACATCCGGGACTCGAACTCCTTGGTACATCAAAATACACAAACTCATAATATAACCGCCATCGAAACCTTAAGCGTGCGGACCCTACGGTTCGAGAACAATGTAGACATGACCGAGACACGCGTCTCGGTCAATAACCAATAGCGGGACCTGGATGCCCATATTGGCTCCTACATATTGTACGAAGATCTTTATCGGTCGATCGCATAACAACATACGTTGTTCCTTTGTCATCGGTATGTTACTTGCCCGAGATTCGATCGTCGGTATCCAATACCTAGTTCAATCTCGTTCATCGCAAGTCTCTTTACTCGCTCAGTAATACATCATCTCACAGCTAACTCATTAGTTGTAGTGCTTGCAAGGCTTAAGTGATGTGTATTACCGAGAGGGCCAGAGATACCTCTCCGACAATCGGAGTGACAAAACCTAATCTCGAAATACGCCAACCCAACATCCGCCTTTGGAGACACCTGTAGTACTCCTTTATAATCACCCGATTCGTTGTGACGTTTGGTAGTACCCAAAGTGTTCCTCCGGTAAACGGGAGTTGCATAATCTCATAGTTATAGGAACATGTATAAGTCATGGATAAAAGCAGTAGCAACATACTAAACGATCGTGTGCTAAGCTAATGGAATGAGTCATGTCAATCAGATCATTCAACTAATGATGTGACCTTGTTAATCAAATAACAACTCTTTGTTCATGGTTAGGAAACATAACCATCTTTGATTAACAAGCTAGTCTAGTTGAGGCATACTAGTGACATATTGTTTGTCTATGCGTTCACACATGTATCATGTTTCCGGTTAATACAATTCTAGCATGAATGATAAACATTTATCATGAAATAAGGAAATAAATAATAACTTTATTATTGCCTCTAGGGCATATTTCCTTCAGCTGCCGCATATGCAACCTTCTCCTCCGCCTCCCTCTGCACTGCATCCTCCTCCTCCTGGTTCGCCGCCTTCAGCTCATCTTTCTGCCGCTGCAATATCTCGTTGCGGACGCCATGCACGATCATTCCTACGTCAGCATCCAAAGACTCCAACTTGAAGGACAACATATTTGTGTCCTCCGCATCAGCTGCAATCTTCACCTTCTTTTCTTCAAGCATCACCTTCTTTTCCTCGAGCAGTACTTTCTTATCTCTGATCAAGGCCCTCTTCTCTTCGAGTGTGAACATTTTCTTGGTCGCCTCCATTAGTAGTTTGAACTTCTCCATCTTTTTTCCTCCGTGATTTCTGAGCGCTTGACGTATGACTCCTCCTTCTTGGACAAGATGTCCTAGAACCTCTCCATACTTGACATCCGCATCTTCTCGCATCGCCCTTTCCACCTCCCACTTCTTACCCTGAAGCCCTCTTTAACCTTCTTGGGTGGTTCTTTTATTGGCTCGGTTGGGTCACCGATTTCTTCCTCGGTGGCTTGGGTGGTGGTCTTGGCTATGAATAGGTTTCGCCTCAGTTGCCCATTCAACTTCAACCAGCAATGCATGACGGTGAAGTTTTTCTTCTACAACTTCTTGAACACAGTACACGCACAAGAAGACTACAAATAAAAGATTATCAACAAAACTATCCATATCTGGCAAGTGATCAACAAAACTATGAATATCGGGCTAGTGATCAACAAAACTATGAATATCCGGCTAGTGACCAACAAAACTATGCATATCCAGCCGCATCGCCGAGTTGATCTTCCGGGCAAGGGTGATGGTCGGATCCTCCTGCACCTCCACCACTTTCATCTCCGTCAGATCATCGTCCGATTCCATGTGTCGTCGGCGGTAGCGAAGAAGTGGGAGAAAAGGGCAGGAATTGGGTGGAGAGAGGCGGGATGGAAGAAGAAAGTGGGGGATTTTGGCGCGGAAACGGTGAAGATGGTACAAAAAGGCGGGCGCCGCCATCCTTTTGGGTGGGCCATGGGTGTAAGAGTCCGATGTGTCTCTTGTACGGACTTCTGCAAAGCTCCCCCCCTCCGCATGCGTTTGTTTCTAGTTTATGGGGAAAACATGTTCTGGACCGCTTAGCGGTCCGATACAAGCCCATGTTGGATGGCTTCCAGGGTCCGGACATATGTGGGCGGTTTGAGGGTCGGTGAGGGAGTCCTGGACTAGGGGGTGTCCGGACAGCCGGACTATCAACGTCCGCCGGACTCCAAGACTACGAAGATACAAGATTGAAGACTCCGTCCCGTGTCCGGATGGGACTTTCCTTGGCGTGGAAGGCAAGCTTGGCAATACGGATATGTAGATCTCCTACCATTGTAACCGACTCTGTAATTCCTAGCTTCCTCCGGTGTCTATATAAACCGGAGGGCTTTAGTCCGTAGGACACAACATACATTACAACAATCATACCATAGGCTAGCTTTAGGGTTTAGCCTCCTTGATCTCGTGGTAGATCCACTCTTGTACTACCCATATCATCAATATTAATCAAGCGGGACGAGGGTTTTACCTCCATCGAGAGGGCCCGAACACAGGTAAAACATCGTGTCCCTCGTCTCCTGTTACCATCCGCCTAGACGCACAGTTCGGGACCCCCTACCCGAGATCCGCCGGTTTTGACACCGACATTGGTGCTTTCATTGAGAGTTCCTCTGTGTCGTCGCCGATAGGCTTGATGGCATCTTCAACCAACAACGCCGTCCAGGGTGAGACTTTTCTCCCCGGACAGATCTTCGTATTCGGCGGCTTCGCATTGCGGGCTAATTCGCTTGGCCATCTGGAGCAGATCGAAAGCTACACCCCTGGTCGTCAGGTCAGATTCGGAAGCCTAAACTTCACGGCCGACGTCCGCGGAGACTTGATCTTCAACGAACTCGAGCGCGCCGAAGCGTGCAAAGATTTATTACGATGGGCATGATCTAGCTCTGCCGCCGAACAGTGCCTTGGTTGCCGCACCTGAATCCGCTTCGGCCATTAGTCCGGAGCCGATCGCCCAGATCAAGGATCGGTGGATAGACGCCACCTTGGGGGCTCCAACTTCCACGGCGATGGAGCCGAACATTAATCTTGTCCCTCGCAAAACTCGTGATTCCGAGGTGCCGGACTCCCTGCCGGACTCCGAACCTCCCACGCCCCTACCAATCGATTCGGATTGGGCGCCGGTTATGGAATTCACCGCCACGGACATCTTCCAACACTCGCCCTTCAGCGACATCCTAAATTCGTTAAAGCATCTCTCGTTATTGGGAGAGTCTTGGCTGGACTATGGCTAGGATGGTTGGGATACGGACGACGAAGAAATTCGGAGCCCACCCACCACCCACTTTGTAGCCACTGTCGACGATATAACCGACATGCTAGACTATGACTCCGAAGACATCGATGGAATAGACGACGATGCTGGAGACGAACAAGAAACAGAGCCTATAAGGCACGGGAGGACCACCTCGTCATATGACATATACATGGTGGATACCCCAAAGGAGAGCGATAACGAGGATCAACGGGCCGCGGCAGAAGATAACCCCGCCGATAAACAACCAAAACGGCGACGCAGACGCCGCCCTAAGTCCCACCTCAACGACAGCAATACTCCTAAGGAGCCCGTAATACAGCAGGGCTCACAAATGGATGGCGAGCATGCAGATAAGCAACCGTCCGAACATGACGAGTCAGATAATCAGTCCAGTTCGGTAAAACGACGGTCGGACTATCTCATTCCGGACACGCCGCCGGATAGCAAAAACCTTCGGAAAAGACTCGTCAACACTGCAAGAAGCCTGAAGAAGGAAAAGCGGAAGCTCAAAACAGCGGAAGATACACTCAGAATGAGATGGAGAAAAGTGCTCAAAACCACAGATAAATACGGCAATGGCCACCAATCAAAGAGCTACCCGAAGCGCAAGCTGCTACCAGAATTCGACATGGAGGCCATAGAGCCTCCACCATCAAAAAATAAAGAGGCCGCTTGGTTGGATAAACGGCCAGATGATAGGCCAAATTCTGAAAGCGGCGCCGCACATAAACCAACTAATGAACCTGGAAAGACAGATGGCCCAGCCAGGTCCATCTACGGGCCAAAGAAGAAGGCCCCAGGAAGCAAGGTAACACGTCAAGTGTCCGAAGATAGTGGCACACCCAAATATAGGGGCGCCGCACACCCACTATGTTTCACCGATGAGGTGCTGGACCATGAATTCCCAGCAGGATTTAAACCCATGAACATAGAAGCCTATGATGGAACAACAGACCATGGAGTTTGGATAGAAGATTACATACTACATATACACATGGCCAAAGGAGATGATCTCCACGCCATAAAATACCTACCCCTCAAGCTCAAAGGGCCAGCCCATCATTGGCTCAAAAGCCTCCCAGCAAATACCATGGGAAGTTGGGAAGAGCTCGAGGAAGCGTTTAGAGCAAATTTTCAAGGGACCTATGTCCGCCCTCCGGATGCAGATGATCTAAGTCATATAACTCAACAGCCCGGAGAGTCGGTAGCAAGAATTTGGAACTGGTTCCTCACCAAAAAGAACCAGATAGTCGACTGTCCGGACGCCGAAGCCTTAGCAGCTTTTAAACACAATGTCCGAGATGAATGGCTTGCCAGACACCTCGCCCAAGAAAAACCGAGGACAACGTCCGCGCTAACAAGCCTCATGACCCGCTTCTGCGCGAGAGAGGATAGCTGTCTAGCAAGATGCAGCACCAGCGACCCAAGTACATCCGAGATAAGAGATGGAAACGGAAAATCACGGTGCAGAAAAGAGCAGCGCCGGAATAAAGAGAAAAGCCCAAAGAGCACGACAGTCAACGCCGGATTCAAAAGCTCGAGGCCAAACAACAAAACATCGCCTCTTAAGGATGACGGCGATGAGCTGTCCAACTTAAACTAGATTTTGGGTCGGATATGTCAAATCCACAGCACCCCCGGAAGGCCTGCAAACCACACCCATCGGGATTGTTGGGTTTTTAAACAGTCCGGCCGACTAAACGCCGAACACAAGGGGCTCGACGCGTCAAGCGAAGACAATAAACCCCACCAGCAGAGCACCGGAAAACAAAAGACTTTCCCACAAGGGGTCAAAGCAGTAAATTCACTTCATGTGATAATACGGAAAAATAATGCGGCACTTTCTAAAAAGGGCTTCGCGCGGTCCAACCCAGCAAAACATAGAGATTGGATATTAAAACCAATCACTTTCGACCACCTGGACTATTCCAGAAGCGTTCGAAACGCGGGACGGACTCCCCTGATATTGAACCCCGTAATAGACGGACTACAATTCACTAAAGTCCTAATGGACGGAGGCAGCGACTTAAACCTGCTGTATTCAAACACAATCCGTCAGATGGGGATAGACCCTACCAAAATTCGGCACAGCCGCTCTTCCTTCAAAGGAGTGGCGCCAGGCCCTTACGCCAAGTTCACAGGCTCCATATTACTAGAAGTCGTGTTCGGATCACCGAACAATTTTCGGCGCGAAAAACTATTTTTTCACATCGTCCCATTTAAAAGTGGATATCAAGCACTCTTGGGACAAAAGGCTTTTGTCCGTTTCAACGCCATACCGCATTACGCGTCTCTTACACTCAAGATGCCCGGTCCGCGTGGCATCATTTCAGTGCGAGGGTCACTCAAAGACCCCGGACTCGGATAGACGAGTCCGGCTCCAGCGGCCTAGGGGTTCCTAGCCGCATACCTCTTCACAGGGGGACTGCGCGCAAAAACAAACGCGGGTTCATACAAGTCCCGCTTTACTTATTTATATTTTTCTTTTACACATATATTTTCCGTACGAATTGTTTTCAAACTAAGCGTTCCTCTCTTTTTACAGATGAACAACGTACATACCCGTCCAGGATAACGGCGCAACGGAGGCACAGGCGCAGACGTGCAGTAGGGACCCGTTGTGAGGATTCTTTTCAGATTAAGACCCTTTTTTACTGTCTCTTGTTGTTACTTCCCCTTGGTTTCTTCCTATAGCCAAAGCGGAGCCTAACGTTTTGGCATCGGCCGCGTCAGAAGACCATGCCCGTACCTGGACACTAGGGGCTTAGGGCATTGTTCTGCCCATTACTACAAAGACTGAACACCTTAGGGAGTGTTCGGCGTCTCGAGTTAGGAATTATATGCATCAGCTCGAATCATGTCTTTGGTCAAATGTTGGGTTTGCCGGCTCTCGTGTTTTGCTGCCTTACGTTCAGATCATCGCTAACGCGGCACCGGAGAACTATGCAATTGTGCCCCGATTCCGGGCGAGCACCTCAAGAGAGAAAGCCAAAACTGACCGTCATGGTATAGCAAGAGTCCGGTCAACCACTCGATCGACTACCGGAATGTTTAGAATTTCTGCTTTGACAAAGGACCGCTTCTGGTCGAGCACACACGCCCGAACTCGAGAAGTGCAAGTGCCCCAAGGGGCTATATCGTAGCCCCACCTCGAACTCCATCGCTAAGTGAAAGTGATAAAACATTATAGTCCGGATTGCCTCGCTTGCTACGCTACCACCTCCTTAACAGACCGAGATGTCGGCTTATGTGAAAATCGCTATTTTGCGAACACCCCGCACCTTGTGCGTAATGTCAAGAGCGCAATCTTCGGGTTATACAAGTGTATACGAACGGCCGATAGGAGAAGTTTTACTACTTGGGACGCACAAGTATAAAAAGCAGTTATAACATAATCATCGTATTACAAGCTAAAACGTTCATTTGAACGTGACATTTTTTGAGCACTGCGACTTTATTACACGAGCGCCACGCATAACTTCCCTGAAATAGTGCTCGGCGGGGAGTCGGCTTTCATCCGAACCCTAGGCGGCAACAGTGGTGGCATCCATCTCTGTCCAATGTGCTTTCACACGGGCAAGAGCCATCCGCGCGCCCTCGATGCAGGCCGACCGCTTCATCTCCTTGATATGCGGCACCGCTCCAAGGAATTGCTGCAGAAGTCAAGTAGCTCGTCGCCTTGGGCCTCTCTTGCCGCATATGAGCCACGATGTCACCATGGCAAGTCCGGACAACCTATTTAGTTCGCCCATTCGCCAACCGGTCTCTGTCAACGAAAGTGAGCGATCCGGCTATGGAATTGAGACCAATATAGCTCTTCCGCCTTGTGATCCTACGGTTCCGGAAGTGCTCAACGGCATCGGCCGACTTGCCGCTAAATCCATATACGGATCCCACGGACTCCTGACCGCTCAAATTGAGCATACTTTTGATCCATAAACCGGCGACGCAGCAAAAAAGACTTGCCAGCCATGATATCCCCGGCCTGGCGCAACTCCTCCTTCATGGACCGCATTGCAGAGCGGGCATCCTTGGCCTCGGCGGTGGCCTTCTTTAGTTCTTCCCACTCCGATAAGCGCTCCTTTTCAAGAGCCTCTTTGCGGTCGGCAAGATCTTTTACTTTCATGGCCAATTCGCCACCTACGCTCGCTTAGGCAAAGTCGCAGCCCTTCGACTTTAACTCCTCGGCGCCCGAGGCAGCGCGTCACTCCTTCGGGCTTGCTCCTTAGCTTGAGCAAGTTCGCCCAAACTCTCCACAAGCAGCAGACTGCTCAGATAACAAAGATATAATTTATCAGAGGAGGGCTTTGATCCCCTTAATAAAGCGACTGTGGAGAACTCATTTACCTTAAGACTCGTCAAGTCGCCGGTTGACAAGTGCGATGTCCGCATCCGCCACGTCAAGTTGCCGCATTAACTCGGCAACCCCACTAGTCCGGCTAGCCCTAGGACTATCCGCCACCTGCATAGGAACGGCGACATTCATTACTTGCGATTTCGATCCTCGGCACGCTATCATTTTCAATAACCTACCGAGTCTCGGGGGCTACTATCTATACAGGGCACACTTTTATGTGCAAAACTGTCAAAAAAAGAAGGAGCGTCATTTTCACGTACCTCAAACCCCGCCAGCAAACTCATAGCGGCATTGCGCAATCCGCTCTCGGCGGATGAAATCCTTCCAATCACCATACGCATCAACGCACGGTGATCTTCTGTGATGGATGCCCTCTCAAGCAGATTCTTCAGTTCTCCCGGCCGGATACTAGCAGGTGCCGAACTCTCTGGCCCCTCCGGACTCGGGGATACCCTCCGTGACGATTCTTGAGCTTATCCGCTTTATCTCGACGGCAAGCAGCAGACGGAGGCGTTCGCTCTCCATCATCTCCGGAAGAAGGTCCCCCAAAGATGAACTCCTCTGAGAAGGCTGCAGATCCGAACTGCAAGATAAATATTTCGGTTATCCACAGAAGCACAAATGGAGGTATTTCCTTACTAATTAACTCCCCTTTTCATACTCACAGCTCGCTGGAGGGCTGATCCTTTGGCGATGATTGTGCGTCCGGATTCTCCCCGGACGCCGGACCCCCCGGTGAAGGTCTCTTCCCCCGCTTAGGGGCTTTGGCCTCCGGATCTTTGGAGGCGGTCCTCTTCTCCCCTTGGAGGGAGGGGTTCTTGATTCCCCCCTCTTCAGACGCCCCCTTGGGCGAAATAACAGCTCCTCTATCTTCCCCATCGCCCCATTTTATGGGCGCGACCTCCAACATTCTGACCAGCACGGGCTCCATTGCGGTCTCTGGGAGGGGGGCCGGACACCTTATCAGCCTTGATCGCGCTACCCACTCCTGTGAAGAATAATAGGTCAGGAGGCGAACTCTAGAAAGGCAGATGAACAGGATGTCCGAACTCTGAGCTATTTACCTGAGTATCCGGGCGATTGCGGCTTAGGCCAGCGTCCTCGGCCAATTCTGGACACGCCGCCTGCGGTCCGAAGAACAACTTATACATCTCCACGGGTGTCGCACCCATGAAGTGTTGGAGAATTCGAGGTCCCTCCGGGTTGAACTCCCATAGACGGAGAGGACGATGTTTGCAGGGCAGAAGATGCCTGATGAGCATAACCTACACCACCACAATAAGATTGATCTCCCTCGCCTGGAGATCTCGAATCCGGCCCTGCAATAAGGGCATGTCTTCGGACGGCCCCCAATTGAGCCCTTGGTTGACCCATGACATCAGTCGGCATGGAGGTCCCGGGCGGAAGGAAGGCGGCGGCTTTTGCTTGCTGCCCTTCGGAGCGGTAATATAGAACCACTCCTGCTGCCACAGTCCGCGTTCCTCTTGGAAGGAACCCTCGGGCCACGGGGCATCGGCCTTTTCGCTTATGGCCGCCCCGCCGCACTCCGCTTGACGCCCCCCGATCATCTTCGGCCCCACATTGAAGGTTTTTAGCCACAGGCCGAAGTGGGGAGTGACGCGGAGGAAGGCTTCACAGACGATGATGAATGCGGAGATGTGGAGGATGGACTCCGGAGCCAAGTCGTGGAAGTCCAGCCCGTAGTAGAACATGAGCCCTCTCACGAAGGGGTCCGTCGGGAAGCCTAAACCCCGACGGAGGATACGAAGACAACGAACTCACCGGGCTCAGGGGCGGGCACGACCTGCCCTTGGGTGGGCAACCTGTGCGAAACCTCGTGGGCAGTGTACTTGGCTTCACAGAATCTCATTATGTCCTCCTCCGTGACGGAGGAGGGCATCCACCGGCCCTGGAGGTCGGAGCCGGACATGGTTGAGAATCCGAAGCGCTCGAATCTGAGGTTCTAGGTGTTGGAACTGGGAGCAAGAGGAGATTCGATGCGAGATTGAAGAACAAGGACGAGCCTTGGTCCTCTTATAAAGGGGAAAAATACCAAGGGCCGTCTCCGTGACCGTTTGGGATTCACCTTCGATAGAGGAGGCGTGGCGATGGGAACGGTTGGGTTACCCACGCACGTATTGATGAGAATCCCGGAATAAGGGAACACGATCCTCGCTCGACAAGACGTGCCAAGGAAACCGCCGCTAAACGCTACCGAGGTGGTATAACGAAAAACGATTCAAACAAAGGGCTTGGTAGCGGTGTGATGTCACGCAAAGATAATACGTCGCCAGATTGGACTAGTGTGCATTTTATCTCTCTATGGTGGAATGTGGAATTTATTTTGCAGAGCGGACACTATCCCGGTGTTCATGATCTTCTTTGGATTATTCAAGGAGGAACCGCCTTGCAATGCCGAACATTATCCGCGCGGATTTATCGTCATTGAAGCCTGGTTCGAGGGCTACCGAGGAGTCTCGACTAGGGGTGTCCGGACAGCGGACTATCATCATCCACCGGACTCCAAGACTACGAAGATAAAAGATTGAAGACTCCGTCCCGTGTTGGATGGGACTTTCCTTGGCGTGGAAGGCAAGCTTGGCAATACGGATATGTAGATCTCCTACCATTGTAATCGACTGTGTAACCTAGCTTCCTCCGGTGTCTATATAAACCGGAGGGCTTTAGTCCGTAGGACACAACATACATTACAACAATCATACCATAGGCTAGCTTTAGGGTTTAGCCTCCTTGATCTCGTGGTAGATCCACTCTTGTACTACCCATATCATCAATATTAATCAAGCAGACGAGGGTTTTACCTCCATCGAGAGGGCCCGAACACAGGTAAAAACATCGATCCTCGTCTCTCGTTACCATCCGCCTATCAAGATATTCGGGACCCCTACCCGAGATCCGCCGGTTTTGACACCGACAGTCGGCGTTGGAGGTCCCTAAGGGCTTACATATTCTTCACACGTTTTTTACATCTATCCAACAGATGGTCTTTGAAAGCAAAATTTAGTCTCTTTTTTTGCAAAAATATTTCACTGTTAATCTCTTTTGTCTCCTTCCTGCATACATATGTGAATACTCAGGACTTGTATCATCAGGGCATGCAGGTAGGGGACCGCTGTACGTTGCTAGCTGCTATAGCTTCTTGATGACACACGTGATGGCCAGGCATTATAAGGTCCCTGTATGCTGGCAGCTAGCTGCCTGTGCGCTTGCCTGCCTGCCCACCAGCAGCAACAATTGAGATCTTGACTCTTCCTGACCGATCACCAAATGCAATTCAATTATTGGCTGCATCTCAAAACGATTCAAGGGTGTGTGTGTGTATGAGGTATCGTGACTTTTCAGCAGCTGCATTCTGTGCTTACATACATACTCTGGCGCCCCAAGTGCGTGTGTTTTTCTTTTCGACAAACAGTTCAGTGGTTAGATCGACAGCAGGACATGGTGTGACTTGTCTCCACTTCCCAGAGTGGTTAAAAGAACATTGCCACTTCTGTAGGCAAAACAGTGGTGTTGAGTCTCTTATGTGCGTGCTTTTTGTGCCCAGGGATATATTCAAAACGTTTTGTACAAATTTAGTAACTCCATCACTTCTTCTATATGTTCATCATAAGAATGGGAATGTTTGCAATTTTGTAAAATGATCAGGATATGGCTCATTCCAAAATTTATTTATGAGTAGTAGTGAGTACAATGTGAATTTAGAACGTATTTTCTAAACTTTTAACTGTACACGACTGAAATTCCAAATTTTATTTATGAGTAGTAGCAGTGGCGGACCCAGGATTTGTTGACGCCCCAGGCGACAAACTAAGGGCTAAAAACTAGCCCAAAAAAACACTTGGTTGCTTAAACAGCAAACATTAAAAGTAAAAGGCCGATTTGTTTTCAATGCTATATTCCAATCAGCCGTGATGATCATTGAACCAATAGTCATGAAAACTTATATCATTTATCCGTTCATATGCATGATTAGTTGGTTGGCATGGAGCCATAATGATGTACTCCCTTGTAGCAAGATTTCTAATGTTTGCATCTAAATCCTCAATTGGTATTCTGTTATTGGGGTCAGATTCAACATCACCGAGTTTGAGTTCAGCTCTAACATTAGGGGTATTATCAGTCGTTTGAGTTGAAGGACCTGTTTCCGCGGTTTCGGTGTTTCAAACTTGAAAAAAAGAATGCAGTGTCTTGTTTCTTTTACTCATGTTGCGTTCCTGTAAAAAGTTAGAGAAACAAAATTTTCTCGATGTCAAAATCAGTTTCTACATCTAACAAACAGACAACCACTGGCATCTACTCCCTCGGTTCCTAAATATTTGTCTTTCTAGACATTTCAAATAAGTAACACATACGGATGTATGTAGACATATTTAGAATGTAGATTCACTCATTTTACTCCGTATGTAGTCACTTGTTAAAATGTCTAGAAAGACAAGTATTTAGGAACGGAGGGAGTAGCAACTAAAATCATCATCAAATAGTGACAATGTGACATCTACAAACAAAAACAGGGCATCAAGCCATCAAGTCATGGGTTTCTACAATTAACATAATCTACAAATAGTGACAATTTGGCAGCAAGTTAGGACCGAGGAAGTGAGGAATGAGGACTACCTCGCCGGACGCCGGGCAGCCTGCAGACTGCAGCCTCGCGCCCTAGCCGAGGTCTACGCTGTCACAAGACTCACGGACATGACGGGCGTCTGAGAGAGAGCCGCAGCTGCCCAACCAGGGGCGCTGAAGGAAGAGTGGAAGGGGAGCCTGGGCGCCAAGGGACGGCACGACCGCGACGATAGTCGGTGGCGGTGACGGCGGGCGGCGGGCAGCGACCGGCGATGGCTTAGGGTTTGTCAGGTTGGGGGAAGAGGGCGGCTGCGTCTGGTTCGAGTGGTTCGTGCGAGTTCGTGCGGCGAGAGGGTGAGTTGGCCTGGGTGGCTGGGCTAGTCGGCCTGGGCTGCCTGGGCTTGGAACTGGGCTACGCCCCAGGCCGAAGTATTTTTTTTCTTAAATATAGGCCCAAAAATTTTCCCACGCCCCAGGCAATGGCCTGGGCTGCCTGGGGCCCAAATCCGCCCATGAGTAGTAGTGAGTACAATGTGATTCAAGGGTGACATATGAACCCTATAGCTGTACATGACTGAAATAAACTTTTAAGTTTTAGGAAAATACGAAAACAATAATGCACGTAGGATATAGATACAGGTATGGACATGTAAAATTTGAAACTTAAACATGGCCGTGTACGACCTGTAAAAATGACAAACTGAACAAGGAATAGTGTAAGTTACACTAACTTGCATTGCACCGAGCATTGGTCAATTTGTCATTTTTATACAATCACATACATTCTTGTTTAAGTTTTAAATTTTACATGGACATACTTATATTCATCCTCTACACTCATGATTTTTTTTTTGTATTTTTACGGAAGTTAAAAAGTGTATTTTTCTGGAAGATTATTCCCTGTCAGTTTTCACATGGCAACAATACACTATTTAAGTTTATTTAAAACATGAGAAAAAGCATGCAGGATGGAGTATAGATATAAGCATTTGCATATAAAGTTTGGAACGTAAACAGAGCTGTACAACTGTTCCTTGTTCACTTTGCCATTTTTATACAGATCGCATACCGTGATGTTTAAGTTTGTATTTTACATCTACATACTTATATTCATTCTCTACATACAAAATTATTTTCTCATATTTTTCTGAAACTTAAAAAAGGGACAAATATTGTGGAAAAATCCCAATCAGGTTTGGATGGACCTACGATTTGATGCACATTGCCATGCATACTCAGCGGACCGTACATAAGTACATACATATTCACATAATCACATGGCAACTACGAAAAACTGGATTCACATATTATCATAGAGAAAAGTATACTTTTCGTCCCTCAACTCTTGGTGAAGTCTAGATTTGGTCCCTCAACTCCGAAACCAGACAACTTGCAACGAAATCTTGGCCGATTTCAGTAGTTAAGGGCGCAAGTTGTCCGGTTTTGAAGTTGAGGGATCAAATCTAGACTTCGCCAAAAATTGAGGGATGAAAAGTATACTTTTCTCAACGAAAAAAATAGCGCGTTACAGAAAATAGCGTGGCCCCTAGAAATATGCTATTAGCGTGCTATAACGCGCTATAGCGTGCTATTAACAAAACATTGTACATTGATTTATTTAGCGAGATAATTCTCTGTATGCTATAGCGTGCTATTAGCGGCGCTATAGCGCGCTATTTTTTTCCGTGCATATTATAAAGATTGACGAAGCAGTCACGGACGCCTCGCTATGTGTATCGATAGGTACGTCGGCAACCACTAAATATATCCCCTCCACTCTTATACTCCAATGAAAACCTATATTTTTCATCACCTTGGTGGACTAAAGGACAACTTTCCCCTAGCAACTCAAAGAACGCCAACGATGTTTCGTTCTGAGCATCGGGCTGTTTTCTCCGTGATGCTTACCATGATGATGCACCGAGCGTCGTTCCATCACTCCAACAGTGGCAGTAAATAAGTTGACAAGACATGTATTCATGCTTGGCGAGCCAACCAATAGTTTGATGCCTACAGTTAGAACAAGACGACGAAGTTACCGGCAGAGGGCCTGGTGATACGTACGGGGTGGTGGGCAATCTCTATGCGTGCGGCAGTGGGCAGTGCCAGTGACAATGGCAGTCGTCCGTCGTTTATAGCACCAGAGGACCACAGCGACACATGTACGTATGTGCTTGGTTGCTCCCAGTCGCCTGCATGATGGCCTGACAGAGAGTCTTTATTAATTTGGCGTCTACTGCCTCGTACGTGTCGAGCGTACGTGAAGCCGGAGCGTGCTTAGCATTGATCATCAGGACTAACTTGTATGTAAACCCTAGCTTGGTAGTTAACGGTGCATGCTAATAATGGTGCCGGCATCCACACTCGCAGACAAACACTGCGAGCTGCATGCCTGCATAAATGGGTGCACGTGTTTGGCACGTGGCTAGCAGAGACACAGCAAAATGTATATCGGTCCTCACCATCTCGATGGTTTTTGTTTTATGCTTCACTAGGCTAAAGCATCTCCACCCAATCTCCCCGCCTTTTCAAAAATCGTCGACAAGATAAAACACAATCGTCTCCATTTATCCAAGTCTGCCCAAACTAGTCATTTCCGAGGAAAAATTGCAGATCCTCCCATCAGGCCATTATCCCCACCATAATAGCACAGGCTGCCGATGTCCAGGTATCCGGTGCGCGGTATTTTAACGGTATGATGTCTCAGCGATTAATCAATATTAAGTGAATCTTGGTGTCATGCCTTGTACGATTGTTTGGTCCGCGGTAGATCGGTATGTTCTTCGGGTTATTCTACCACATGTTAGCAACTAAGTCCGCCCAACCACCTCGCCGCCACACTCCGATTGCACTCCACCTCCAACTGAAATTGCCAACACCACCGGAGCAGCAACGGACTACCTTGCCTCCCCATCCCCCTAACCCTTGTTAACTCCATCACTTCTTCGTATGGCAGTATGAGACCGCACCAAGGAATGAGCGACCATGAGTGCGCATACACGTCGCCGGAATGTCCTCCTTCCCTTGCCTAAGATCCCTAACATCTTGAGGCTCTTCGAGCTCGTGCGGTCGACTCGACCAATGTGTGCGCTGCGACGCAGCCATCGGTGGCCACGATGAGCCGGCTCCTCGCATGAAGGAAAGGAGTGTATGTCATGTAGGTTTGAAATGTCATTGAAGCATTCTCAAATGGAACAGGACTAAACTGAGTCAATTCTATTCTTCATTATGAAATTGCAAGAGCACCCTCCCTCTTGACTAGGTTCTGTCAGATCTTATCCAGACTCCCTCTTGACTAGGCTCCGTCATGAAATTGTTGGGCAGACAAACGGGAAGGCCACATGGAGTTCAGGGGTATGAATCTGCCAGAGGAAGGATAAGATCATCTACTGTGTAGGGCGCCCCAAACTGTTCCTATATGGCCGAGCGGACGGCCTGGTCACTGACCGGTAAATAAACGACCCAGCCGAGCTCCGCAAACCCACCCAAATGCTCGGGTTGTCTGGCACCCCTCATGCTTCGCCAAATCTGGGGCAAATATGGCGACAGCCGTCGAGAACCCAAGGGGAAGCGCGTCGAGGAAGTGGTGAAATTCCGGCGCCCCAATCTCCTAGTAATAATAGTATCTAAGTATTTAAGTGATGAACTCTGGTGGCATGACCATTTAGATCGGATTATCTTATAATCTATGTCGAATCTTACTGTGATATGTTTATATCTATGCCAGAGTGTTATAATTGTATGTTGATCTATGTAGGAATGTCTTTCGGTGGTTTTGTATTGGTTTGGTGTACGACATTTGAGGGATGGTGATGTGAAGTGCTATAAGGCCGCCCGGCCACCTCCAGCAGACGCTCCTGGACACGTCCGTGGGCGTATAGGAGCACATAGGTGACCACGGGGTAGATGCTCTAAGACCAAAGTAAACGACAAAAAAATCGTAGAGCCGGAGTGCATAGCATTTCATAGGCTGCTCTGTCCAGGACCAAATACGTGCTTTATTGTTGGTGCTTCCAATGGCAATGGTGGTGGGCAGACATGCATGCATGCACGCTTTGTCCGAACGTTTCAGCAGCGTCGCCAAGCGAGGAGCACACTCACTGACCAGCGTGGTAAATGCTTTGCTGCAGCTTTGTACGAGCCGAGCGCTCTGGCCGTCGATCAAATGGATTCATCCTTTATCAGCAGCAGCAAATGTTTCTTGTCGTATGCTCTGGACCTGAGCGAAGAAAGATGGCTCCGTCTGAACCACCTCTGGCGTTGCACCTGCACATGCTTTTGCCCGGCCCACTGTTGAAATGTCAATGGGTATTCTCCTCTGCAAATACTATAAGTAGTATGCCTGTATGGTCCTCTATCTAGGCTATGATATGATGCACCAACCAAATTTGTTGGTGTTTTTCTCCCTAATACCAAAAGTAGTAGTACGGTCCTACACGCATGATACAACCAACTAGCAAGGTTATGCCGGAGTAATACCAACGCAACACACCAACGCATGCATATATATCCTTATGTTTGGCAAACTAAATTTTTTTGTGGGGTGAAAGGAGTTTTATGCAATTTTGTAGAATTATATTCGAGAGGCAAAAGTTCCTTGATAAGGGGGGCCTTGGTGCAACCACACAGCAGAGGCAAGAAGGGAGGCGCCAGAGTAGATGCAGCGCGGCGTGGGGTGGGTGTCAGGCTGGCAATGGGGATTACCCAGGCGGGTATTGGACTCCCATCGCCGTCCACGTGACAACCTTCCCATGCCCGTCCCCATCCCCATTCCCGTCTGCAGGGATAAAATTATACCCGTCCCCATCTCCGTAGAAAAGTAGCATTTCAGCACAATAAATAATATGTTGTGGCTAGGTTAGGGCTCTCTTAGGGCTATTTGGCCAAAGGGATGGGATGGAAGGAAATTTAGGTGGGTAAGAGCGACAATTACATGGGCTCTACTAATTTTAGAGCCCGCATGTAAGGCCTTAATGAGTAAGGCGGGTAATGCTATCGCATCGCCATTCCCATCTTGCGCGCTAGGTAAGGTATTTGACCCACCAGCTTCCTCTTGGGCATTAAAGCTGGTACATACCCATATCCTAATAGAGTAATTACCCATGGGGACGTGGGTAACGGTTAACCATTGCCAGCTTGACGTGGGTGTGGCCAAGGGGAGAGGTTTTTTTTCATCGAGCGGGTGGGCAGCCAAGTAAATATAGAAGCTCGCAGTGTTGAGGAGTAAAAATATCTTTTTACTTCTCTAACTATTATACGAGCTCTTCTAGGTGTCGCTTAGACAAGTAAACTTAAAGTTTCACTTCTCTAACCGGTTTTAGGGTATCTGTTAGAGATGACCAAAGCTTATGTGGAAATAAACTCCCAGACGACAACCAATGCTTTCCTCTTAGTGCAAGGTGGCTATAGGTTAAGTGGGATAAACCATTACATTATAGGATAGATGGAGCCTCCATGGAATCTAAGGACATCTCTATGCCGACTCCCCCAAACCACCGTATCCGTTCGGACGCAGTTGTCCGAAACCCAAAAGTCATTCAACAATGACCCCCATTGGTCCACGGAGCAGTTCAGACCATTAGTTCACGCAAATTGCAACGAACAAAACGGGGGGATTTGTGGCAGTACGGAGACAACCCATGTAGAACTTTGACACCCCAGGCCCACCCGAGACAAGGCGGAGCCCGTGCTTGTGTAACTGGTCACACTATTTCCGTGGCAAAATCCCCCCACTCTCCTCTTCCACCCCGCCGCTCTCCACCTAATTCCCACCCTCTTTCGTCGATGCCGATGCATGGACCCGTAGAAATTTTCGGAGATGGCGATGCTGGAGGATCCAACGATCATGCTAGGCCAGAAGATCAACTCAGAGACATGACAAAATCGCCATCTCCAAATGAAGGCAAAGGCGATGCCACTCAAGAAGCAGAAGACCGATGGAGGTGAGGTGGTGGTCGTGGCGGGGGACATGCAGGCAGCGGATGTTGTGCAGGGCGAGGTCTGGGATGCAGGGGGCCACTGCCATTGCCGACCATGCAGAAGCCGCCCTAGTCGGAGAATTACAATGCTCCATACTTCTACACAGCCACGCAACGGTAGGTAGTCCACGACATCCGCAGCCGTGCAAGTGCCTTATTGCATCGATTTCAACGGTCCTACACTGCTTTTATCGGAGTGTGCATTGTCGTAGCTTGTCCGGACGCGAGCATGGAGAAGTTGGGGTGTCCGCATGCTATTCGCCGGTATGCCTAAAGCGGGCGAACCAAGGTACGGCGACGTGGACATGGAGTTGTTTGAGATTATTCGTGGCGGAGGTGGGGGAGGAGGTTGCTACGAGGATGGGAATGTATATGACTCAGAGCCATCTAGGCCGGCGGCTCATACACCCAGTCTGGCATGTACACCCAACCGGGCCACACCCAGCTGGGAACGAACACAAAATAGAAGGATTGGGCCACCAGATAATAGTAGCAGGAGGAGGATGGGGAGGACGATGATCCGGATGAACTTTCCGCTGATCCAAAGAAGAAGGATAGAGGAGAAAGCTTCGACATGCGGGGGGGGGGAGCGGGGGGCGAGTTGGTTGGCCACTAGCATCGATCCGATCCAAGTCACAAAGATACAAAGAAGAAGGGTAGAGGAGAAAGCTTCAACATGCGGGAGGACGAGTTGTTGTGCGATGCATGGTTGGCTACTAACATCGATTTGATTGATGGCATGAAGCAAAAGAGCTTAACAAAAGCATTTCGAGCCCTACACTGATGGGCTCATCCGCAACCGTGGCACAAAGTCTCTCAACCATCGATGGTACATCATCCAGGAGGTTGTATCGTAGTATTGTTGCCACTTGAGCCAACTCATCGGATGGTAGCCAAGTTGATGTAGGGTGGAACCCTAATTCGTCGATCTTTCACGTTTGGAGGGGATCCTACGGAGGAAACACGAAGAACACGCGGAAGCACGAGGGGAAACACGAGGAAAACGAGAGAGAATCACTCAACCAACAAGGAATCGATCACACAAGTGCTAGATCAACATACACACATGAGATCCACGAGATACATAATCAACTAGGGTAAGGATACAACGGAACCGTTCATCTCCAAAAGGAGGCCTTGATGTTCTTCCCTAAAGAGGGGTCTTGAATCCGCTTGGGGGATCTTCTCCGAAGAGGTCCTGAGCTCCGAGGAGAAGTAACCAAGTGGATGAGCAAAGGCTCTCACACGAATATGAGCTAATCCAATGCTAAGTCTCAAAGTGAGGAGAGGGGGTCCTATATATAGAGTGCTGGGCGAATGGGTACATGGGCTCAGCCCAACACGCCGCACACACAAGCGCTGGCGGATGATCCGGACGGGGTCCGGATGATCCGGCTGGTCCGGATGATCCGGGCGGGGACCCGGATGAGCCGGAGGGTCGGCTGATGGTCGCGAGGGGCCGGATTTCCGGCGGGTGGTCCGGACGTCCGGGCGGGGTCCGGATGATCCGGGACGAGACCCGGATGGTCCGGCTTCGGGGGAGGGCTTCTGTTGCCTTCGGTCGTTGTAGCCGGATCGTCCGGACCGGGATCTGGATCATCCGGGCTCTGTCCGGATCGTCCGGGCCTCCGTCTGGATCGTCTGGCCTCTCTGGTCCTTGTTGCTTTCTTCTCTCCGTCTTCATGCATGCCTTCCGCTTCCGGTTCTCCTTGCTTCCTAGCCGCTTCATGGTTGACTCCTTGGTACCTGAGTATGCATAGAGTTTCCGTTTGAGGTAGCAACCATGTCTCATGTGAATCGAAGGAGAGTTGTGATAGGAGTGATGTCACCTCGGTTTCGAGAGCTCTTGCACGTGCTCGAGTCATAGGTCCTTGTGGGGTTGGATGTGTCGATGTAGAGTCCATGGGTATGATGGAAGGATGCTCCGCATCATATCCCCTCCCTTCGAAAGGATCCGACCTCGGATCTAGTTCTTCATCACCATGGAAAGGCGAGAGGTCTTTGACGTTGAAGGTGTCACTCACGTTGTACTTGTCGCTTGGTAGGTCGATCTTGTAGGCGTTGTTGTTGTAGCGCGCTAACACCTTGAAGGGTCCGTCGGCTCGGGGTAGTAGTTTGGACTTGCGTTCGTTGGGGAAGCGTTCCTTGCGAAGGTGTAGCCACACGAGATCGCCTATGTTGAGGATCATGGGTTTCTTGTTGACGTTGAGCTTGGTCGCTAGTCGTTGTACTTGGCGCTCGATGGTTTTTCTTGTATCTTCATGCATCTTCTTAATGTAGCTTGCACGGGCACTTGCGTCGATGTTGGTTCGCTCTTGTAGAGGTAGAGGTAGAATGTCCAATGGGGACAATGGGTTGAAGCCGTAGACGACCTCGAAGGGGGACTTGCCGGTCGTCGAATGTCTTGCGCGGTTGTAGGCGTACTCGGCGATGGGTAGACACGCCTCCCACTCCTTGATGTTCTTCTTGATCAACACGCGAAGTAGAGTGGAGAGCGTCCGGTTTGTCACCTCTGTTTGGCCGTCGGTTTGAGGATGGTATGCGGATGAGAAGAAGAGCTTGATTCCGAGCTTGGCGCATAGGGTCTTCCAAAAGTAACTCAAGAACTTGACGTCGCGGTCGGAGATGATTGTCTTTGGTATTCCATGGAGGCGCAATATTTCCCTACAAAAGAGATTTGCAATATGTGAAGCATCGTCTACCTTGTTGCAAGGAATGAAATGTGCCATTTTAGAAAATCTATCCACAACAACAAACACGGAATCCTTTCCATTTTGAGTTCTAGGCAAACCAAGTACAAAATCCATGCTAATGTCTTCCCAAGGTTGATAAGGGATAGGAAGAGGCATGTAAAGACCATGAGATTGAGCTTTTGACTTAGCTTTGCGGCATGTTGAGCATCGGGTGGTGAAGCGTGAGACGTCGCGAAACATCTTGGGCCAAAAGTAGTTCTTGGAGAGTGTGGCGAAGGTCTTGTCGCGTCCAAAATGTCCCATGAGTCCACCTCCATGAGCCTCTTGCAAAAGTAGCAAACGAAGAGAAGACTCGGGTATGCAAAGTTTGTTAGCTCTCATAAGATAACCATCCTTGAGGTAATATTGTTCCCAAGATGTATGCGTCAAACATTTAGCATAATGAGGTGCAAAAGATGGATCACTAGCATACAAATCTTTGATGTGCTCAAAGCCAATAACATTCAACTCAAGTTGGGTGACAAGCGTGCATATGCGTGAAAGTGCATCGGCAACTACAGTTTCCTTGCCCTTAATGTACTTGATCACATATGGAAAAGACTCAATAAATTCACTCCATTTGGCATGACGCTTGTTCAATTTGGTTTGACCCTTTAAGTACTTAAGCGTTTCATGATCGGTATGGATGACAAACTCATGAGGTCTAAGATAATGGTCCCAAACATGGAGGACATGCACTAAAGCATACAATTCCTTGTCATACACGGGATAGTTAAGTTGAGCACCGGAGAGTTTTTCACTAAAATAAGCAATGACTCATTTTTCTTGCATTAAAACACCGCCAATTCCGGTACCACTTGCATCACAATGGACCTCAAAAGTTTTGTCAAAATTGGGCAAAGCAAGAATTGGGGCATGAGTAAGCAAAGACTTGAGCTCATCGAAAGCGCTATTTGCAAAGGTCCCCAAACAAAAGGAGTATTCTTCTTACTCAAAGCATGCAAAGGAGCTGCAATAGTGCTAAAGTTTTTCACAAAGCGGCGATAAAAACCTGCAAGACCAAGGAAACTTCGCACTTGTTGCAAATTGGTGGGTTGGGGCCAAGTTTTAATTGCTTCGATCTTAGTTTCATCAACATGGACACCCTTGGAAGAGATAACGAAACCCAAGAAAACCACTTTGTCAACTCCAAAAGTGCATTTTTTCAAGTTGGCATAAAGACTTTCCTTTCGAAGTGTTTGCAAAACAAGCTTAACATGATTAAGATGCTCTTTCATGGTTTTGCTAAACACAAGAATATCATCGAAGTAAACCACAACAAAGATTCCAATGTATGGACGAAGTACATGATGCATGAGACGGACAAAAGTTCTGGGAGCTTCCGACAAACCCACAGGCATAACCAACCATTCATATAAGCCAAATTTCTTTTTGAAAGCGGTTTTCCATTCATCACCCTCATGAATGCGGATTTGATAATAGCCACTTTTAAGATCAATTTTTGAGAAAAAGTTGGCTCCACTAAGTTCATCAAGCATATCATCTAAGCGAGGAATGGGATGCCTATAGCGCACGGTGATAGCGTTTATAGGTCTACAATCGGAGCACAAGCGGAAACTTCCATCGGGTTTAGGCACAAGTATAACGGGCACGGCACAAGGGCTTAAGCTTTCACGTACATGACCGTTGTCGAGTAGTTGTTGTACTTGCCGCTGAATCTCCTTAGTTTCTTGGGATTGACACGGTAGGGAGCTTTGTTTGGAAGTGGCGCTCAGGATGAGGTCGATTCGATGCTCAATGCCTCAAGAGGAGGTAGACCCGAGGTAGCTCATCGGGAAAACATCTTTAAATTCCTGCAAAGAGGTTGAAACACCAAAGGTAGCTCATGAGTGGTGTTAGTTTTGGTTCTCCATCCTTGCACACAAGGACAAAGTGCATCACACTCACTGGGTTGTCACACACTTTTCTCATCTCATGTTTGGTGGCTTAATAGTATGAGGTTTTTTCTCTAGGCTAAGAGGCGCTCAAATTTGGCTTGTGGCTCTCACTCACTTTTTGGTGGTTCACTTTCTCACTCTTCTCTCTTTGGTTGGTGGCTTGTCTGTCGGCTATGACTTGACTAGGAGACATGGGTCGTAGGACATATTCTTTGCCTTTCATCTTGAAGCTATAGTGGTTTGTACGCCCATTGTGGTATACACCACGGTCGAATTGCCATGGCCGACCAAGGAGGAGGTGGCAAACGGTCATTGGGACCACATCACACTCCAAAGTGTCCTCATATGCACCTATTTTGAATGATACTTGGACCGTATGCTCAACTCGTATAGTGCCGGAGTCACTTAGCCATTGAACCTTGTATGGTTGCGGATGCTTCTTCTTGACCAATTGGAGCTTGGAGCATAGTTCTTCACTTGCCAAGTTGTGGCAACTACCTCCATCGATGATGACCTTAACGGATTTCCCATTAATGCCAGCCTTTGTGTGGAAGATGTGGCATCTTTGGTCTTCTTCTTGTTGATGTTGAAGTGTCAAGACCTTGGAGACAACAAGAGCGGGACTTGTATCTTCATCACAAAAGACTTGATCATCTTCATCCTTGTTGATGCGCCGGTGCATGGCCACTTGCTCAATAGCTTCCATTTCATCTTCACTCATTGAGTCATAGGTGCCATCGTCGTTTAGTATCATGGTGCGCTTGTTGGTGCATTCATATGACTTGTGGCCTCGGCCGCCGCAAGTAAAACACTTGAAGTAGCTTGTGTTGACGGTCTCATCGTTTGGAGTAGATGATGAAGCACGGGGCTTGGGGTTGCTTGTAGTAGGAGGAGGACGACTTGAACTTGTAGAAGCTTTCTTATAACTTGACTTGTCGTTGTTCGTTGGATAAGGCTTGGTTGATGTCGAAGTTGGAGTAGTTGTTGAAACTTGGTTGTTGGAGAAGCCGTATGTCTTGGATGAGTACTTGGCGTACTTGAAGTCATCTTGTACTTGTCGTTCCGCCTTTGTAGCTTGATGCACGAGCTCAATGAGGTTGGTGTAGGGTTGGAAGTCGGCAATCTTCTTGATGGGATGGTTGAGTCCATTCAAGAATCGTGCCATTGTTTGCTCATCATCTTCCTTGACATTGGCTCGAATCATGGCAATCTCCATTTCTTTGTAGTATTCTTCAACACTCTTTGTTCCTTGCTTGAGGAGTTGTAGCTTCTTGAAGAGATCACGGTTGTAGTAGGTGGGCACAAAGCGTGCTCGCATGACATCCTTCATTTGAGACCAAGTGGTGATTGGAGGTTCACCTCTTGCTTGTCGGCGCTCAAGTACTTGTTCCCACCATATGAACACATAGTCTTGGAACTCAAGTGATGCCATAGCGATCTTCTTCTCTTCCTCATAGTTGTGCAAACGAAAGATTTTGTCGGCCTTCAATGCCCATGAGAGGTACTCTTCGGGATCATTGGTTCCATTGAACTTGGGCATTGTGAACTTGAGCTTGCCATAGCGTTGCTCTTCATTGTGTTGAGATCGATGTGGATGATGACGTTCGTGTCGTGGAGGGTAATCATTCTCATGTTGCTCTTGGCGAGGAGGAAGTCCATGATCAACTTGCTCTTGTTGACCTTGAGGTTGAGGTTGAGCTTGAGGAGCTTGTGGAGGAGCTTGTGGAGCTTGACGTTGCGCACGCGGATGGTAGTTCCTCTCTTGTATTTCTTCTCGAAGGGCTTCCTCTTGATTGCGCCTTTCGCGATTGCGGTTGGCAATAGCTCGACTTGATGCTTGAAGGGCACGTTCCGCCTCAAGAGCTTGTGCTTCTCGTTGTTGTTGTTGAAGACGTTGAGCCTCGGCGTCTTGTTGCTCTTGATGTAGGTGCGCTCGTTCTTGTTCTTGTTGGCGACGAAGACGTTGTCGTTCTTGAGCTTGAGCAAACGCCACTTGGTTCGATTGAGGACGAGAAACTTGTTCATCAACTTGCTCTTGGAGATTCTTGTCGTGTAGCGGGTTGCGAGATGCATGACGGTCTTAACGCGCGGCTCGTCAAAGAGTGTTCGATGACAGTGTACTTGTGTCGGAGAAGGAGTCGTCGGAGTGGCGACTTGAGTGGCTCCGTCTTGAGTGTGAAGAGGTAGAAGTACGCCGGTTCACCAACAAGGCGCGGGTCTCGTCCATTCTTGCATCGTTCTCTTTCTTGTGCGCCGAGTTTGTTGTCGAAGTAATCTCGCACGTTGCTCGGAGAGTCGCAAGTCGGTGGAGAGGTTGTCGATCGTTCGCCATTGCTTGTTGCTCTTGATGGAGAGCTCACAGCGCCAAAGAGGTGGCTCTTGGTGACATATGATGACATGTCGTCGTCTTGCTCGATGAAGAGTGGATTTGTAGAAGAACTTGGCATATCCATCATTACAAGCAAAATTGTGAGTTGTGGAAGGAGAAGAACGAATACCAATGTACCTTTGACCGAAGTTGAAGATGAATCAAGTTCACTCAAATGCGGACAATGAAATAGCACTATTGGTACCGATCCTTGTCGATTCTCACACCTACACAAGTAAAAGCTTTTGGTGGATCTTGGTTAGGATGGTGGAACAAAATTTATTGCAATTGTTAGCTTGACTCAAAAATGTTGAAGAAGATTCGCAAATTCGCATATGCAACAAGTAGACCAAGCAAGTAGTGGTACACGGAAACACACACGCAAATAGATAAATGGGATTGTGCAAACCAAAAATGAGCCAAAATGTGGAATCCACGAAAATGCTCTTGTTGCACAATACTAGAGAGACGCTAGCACGATTGCACAATAGGCGGATACGGAGCTTGTGCACAACCTACTAGGCAAAAATGCAACGATCTCTATCCCAAGTATGCTATATGTATGGTGTATCGGTGCAATGATCCAAGATGATCTTATATGACAATCTTAATGTTGTATGATGCTATGTTTGTTGCGTATAAGCTCTTTGCTTATCTTTCCTCTTTGCTTAAAAGCTTGAGTGGCTCGTTCTCTTTTGAGCTCTTTTCTTATGCAAACTTGACGAACTAAGATAGCAATTGTGTATGCGATGACAACTTTGTGACACTCAAGTTGATTCCGAGATATGCACCACGCTTGTATGTATGATATGGTGTATGCAACTAATGTGCACAAGTCACGTTGCCGGCAATACTCAATGGCTAGTCTCGATGGGTAAGCAACGCAAAAGATGGTATATGATGGTTATCAATGCAATTGCAAGGTATGACAAAGATGTCGTCGATGTTACCGTCCGTAGCGAAGATGAGTAGTCGACCCAAATGAGCGTTTGTTGTTGATGTCGCACCGCGCCTAGATAGCTGAAACACAAAAGGACACGGAAATCTCACTCAAATAGTCGAACTCAAAATCGAATGGTAGTACGGAGGTTGAGTCTTGGGGTTTTGCAAGTGGAACTGGTGGTGGATGGGGTGGGGAGGATGTATATGTGTGTGGATGGTGGTGGAGGTGGATGGAGGACTGCAAAATTGCAGTTTCGGCAGAGGAAGCCGGATGATCCGGGCCAGGAGCCGGATGATCCGGGCGCGTCCGGATGATCCGGGCAGGTCAACCGCGCACGGGAACAGCTCGGGGAGAACTCGAAAATGGGGTAGAATTTGACGATTTCGGGGATTTTGGATGGATTTCGAGGGGGGAAGGTGGGGAAACACAAGATCCACGAGTTACACACCGAATCCACGGATCAAAAACAACAAAACATCATCAAAACTAACAAATCACAAAAAAAATTGGGGTTATTTTTGTGGGGATTTTCGGATTTTAGGACGAAAACAACAAAATCAAGCTAGAAATCACGGGGTAGGGGCTCCAAAAATTTGATCAACGTGGCTCATGATACCATATGATGTAGGGTGGAACCCTAATTCATCGATCTTTCACGTTTGGAGGGGATCCTACGGAGGAAACACGAAGAACACGCGGAAGCACGAGGGGAAACACGAGGAAAACGAGAGAGAATCACTCAACCAACAAGGAATCGATCACACAAGTGCTAGATCAACATACACACATGAGATCCACGAGATACATAGTCAACTAGTGTAAGGATACAACGGAACCGTTCATCTCCAAAAGGAGGCCTTGATGTTCTTCCCTAAAGAGGGGTCTTGAATCCGCTTGGGGGATCTTCTCCGAAGAGGTCCTGAGCTCCGAGGAGAAGTAACCAAGTGGATGAGCAAAGGCTCTCACACGAATATGAGCTAATCCAATGCTAAGTCTCAAAGTGAGGAGAGGGGGTCCTATATATAGAGTCTGGGGCGAATGGGTACATGGGCTCAGCCCAACACGTGCACACAGGCGCTGGCCGGATGATCCGGACGGGGGTCCGGATGATCCAGGCTGGTCCGGATGATCCAGGCGGGGACCCGGATGAGCCGGAGGGTCGGCTGATGGTCGCGAGGGGCCGGATGTCCGGCGGGTGGTCCGGACGTCCGGGCGGGGTGCGGATGATCCGGGACGAGACCCGGATGGTCCGGCTTCGGGGGAGGGCTTCTGTTGCCTTGGTCGTTAGAAGCGGATCGTCCGGACCGGGTCCGGATCATCCGGGCTCTGTCCGGATCGTCCGGGCCTCCGTCCGGATCGTCCGGCCTCTCTGGTCCTTGTTGCTTTCTTCTCTCCGTCTTCATGCATGCCTTCCGCTTCCGGTTCTCCTTGCTTCCTAGCCGCTTCATGGTTGACTCCTTGGTACCTGAGTATGCATAGAGTTTCCGTTTGAGGTAGCAACCATGTCTCATGTGAATCGAAGGAGAGTTGTGATAGGAGTGATGTCACCTCGGTTTCGAGAGCTCTTGCACGTGCTCGAGTCATAGGTCCTTGTGGGGTTGGATGTGTCGATGTAGAGTCCATGGGGATGATGGAAGGATGCTCCGCATCACAAGTGGTGCGCAACCTCCGAGCAAGTAATTGTGTTCACCATTTGAACGGATATGCATTGTTGTCCAGATCATTTGGCCAGATATAACATGTTGGCAGGATATGCATTCTTGTGTTGGTTATTTTGTAGTTATATCACAATGTTTTATTTTGTTAGCCTTCCCGTGCGTGCAATGCGTTCTTGAAGTTTTAAAAGAAGAGAATCACATTATTGGTTGAAGTTCAATGGACAACCCAATTGGAATGTATGCCACGACACCGAGGAAAAACCAGTGATCCAACATCCCAAGAAGTTTAGAAGAGGGTTCCGAGGAATGAAGTAGGAGGAGGAGAAGGCAGAGCGAAAAGGGGCGGCGGCCAAGATGACGGAGAGGTTCGAGGACATCCTGGTGAAGGAGGTCAACCGCTCCGATGTCAAGGAGGAAAAACAGACATAGAGGTTTGACTGAGAAGAAGCTCAAGCTCGAAGAGAGGAAGGCCACGCCCGAAGAGAAGAAAGTTGAGATGGCAGCTGCTTCCCCGAGCGCGAAGATGTTGACATTGAAGACGGAGATTTAGATGACGATGCAACGATGATCGTGCAAGCTGTCCCTTTCGAGATGTAGAAGCGGTAGAAGGATCAGTTGGAGAGGGTAGAGAAGGAGGTAGCCAAGACGGCAAAGACGGCAGATTGAGCGTGGTAGCTCGGATTGCCGGTCCGGGAGGTCAGAAAATCCAATTGCATCGGCTATCATAATGGCATTCTTTTGCGACCGGCCATGTAAAAACTATGCATACTTGCCCCTTTTTGGTTGTGGTCGGGGTCTGATGTGATCCGGCGCGCGCTATGTGATCGGACGGATTTAAATTTCAAATTTCCTGTACTAGCGGACATTTAGGGGATATGTTCGGATGGCTGGCTCCCGCATCAGTGTCCGTGGACTGGTCCCTACTGGTCCACGGTTGGATATCGTTGGAGAAGCCCTAACACACATTGTGGCTAAATTTATGAATATAGTATACTCCCTCAGTCCAATAATGTAGAATGTTTTCTTTTACACTAGAACATCTTATTACAAAACAGTAAAATGGAGCTACTCACGGCCCTCCACAGCGATTTGAGAACCTTAACCGTCCGATTGAGTTATGTGTGCACCAGATTGCTCGGTCGTCCCTCAGCCTCGCTTATAAACTGAAAAAGGGCCACTGCTCTGCTGAACGTGCTAGGGATCATCTCGTTAAACGGGCCGTGCTGGTGCCATGGGCCACGCCACAGTGAGGACTACAACTGCGCTTTCGGTATTACTCAAAAAAACTGGGCTTTCGGTGCAGATTGTTCTCGATGTCCGAACGGAGACGTCGCTTTCATCCCTCTTCTCTTCAACTTGCGCTCTATTCTACCGCTAAAAAAAAGGCTCGCGCCCGGCGGCGGCGTAATAATCAGGATGAAACTGATACGGGTAGTGCCATGGCGTTACAGATACAGCGCCGCGCGCCTCTTCTGTCAGCTGGTTTGTCATCTCTTTTCTGGATATCTTATAGGGTGGAGCGAACCTTGGGTACATCCAACACCGCCTCATATCTTCCCAATGGCGCCCAGATCCCTCCTTTCCCTGCCACAGGAGCACCACCTTTCCTGACTGATGGTTATGTGCCAATAATCACAACCATGCATCTTCGTACATGCCGCTGATGTATTTTATTTGTTTTTATGCTGCCAAAGCAAGAGTCAAGTCGGGTATGGTTTGGTTTGGTTATTAGTAGACGCCACCCTTGCTCTGTACCATTGACACTAATGATGCTGCATCAATTCTTACTTTCGTGTTTGTGAGGAGAAAGAATACCAAGAGGTGTAAGACATGTGATGTAGATAAGAAGATGACCCTGCATATGTACAGTTTTTTGGGGGGAGAAGAACAATTTATACTGCCATATGTACAGTTTGTTCATAGATGCTTCTGTTTTCTCCATACAGTTTGTCAAACTTGTTCATGGCTTATTAAATTACCTTCTGCATTCTTAAGTGAGAAGTGAGGCTGATCAACCAGAGGATGAAGTTTATGGACAAGCACAAGAGTGCCCTTGTGAATTGCAAGAGTGCTATCAGAAGTGTACTTTCTATACTGCTGGAAAAAAAAGTTTCCAAATTTCTAGATTTGTCCTCAACTTAAATATGGTATTCTGTTGAACTATTTTAGGGAAATGCTTTTGGAATTTATGTAAGCCTTACTATGACTTCCTGTCATTTATGTAATTTTCTGAGATGATATATGCCAGTTTTATTATGTCGTGGTGGTGCTGGTGTTAGTTGAATATAAAGCACTTTTGTATGATTTTCTCCTTCATAGATGACAAAAGTATTGCTAGAAATTTTTAATATAGTGAGTGTTCCCTTATTTTCTTGAATTAAATATTTAATCGACTCTTTTAGTTAACAATCATGTGTTTTTCTATGAAAGCAAAATCAACAAGATAAAGAGTAAGAAGATAAATCAGCGATGTGTTACATATATGCTGAATGCACCGATAAGGCAATGAACAATGAGTCCCCATTGGCCATCGACAACACTGTGAAAGCCTGCTTGTTGATCAGAGTTTCTCATGTGCACCGTATGCGAAACAACCAGAAACTCCTAAGCAATTTAATTTTGAAATTTTGAGTTCACAATTGTTTATGAGTTGAATTCTTGAGAAATTAATTCATTGATGAGCATTGCTTATATCAATTCTGTTTCGATATTATGTTGTTAGATAGTTGACTTTTCAGTGGAAAAATGTTCTGTTCTTGACTTCTTGCTATAGAGGATGGATTATTTGTAGGTTTTAGTTCGTTCTTGCGTAAATCAGAGATGTTTTGCATACACATATTCTTATGTTTCTCTAATTACAAGGGTTCAAGGTCGGGCGCGGCAAAGCGCGCCTTCATGGTCTAGTATATTATGAGAGAGAGGGAGAGTACATGATAAAAACGTTCTCACTGAGTAGCCGCCATTGATTGGGTGCATGCATGCATGATAAAAAGTTCCGAAAATATTATAAATACAAAAGCTGGCGACTGTGAACGCCCTTGACTTCAACACGAGCGTTACGTACAACATGGAAAATTTGGCAGGAACGAAAGAAACTACTAATACGCATGCATGTTAATCCAAGAAAGTGAAGCGCTTATCATGCAGATGCATGCATCTTGAGTAATTTAACTTGCAGTTAGTTGTTAATTCTCGCTCCTCATAAAAATTCTAAAGAGTTTTAGACGGCCATAAATTAAATGTACATGCCTCGCGAATATATATACATTCAAGTGAACGAGTCATCGTTCTTTCGTCCAGATTTGGACCACTACTCCACTTGAAATATTATGCATGATTATCCGAGCGTTTGAGCACGTGGTATTGAGCTTTTTTAAGGCCAGCTAGCAATTTATTCTTACTATGATTGGTACGTCACGGAGTTGATTCCAATCAAGAAAATTTCCATTAGCATACGAGTCTATGTACATACAAATTAACTGAGGAAAATCCGATTGTTCGCCTCACAGTTTTTGCAAAAGAGTCTGCATATAATCTCAAAACTTTTAAATGGTTTTAAGTGAACCGTAAGGTCGCGCTAGATTTCAATGTACAGCGATTCTGCTAAGCCACCAGACGTATAACTGTTCTACAAAAATGTAAATTTTCTAACACATTAAGAGCGTCTACAGCCAGATTCTCATCAAACACCCGCAGACACGATCGAACGCGTCCGCAGGCACTGACCGGTCACACCTTATATTTGGTGCTATGCATCCGAGTACCTCATATTTCATCTCCTATATTCATACAAACTAGGCAAAAGATTTCCTACATAGTATGTACACCACGCTAGTCTAAACTAAGCTTTGTCGTTGGAGATGTCCACGACGTTTGCGTCGAGCGTCTGGTAGATGGGCGCGTAGGAGGGCTTCGGCTCCTCCTCCTCATCATCATAAACGCGAGCATCACGTCGACGTCAGCGGAGTGCTCCGCCTCTGCCTCTTGCAGACGACGATGCTTGGCCTCTGCCGTTGATTCTGATCGGACAGAATCCAGGATCGTCTACTGCTCCGCCTGTAGATCTGCATCCCCAATGTCCCTCGTGTTCTTGTCCTCCTCCTGCTCCGGGTCCTCCCGGTCCTCCTCCCTCCTCCTCCTCCTCCTCCTCCTCCTCCCGATGCTACTCTTCCTCCTCCAAGTCTTCCTCCGGATCCACCAAATCCGAAGGTAGCCCCGTGGCGATCCGAGCTTCGCGCCTTGCCCGTATATGCTCAAGGAGTTGCAGCCAGCGTGCCGGCGTTAGATATGGGTAGCTCCTTACCTGGCGGACTGGGGGCATGGCTACTACTGTTGGCGGCCGTTGAGTTGAAAGTGGTGGCGATGGCGGACATGAGAAGGGAAATGTGGATGGGTAGGATTTCAGTGCCGACGGTCGGCTTAAATAGCCATCCTAGGGCACTATGCGGTCCGCCGGAGCGGCGCCATGCGGCGACGGAAGAGACGAGCACCGGACAACCGGGTTTCAGAGTGTTTTCGTGTGGGACCCGGCTATCAGTCCGACGTGACGGACCCGCCCGAGCTCTCCTATATGCACCCTATGTTTGGGCTGGATATAAGGGGTGTCGGTCAGCGCGTGCGTCTGAGGCCCGTTTGAAGGACCAATCCGGGTCTAGTCTTTGTGACCGATCACTGATTGGGCCGTCCGCCCGGGCATGAGAGGGGGTTTGGGGTGCCAGCTGTAGATTCTCTAAGCAAGTGTTTCAGGCAATAAAATGGGGAGAGAGAAAGGCAATAAAATGGGGAGAGAGAAAGAGAGCCGACACATACTTTTGCCAGAACGCACAAGTTGGAAGCGGCGCCGACGTCTACGGAAAGAAAACTAAAAAGTATTTAATTTCCATTTGTATCATATGGTGCACTGTACATGTTTCACTGTACACGTGCCGACAAATGAATGGGCCAGAGCTCGTATGCGTGCTATGAAATCGTCGCCTCGATAAAGACGTTGGACCATGTGTATCATATGGTGCACTGTACATGTTTATCTACCAGCGGCGGTCGCCGTGGTTTCCTCTCACCTAGCTCGTGCATGGTTATCTACCGGCGGCCGGCTGGGAGGTATGTTCGCTAGACTCAATCGTTAACTACGTGTGTACTGATCTGATAGTCTTCCTCAATGTACTGCAGGACAAATGTTTTTTAGGTTTCTTTGCCTGTCGAAGGAAGATCGAGTATTTATGCATACAACTTCCATAAAAAGATGTGGTGACAATTGTAGGAAAGACATAGATCGGTTGCTCACTTTCACTCCTATCACTGCTATAAATTGGGAAATTATAGAGGATACATATATTGGCAATGGTTCGTCTGAAATGATGCCAGTCTAGATGGGTAACAATAAAACACCATCTGAGATATGCAGCTCAGGATGTAGATGCCATAAGGTTCATCCTTCCAGTTTTTTAGGAAAAAGAATGAGACATTAATTACTGTTAGAATTATTGGGCTTTTAGCCCATTTATTATTTCCAACCTAAAGTTCATTAAGCCCATATGGCCCATTCGCATGACAACTGGAGTGTGGCAGATTTAGTACCATCTGTGTGTTGTTTCTCAAAAAAAAAGTACCATCTCGGTTGTGGAGGGTTTGTTGGATCAATGTATAAGGGCACCTTCAACGCCGATCAACATAACGAATGCGAATGTTTGGACTAGGACGTCTGAAACTTTTAGCCATTCAACACGGATCAACAAATTGGGCCGGCCTGGTCCGGACGTCTGAATTCCCACAGACCAGCTCCAAATCAGGGGGAGCTTCGGGGAGTCCGGGCGTTATACTCCTACACGCCAACCCTCCCCACAACCCTCTCCGACTATCCGGCTCTAGAACTCTCCGTGCATTCACACCGGACATTTCCAACCGTCCGTCTACCTGTATCCATGTCGCCGTGCTGCCTGAGAGGCCCGCTGCAAATGGAGGCAGAGTGCATGGATGCCACAACCATGGTAGAGTTCGTTGCACCAACCCGAACATCATCGACGAGAACAGAGCATGCTGAAGTTCGTGCAGAGCAACCACACAATCTGCTGACCAATGCCAGGTCCGGATTAATGACATGCGGCGTGGCATCCTCTACGGAGAGCTCGCGGCCTTAGATGCCCAAGGAGTAGTAGCAACAAGACGACGATGCCAAAGAGGCATTCGTGGGCGGCTGCAGCATGGGGGTCGTTTGCCTCGCCTCCGATGGGGTGTAGTTGTTTTTAGTTTTATTTAGCTCCGTGTGATCTTTTGCGATGTAAAAAAATCCATGCCCGCTTTTGTTTGGTGAACTGCGTTGGATGGCTCCACCCAGTTGATTGTCCACCGACACGTTCAGATGTCTCCCACTATCGGAACAGGGTGCTACCCCGACGGCCAAAACAATGCCGACGGCAGCCGTCGGCCTATTCGAAGCTATGCCGACAGCCAGGTCTTGGCCGTCGGGCTACCCAGAGATAAGCCGACAGCACCAGTCGGCACAGAACGGCCGTCGGCCTAGATAAGAGGACGCCGACAGCTGCCGTTGGCGTACTCACGGGCCCGGCGACCCCACTGGTGACGGGCAGCTAACGCCGTCAGAGCTATGCCGACGGCCGAGACGGGCGACCGTCGACATAGGTCTGCATGCCACGTCACCGATCCGGGGCGCACCGTCCAAGCCCCTATGCCGACGGCTGCCGTCGGCATAGCTGCCTAGCGATCCGCGGCACGCCGCCCGCCTATACCCTGGCCGTCTATATGCCGATGGCAATGCCGTCGGCATAGTTAGAATTTTTTTTCACATACATTTTTTAATGCTTTTTATGTATTATTATATTAACTGACATGTAGCATGTGTAAATATAAACATACATATGAATATATATGTAGTTTGTATTTTTTCCATATATTATGAATATATATATAGTTTGTATTTTTTTGGAGCACATTAATAATGTGCTGTCATATTATTTTGAATATAGGTCCTTATATTTTATTAAAATCAAAAACAGCTATGACGACAGAAGTTTTGTGGCAGTTGCGTACGCCCGGCATCCGTCTCCGGAGTGTGACCCCCCTCACGTCCGCGGTGTGCCCCCCTCACAGACGGAGCCGCCGCCGGCACTTGGAGGGCGGAAATAGCCGCATTAGGTCTATATATACGGAGGGGACGTTGCTCCCAAGTGTTTCTATGGGATGACCTACCACAACCGGGTGGTGTTGTGGCATGTCCGAAGAGGCGGCACGCATCTCCGGGGTGTGGACCCCCTCGCGGACAGCGCAGCCGCCGGTACCTAGAGGGGGGAAACAGATGCGTCGGGTCTACACGGAGGGGATGTAGCTGTGGTTTTGGCCCGGATGTTTCTCCCAGGTGTCCCTATGGGCTGACCTGACACAACCGGGTGGAGAGGTCCACTGGTCAAAGCCCGTCCGTGGAAAGTCAAAGGGCTAGATCTCGTGGTCAACCGCTCTAGGGTTAGGCGGGACGGGGGCCTTGGGGGTAGCAATGCCACCGGAGTGTCGCACCGGCCCCTCATACATGCGGGATAGTGTTGTGGCATGTCTAAAGAGGCAGCACGCATCTCCGGGGTGTGGCCCCCCTCACAGACGGCGCCACCGCCGGCACCTAGAGAGGGGAAACGGACGCATCGGGTCTACACGGAGGGGATGTAGCTATGGGTTTGGCCCGGATGTTGCTCCCAGGTGTCCCTATGGGCTGACCGGGCACTACCGGGTGGAGAGGTCCACTGGTCAAAGCCCGTCCATGGAAAGTCTAAGGGCTAGATCTCGTGGTCAATCGCTCTAGGATAAGGCGGGAAGGGGGCCCTGAGGGGGTAGCAATGCCACTGGAGCATAGCACCGGCCCCTCATACATGCGAGATGGTGTTGTGGCATGTCCGAAGAGGCGGCACGCATCTCCGGGGTGTGCCCCCCCTCACGGACGGCGCCGCCGCCGGTACCTGGAGGGGGAAACAGACGCGTCGGGTCTACACGGAGGGGATGTAGCTGTGGGTTTGGCCCGGATGTTGCTCCCAGGTGTCCCTTTGGGCTGACCTTACACAACTGGGTGGAGAGGTCCCCTTGCCAAAGCCCATCCGACGAAAGTCAAAGGGCTAGATCTCATGGTCAACCGCTCCAGGGTTAGGCGGGACGGGGTCCCTTTGGGGTTAGCAATGGGACCGGAGCGTCGCACCGGCCCCTCATACATGCAGGCGGTGTTGTGTGATAACCCACAAGTATAGGGGATCGCAACAGCTTTCGAGGGTAGAGTATTCAACCCAAATTTATTGATTCGACACAAGGGGAGCCAAACAATATTCTTGAGTATTAGCAGTTGAATTGTCAATTCAACCACACCCGGATAACTTAGTATCTGCAGCAAAGTGTTTAGTAGCAAAAGTGGTATGATCATAATAGTAGCGGTAGCAAAAGTAAAGATAAATGTTTTTTGTTTTTTGTAGTAGTTGTAACAGTAGAAACGGAAAAGTAAATAAGCGAAGAACAATATATGAAAAGCTCGTAGGCAATGGATCAGTGATGGATAATTATGCCGGATGCGATTCCTCATGCAATAGTTATAACATAGGGTGATATAGAACTAGCTCCAATTCATCAATGTAATGTTGGCATGTATTCCGTAAATAGTCATATGTGCTTATGGAAAAGAACTTGCATGACATCTTTTGACCTACCCTCCCGTGTTCAGCGGGGTCCTTACGGAAACTAAGGGATATTAAGGCCTCCTTTTAATAGTGAATACATGAACTCCTCAAACTACGGTCATCACCGAGAAGTATCCCGATTATTGTCACTTCGGGGTTGTCGGATCATAACACATAATAGGTGACTATAGACTTGCAAGATAGGATCAAGAACACACATATATTCATGAAAACATAATAGGTTCAGATCTGAAATAATGGCACTCGGGCCCTAGTGACAAGCATTAAGCATAGCAAAGTCATAGCAACATCAATCTCAAAACATAGTGGATACTAGGGATCAAACCCTAACAAATCTAACTTGATTACATGGTAAATCTCATCCAACCCATCACCGTCTAGCAAGCCTACGATAGAATTACTCACGCACGGCGGTGAGCATGATGAAATTGGTGATGGAGGATGGTTGATGATGACGACGGCGACGAATCCCCCTCTCCGGAGCCCCGAACGGACTCCAGATCAGCCCTCCCGAGAGAGATTAGGGCTTGGCGTAGGCTCCGTGTCGTGAAACGCGATGAAACTTTCTCTTTTATTTTTTTTCTTCCCGAGACAGTATATATGGAGTTGGAGTTGAGGTCGGGAGGTGTCCAGGGGGCCCACTGGCCTTCATTCTTTCGCCAAAAATTCTTATTAATTCTGAAAAGTGCCTCCGTGGATTTCCAGGACATTCCGAGAACTTCTCTTTTCTACACACAAAACAACATCATGGCAGTTCTGATGAAAACAACGTCAGTCCGGGTTAGTTTTATTCAAATCATGCAAGTTAGAGTCCAAAACAAGGGCAAAAGCGTTTGGAAAAGTAGATACGTTGGAGACGTATCAACTCCCCCAAGCTTAAACCTTTGCTTGTCCTCAAGCAATTCAGTTGATAAACTGAAAGTGATAAAGAAAAACTTTTACAAACTCTGTTTGCTCTTGTTGTTGTAACATGAAAAGCCAGCATTCAAGTTTCAGCAAATATCATGAACTAACCATACTAACAAGAACACATAGGTTTCACAATTACTCATATTAACAACATAATCAGCTAGCGAGCTATAATACTAAAACTTGGATGACAACACTTTCTCAAAATAATCATAACATGATATAACAAAATGGTATCTCGCTAGCCCTTTCTGAGACCGCAAAACATAAATGCAGAGCACTTTTAAAGATCAAGGACTGACTAAACATTGTAATTCATGGTAAAAGAGATCCAGTCAAGTCATACCCAATATAAATCAATAATAATTAATGCAAATGACAGTGTGCTCTCCAGCGGATGCTTTTTAATAAGAAGGGTGATGACTCAACATAAAAGTAAATAGATAGGCCCTTCGCAGATGGAAGCAAGGATTTGTAGAGGTGCTAGAGCTCGATTTTGAAATAGAGATTGAATAACATTTTGAGCGGCATACTTTTGTTGTCAACGCAACAACTATGAGATGGCTGTATCTTCCATACTACATGCATTATAGGCAGTTCCCAAACAGAATGGTAAAGGTTTATACTCCCCCAACCACCAACAAGCATCAATCCATGGCTTGCTCGAAACAACAAGTGCCTCCAACATACAACAGCCCTAGGGGAGTTTTGTTTAATTATTTTTATTTGCTTTGATCTTTTTGGATCATGGGACTGGGCATCTCGGTTACTGGCCCTTTCTCGTGAATGAGGAGCAGAGTCCACTCCTCTTGAGAATAACCCACCTAGCATGGAAGACATAGGCAGCCCTAGTTGCAACATGAGCTGCTCGAGCATACAAAACAGAATTTCATTTGAAGGTTTGGAGTTTGGCACATACAAATTTACTTGGAACGACAAGTAAATACCGCATATAGGAAGGTATAGTGGACTCATATGGAACAACTTTGGGGTTTAAGGAGTTTGGATGCACAAGCAGTATTCCCGCTTAGTACAGGTGAAGGCTAGCAAAAGACCTGGAAGCGATTAATCGCGAGCGGCGACAACAGTCGTAAACATGCATTAAAATTAATTTACACCGAGTACAAGCATGAGTCTAGTCACTCAATTCATTTAAAGGAGGATACCATCCCATCATACCACATCATAATCCTTCTAATAGCATGTTGGCATGCAAGGTAAACCATTATAACTCATAGCTAATCAAGCATGGCAGAAGCAACTATAATCTCTAAATGTCATTGCAAATATGTTTACTTCATAATAGCTGACTCAGGAACGATGAATCATCATATTTACAAAAACAAGAGAGGTCGAGTTCATACCAGCTTTTCTCATCCCAATAAGTCCATCATATATCGTCATTATTGCCTTTCACTTGCACGACCGAGCGATGTGTATAATAATAAGAGTGTACGTGCATTGGACTAAGCTGGAATCTGCAAGCATTCAACTCAAGAGAGAAGACAAGTAATATGGGCTCTAAGTTAAATAAACAATCAAGCATATAAGGGCCACTAAGCATTTTCAATATAGTCTTCTCGACCCCCAAAAGAAAGAAAGAAAATAAAACTATTTACACGGGAAAGCTCCCAATAAGTAAAAGAAGAACAAGAAATCTTTTTGGGTTTTCATTTTAATTTCTACTACAAGCAAGGAAATTAAACTAACTATTTTTTTGGTTTTTCTTAATGTTTATCAAACACACAAGAAGAAAGCTAGAAAAAAGAAATTTAAACTAACATGGATAATACAATGAAAGAGTGTCAGCACCGACGACTAGTGTGTGAACCTGAATGTAAAGTCGGTGAGAAATACGTACTCCCCCAAGCTTAGGCTTTCGGCCTAAGTTGGTCTAATACCAAGGACCGCCGCTACTCTCCCCGGTGTAGTGGGAGGTGTAATCAGGATACCACTGGCTGGTCATCTCCGGATCCCACTGGACAGATGATGCACGATAAGGGTCCAATTCAGGTTCCAGCTCAGGTTCAGGTTCCGGAGTAAAAACTTGGGCTAGATGATTGTTCACAGCCTCTGGCGTGACCAGACGACTTTCTGCAAGCAAATCAAACAACAGAGGCGCAGGCAAAATAATATACTCAAAGTGTTTGTTATTGAATCTAAGTTTATAAAAGAGCATCTTCTCTTCATTGCCAACAATAAACTTGTGTGCTACCCTGCTCTTGTAATCTAAAATGTGAGGAGGTAATTTTGTCTCCTCCTCCTCAAGGTGCCTAATGGGTATCTAAAAATGTTGAGCAAGACGTGCAGCATAGATACCCCAAATATGGGGCCTTTTGTACGATTCAGGGCTAGCCGTTTAGCAACGACGGCACCCATACTAAAACTATTGTCTCCCAGCAAAGCATGTTGAATAATAATAATATCTAGAACGCTCAAGTTTCCACTATTCCCACGACCAATCAAGCATCTACTAGCAAATATGGCAAAGTAGCGTAAAACAGGAAAGTGTATGCTAGAGACTTTTGCCTCAGAGCCCTTCTTTGTCTCTTCTACAGTAATAGTTTTAACGAAACCATCCACATCTTCACGATGGGGTTCCTCTAATTCTCCCTCATAAGGTATCCTACATACCGCACAAAAATCACATAAAGACATTTCTCTGAATTCATCATATAAATGAAATGATACTGCAGGCGGTGACTTCTTAGGATAATAATAAAAAATTTGCACGAAAGTATTGGTAAGTAAGAGATACTGATCGATTCGGTCGTTCATGAAACCGGTGAGGTCTGCAGTCCCGATTAAAGCATAAAAGTCTTCATGAATTCCGGCTTCTTTCAAGAAATCCTCACACGGCCATTCACATGACCGTACTTCCGCTAAGTGAGCAAGATTATACTTGGGTTTTTCCTTCTCTTTGTCTTGTTTTTCCTTAGAGCTTTGGATAGAAGAGCCTTTAAAGAACCTCCTTAACATTTTCTGCAAATTTCTGAAATTTTAGTAACTTCAAATTAAAAGTGAATAAAACTAAACAAGATTGATAGCAACTACTCCTACAAGTGCCTAGAGCCTATATCATGCATTGGAATTGCTTGGGACCTCAAAAATTTAACATGCACGCTCAAGAACATGGTCACCTATGCAGCAAAAAATTGCAATGAATAAAGCACTAGAACAAAAACTATTTGGACCAATGGAGGAGTCACATACCAAGCAACAATCTCCCAAAGCAGTTTTGCGAATGGAGCTTTGAGCTAAGAGATCGAAAATCGCAGCAAAACGAGCTAGAACTCGGGCTTGAGCTGGATGGGGATTTTTGGGTAGAAGATGAAGTGTGTGGGTCTTGGCATAAGTGGAGGGACCCACCAGGGGCCACGAGACAGGGGCGCCCTCTGGGGCGTGCCTCCTCTCTCGTGGGCTGGTGCTTGCCCTTTTGCAGTGTTTTGGTGCCTAAAATCCTCAAATATTCCAGAAAAATCATACTAAATTTGCAGGGCATTTGGAGCACTTTTATTTTCGGACTATTTTTTAATGCACGGATAATTCAAAAAACTGACGGATAATACTAATTTTGCTTTATTTTTTCTAAATAACAGAAAGTAAAAAGAGGGTACAGAAGGTTGTGCCTTCTAGTTTCATCCATCCCGTGATCATCAAAATGAACCCACTAACAATGTTGATCAAGTCTTGTTAACAAACTCATTTCGAATAACACGGAACCGGAGAAATTTCGAATAACACTAAGTTACCTCAACGGGGATATGAAAATCCCAACAATAAGAATATCATACTTTTTCTTGACAGTAGGGAGAGGAAATTCAAAACCTCCAAAAATAATAGTCGGAACTTTTTCAATAGAATTGATACTATGAACTTGAGATTGTTTCCTCGGAAAGTGTACCGTATGCTCATTACTATTAACATGAAAAGTGACATTGCCTTTGTTGCAATCAATAACAGCCCCTGCAGTATTAAGAAAAGGTCTACCAAGGATAATAGACATACTATCGTCCTCAGGAATATCAAGAATAACAAAGTCCGTTAAGATGGCGACATTTGCAACCACAACAGGCACATCCTCACAAATACCGACAGGTATAGCAGTTGATTTATCAGCCATTTGCAAAGATATTTCAATAGGTGTCAACTTATTCAATTCAAGTCTACGATATAAAGAGAGAGGCATAACACTAACACCGGCTCCAAGATCACATAAAGCAGTTCTAACATAATTTCTTTTAATAGAGCATGGTATAGTTGGAACACCCGGATCTCCAAGTTTCTTTGGTATTCCACCCTAAAAGTGTAATTAGCAAGCATGGTGGAAATTTGGCTTCGGTATCTTTCTTTTATTTGTGATGATATCCGAGGAGTCTGGACTAGGGGTGTCCGGACAGCGGACTATCATCGTCCACGGACTCCAAGACTACGAAGATACAAGATTGAAGACTCCGTCCCGTGTCCAGATGGAACTTTCCTTGGCGTGGAAGGCAAGCTTGGCGATACGGATATGTAGATCTCCTACCATTGTAACCGACTCTATGTAACCCTAGCCCTCTCCGGTGTCTATATAAACCGGAGGGCTTTAGTCTGTAGGACACAACATCCATTACAACAATCATACCATAGGCTAGCTTCTAGGGTTTAGCCTCCTTGATCTCGTGGTAGATCCACTCTTGTACTACCCATATCATCAATATTAATCAAGCAGGACGTAGGATTTTACCTCCATTGAGAGGGCCCGAACCTGGGTAAAACATCGTGTCCCTCGTCTCCTGTTACCATCCGCCTAGACGCACGATTCGGGACCCCCTACCCGAGATCCGCGGTTTGACACCGACATTGGTGCTTTCATTGAGAGTTCCTCGTGTCGCCACCGATAGGCTCGATGGCTTCTTCAATCAACAACAACGCCGTGTGGTGAGACTTTTCTCCCGGACAGATCTTCAGATTCGGCGGCCGCGATCGCGGGCTAATTCAGTTGGCCATCTGGAGCAGATTGAAAACTTCGCCCTGGCCGTCGAGTCGAGTTGAAGCCTAAACTTCACGGCCGATATCCGCGGGACTTGATCTTCGACGGACTCGAGCCACAGCCGAGCGTGCCGCACTGTCACGATGGGCATGATTTTGCTCTGCCGCCGGACAGTGCCTTGGTGGCCGCACACGAATCCGCTCCTGCCCTCAGTCCGGAGCCGATCGCCCAGATCGAGGGCCGGTGGCTGGACACCGCCTCGGGGGCTGCAACTTCCGCGGCGATGGAGCCGAACACTGACCTTGTCCCCTATAAAGCTCGTGACTCCGAGGTGTCGGACTCCCTGCCGGACTCCGAACCTCATGCGCCCCTGCCAATCGAATCAGATTGGGCGCCGATCATGGAGTTCACCGCTGCGGACATCTTTCAGCACTCGCCCTTTGGCGACATTCTAAACTCGCTAATGCATCTCTCGCTATCCGGAGAGCCCTGGCCGGATTATGGCCAGGATGGTTTGGATGCGGACGATGAAGAAATTCAAAGCCCACCCACCACCCACTTTGTAGCCACTGTCGACGATCTAACAGACATGATAGACTATGACTCCAAAGACATCGACGGCATGGACGACGATGCCGGAGACGATCAAGAACCAGCGCCTACAGGACACTGGAAGACCACCCCAACACACGACGTATATATGGTGGATACCCCAAAAGGAAGCAATAACGAGGACCAACGGGGCGCGACAAAGGATAATCCCGCCGATAAACAACCAAAATGGCGACGCAGACGCCGCCCTAAGTTCCGCCTCGACAACAACAGCGCTCCTAATAACCAAGCAATAGAGCAGGGAAAACCAGTGGACTACGAACATGCAGCCAAGCAACCGTCCGAAAAGGACGAGTCGGATAATCAATCCATGCCCGGCGAAACCAACAGTCCAGACGACCTCACGCCAGACACACCACCGGAGAATAAGAGCCTTCGAAAAAGACTCGTCGCCATTGCAAGAAGTTTGAAGAAGGAAAAACGGAAGCTCAAAACAGCGGAAGACATACTCAGAATGAGGTGGAGCAAAGTGCTCAAAACCGCAGATAAATACGGCAATGGCCATCAATCAAAGAGCTACCCGAAGCGCAAGCTGCTGCCAGAATTTGACGAGGAAGCCATAGAGCCCCCATAGTCAAAAAACAAAGAGGCCGCTTGGCCGGATAGACGGCCAGATGATAGGCCAAAATCTACAAGCGGTGCCGCACACAAGCCGACTCATGACCCTGGGAAGACAGATGGCCCAGCCAGGTCCATTTACGGGCCAAAAAAGAGGGCCCCAGGAAGCAACACAACACGCCAAGTGTTCGAAGACAGCGGTACACCCAAATACAGGGGCGCCGCACACCCACTATGTTTCACCAATGAGGTGCTGGATCATGAATTCCCAGCAGGGTTTAAACCCATAAACATAGAGGCTTACGACGGAACAACAGACCCTGGAGTCTGGATAGAGGATTATATACTACACATACACATGGCTAGAGGAGATGACCTCCACGCCATAAAATACCTACCCCTCAAGCTCAAAGGGCCAGCTCGGCATTGGCTCAAAAGCCTCCCAGAAAACACTGTTGGAAGTTGGGAAGAGCTTGAGGACGCGTTTAGAGCAAATTTTCAAGGGACTTATGTCCGCCCTCCGGATGCAAACGATCTAAGTTATATAACTCAACAGCCCAGAGAGTCAGCGCGCAAATTCTGGAACAGGTTCCTTACTAAAAAGAACCAAATAGTCGATTGTCCGGACGCCGAAGCCTTGGCAGCTTTTAAACACAACGTCCGAGACAAATGGCTCGCCAGACACCTCGGCCAAGAGAAGCCAAGGACAATGTCCGCGCTAACAAGCCTCATGACCCGCTTTTGCGCGGGGGAAGATAGCTGGCTAGCAAGAAACAGCACCAGCGATCCGAGTACATCCGAGATTAGAGATGGAAACGGAAAATCACGGCGCAGAAAGGATCAGCACCGGAATAAAGAAAAAAGCCCAAAGAATACGGCGGTTAACGCCGGATTCAAAAGCTCGCGACCAAACAACAGAACACTGCCTCTTAAGGATAACAGTGATGAGCTATCCAACTTAAACAAAATTTTAGATCGGATATGTCAAATCCACAGTACCCCCAGAAGGCCTGCAAACCACACCCACCGAGATTGTTGGGTTTTCAAACAGTCCGGCCGACTCAACGCCGAACACAAGGGGCTCGACGCATCAAGCGAGGATGATGATAAACCCCACCATTAGAGCACCAGAAAACAAAGGACTTTCCCACAAGAAGTCAATGTAGTAAACTCACTTCATGTGATAATACGGAAAAACATTGCGGCACCCGCTAAGATGGGTCTCGCACGGTCCACCCTAGCGGAACCTCGAGATTGGATGTCAAAACCAATCACTTTTGACCACCTAGATTATTCCAAAAGTGTTCGAAATGCAGGATGGACTGCTCTGATATTGGATCCTATAATCGACGGACTACAATTTACACAAGTCCTGATGGACGGAGGCAGCGATTTAAACCTGCTATATCCAAACACAATCCGCAAGTTGGGGATAGACCTTACTAAAATTCGACATAGCCGCACTTCCTTTAAATGAGTGACGCCAGGCCCTTACGCCAACTGCACAGGCTCCTTATTACTAGAAGTTGTGTTTGGGTCACCGAACAACTTCCGACGCGAAAAACTAATCTTTCATGTCGCCCCGTTCAAAAGTAGCTATCAAGCACTATTGGGACGTGAAGCTTTTGTCCGCTTCAACGCCATACCACATTACGCGTCTCTTACACTTAAAATGCCCTGTCCACGTGGCATCATTTCATTGCGAGGGTCATTTAAAGACCCCGGACACGGCTAGACGAGTCCGGCATAAATAATCTAGGGGCTCCATAGCCGCACACCCCTTCACAAGGGCTGTGCGTATAAGCAACAACGAGCTAATATAGACTCCGCTTTACTTATTAATATTTTTCATACACTTTTTTTCGCATGATTTCCTTTCAAACTAAGTTCCTCTCTTTTTACAGATGAACAACATGCACACCCGCCCGGATAACGGCACAATGGAACACAGTACGGGCGTGCGGAGGGACCCGTCGCAAGGATTCTTTTGATTAAGACCTGCGTAAACCTTTTTCTCGTCTCTTGTTGCTATAATCTCTGGTTTCTCATTATAACCAGAGTGGAGCTCGACGTTTTGGCATCAGCCGCGTCGAGAGGACCTTGCCGTGCACGGACACTAGGGGCTTAGGGCATTGTTCGCCCATTATTATAAAGACCGAACACCTTAGGGAGTGTTCGCGTCTCGAGTTAGGACTTATATGCATCAGCTCGAATCATGTCTTTGGTCAAATGTTGGGTTTGCGGCTCCGTGTTTTGCTGCCTTACGTTCCGTATCATCGGCTAACGCGGCACCGGAGAACTCTGCGATTGTGCCCGGTTCGGCCGGGCGAGCACCTCGATGAAAGCCAGCCGATTGTCATGATACAATGAGAGACCGGTCAACCACTCAATCGACCACCGGAATGTTTAGAATTCTCTGCTTGACGAAGGACCGTTTCGGTCAGCACACACGCGCCCGAATCGGAGAGCGCGGTGCCCCTGAGGGCTATATCGTAGCCCCACCCTCGAACTCAATGGCTAAGTGAAAGTGATAAAGCATCATAGTCCGGTTGCCTCGTTTGCTACGCTGCCACCTCCTCAACAGGATCGAGGCGTCGGATTAAGTGTGAAAATGCGGTATTTTTCGAACACCCCGCACCTTGTGCGTGAAATGAAGCCAAAGACTGCCATCTTTCAGGTTATACACACGTATACATAAACGGCCGCATAGGAGATATTTCAATACTTGGAATGTACGAGTATAAAAAGCGATTACATCATAACCATTGTTTTACAAAATAAAATGTTCATTTGAACGTGACATTTTTCGAGCACTGCGACTCTATTACACGAGCACCACGCATAACTTCCCCAAAATAGTGCTCGGCGGGTAACCGGCTTTCGTCCGAACCCTGGGTTGCAACAGCGGTGCCATCCATCTCTGTCCAATGTGTCTTCACATGGGCAAGGGCCATCCGCGCACCCTCTATGCAGGCCGACCGCTTCATCTCCTTGATATGCGGCACCGCCCCAAGAAACTCCTGCAATAAGCCAAAATAGCTCGTCGGCTTGGGCCTCTCCGACCAGACATGAGTCACGATATCCATCATGGCAAGTCCGGACAACCTATTCAGCTCAGCTCATTCGGCCAACCGATCGGTCAGCGGAAGTGAACGATCCGGACTATGGAATTGAGACCAAAATAGCTCTTACGTCTTGTGATCCTTCCGACTTGGAAGTGCTGGCGGCATCCGCCGCTTTTCGCCGCTAAGTCCATATATGGATCCTCCGGACCCCACAACTGGCCAAGCTGGGCATACTTTGATCCGTAAACTGCGGCGCAGCGAAAAGGGTTGCCACCACAATGTCTCCGACTGCGATGCTCCTCCTTCATAGCCCGCATTGCGAGCGGGCATCCTTGGCCGGCGGTGGCCTTCCCAGTGTCTTCTCGCTCCGATAGGCGCTCCTTTTAGGAGCCTCATTGCGGTCGGTAGCATCCTTCAATTTAACGGCCAATTCGGCCATCTCTTCCTGCCGGCGGTGTGCAGCCCTTCGACTTCTAACTCCTCGGCCGCCCGAGGCAGCCGCATCACTCCTTCCGCTTGCTCCTTGGCTTGAGCAAGTTCGCCAAGGCTCTCCACAGCAGCAGCAGCACCATCTGCGTCAAGCATAAATATTGTAAGAGGTGGGCTTTAGCTCCCTTAATAGGTGACTGCGGAGAATCAGTTTACCTTGTGACTCGTCAAGTCGCTTGTTGACTAGCGCGATGTCTGCATCAGCCACATCGAGTTGCCACATTAATTCGGCAACTCCATCAGTCCGGCTAGCCCCCGGACTATCCGCCACCTGCATAGGAAAGGCGACACTCAATACCTGCGATTTTGATCCCCGGCACGCTGTCGCTTTCGACAACCTACCGAGTGTTAGGGGGTACTATCTATACAGGGCGCACTTTCATGTGCAAAACTGTCAAAAAGGCGCGTCGTTTTTACGTACCTCAAAACCCGCCAGCAAACTCCTGACGGCATTATGCAATCTGTTTTCGGCGGACGAAATCCTTCCAATCACCGTACTCATCAATGCACGGTGATCTTCTGAGATGGACGCCTTCTCAAGCAGATCCTTCACTCCCGGCGAACACTAGTTAGCGCCGAACTCTTCGCTCTGCTGGCTCGGGATACCTTCGTGGCGACACTTCAGGCTCGTCCGCCCTATCCGACGGGCGCAGCAGACGGAGGCGTCTCGCTCTCCATCATCTCCGGACGAAGATCCTCAAGACGAGCTCATCTCGAGAAGGTCGCGGTCCGAACTACAAAGTAAAATTTCGGTTATCCTCGAAGCACAAATAGGGATGTTTCTTATTAACAAACTCCCCTTTTTACTCATGGCTCATTGGAGGCTGATTCTTTAGAGAAGATCGTGCGGCGGGGCCTCCCGGACGCAGGACCCTCTGGTGAAGATTTCTTCCCCGCTTAGGGGCTTTGGCCTTGGTCTTGAGGCGGTCCTCTTCTCCCCACGGAGGAGGATTCTCGATCCCCTTCTTCGAGCGCCCCTTGGGCGAGGCGGTAGCTCTCTGTTTTCCCTTCGCCTTCTTCAAGGCGCAACCTCAACATTCGACCAGCCACGGGCTCCGCGCGGTCTCTGAGGGGGGCGAACACCGTATCAGCTTTGCTTGCGCTATCCACTCCTGTTGAAGGATAACGGGTTAAAAGGCGAATTGTAGAAAGGCAAACAAATGGTACGTCCGAACACTGAGCTACTTACTTGAGTATCCGGGCGATTGCAGCTTAGGCCGGCATCCTCGGTCAATTCCGGACACACCTCCTGTGATCCGAAGAACAACTTGTACATCTCCACGGGTGTCGTACCCATGAAGTCTTGGAGAATCCGTGGTCCATCCGGATTGAACACCCATAGCCGGAGAGGACGGCGTTTGCAGGGCAGGAGACGCCTAATTAGCATGACCTGCACCACCACGACCAGATCGATCTCCCTCGCTTGGAGGTCTCGAATCCCGCCCTGCAATAGGGGCACGTCTTTTGACGGCCCCCAATTGAGCCCTTGGTTGACCCACGACATCAACTAACGTGGAGGTCCCGAGCGGAATGGAGGCGGCGGCTTCTGCCTGCTGCCCTTTAGAGCGGTGATATAGAACCACTCCTGCTGCCACAAGCCGAGCTCCTCTTGGAAGGAGCCCTCGGGCCACGGGGCATCGGCCCTCCTGCTTATGGCCGCCCCGCTGCACTCTGCTTGACGCCCCCCGATCATCTTCGGCTCCACATTGAAGGTCTTCAGTCACAGGCCGAAGTGGGGGGTGACACGGAGGAAGGCTTCGCAGACGACGATGAATGCGGAGATATGGAGGATGGACTCCGGAGCCAAGTCGTGGAATTCCAACCCATAGTAAAACATGAGCCCTCTCACAAAAGGATCCGTCGAGAAGCCTAAACCCCGACGGAGGTGGGATACAAAGACGACATACTCGCCGGGCTCGGGGGTGGGGATGGCCTGCCCTTCGGCGGGCAACCTGTGCGAAATCTCATAGGACAGGTACTTGGCTTCTCGCAGCTTTAGCACGTCCTCCTCCGTAACGGAGGAGGGCATCCACCGGCCCTGAAGGTCGGAGCCGGACATTGTTGAAGGTCCGAAGCGCTCGAATCTGGGGCTCTGGGTGTTGGAACTTGGAGCAAGGAGAAGATTCGGTGGAAGATTGAAGAAAAGAAACGAGCCTTGGTCCTGTTATAAAGAGGGATAATACCAAGAGCCGTCTCCGTGACTATTCGGGACTCGCCTTCGACAGAGGAGGCGTGGCGACGGGCGCGGTTGGGTTACCCACGTCCATATTGATGAGAATCCCGGAATAAGGGGAACACGATCTCTGCTTCGACAAGACGTGCCAAGGAAACCGCTTTGCTAAACGCGCTGAGGCGGTATAATAAAATGATTCAAGTAAAGGCTTGGTAGTGGTGTGACGTCATGCCGCAAAATACGTCAGCAGATTGAACTTGTGTATATATTATTCTCTCTACGGAGGAACGTGGAATTTATTTTGCAGAGCCGGACACTATCCTGGTGTTCACAATCTTCTCTGGATTATTCAAAGGAGGAACCCGCCTTGCAATGCCGAACATTATGCGCGCCGGACTCATCGTCATTGAAGCCAGGTTCAGGGCTACTGAGGGAGTCCTGGACTAGGGGGTGTCCGGACAGCCGGACTATCATCATCCGCCGGACTCCAAGACTACGAAGATACAAGATTGAAGACTCCGTCCCGTGTCCGGATGGGACTTTCCTTGGCGTGGAAGGCAAGCTTGGCGATACGGATATGTAGATCTCCTACCATTGTAACCGACTCTGTGTAACCCTAGCCCTCTCCGGTGTCTATATAAACCGGAGGGCTTTAGTCCGTAGGACACAACATCCATTACAACAATCATACCATAGGTAGCTTCTAGGGTTTAGCCTCCTTGATCTCGTGGTAGATCCACTCTTGTACTACCCATATCATCAATCTTAATCAAGCAGGACATAGGGTTTTACCTCCATCGAGAGGGCCCGAACCTGGGTAAAACATCGTGTCCCTCGTCTCCTGTTACCATCCGCCTAGACGCATAGTTCGGGACCCCCTACCCGAGATCCGCCGGTTTTGACACCGACAATATCCTTCATATATTTAGCATAAGGATTTACTTTAAGCATATCAGTTAAGCGCATACGTAAAAAAATAGGTCTAATCATTTCAGCAAAGCGCTCAAAATCCTCATCATCCTTTGACTTGGATGGTTTAGGAGGAAAAGGCATGGGTTTCTGAACCCATGGTTCTCTTTCTTAACCGTGCTTCCTAGCAACAAAATCTCTCTTATCATAACATTGATTCTTTGATTGTGGGTTATCAAGATCAATAGCAGGTTCAATCTCTACATCATTGTCTTTGCTAGGTTGAGCATCAACATGAACATTATCATTAACATTATCACTAGGTTCATGTTCATCACCTGATTGTTTCAGCATCAGAAATAGAAATATCATTGGGATTCTCGGTGTGTGTCTCTGATGAGGTTCACTAGAAGCATGCAAAGTTCTATCGTTTTTCTTCTTCTTCTTTTTAGAAGAACTAGGTGCCTCTAAATTATTTCTTTGAGCTTTAAGTACTTGCTCAGCTTGAGTAGCAACCATAGAAGCATATTTACTAACGTGGTGAAGTTCATCTTTAACTCTAGCCAGATTATCACCTACGCGTCCTATCTCGAAAGCATTATTCTTTAACTGTCTACCAACATAAGCATTAAAACTTTCTTGTCTAGCCATAAAGTCATCAAATTCATCTAAGCATGGGCTATGAAATTTAGTAGAGGGTACTTCAACTTTATCATTTCTATAGAGAGAATTTACCTTTACTACGTGTCGGGTTATCAAGACAATGTGGTTCTTGATGATGTAAATTAAGACCATGTATTTCTTCAAGAGGAGGTAAATTCTTAACATCTTCAGCTTTAATACCTTTTTCTTTCATTGATTTCTTTGCCTCTTGCATATCTTCAGATGAGAAATAAAACACCTCTCCTCTTGGAGTGGGTTTAGGAATAGGCTCAGAGTTGGCTCAATTGGTTCAGGAATTACTTCAGGAATTGGCTCAGGAAGAGTCCAATTATTTTCATTAGTCAACATATTATTCAATAGTACTTTAGCTTCGTCGACTGTTCTTTCCCTGAAAACACAACCAGCACAACTAGCCAAGTAGTCCTTGGAAGCATCGGTTAGTCCATTATAAAAGATATCAAGTATTTCATTTTTCTTAAGAGGATGATCAGGAAAAGCATTAAGTAACCGGAGAAGCCTCCCCCAAGCTTGTAGGAGGCTCTCTTCTTTGATTTGCACAAAATTATATATTTCCCGCAAGGCAGCTTGTTTCTTATGAGCAGGGAAATATTTAGCAGAGAAGTAATAAATCATATCTTGGGGACTACACACACAACCAGGAGCAAGAGAATTATACCAAGTCTTAGCATCACCCTTTAATGAGAATGGAAATATCTTAAGGATATATAAATAGCGAGACTTCTCATCTTTAGTAAATAGGGTGGCTTTATCATTCAACTTGGTAAGATGTGCCACAACAGTTTCAGATTCAAGGCCATAAAAAGGATCAGATTCAACTAAAGTAATAATATCAGGATCAACAGAGAATTCATAATCCTTATTAGTAACACAGATAGGTGAAGTAACAAAAGCAGGATCGGGTTTCATTCTAGCATTAAGAGACTGCTGCTTCCATTTAGCTAATAATTTCCTAAGATCATTTCTACCATTGCAAGCAAGAATTTCCATAGCAGTTGTTTCATGCATAACATAACCCTTAGGAACAATAGGTAAAACATAATCATTGGGGGGACCTTCATCATCACTATCATCAATAATAGGTTCTTCAATATTTTCATTCCCCTTAAATCTAGCAAGTTGTTCATCTAGAAATTCACCTAGTGGCATAGTAGTATCACACACAGAAGTAGTATCATCATTCATAGCATAAGTGGCATCATCAATAACATGTGACATATCAGAATTCATTGCAGTAGTAGGTTTAGGTGTCGCAAGCTTACTTATAACGGAAGGAGAATCTAGTGCAGAGCTAGATGGTAGTTCCTTACCTCCCCTCGTAGTTGAGGGTAAAATAGTAGTTCGATCGTCTTTCAAGTTCTTCATAGTGATCAATAGATATAAATCCCAAGTGACTCAACAGAGCTATGCTCCCCGGCAACGGCGCCAGAAATTAGTCTTGATAACCCACAAGTATAGGGGATCGCAACAGCTTTCGAGGGTAGAGTATTCAACCCAAATTTATTGATTCGACACAAGGGGAGCCAAAGAATATTCTTGAGTATTAGCATTTGAGTTGTCAATTCAACCACACCTGGATAACTTAGTATCTGCAGCAAAGTGTTTAGTAGCAAAAGTGGTATGATAATAATAGTAGCGGTAGCAAAAGTAAAGATAAATGTTTTTGGGTTTTTGTAGTAGTTGTAATAGTAGCAACGGAAAAGTAAATAAGAGAAGAACAATATATGAAAAGCTCGTAGGCAATGGATCAGTGATGGATAATTATGCCGGATGCAATTCCTCATGCAATAGTTATAACATAGGGTGATATAGAACTAGCTCCAATTCATCAATGTAATGTAGGCATGTATTCCGTAAATAGTCATACGTGCTTATGGAAAAGAACTTGCATGACATCTTTTTGTCCTACCCTCCCGTGATCAGCGGGGTCCTTACGGAAACTAAGGGATATTAAGGCCTCCGTTTAATAGGGAACCGGAACAAAGCATTAGCACATAGTGAATACATGAACTCCTCAAACTACGGTCATCGCCGAGAAGTATCCTGATTATTGTCACTTCGGGGTTGTCGGATCATAACACATAATAGGTGACTATAGACTTGCAAGATAGGATCAAGAACACACATATATTCATGAAAACATAATAGGTTCAGATTTGAAATCATGGCACTCGGGCCCTAGTGACAAGTATTAAGCATAGCAAAGTCATAGCAACATCAATCTCAGAACATAGTGGATACTAGGGATCAAACCCTATAAAACTAACTTGATTACATGGTAAATCTCATCCAACCCATCACCGTCCAGCAAGCCTACGACGGAATTACTCATGCACGGCGGTGAGCATCATGAAATTGGTGATGGAGAATGGTTGATGATGACGACGGCAACGAATCCCCCTCTCCGAAGCCCCAAACGGACTCCAGATCAGCCCTCCCGAGAGAGATTAGGGCTTGGCGGTGGCTCCGTGTCGTGAAACGCGATGAAACTTTCTCTTTTATTTTTTTCTCCCTGAGACGGTATATATGGAGTTGGAGTTGAGGTCGGGAGGTGTCCAGGGGGCCCATTGGCCTTCATTCTTTCGCCAAAAATTCTTATTAATTCTGAAAAGTGCCTCCGTGGATTTCCAGGACATTCCGAGAACTTTTCTTTTCTACACATAAAACAACATCATGGTAGTTCTGCTGAAAACAGCGTCAGTCCGGGTAAGTTTCATTCAAATCATGCAAGTTAGAGTCCAAAACAAGGGCAAAAGTGTTTGTAAAAGTAGATACGTTGGAGACGTATCAACTCCCCCAAGCTTAAACCTTTGCTTGTCCTCAAGCAATTCAGTTGATAAACTGAAAGTGATAAAGAAAAACTTTTACAAACTCTGTTTGCTCTTGTTGTTGTAACATGAAAAGCCAACATTCAAGTTTCAGCAAATATCATGAACTAACCATACTAACAATAACACATAGGTCTCACAATTACTCATATCAATAATATAATCAGCTAGCGAGATATAATACTAAAACTCGGATGACAACACTTTCTCAAAATAATCATAACATGATATAACAAAATGGTATCTCGCTAGCCCTTTCCGAGACCGCAAAACATAAATGCAGAGCACTTTTAAAGATCAAGGACTAACTAAACATTGTAATTCATTGTAAAAGAGATCCAGTCAAGTCATAACCAATATAAATCAATAATAATGAATTCAAACGACAGTGTGCTCTCCAGCGGGTGCTTTTTAATAAGAAGTGTGATGACTCAACATAAAAGTAAATAGATGGGCCCTTCACAAAGGGAAGCAGGGATTTGTAGAGGTGCCAGAGCTCGATTTTAAAATAGAGATTGAATAACATTTTGAGCGGCATACTTTTGCTGTCAACGCAACAACTATGAGATGGCTGTATCTTCCATACTACATGCATTATAGGCAGTTCCCAAACAGAATGGTAAAGGTTTATACTCCCCCAACCACCAACAAGCATCAATCCATGGCTTGCTCGAAACAACGAGTGCCTCCAACATACAACAGCCCTGGGGGCGTTTTGTTTAATTATTTTGATTTGCTTTGATATTTTTGGATCATGGGACTGGGCATCTCGGTTACCGGCCCTTTCTCGTGAATGAGGAGCAGAGTCCACTCCTCTTGAGAATAACCCACCTAGCATGGAAGATATAGGCAGCCCTAGTTGAAACATGAGCTGCTCGAGCATACAAAACAGAATTTCATTTGAAGGTTTGGAGTTTGGCACATACAAATTTACTTGGAACGGCAGGTAAATACCGCATATAGGAAGGTATAGTGGACTCATATGGAACAACTTTGGGGTTTAAGGAGTTTGGATGCACAAGCAGTATTCCCGCTTAGTACAGGTGAAGGCTAGCAAAATACTGGTAAGCGACCAACTGAGAGAGCGACAACAGTCGTAAACATGCATTAAAATTCATTTACACCGAGTACAAGCATGAGTAGGATATAATCTACCATGAACATAAATATCATGAAGGTACCACACTGTGCCCCCTGCCGCCGCCCACTCTGCCCCGCCCCCTCGCCGGTGCCGCACTCTGCCCCGCCCCCTGCCGCCGCCCCGCCCACACCCCCCCCGCCGCCGCCAGACTCCACCCCAACCCCGCCGCCCCGCTGCCGTCTCCACTGCCGTCGCCCTGCCTCCCGATCGCGCCGCGCCCAGCCTCCTCGACCATGGGCGGGCGCCTCGCTTCTCCGCCGGCCCGGCCTCCTGTTCCCATCCGCCCCTGCCTCACCAGCCCCTCCACCGCCGCCCCCTGCTCGCTCGCTGCACCGGCGCCAACGTCGCCCGCCGGTGAGCTTTTTTCCATTTTTTCCATTTTTTACTGCTTGTTATGTGATAGATGCATGTATGTGTATTGAAATATGGATGAATGGATGGATTGATGTATATTGGTTAGTTTTGTCTTTGTTCAAGTTAGTGATGTTGTCAAATAGCTATGTGAGATGCGCTAAAAAAATTTGAAGAACAAAATTAGTATATTTGAGATGTTGTCAAATAGCTATAGTTTCATTTTGTGACGTTGACAAAATTGGTATCTGCTGAGTTGTTATTTATCATGATGATCTTGCTAAAAAATTGAAGAACAAAATTTGACACTTGATGAAAATTAGGATTTGAAGTATCATGATGATCTAAAACCTTAACTAGATGTCATTACCAATATGATATTTTTTCATAGTTAGTGTCAATACTTGTGATGCCCTCAAATTTTTTGACTCCGTAAAATTTACAGGCTTTGTGGTATTTCATCTCCCTAGAGCCTTCGTCGTCTGGGTTTCTGGTCCGTGATCCTGCGCCTGTTCGACTACTACCTCTATAGCAGAGGGCGAGCTACGAATCCAGCCTCACCTCCTACCCGCTGTTTTTCCATGTCACTAGATTTTATTTTCACATCAAGTCACGTAACCTAGGCGTCTCCCGTCCGAAAGGGTTGCATCGATAAATATGCATTCAATTGCATATTTATCACCGCAGCTCTTTCGGATTGTCCAGCGCTTTCCACGGATATCCCGAGGATGTGTAGATTGGGTATGTTGTCCATGCTCTACCCCGTTCTGAGACAGGATATCGGCGGCGCCTCCCCGTTGTTCTCCGGATGCACATTCTCTCGGCATTTTGTCGAGACGTGTATTTGGAGAACAGCGGGGAGGTGCTGCCGAAATTTTGTCTCGGAATGGTGTAGAGCATGGACATCGTACTCAATCTACACATTCTCGGGTGGGACTAGGACCCATCTTTACCTATTAGAGATGTAGGTGGATTAAATGTCGTTTCTCGTCAACACTGTAAAAAATAAAATATTGATGTGAGTAATTTAAATGAATCCTTAATTTTGTTGTGTAGCTTCCAGTAAAGCAGAGATGGCAGATAATCAGTGGATGTATGGTGGGTTTTTCCGTCGGAATCAAGTAACAATAGAGTGGGTCGAGAAAACTAATGTGTTTTTGAAAGAGATATTCCATAGTCCAATGAGGATGGTGCCAGAATGCCCGTGTGCCAAATGTAAGAGACGTATCCACATAGATAAGAGTGAGATGACTAAGCACCTTCGCATGCATGGAGTTATGCCCAACTTTAATATGCCGATAAGCTTTGCCCAGCGGGACCGTGGGAGAGAGGAGGTGATACGACAACGCGTCGCTGGTTATGAGGACGATGGGGTTAGAGACATGCTAGATGATGTCTTTGCTGCACAGCCGACACCTTCATCAAATTCAGCGAATGAACTGGAGGAGCCAGAGGAAACCACAAAGGCCTTCCTGGATATCTTGGCCTCGTCAAAGAAACCTCTTTATGAGGGTGCCAAGCTGTCTATGCTGGATGCCATCTCGCAACTGATGGCAGTCAAGGCTGAGTATGGCTGTAGCCGAGGTTGCTTCAAAGCATTTCTAGGAGTATGGGCTAACAGTCTGCCTGAGGGCCATGAACTGCCGAAAACCGTGTACGCTACGAAGAAAATCATGAAGGTGCTCTCCATGGACTATGAGAAAATACATGTTTTTCCAAAGAATTGCCTTTTGTTTAAGCATGAGTATGCAGATGACAACTACTATAGGAAGTGCGGTTCCTCTCGGTATATTGAGGTGGTCGATGAGCATGGTCAGAAGCGGCAGCTAAAAATCCCTGTGAAGGTTCTTCGGTATCTTGATTTTATAAAAATATTGCAACGCCTTTTCATCACCGAGGAGTCTGCCAAAATGATGAAGTGGCACAAGGAAGGGAAAAGGTACAATCCAAACAAAATTGTACATCCATCAGAAGGTGAAGCATGGAAGTCATTCGATATAGAGTACCCGGAGGAAGCAGACGAGGCTGGGAATGTCAAAATTGCTATATCAGGTGATGGGTTCAATCCATATGGTATGTCGTCTAATCCATACAGCTGCTGGTCCGTATTTGTTATTCCGCTCAATCTCCCTCCCGGCGCCATAATGCAACGCAAGACCATGTTCTTGTCGCTTATAATTCTGGGTCCTGAATATCCGGGGAAGAATTTGAGTGTGTTTATGCAGCCGTTGGTGGATGATTTGCACCATTCTTGGTACTTCCCGAGGTTGACATACGACCGGCATCTGCAGAAAAATTTCTTGATGAAAGTTTGGCTACAGTATTGCATGCATGACTTTTCGGGTTATGCCCTGTTCTGCGGATGGTGTACAAGTGGGAAGATGCCTTGCCCAGTGTGCATGCAGGCCTTGATTTTCATTTGGCGGAAGAAGGGTGGCAAGTATGTTGCCTTTGACCTGCATCAATAGTTCCTCCCTCCAGACCATCCTGATTGGGAAGACAAGAAGAACTTCACAAAAGGCAAAGTTGTCCATGAAGTAAACGAGATTCCAACGTTTTCTGGTGCGGATGTGCTTGCTCAGTTGAAAACTCTTAAGCCTGCCGGCGAAGGGAAAGGCAAAGGCAAAGCCACATGCGAAGACGAGGGCAAGGGCAAAGGAAAAGGTAAAGGGAAAAAATGTTTTGAAGGATATGGTGAGACGCACAACTGGACTCACATTACCCCCTTCACGCAGCTTCCCTATTTTAGGGACCTCAAACTTCCATACAACATTGACGTGATGCACACCAAAAAGAATGTCGCAGAGACCCTTTTTCGCATGATCCTCAACATTCCTAAGAAGACAAAGGATAATGTTAATGCTAGAGTCAATCAACAGAATATTTGTGATAGACCACGTCTACACATGCAGCCTCCCACAGGCAGTTGAAAATCTTGGTTCAAGCCAGATGCTGACTTCGTACTTAAGAAGGATCATCAGAAGGAGGCATTCAAGTGGCAGACCTCATAGCTAAGATTGTTCTACTATCCGGACAGAAACAAAGCATCTGAGACAGAGGCATTCAAGTGGCAGACCTTCTTAAGTAGAATCGTTGGCAGTACGGCCCTGAGAGACAGAAACAAGCATCTGAGACAGAAATGTGGAAACAAAGCTAAGATTGATGCTTTCATAGCTGAGGCAGTTATCCTAGAAGAGGTGGCAGACCTCAGGACAGCCTACTATCCGGACCATGTTCCCACGCTGCACAATAAGGTGTCTCGATACAATACAGAAGAACCCAAGTATAAACCCAAGCTGCCACTATTCATCTGGCAAGGTGGCAGGACTGGATGTTCGACACCTTATATCATGCCATGAGATGAGTGGGAGGATGTCATGTTCTATATCTTGCACAACATCAAGGAAGTTGAGGATGAGTGGATGAGGTAATGCCTTTGCACCATTCTTTTAGTCACTTCGTTATGTTCGCTATGCCTAGTTCTTATACCACTTTTCTTATTGTAGTCGATTCGTTGATGAAGAGTGGACGGGAATGCTGCCTCCTACTGAAGAGGCACTCGCTCTTCTCTGAAAGGGTGCTGATGGAAGGAAAATTTTTGTTGCGTGGTTCATGGAGAAAGTAAATTTCCACACTTCCCTATTACCTATTACACCCTGCAATTCCAATTAAACTCATGCACCCTATAATTTCAATTAAACTTGTAGGGAAATGATCCGAACGAATCAATGGATGAAGAGTTGAGATGGGTTTCCATGGGTTTTGACCCTGCCGTCATGACATGCGAAAAGTATGATGTGAATGGGTATCGCTTCCATACAAAGGAGCATCAGAACAGTCGGCCTGATCCCAAAACTATAAATACTAGAGTCTTCACCTAAGGAGATAATAAAGTAGATTACTACGGAAGGGTAGGAAAAATATACGAGCTTACATTCAAACGTGGCCGTGAACACCTAAGTCTCACTGTGTTCAAATGCCGATGGTTTGACCCCAAAAAGGGTCTCGAGACATCATATACATTGGTTTAGTTGAAGTTAAACCATCAACCGTGTATGCCGGAGCTGATCTCTTTATCGCCGCTACCCAGGCCACACAAGTATATTATCTGCCTTACCCATGCCAGAAAGAGTATCTTAAGGGTTGGGAGGTTGTGTTCAAGGTGCACTACTAGAAAAAGGCCTACTAATGGCGCACCGGTTTTGCCTACTAATGGCGCAGCACCGGTGCGCCATTAGTACCACGCCATTAGTATTTATTACTAATGGCGCACCTAAGGTGCGCCATTAGTATCTGGTATACTAATGGTGCACCAGGCAGTGCGCCATTAGTATAGGCCACGCTGCGCCATTAGTATAGGCCACCGGTGCGCCATTAGTATAGGCCACCGGTGCGCCATTAGTATTTTTGAATTTTTTGAATTTTGAATCTGGATCTGGATCTGGATCTGGATCGTGATTTTTTGCCCATTTTTTACTCGTTTTTTTTGCTCGTTTTTTGGCACGACATTATTTCAAATTTTGTTCCTGTTTTTGGATCTTGTACGTTCTTTTGCAGTGTTCTTTTGCCGAAGAGGAGTTCGCTGGAGAGGAGTTCGCCAGAGAGGAGTTCGCCGGAGAGGAGGAGGAGGAGGTTACCGGAGAGGCGCTCGCCTACATCGCCGGAGAGGTGCTCGCCTACATCGCCGGAGAGGAGGAGGAGGAGGAGGTCGCTGGAGAGGAGTTCACCGGAGCATTGGAGAGGAGGAAGGAGAAACCATGAGGGTATGGGAGGAGAGAAGGGAGGAGGAGCTCACCGGAGAGGAGGGAGGAGGAGCTCATCGGAGAGAAGGGAGGAGGAGCTCACCGGAGAGGAGGGAGGAGGAGCTCACCGGAGAGGAGGGAGAAGAAACCGTGAGGGGAGGGGAGGGGAGGGGAGGAGAGGAGGGAGGAGGAGCTCGTCGGAGAGGAGGAGGGGGTCGCCGGAGAGGAGGATGGTAGTATGGTGGATGAGAGAAGGAAAGATGGAGTGGAGGAGAGGAGGAGATGGAGTGTAGGAGAGGTGGAATGAAGAGATAAGGAGGAGAGGACCACGGCCAGCCATATATACGGCATACTAATGGCGCGCTGGCAAAAGCGCCATTAGTAACTTTTTTTTTTTTATTTTTTTTTTTATTTATTTTGAATTTTGAAGGTGGGAAGATACTAATGGCGCACCATGGGCAAAAGCGCCATTAGTATTTTATTTTATTTTTGACTTATTTTGAATTTTGAAGGAGGAAGATACTAATGGCGCACCATGGGCAGGTGCGCCATTAGTAATTTTTTATTTTTTTGACTTATTTTGAATTTTGAAGGCGGGAAGATAGTAATGGCGCACCATGGGTAGGTGCGCCATTAGTAAGTTTGAATTTTTTTGCCTCTCCAGATCTTAAAAGCCCCGTATCTTTTTTTCTGTTAGGTTTTTGAGGATTTTGAAAATGTTTAACGGGGTTCCCCCGGTTAAATTTGGATGTAACTTTTCGAGTTGATGATTTTTCATATAAAATACTTTTTCATCCGAGTTAGTATGCAAAAGTTATGCCCATTTTTACAAATTCTCGCGAGATTTTGCAAATGAAGTCGAAATTCATATTTGCAAATTTTCCCAACAACTAGACCACATATCAATGGGAAACTTATTTTCTTTTATTTTTTTGACATTTTCATCATTTTCTTTTATTTTTTTTAAAACTGAAAAGGCGATCCACAGGGGGGGTGCATTCGGTGGAAGTGGTGGCCAAGTTACTAATGGCGCACCGTGGCATGGTGCGCCATTACTAGTTCAACTAGTAATGGCGCACCACTCCCACGGTGCGCCATTAGTAGTTTTGAATTTTTTTAAAAAAAATATTTTTACTAATGGCGCACCACACGATGCGCCATTAGTATTTGGACACTAATGGCGTACCAACACATGGTGCGCCATTAGTATATAGTAATGGCGCACCACATGTCTGGTGCGCCATTAGTGTCAATTCCATCTATAGCCCTTTTCCTAGTAGTGGTGTCGCCACAAGGTAAGCTACCGGACCCGAACGATGATGATTATTACAACATAAACCCCATGGCATACAAGGGAGTGTTCTTTCAAGAGCAACATGATGACGTGGTACGAAACAAGGAGGATGATGACTTGGGTTATGTTGACCTGGACCCAAACGACGACGACACACGGATTGATGGTGAGGCAGTTGTGAATCAAAGAGACATAATAATGCTTGAAAAGTTAAATGAAGACGCTGACGATGAGGAAGAGCCTCCACCTTCGTCAGACAACGAAGAAGATATGTGTGATAGTGATGATGAGACCGATCAACAAATAAATTACAATAGATATGATTCATATGGGTTCTAGAAAATGTAAGTTCTTTTAATGATCATTACAATAGTATGTTTAATGTGCTCTTTTGTTATTAATGTTCTTTCATGTATGCTTAATGTGCTCTTCTATTATTAACGTCTTTCTTGTATGCTTGTTTATTTGATATCCTTACTAATTGTTTATTCTCTTCTCAATGCAGGTTTGCTAATGATGGGCAAGTCCAGCGGCGCCAGTTTCCTCGGTAAATTCAAAGGACTTACTCGGAGTGGACAAGCCCACAAGGTTCCCTCTCGACTACGCGAGGATGACCCCTCACAGGGAGGTGGAGGGGGCGGGGCAGGAGACCCTAGAGGAGGAGGGGGTGGGTAGAGAGCCCCTAGAGGAGGAGGAGGTGGGGAAGAGGTAGCCGGGGAAAAAACTCCGGGCCGTGTCCGAAATAGGAGGGTCTTCTTCGATGCCCTCCTATACTGACGCACCTTATGAGAGTCTGAGGAGGAGGAGTATGTTCCTGATGGCGAGGAGGAGGAGGGCGAGGAGGGTGGTGGAGGGGAGGTTGACCCCGAGTTGTGGGGTGACTTACCACCGGGTGCTCCACAGGGGTGGCTGCGTGGTACTGCCGGATAACCTACACCACCTTCTATCGAGGCGCACAACTGGCTCATTGAACTAGCGGGGGTAGAGTAAGTGCCTCTCAATCATATTTTCAACACATGACAACATTTTCTTATTGTACACATGGCAATCCTTTGATTCTTTTGCAGGAACTGGATCCTTCACGGAAAGGGCCATAAACCGATTGGCCTTATCACTGTCCTGTTGAAGGAGTTTTGGCCAGGCCTATTCTACCCGCGGCCAGACAGGGACCCGCAGCTGCGGGTTTTGGCCACGAGCTGGGCCCACTATGAGGCTTCCAGCCACGCGGAGTACGGGATGGCCGCTAAGGCCGTGATCACCAAATTTTTGGTAAGTTCTCTTCTGAATCACTTGTCTTCAGTTTCATTCATAGTTTATCATTGAATCACTCAACTCATGCCTTTTTTGCTTCTAGTTTATGCATGATTGCAGCAACTCTATAGAGTTCTTGACGAGCACAAGGCCAGAGCCGACATGGTCTTGCTTGCGGCTGCGAAGAAGAAAGCTCGTCAGTTGTAGTACGAGGTGAGCTGGGTTGCCGTCTCGCAGTACTACCACATCTACCTTCATCAAAAGATGACCAAAACTCAAGCGCAGAGGCAACGACTAACCTTGAACAGGGAGCAGTTCATGAAGATAACTATTACTGACTTTTCATTGTTTCAAGCAGTCAACTATATGTTTCGTGCTCATATGTCATGCTTCCAAAATTTGCATAGGTTGTTCCTTGTTGGTGCTATGGAAGGGATGACGGATGGGCGAGTTTGGTGGATAGGTGGCTCGGGGGCGCTGCAGAATTTGCTGCCAAGAGCAGCAAGGCCCGGGCTAACCATGGAAAAGACCAGACACACGGCCAAGGAAACAGGAACCACTGGGGCTTCAAGGCCATGAAGGTATATCTATATGCATGATGCATTTTTGTTCTTCTTTACCGTCATGTTCTTATGTATGGCTAACTTCTGTTTGACGTTGCTTCAATAAGCTATTTTCTTGCTCAAGTGTAACTTGGCTAAGAGAATCATTAGTGGAATCAAGAGAACTACTAGAAGCAACAATATTGTATTTAGCATGATTATTGTTACTACTAGAAGATGAATCTTTCTTACTCTTGTTGCTACATTTTACTTGTGGCATGTAAGTAGACAAGAGTAAACGCTTGGCAATGTAAGAAGGACTTTTCTTCTGAAGATCATCATTGATGGATTTTAACAACCCATGTTCTTGCTCTAGGTTGAGCTTCTCGAAGCGTAGCTTCTCATGAGTTTTTAAAAGTTCTCGTTGATCTTCTAAAGTAGTTTCATGATCTAACTTAAGAGTGTTGAGTTCTTTAGTTAGACGCTCAATCTCGTTCTTATCATTGTCATTTGTTTCATCTTGATTAGCATGATTAATAATAGTTTTATCATAGTTTTCATCACTATCATTGTCAACAAGTAACTCATCATCACCTAGCAAATCATCTTCATCACTATTAAAATCAATACACTCTGGGTGTGATACCTTGGGGCCTTTAGCCATGAAGCATCTTCCAATTCCTTCATTTGCTGAGTCAAATATGTCATAGGAGTTGGTTGACACAAGTGCAAGACCGGCAACACCATCATCTTGAGTATATTCGGACTCGGTGTGATAACTTCTCTCAGAGTGGTGGTCGGAGTCAGAACCGGATACGAATTCACCAACATGAGCTTGATGTCTTTGTTTTGTGTAGCTCTTTGACGACTTGTAGTTGATTACAGCATTTCCCCTACACTAGCATTGCAGGTGCTTTCTCTAACTTGGCAGCGTGATATGTGGTTGCATGTTGCATATGGTGTCTAGATTGTAATTCTTCCAATCTGGTTAAACTTCATGTGCTAGTCTTCTTAGCTTATACTCCTGTAAATGTGACATTATACCTGTTAATGTGACATGCCTTCCTGTATTTAGTACATAGTACATCTGTCTATTAAGCATTTCCTTACATAAAACTATTGTTTTTTTGTATCCCGCATCAATCAATATGACGAGACACCTTTAGTATATGTAGTGCGATATTAGTTGCATCTTTCATATGATTTATAGCATGCGCTGCTTCTAATTTGTTGAAATTTCATTTATGATGGGACGCTTTTAACTTGGCAGTCATATTGGTTGCATCTTTCATGTGGTGTCTAGCTTGCATTGCTTCTTATTTGCTGGAATGGTTTCTGCTTAGTTTACACAAACAGTTGTGAACATGCCATGCCGTCCTGTTTTTCGTACATATTCCATCCTGGTATCATGTGTTTGCCTTACATCAAAGTAGTGATTGTCAGTATCATGCATGAATGAGTTCTGAAGAGAGAAATTTATTGCTTTTTCTTGTCGGTTTTACTTGACAATTCAAAATCAATAAAGCGGAAGGAAGTTAGCAAGGCAGCGGATAAATGTGCTCCTTCCAAATGGAGGGCCTCTACAGTTTCTACTCCTCCACACCCCCCAACAAGATTTCCAAGACAACACATGCATAGACACTCAACAAAGCTGTGTTTATGATGAGCACGTCTCCCCTAGTGCAGCATCACTGGTGGTCCCTCTAACTTGGCACTGTTATATGTGGTTGCATGCTATGTGTGATGTCTAGCTTGTATTGCTTCTAATTTTGTTGAATTCCATTTGCTTACTTTACACATTATACTTGAATAAGACACGTGTTCCTGTTTCTAGAACATACAATATCGGTCTATCACACCATGTTCTTACATCAAATTACTACTGTTGTGTAACCTGCAACAATCACTTATCATAAGACACGTTTGACTTCGGAGTGTGATATAGGTCATTCTTTTCTAGCTTGTACTACTAATTTGTTGAAATGACACTTATGGCGAGACAGTTTTAACTTGGTAGAGTGATATTATTTACATCTTTCATATGGTGTCTAGCTTTCATTGCTTCTAATTTGTTGAAATGCCTTCTCCTTAGTTTACACATCATAAGCTGTGAATATGCAATGCTGTGAATATGCAATGGCACTAAAGATGAGAGACCTCTAACATGGTAGTGTGATGTTGTTTGCATCTTGCATATGATTTATTTCTTGTACTGCTTCACATTTTTTTAAATGCCATTTACGCTGAGACACTGTTAACTTGGCAGAGCGATATTTGTAGCATCTTTCATATGGTGTCTACCTTCCATTGCATTGCTTCTAATTTGGTGAAATGTCTTCTTCTTAGTTTACACATCATAGTTCTGGTTATCTCTTCCGTCCTATTTTTCATACATATTACATCCTCCTATCATGTGGGTGTCTAACATCAAAGTTTTATTCGTCTGCATCACGCATCAATTTGTTCTGAAGAACTAAATTTTATTCGTTTTTCTTGTCGGCTTGACTTAACATGGCACAGAGAAAGAGGAAGAAACAGAGAATGGCAGGGAATGAGAAGTGGATGAATCCTGCAGATTCTGCTGGTACTGATGGTGCAATAGAAGGTGAAAGTCTAGCGGAAAATTCTACAAGCACGGCATCCCATGCTACACGAAACGCAAAAAAGCCAAGCGAAACAAATAGCTGCCACCAAACAAGCAGAGACAGCCCTAGTTCTTGCAACACCTACCACAAGATTACCGGTGCACGACATACTCGTCAAGGCCAACCGAGCTAGCAGCACGTTCCCAAGCTCCCTTGCCACCTGACACTACTTCCCAAGCACTCTTGACACAAGACGAGTTGGCAATATCAGATGAACCTTGTGAGCTTCAACAGCAAGAAGGTAGTTCTTGGAGTCAAGTTCTGATTGCATGCTTCTTTATATGTAGTCTCACAGTTTGATGTACACTAACACTTCCTATGTTTGTTGTTGGACTAGCACCTAGGCGCAAGAGGAAACAAACATCAGGGATAATGCTCAATAGGTTAACTAAATCTAGAGGAGGAAGAATGGAGATCTGTTTTGAGGAGGTTTAAAAGGCCACGTGATGCTCTGAGTCAGCCAAGTTAGTATCGAGGCAGCGGTTGCCGTTAGGTGTCATGTACGTATCCTCCCAACATGGATTCAGTACAGGAATGACAAAGACGAAACCCAGTTCAACACCTTCCTCGACCATTTATCTGTAAGTATGGTTATGTATGGAAACTAGTAATATCGTCTTGCTCTGTCCCATACTTTCTGGGTTGCTGATAATGAGACTCTCATAATTTTCAACAGATGAGGTTCAAGTTGGATAGCCAAGATGATGCAACCAGACAAGCTTGCACCCATGTTTTCAAGTCTGCTCTGCGAAAGTATCGGTATAACTTGAGGAAAACTCACTTTGAAGGCAAGGCTAACAGTGAACTTTCCCAAACATCTCCAGTGGAAAATATATCGGATGAAGACTGGAGGGGCCTTGTTAAACACTGGTCTAATCCGAAGTATCAGGTACACTATATATATGTGATCAGATCACATGTTGAAGTCCTATTTACGCATGTGCCACACAAATCTATCTTCTTGTAGGTGAACTGTTCAAAGAACAAGGCCAACCGTACGAAAGTGAAATTCCAACAGACGACAAGATCTCGTAGCTATATTGCACACTGCGAGGCTCTTGTAATTAGCTGTTGTTTCACTCTTTTCGTTGTACCACATTATCAGATCTATATTGACTTGTTCGAAATGCAGAGGAAAGCCCGCAAGGACCAAAAAGTACCTAAACCAAATGTTGTGGAAATGTTCAAGGACTGTCACACCAGCAAGAAGAAGGGCATGACTACACCAGTCAAAGCCACTGTTGTAAGTCCTTAATCCTCATGCCTTTTAACTACTACTTACTCTGACTTGTGCCTTGAACTGCATGGTTTGCAGCCAATGTCTATTACTCTTTTCAATTTTATACACAATTGTCTTAGCGTATCATTGCACCTTACAAGGTTTAAAAGGGAGGAGTGATGTTCCTTTGATCTTGACCCATAATCTAGATCCGTGCTGGACTTGCCCACACAACATTACAATTGCATGTTTGTCTGTTCTCAGTTGTTTTGTGATATGAATGATGTCATACTATGCTTACCGTATTATAAACTTTGTCTCTTTATCCTTAGCCCTCAATACAATGTAAAGAAATAGACAATACATTAGTGATGGTACATGGTCATATGTTTGGAACCTGGTTTTATTATGTACTTTGCAATAAAATACAACTAATATTTTACATGGGTTCACCAGAATAAGTTCTGTATATAGACCAAAGCTATTTTGTTTGGTTTTGTTGCCTCCTTAATATCTTTTGTTCTGGTACTACTAATGTAAAACCTCAAATTTTCAGCGAGCTATGGAAAAAATGGTGGAACCGCCACCTTCGGAAGGTGGCGAGGCAACTATAACCGGAATGTCAGCTCTTGCTGCAGTGGGTCAGTACCTGTCCACTAACAGTGCCAAAAGCACGTTCCTGCGTAATACTGGGTTGGTTGTTAAGGAAATATCGTCCAAACTGCCTCATGATCAAGATATGCAAGCTCAAACCAATGTTGTATCTACGCTCCAGACACAAGTCCATTCCCTAATAGAGGCGCTTTTTGAAACAAGGAGAAACATTGCTCAATGTCGTCAAGATATGCATGGTTTTCAAACCAGACTATCAGACATTTGCTATGTTTTTTAGGAGCCTAGGGGAAATGAAGGCGAGGTTTATGGTGTTCCATCGGACAATACAGCATGAAAACGTAACAATCAGGTCAAATGAACCGAGCTTCTGAACTTCTGGTGGTGCATTTATCTGCTAGACTGTTAAGTTTTATGCCAACCTTCCTTTTGTTATATAGTTGTAATTTGTTTTGGTGCGATACAAAATTTATTCTTAACGTGCAGCCACCGATTGAAGAAAATAGCAAGCCATTTTTGTATAGTGTAGGGTGTTCCCTATATTTGCACTGGTGGCGATCTTTGATGCCGAGTGGATGTAATCTGTGCAATCGCCTTAATAGCCTAGTGTTAGTTTGGGCCTTATTTATTTCCTAGACATCTTTTTCCCTGGTTTGCTAGTGGCCGCAACTACCCATGGGCCATATACGGGCCGTAGGATCCATGGGTCTCCTACGGGCCGTCGATAAATGGGCCTGCAATCGGTGGGCCTCGGGCCGTCGGATAAATGGGTCTACATGGGCCATAATCGGGCGTAATTGGTATCGGCCCAGCACGGTAACGGGGCGTTAACAGGCCATAGGACTGCAAAAACTTAATTCTGTCACAGGCATAATGGGTTGTTAATGGGCCAGAATATAGGACGGGCTGGCCAGAAACGGGCCGACTCTTGCCATGGGCCGAATTTGGCCCATTAGGGTAACAGGCCAATAACGGGCCGACTCTTGCCATGGGCCAAATTTGGCCCATTTGGGAAACATGCCAGTAACGGGCCGACTCTTGCCATGGGCCGAATTTGGCCCATTAGGGGAACAGGCCAGTAATGGCCGGAAGTAATCGAGGGCCGAAAAGGAGCCCAAGAACGTATGGGCCGTCAATAGGCCGAAAGTTAACACGGGCTGGAAACGGCCCATGTTAATCACTGGCCATTAACGGGTACAAAGAAAATTATTGTTCATTATGGGCTAGAGTCACTGTGGGCCTCTAAAGGGCCGAAAGATACGAAGCCCTCATATGGGCCGAAAGATGTCGTGGGCCATACATGGGCCAAAAGTGAAATGGGCTGGTGTTATATTCGATGGGCCACATGACGTTGTTGGGCCGATTTCCTTTAGTGCCTAACGGGCCGTAAAATGGGCTATTTGCGAAGATACCGTTAACAGGCTTTTCATGGGCCAGCCCGTTAACTTTTGACCAAGTTAAATGGGCCGGTTTTGTAAGCTAAATGGGCCAGTGGTGGGCCGTGGCATGTGTCGACATATCATAGGCGCCTATCTGACCCACTGACGAGCTGACACGTGTTTCGTCCGGCCAATAAGAATTTTAGACGTGGAAATTTCCCATTGGTTGGGGCTGCTAATGGGTTATCGGATCCAAAACCCGACCCGATAGCTTATCGGCGTTCCGTTACGGTGGATGCCATGTGTCGGTCACCCTTGACGAAAGCACTTCTGTGACGCGCGATTTATCGTCATGGAAGTGGACACTTCCGTGATAATAATTTTGGTAATGTCATGGAACACTTCTACGACAAAGACAGTATGACTATCTTGATTCGTCATAAATTTGTCATGGATGTACATGCATGACAAAAAACGCGACCTACTGTGACAAACACGTATCATCACGGAAGTGTATTTTTTTGTAGTGGAGGGAGGTGGAAGGAAAGGGGGGCGAACCCCCTCCTCCTTCTCCTATTCGGCCTCCTTCCTTAGGAGGCTGTGCCACCCCTTGTGGGCTGGTGTGCTACCCTTCTATGGCCCATAAGGCCCAATATTCCCCCGGGGGGTTCCGGTAAACCCCCGTAGTCCGATAAATACCCGGTACCATCCGAAACACTTCCGCTGTCCAAATACTATCATCCTACAAATCAATCTTTACCTCTCAACCATTTCGAGACTCCTCGTCATGTCTGTGGTCTCATCCGGGACTCCGAACAACATTCAGTCACCAAATCACATAACTCATATAATTCAAAATCATCATCAAACATTAAGCATGCGGACCCTACGGGTTCGAGAACTATGTAGACATGACCGAGACACCTCTATGATCAATAACCAATAGCGGAACCTGCATGCTCATATTGGCTCCCACATATTCTACGAAGATTTTTATCGTTCGAACCGTTATGACAACATATGTTATTCCCTTTGCCATCGGTATGTTACTTGCCCGAGATTCGATCGTTGGTATCTTCATACCTAGTTCAATCTCGTTACAGGCAAGTCTCTTTACTCGTTCTGTAACGCATTATCCTGCAACTAACTCATTAGTCACTTTGCTTGCAAGGCTTCTTATGATGTGCATTACCGAGAGGGCCCAGAGATACCTCTCTGATACTCGGAGTGACAAATCCTAATCTCGATCTATGCCAACCCAACAAACACCTTCGGAGATACCTGTAGAGCCTCTTTATAATCACCTAGTTACATTGTGACGTTTGATAGCACATAAGGCATTCCTCTGGTATACGGGAGTTGCATAATCTCATACGGAGGAATATGTATTTGACATGAAGAAAGCAATAGCAATAAAACTGAACGATCATAATGCTAAGCTAACGAATGGGTCTTGCCCATCACATCATTCTCCTAGTGATGTGATCCCGTTCATCAAATGACAACACATGCCTATGGTTAGGAAACTTAACCATCTTTGATTAACGAGCTAGTCTAGTAGAGGCATATTAGAGACACGATGTTTTGTCTATGTATCCACACATGTATCAAGTTTCCTGTTAATACAATTCTAGCATGAATAATAAACATTTATCATGAATAAGGGAATATAAAATAACAACTTTATTATTGCCTCTAGGGCATATTTCCTTCACAAAGATGAGAGGGTTGTTGGTGATGACGATGACGATGATTTCCCCCTCCGGGAGGGAAGTTCCCCCGGAGGAATCACTCCGCCAGAGGGCAAAAGTGCTCCTACCAAGTTCCGTCTCAAGACGGCGGCGCTTCGTCCCCAAAGTCCCCCTTAATTTTTCTAGGTCAAAATGACCTATACCAGAAGATGGGCACCGGAGGTGGGCCAAGAGGGCACAACCCACCAGGGCGCGCCTGGGGGCAGGCATGCCCTGGTGTCTTGTGCTCACCAGGGTGGCCCCCTCCGGTAGTTATTTGCTCCATTATTTTTCATATATTCCAAAACAATTCTCCATAAATTTTCAGCTCATTTGGAGATGTGCAGAATAGGTAACTCTGACGTACCTTTTTCAGGTCAGAATTCCAGCTGCCGGCATTCTCCCTCTTTCTGTAAACCTTGCATATTATGAGAGAAAAGGCATTAGAATTACTCCAAATAGCATTATTATGCATAAAAACATTATAAATAGCAGTAGGAAATCATGATGCAAAATGGATGTATCAGGCACATCTAGTGCCTCTTGATATTCAGCTTCCCCCGTTGCAGTATCACAATATTCAGGGAACATAGGATAGTTGTCATCATCCTCTTCTTCTTCATTGTCTTCCATCATAACCCCTCTTTCTCCGTGCTTGGTCCAACAATTATAGTGGGGCATGAAACCCTTCTTAAGTAGATGGAGGTGAAGGGTTTTCGAGGAAGAGTAATCCTTCGTATTCTCATACCCAACACATGGACAATACATAAAACCATTCACACTATTTGCCTCAGCCACATCGATGAAATTATGCAAGCCCGTAATGAACTTAGAAGTGCGTCGGTCACCGTACTCCATTGTCGGTTCATCAGTTGCATGCATTATATAATTAAGTATATCAAAAACCATTACAGAACATTATGAATAGAGAAATGACCAAATTAATACAAGTTCATCATCACATTAAAACCAAAGTATAGTAGTGATCAAATGTCTAGAGCATCTAATTAGAACAACATACATAGTTCTCAATAACATACAACTTTCTAGAGCATATAATTAAAACATACATTAAAACTAACATACAACTATATAAAACATTTAAATGCAACAACAAATGTGATCAAAATCGCAACTAAGGTAAAAATTGATCCAACAACATAATCATACCAAGCCTCTTTATCAATGGCATGTTTTCTAATCTTTCTAATTTTCAAGCGCATTGCATCCATCTGGATCTTGTGTAGATCGACGACATTGGCAACATGCAACTCCAATTTCACCTTCTCTTCTTCAGTTCATTTCAATTTTTCTTTCAAATAATTGTTTTTAAACTAAATTTAACCTTTCGACAAGAGGGTCGGTTAGAATTTCCGGTTCACATACCTCCTAGATAAAAACATCTATGTCAAGTTGGTCGACATAATTGTCGTAAACACTAAATGAAACAAATAGTTATAAAAGATAATATACCACATCTGATTCATAGACCGGACAAGAGCTGATGGGGGCAGATACGAAAACCGTGGCACTATATAATAACAAACAATGATACAAGTAAGAAAATTATACAAGTATCTATCTAAATCATACAAGTAAGAATTTGTTCTTTTAAAGATAAGAACAAGAGGCTCACCATGATGGTGTCGGCGACGAGATTGGCACAGGCGATCGAAGGCGGTGAGGACGGGGACGGGGATGGGACGGCACCCTACACATGTGTAAACTCTAACAAGTTAATTTGAGCTCAAATTGTGCATCTAAATCAAATAAACTCCCACATACACACCTCCACTAAAATCCACAAATCATTCTACTTCTAGAGCATGAAATGAGCTAAACTAGCAATGAGAGATGAAAGGATGAAGTTGCTAACCTTTTAGAACACTTGGATAGTTGATGCACCGACAAATCTAGACAAATATTGGGGAAAATGGAGCTTGGAGGAAGAACAGAGGAGAAAGCTTAAGTGTGGCTCGAACATTTCATCGAACACCTCATGTGCATAGGAAGGGAGAGAACAGAGTAGCGCACACACCTCCCACATTCTATGGCAAAAAAGACAGAGGAGAGGGCGGGCAGGGGCGAGGATATATATAGTCAAAAACAATGGTCTCGGTTGGTGTCTAAAGCCGGGACTAAAGGCCCACCCTTTAGTCCCGATTCCAGACACCAACCGGGACTGAAGGGCATCGCGCCTGCCGCAACCCTTTTAGTCCCAGTTTGTGTCTGGAACCGGAACAAAAGGTCCCATTCGAACCGGGACTGGTGCCTGCCGAGCCCCGGCCGGCATCCTAGACGTTCGAACTGGGACTAATGCTCACATTACTCCCAGTTCATAACGCGACCAGGACTATTGCTCCGATCCGGCTAGAACCAAATCCCTATTTTCTACTAGTGTCGCTTTTGTAGATTACGCTTAATGGAAGTTCATCAAATACTCAACAATCCAAAAAATTGATATGGGCAGGCAATTGCTTTCGTCGCAATCCTCAAAGCTCATCGATTCGACGGAATTAAGTATAAGAGATAGTGTGCGAGGACAATTCTTAGCAAACCACCATGAATAGTTTTCACGACTTCAAGGCCAAGCCAGAGGAAACGCTTACTCGGAGCAAGAGTTCCTTCTGACACCCACTTCAGAGGTGTTGTTCTGAGTGGAATGGGCGTAAATTTCATCAATCCTTTGATGACCATTGAGGTTGGTAAGGATACATGGCATGCGCTCTAAGACAATTTTGGGTATCAGCACTACAAAATTTCATCTATTTAGTGAAAAGAGCCTTGGCGACGAAACGGAAAACATACCCTGAAATCATTTTCTGTTATGGTCCATCGCCACGAGGTGTTTTCCCCGCGGGGCAGCACGGTAGCCAACTTTGACGATGTTCTGGCCAGCAATTGTTAGGTGTGCTAGAAAAAATGAATAAAAATGATGTGTTGGTGTTCAGAACGTAGTACCTTATAAATTCCTCTACGACAGAGTTTATAAAGGAAACACTATCCGTATGTGGACATGTCCGCGGATAGTGATACGGGAGTCGGCCATCTGTGAACGTAGTATTAGTATTTGTTAGTCGAGTGCCGGTCTTGCACAAGTCCTTGGACGATGTCTACTAAATTCTGTGGTTGTATATATGTATGACAAGGTGCCTTATGTCTCTATGCATAGCCTTTATTAATCAAGTGTTATACATATATCAATAGTTACTGTTTGACATAAGATTGGAATCAAGTCAGATTGGCACTTGTTGAGTACTATGATTATTAGGAATGATAGGATAGCGTATGATCTTATTCTATCTTGTCTTGTACGTTAAATTGGTCATTATACTCTCTATCCCTTCTAATATGGTATCAGCCTAACCGATCCAAACCCTAGCCGCCGCCCGCCGCTTTCGCCCCGCGCCACCCCGGGGCGGTCGGTCTCCATGATTGCCACCCGGGGCCGCGCCGCCCTTACCTAGGGTTCGTCCTCCGATCATGTTGACCGGCTACCCTAAAGAATCTTTTCCCTGGTCCTTCAATCGGGGTTTTTTTTCTATTCCGTCGGTCGTACTGATCGGCGTTTTTCTTTTATGATTTTCCGATCTAACATCTGTTTGCATCGCCCGTCACCGTCATCGACCCTCCCATGCCTCTACTTCGACACCGGCGCAAGCAACCGACCTCTTCTCCGACCCGGCGGCCACGTGCAATGAGGGGGCTCGTCACGGCCGTCGTTCGCGTCGGCTCGCCCGTGGCCGCCCTGTTCCGATCGGGACCTCTCCATTACCACCCGCCTCCGCCGCTTCTGTACGGCCGTCCTGCCATCTGCCTCGCCAGCCCCGTCACCGGCTGCGTCGGGCCGGCTGCCATCTGCATCTGGCTTGCCGGCTGCCTTGAGCTTGGGCACCGCTGCTGCGTTGGTCGCTTGGGCCTCGCTACCCGGGCACCGGCACTACGTTGGCAGCCCGGGTGTCGGTTCTTACATGCTCGTCCGCACATCATCCCACGCCGACCATCGTCGTCGGCTTCATCTCAAACTCCGTCGCTACCCCGTCTCCACCGAGCAGTGTCCCCGACCTCGCGCGCGATCCTTCTCTTCTACGATGTGCGACTGATCTGGCACGTCGGTTGCACACGCCTCTATAGGTCCCGTGAAGACTATCCTGAGTACAGTGCACCCCTCCACCAATCGAGCATTGCTGCCACTGCATCGCCCCATCGGGCCGCAACGCTGCCGCCCCGCAGTTCTCCCAGCGGCTGCACCGACTTGTGTGTCGCCGCTGCATCGCCCCTTCGGGCGGTAGCGCCGCGACACACAGTCTGCCTCCGCCCGAGGCCGTCCCCATGGCTGCATCGACCCGCACACCGCCGCTACGCCGCCCCTTCGAGCCGTATTGCCGCGGCACGCGGTCCACGCCTCCGCCTCGAGGTCTTCTCGTCGCCGCCCCGACCCGCACGCTGCCACTGCGTCGCTCCTTCGAGCCGTAGTGTCGTGGCACTCGGTCCACTCCGCCATCCCAGCGCGTCAATTTCCTCATGGTATGCGCCGCGCCACCTCCCTCGGCGCGGGAACGCCGCCATCTGCGCCGGTCTTCGTCACGTTGTTGGGTTTTTCTCGTCTAATTCAAGCACTGCAACCGCGCTCCTAACCTAGCCGCCGCCTCCTTAGGCCACTGCTGCCCGTTCACCCGATCCGCGTCACCCGTCCACCCTCTTCGTCTTCGTCCAGCACCAGCTCATCGCCAGCGTCGCCGTCATCTTCCCCGACCACTTCGTCTACTCCGACCATCGTTGGCGACATCGGTCCCACGCCGATTGGCGCCGCAACCATCATCGAGTCCTTCTCTGCTGGCCCCTCCGACCCCTCGACATGGCGTACAGCTTGTGCAGGTTCCCTTCTACGCATGCCCCGTGCTGGCAATACTGACGCATGCCTTCATCCCCAATGTTCCCAAGCCTGGCAAGTCTGGAGCGGTGCATCATCAACATTGACTTCGTCCGTCTACGCATGCCGGTGCTGGCAACACCAATGCGTGCCTTCATCCACTGTGTCCCCAGGTTTGGCAAACTCGGTGCGACGCCTCGTCAACAACATCTTCTTCCCGGCGCACCACTACTTTGAGACCATTGCGCCCATGGCTAACTCGGTGCATCCGTACAGTACTGTTTTACCCCCAAAGTTTGTAACCTGCTTCCTTTGCCCCAAAGTTTGTAGCCTGCTCCCGGAAGCTAATTAATTCAGAGCATAGGTTGGATGGAAGGTTCCAACCACGAATTGGAAGCTTAGCTTAGGGGTGGAGGTAATTAACTCGTGGTCGGCATCGATCAGCAGGCTGGTGGTTGTGTGTGGGCACATGATATCTTGGTACACGACACAGACACATGCATGAAGGCGACGGGACGCAGGGAGGCGATAAGCATCAAAAAATAGCAGCAACAGGAAAAGTCGACGGGAGACGACAAAAGGAGAGATGTATGGTATGGGCCCGGATGCTTTACTGCAGGGGAGGGGAGTGCAATGGACTTGGCTGGGATCTAGGTGAGCTCTCCGGCCTGTCACCTCAGCCCACTTGCCCACCACCTTGCTTGCTGCTCCGGCTCGGCCATCAAATGTTAGGCGCACACGCACACTTGCTTGCTCACCCGTCCGGAGAGTGACAAAACTCCTAGACGCCGCCGGAAACTCAAGTCTCCAACCCCTGGAAAATGCGGGGGCATTCTTGTCCATCCGTATATATTTAAAATCATACGATTATTTCATATTACCTGTAAGCTCACTCTGGTACGGAAATGCGCGTGTGAAATACATCCGTGGATATTTCAACAAATCAGACTCGATGTAGACATCGTCATACGACTTGTGCAGCACCGGCATTCAACTAACAAATACTTGTACTGCTCAATAGCTCCAGCGTGTAGACATCGTTGTAGGACTTGCGCAGCACCGGCATTCAACTAACAAATACTCAGACTATTCAATAGCCCAAAGAATGCATAATACTGCCAATCTGACTTGAGAACTCTAGGTTTGCGCAACTCGCATTATTCTTTCCGGGGAAACCGAAGTTTTCATCGATGACAAGCCATCTTACCAGTGATAACTTCCTCAATCTAAAAGCTCTGTGATTCTAATCTTATGTTGATGTTCAGTTAACAAGTGCAATGTGCTTCCGGTGGTGGTGTTTTTTTTTTTTTGAGCAAAATAGAGGCCTCTGTTTTCATATATATAGAGTATGGTCTTAGACAATCTACTCAGACTTCTACTACAACTACGAGAGCCAAACTCAACTCACCAACCTCGTCGGAGCTGATGTTGTAGTCCGCTTTGGCTGATCAGACTGCGTTGATGCAAGGTTGTCTGGCGCGTGTTGGGAGCTTTTTAGAGCGAGCGGAGTCTGCTCTGAGTCGACTCTCCCTTGCGCCGGCTATGTGGCAGACCTCTCTGACGCCGCATTCTCCTTGTGCGGCCGGTGTTTGCTCCGCGCAGTATAGGGGTGTGGAGGTATATGGCTCCTTCTCCCCTCGTGTTGGAGACAATTCATCCTTGATGCCTACCTCCCATCCTATGTTGTCTTCCACTGAGGGCGAGTCCATTGCCGTGCTTGTGGCTCCGGTACTGCAGGTCATGCCCGAGCTTAGGGAGCTATGCCTGAGTTTGTCAGTGGATCATATGAAGGTGGACACGTCGACGACCTCGAGCGAGGGACAAGATTCACCGTTGTCAAGTGAGCAGCTGGAGGTTCCTATGGTTGATGGTGCGAGAGGGAAGGCGCCCGCGATGTCATGATGGACTGTGCTCGGTTTCTCGTGTTGTCGATGTGGCCTTGGTATTTTTAGTCATCATTGCCGTTTTCTCACCCTGGGTTCCGTTGCATTGTAGAAGTGTTGAGGGTTGTGCTTGTTGGGTGTTGAGAGCACTTGGCGGGCCATCTATGTGACCGTGGTGCTTCGTGTTGAGTGAGTTTGTTTGTATCGGTTTTCGCCCGGTTTTCCGTAAATTAACTGGGCAATTCTCTTCATCTTAATTAATCGACGAGGCAATTTTTTTGCCTCCGTTTTGAGAGAAAAAAACTCAAAAGCAGCAAGCTCATCATCCTCCAAATCTTTACATCAATGAAGATCCACACTGTAGCAACCAGGATCATGCAAGATCCACCAAAGACCAGACCACAGCTGGAAACTCCAATGGTGGTGCACGTTTATGCTTAACTCGGTGTTTCTTAAAAAGAAAACAGTGCCAATCTCATTTGATTCCAGTCATTATATCGATCGGTGAGACTTATGGTCACCTGGTCGTGCATATACAACCAGAGAATTTAGTAGACAGCGTCGTAAGACTTGTGCAGCACCGGCACTCGACTAACAAATGCTCATACTATTAAATAGCTCCAGACAGTGCATAATATTGCCAATCTTTTTTCCAAGAATACGTCAAAGGTTGATGTATGGAGATCATAGAAAGAAAATGCCTAGAAAGACAGATAGTTTTACAACTTAGCCACAGCTAGGTTAGCCAATGTGCGACATGCAAATTACTCACTACTAGCCCACTCATCTACTCTAATCGGGAGCGATCCTGCCTCGCGCAGCAGTCCGGCCGCCCTCCAGACTTGCCAATCTGACTTGAGAATCTAGGTTTGCACAAGGCGGAATATAATTTCAATGGGAATTGATGTTTCATTGCAGGTTTGTGGATGTTAGGTTAGCTAGTGTGTGCTTCTACACTTTACTCGGTGTTTCTTAAAAAATAATAACAGTGTTAGTCTGAATTGATTCGAATTTTTGTACCGATAACTATTTATATCAAACTTTTTCCGCGGGCATATCTATATCCAAACTTGATTAGTAAAGGCAGTGCACAGAGACGTAAGGTCACCTGGTCATGCATATACAGCCAGAGAATTTAGTAGACTTTCGGGCGCACCAACCATCTATCTTTCTAAGAACCTTCTTATCTCTGAGTCACCTAATAATTAGTTAATTTAGTTAGTTGACCTATCTCCACTTTATTAACTCGCCAAACCAATATTGACCACGTGGAAATAAGGCTTCCCTCTTCTTCTTTTTTGAGAAATTAAATAAGCCTCCCTCTTACATACTGTTAATGATAGTAACATTTGGCTAACATTTCACAAGTTTTTGGGTCCACCTGTTTACTATACTTGCTGTACGGCGAGCAGACATTTTTCATCTTAGTCCTTCACTTTTCTTTGAAATTGCCTACGATGAGTTGCCTATAAAAAGCTGACAATCAAACTCAAGAAAAAGTGTGACGGTACATGCATACATATTCTTCAATGACGACACACGGCCTTGACTTTCTTTATACACGTGCACATCAGATGGGATAGCATATATCCCCTGTGTTTTATCTTTGTAATGACGGTTACCATCTGATTATATTATGCAGACAAAACCCGTGAGTAAAATAATTAGTAAGGCTGCTAGTCTTGTTTAGGCGTGCGTGATACCCATTTAAGCACCAAATAAACCACATGTCCTGACTCTGAATGGCACCGATTAAAGTAAAACTATCCATCCGTTTAACAAGAGTTTTGGCATTTACAGCGACTGATTTAGTTCATGATTAGAACTCCATCCAAGATTCAGACTCTACGCAACCATAAATATTGTTCAGAACTGAATTAGGCTCAATTCCTAGTGTACTGGTGTATAATCCCTAACCATCCGAAGGGACTGTGTCTAACATGGGCAAATGCAAATCAACAAGGGCTGAATCAGTCAACCAGAAAATTGAATTATAGTTCGTATCTTAACCATGCAAAAATAAATTGCAACGAAGCTAACTCACATTGATGAAATATTATATATATTATATTTAATTATGATTCCCTTTTCTAATTTGGAAAGATTTTATATTTCAAAAATTGAAGTGTTGAATTGTAAGGGAATGTAATTTTTGTTTCTTATTATGCCCGTCATTTTTGGCGCGCAAGTCCTAATACCCTTTTTTAAACTTTAATAGAGGAGATAATCTGACACATGACCTAAAATAAAATTGTATGGTAAACTCAAAAAAATAATAATTTATCTATCTATTTAGTAATTTCAAAAACAGATAATATTATAATAGTAATGATATTGCAAGAAAGAAATTAGCTCGCCGAGAACATGTATCGAAAACGGTTTGATTCAAGGAAAGTCGATAGTTTTTTATTCATCGATGGTATGAAGGTGTGAAAGCATGTTGATTCTGGACCAGGAAGATCAAAGGAAGGTCCTAGCAAGAAAGAACAAAGTGCATGACTAAGAAGAAGGAAGGAAAAATGGAGAAAACTACTCAGTGTTTACTTAAAATATACGATATATATGTTTTCCATATTCTCGAACGAGTGACTATGACAAACAATATTATGAATTTGCACACAAATAGCTACAAAATATTGTAAAACTATTATTTTAGATTGGCAAATATTTTCTTTTGGCTTGCTAACTATTATTATAGGAAATCTATGGTATGATTTATGTCTAAAAATCCAAATTATTTTTCAGGGATTCATGGTCAACATATACAGAAGTTCGACGACACGTTATTATTGACAGAGCTGGTGTATTAACTTGCATTATGTATGAGAATTTAAGCACACCAAAAGTATATTATTCATGCATATCTCCAAGCCAATTTACTCATTCCTGTGGGTTATGGACAGACATCATGTTGTACTACATGCATCAAGTACATTGAATCGTAAACCAATACATCAACATCCAAGTTGCTAAAACAAAATAATATCTAGCTCCCACTTACTACACGCCAGAAAACCACATGTAATATGGACCTTTTGGGAGGGTGCAAAACATGAAAAATCTCCACCGTCGCTTCAAATTAACCACCACAAACTAAATATGCCGCGACAGCATATCACTCCACTTCCACAAAATACGTGTGCACACGTAAATGCATCCGTCCAAAATAGAAACGCCACATTATCTATATATACACCGCCAACACATGTGTACACACCCCACATCAACCACCTCATCATACTGTCTCCAACCCTAGCTAGAACAGCATCTCATCGATCTTAACCTGTAAACGCCCACAACACAAGTAAAACAGCACATCATTATTTCCATATGTACCTGGCCTGGATTAGCTAGCAGCAAAGCCCACACAAGCACACAGACACACACTCCAGAGAACACCAGGCCAAGAAACCACAGAAAAGCAACCAGCCATGGGGGTGGAGATCCTGAGCTCCACGGGGGAACCCTCCTCCCAGTACTCTTCCGGGGCCGTGTCCACAGCCACGACGGAGTCAGGCGTCGGCGGACGGCCGCCGACTGCGCCGAGCCTGCCTGTCGCCATCGCCGACGAGTCCGTGACCTCGCGGTCGGCATCGGCGCAGTCGGCGTCGTCGCGGTTCAAGGGGGTTGTGCCGCAGCCCAACGGGCGGTGGGGCGCCCAGATCTACGAGCGCCACGCTCGCGTCTGGCTCGGCACGTTCCCGGACGAGGACTCTGCTGCGCGCGCCTACGACGTGGCAGCGCTCCGGTACCGGGGCCGCGAGGCCGCCACCAACTTCCCCTGCGCGGCCGCAGAGGCGGAGCTCGCCTTCCTGGCGGCGCACTCCAAGGCCGAGATCGTCGACATGCTCCGGAAGCATACCTACGCCGACGAGCTCCGCCAGGGCTTGCGGCGCGGCCGCGGCATGGGGGCCCGCGCGCAACCGACGCCGTCGTGGGCGCGGGAGCCCCTCTTCGAGAAGGCCGTGACCCCGAGCGATGTCGGCAAGCTCAACCGCCTCGTGGTGCCGAAGCAGCACGCCGAGAAGCACTTCCCCCTGAAGCGCACGCCGGAGACGACGACCACCACCGGCAAGGGGGTGCTGCTCAACTTCGAGGACGGCGAGGGGAAAGTGTGGAGGTTCCGGTACTCGTACTGGAACAGCAGCCAGAGCTACGTCCTCACCAAGGGCTGGAGCCGCTTCGTCCGGGAGAAGGGCCTCGGTGCCGGCGACTCCATCGTGTTCTCGTGCTCGGCGTACGGTCAGGAGAAGCAGTTCTTCATCGACTGCAAGAAGAACAAGACGATGGCGAGCTGCCCCGCTGACGGCGGCGCTGCAACGGCGTCGCCGCCTGTGGCGGAGGCAGCTAATGGAGAACAAGTCCGTGTCGTGAGGCTGTTTGGCGTCGACATCGCCGGAGAGAAGAGGGGGCGAGCTGCGCCGGCGGAGCAGGAGTTGTTCAAGAGGCAATGCGTGGCACACAGCCAGCACTCTCCTGACCTAGGTGCCATCGTCTTATAGCATCTGCACATACAGCACTATATTCCTCTCCGGTTCTCCTCCCTCTTTCTTCTGGTTGTTACATGCATGATATATGTTGATCTGTTTGTGGATTAGAATAATATTATTTCTGAATTTTGCGTAGAACTCGTCCTTAAGTCCGATTGCAGAATGAGTTGTATGTAATTATGTGTGTGTACACCACTAGAAATTCTAGCTAGATGTTGTTGCATATTATATATCTATATATGTACTATCATCTTGACACATCAATAAATTCCATTATGCCATCTAATTAAGAGATGTGTTTCCTATATGTTTCAATGAAGATTTGTTCACTGCTCCAATTGATATCCTTCAGCAAGTACATAAGAAAGCAATAAGAAACCATTGCTAAATAAGTATTTTCCATACATCCGTGGAAAATTATGGACATTGAGAGCTTACACATGACAAATAATTGAATCGCTTGCTGCAGGTCATGGATTGTGTTGCACTCACATGGCTAAATTTGTCGCTTTTATCTTCATTTGCATTCATTTTTGGCATATGTTGCTATATCTTGCTTCAGTGGATCTCCGTTGGATATGATTGAACATCTCGCTCACACTAGATGCTTCAACTTGATCATTCTTACATCAGTATTTCATATACCGAAATGGAGTGCATTAATTTATATGTACCTATCAATCAAGTCAAGTTTATCTTCATATTAGTTTTCAACTTTTGCCTGTATAATGTTCACGACCCTATTGTTTAAGATCTTGCTAGCTTAATTTATAGTCCCAATTTGTTTGTTGAAATTAAAATATTACATCAATCTACTGCACTTCTTTAAAATGATCAGAAGCTTTACCAAACTATGAATATACTACTAAGGGGCACTTAGGTTTATATGAATCCCTACTTTGTTTCTGAGCTTTGAGTTATGTAACAATCTGACCATACTGTTATTGACCAGATTTGTTTTAGTGTAAACAGCATATATACGACTGCGGAGGTTTATTGATGACTACCTAAAACTGAGCCGTAAGAGATTTATTCGGAGCGGAAAAGATTGAATACCATCTATGTTTGCATGCATACAAGTAAGAAGTAATATATTCGATTTTAATTGCTTGTTGGTCTTGGATTGCGTTGTAGTTCACTTGATTAGTTCGCTCACATAGCTAAATTTCTCCACTGCTTTCTCATGTTTTGTAAGAAGTAAGAAGTAATATATACCTGGTATCCAAGAGCTATGTATATGATTTTTTGCGGGGAAGGTATGTATATGCTTTAAAACATGATGTGTGAAGTGCTGTTTTCCTATAAATGATTTTCATGCAAATAACATTATCTAACAGAGACTGGAACAAAGGGTAGTAAGTAGAAACCTAGCTAGGTCAGTTATTCGTATGTACTTATTTCATAAGAACCTCACTTAAATTTCTAATCAAGGTATTTCACATCAATATATGGAAGCTTCTATCTCTGCTTAAAATTTATCATTCTTTGCCTAAGTAACACACCGTGCTGATTAAATGTCATTTTCTTATTTTAATAGATGCATGCACAAAGTTTAATTTACAAACACTATAAATTTAGAATAATGTACTGAAGTCATGGACGTACTCATGTTATAATATGTTCACATGCAAAAAATGAACAAACCATAATCAAGTACATTATACAAAAGCAACAAGGATTGTTGTAGTTGCAGCTGGTTAATTTTCTGTATTGTGCATGCACAGTTGGTCATATTTCTGTGCTGTCTTTTACCGTTGCACATGGTCAATCATGTCTTGCTCACAAATATGGCTTTTGAGGATCTTTGATACACAAATGTGTCCGAAATCGATCACACAAGTATTTTTCGTTGTATGTATACTTAGATAGGCTCCATTACATATGTTATTTCAAATAGATGCATGTCACATCTCTGCTTTATTCCAATATATGCGTCAATTATGTGATCTGAAGATATGTTAACATCCAGGAGTCATAAATATCTCAACAGACAGTCTGAGTTTTATTGGAGACAATATGGTAGAGATCGTACCCATTGCTAAATGGACATGTCTTGATTGCTGACTATAAAAAAAATTAAATATCACAAGTGGTATATATATATTTGAAGGAAAGGACGGGGACCAATTCATAGTAATATTGTACGCCCTCTTTAATTTGCTATTTAGCTAGGCAACTTGCAGATCGATATGCAATAACAGCAGCCAACTTGCATGAGCAGGAACTACTAGGTAGGTTCATTGTACTCACTCAACATTGCATCCAGTTAAGCTTAAGTCTACACAGATGTTGCTGGGATGTTGTATGCAGGACCCGCAATGCAGCATCAATAATAGGGCCACTGTTTTAGAAAGCTAGACACCACTTGCACCCTCGATCTATGACACACAAAGGCTACAAATGACACAAAATAAAATGGCATATATGTGCAATGAAACATCCCAGCTTCAACTGGTGAAATATCTTGGCATCCTTTCACTCCCAACACCCATATAGATTAAGACATGAGAAAACCCGTGAAAAGACCTCATTTCTTCTGCTTCAACATCCATATAAATATTTAACTTCATGAAAAGACACATTTACATCTATTATATAGGCTTAGATTACGAGAAACTTGTGAAAATACCTCATGCATGTTTTCTGCTTCAACATCCATATAATTATTTAACTTCATGAAAAGGCACATTTACATCTATTATACAGGCCAAGTTATGAGAAAACCGATGAGAAGACCTCATCTTTTTGGCTTCAACATCCACATATTTCTTAATTAAGGATGTTTGTGGTGAAACAATTACTGTTTTGTTATGGCCTCTTATATCTGCAGTTATCTTGTTAGTTAGTGGTGTGCTAACAAAGCGGTACATGTTCCCGTTTCACAAAGATGGGAGAATTCTTCAACTCATGTGGTCTACATCATTTTTATTGCATCGAAATATTAATAGGAATTCATATTAGCTTCCACTATAGTTAGCATAAAAGGTTGGACCTCACCGTGATAACCGGGATTTAAATTATTGCATAGACGTTGTACACACGATTTTCGTAATTCAGATCATTTCAATTTGTTGGAAAAGAATGTTTCACTTTGTAGGTGCCATAGTTTAGAACCCGCTTCGATCATAGGCTAAGTGTTCTTTTTGCTCCTTATCTCTTCTGCCCTCTAGGGTTCCCCGTTGAGAGTCACTTATGTACAGTGGTCGACCCAATTCCCTATCTGCTCTGCTTGCCGGAGAGGAGAAGGGAAAGGAGCACGGGTAAGATGTGTACATATCACGTCTAGCTAGAGTCTTGCATTTAAGGCATATATTGTCATGTTGGAGTGGGAGCATGCCATCGTCGTGTTTGAGTTGTGCGCGGTGACTATCAGTGGCCTTCCTACAGTGTGCAACTTGAGGAAGCAAAACCGGTGTTTCCCTAAATAAGCTTGCTAGGTTAGGGCCTTCCGTTCTTCCATTGATTTGGTAGCCGTCGTGATGGAGTTGGAGAAGCTGGGGGTGGAGCTCGAGATCCTGGCGACTGGAGAGTAACTCACCTACATCGGCGATTGCAGAGGAACTACAACACTTGTTGTGGTCTTCGGCAAGTGGCGATCGAAAGTCGGTCTTCAATGCATCTCTAGTGTATCCCCTGGCCAAATGGTGACCTATTGGAGCATCGATGCCCTCAGCTCATCGGTGCCCGCTCATCTTCTTTCTCCAAATATGGAGCCTTTGTAGGAGGCAGAGCTGTTTAGGCTTGGAGTCCACCAAACCCTTTTTTGGCTCCACCTGGCTATGGCGTGGCGGCGATCTTGCCATCCCAAGTGGTGTCGGTGATGTCGAGGGTGTATATGAGCAGAGGATGCAATTTGGACCTGATTTTGAACTCGATTTAGGGTCCTTTCTAAAAGAAATTGGGACATGTTTGTATTTTCGTTTCTTTCCAGTCTTGTTGAAAGCTTCACACTGTTACCACTTTATGATTGATACAAGCTTTGGGACCCGTCTATGGTTCAAAGAAAAAAAGTATTATTTCAGATAAAACACATTCAAACAAAACTGTGCATAAACACATATGTAGTTGAACCAACTGCGTCAATGTGTTTTTACTACTTCTTCTATCCAAATTAATTGACGCAGCTTTTATATATTGTCTTGCTCACATTGTATATATATTGTACTACTAATTAATATGGGATCAGATGGAGTAACATTTACCGTTTCTCTTTCCGTTTTTTCGCTGTCGTTTTGCTGCTACTCAATTGAGCATATATAAGAGAAAAAAGAAGCACACAGGATGACATGAATCTCAGCAGCTACCGGTACGCTACGTACGTGTCTCACAGGACTCTGCTGGAGTAATGGGACGGTGTACACGTAGCAATTGGTGTGGGTCAGGCTTGTCCTTTTCTGATAAGTACCAGACGGGCGTATACGACAAGGGCTCACCCTCACTGTAGCTATAGCGGCGGACAGAAAAATTCAAGAGGATGTACCGCGGTCAGTCACTGCATCAATCTACTAGCAGTACTGTTGTAGTAGTACCTATCTATTTTATGTAGGTGGTGGCGTCTTCTGTGCGTACGGTCACAGGCCATGCCATGCTGCTTTTGGTAGTGCACTGACACATATATTTACTCTCATCTATCTAGGCTTGGCCAATATAGGCCGTCTCAACTTTTGGAGCAGTACTAGCCTACTAGGCCAATACGACAACGTACTTGCCCTTCTCACTTTCATCCATGCTCCGTGTTCACCAATGCGGCTAGGCAGGACTTGCTAATAACGTACAACGAACAGTACTAACACTCCTGCGTGCATAAGAGCAGAGAGAGAGAGAGACTTTATACCCCCTCAGTCGGGGCAGAGCACAAGGAGAACCGTTGGGGAATGAATGACGCGTTTCCTTTATACTCCCTCTGTCCGGAAAAGCTTGCTGGGAGGTTTCTCGGACGGAGGGAGTATATAAAACCGCACGAAAGACTATTTCTGTAATAGGGGTGACCCCATGCCATGAAGAGCTGGCGACGGCGAGCAACGAGCGAGGCGAGTGAGGCAAGGGGCGACCGCGACGAAGGGATTTTGGGATTTTGGGGCGTGAGGACTGAGGAGTGAGGCGAGGGCCGGGACGGCAGGACGAGACATGCGGGGCACGACTATGTAAAGTGCATGAGACGATTAGTGACGAGCCAGCTCGGCCAGCAGATCCCACATCACGGCTGAAACGGAGCGTCGTGATTGGTTGGTGAGTTTTCTTCTCCTCACCCTGCCAAGTTTCGTTCATGGTGATTCTCCTTTCTGTGAGTTGTGTGGATGCCAACTTTGTCGACTCTCATGATATTAACTCTAGTACTACATACAACTTCCAAAATAGGTCTTGTGCGTTGCTGCACGCATACCAACACTTTTCCAAGCCAGCAACTAAGAGTGGATAGATAAGATGGTAAGGTTTCTTGTGGTGGAACCAACTCACCAGGGTTTAAACCTAAGATCCAGTATTGGTGGCCGCGTTTTTTGGATTTATTTCAGACCTTCCGACGATGTGACGTTCCCGTTGACTACAAAGATGTCGGCGGTGACTTCGTCAATCTTGAGATGATGAGCCGACTCAGTATCTTAAATGTGCTCATAGGGATTATGTGTGTGTGTGTGTGCGCGTTCATATGATTGAGTGTATGTGCGTGTATATGAGCGTCTGTGTTTGTACTACGTCAAAAAAACACTTTTCCAGGCCCATCAATCATGTTGGAATCCCTCCACTCAGCTATGCTTGTAAGAGTCGTGCTATATGTGCGACAACTCTCATCTAGTCCTTGCACGATATAGGAAATCAAATCATTCATGGGTGAAACAAAGGTTCAACATACTTTTGGATTTTTCATTATACTAGTTTTATTTTAGCCAGGTATCGTTTTTAGTTAAAAAAAAATATGTTCAAAATGTAACCAGTTTTGTCCGGTTTGTATGAAATCCGTTATGTTTATATGAAATCCGGTCGTGTTTGCATGAGTTTCATCCCGTTGATTCATAAAGTGTTTGAAATGTATACGGGCGGTGTTAGATGGCGGCATCCCACATCTGTGTCCATGGAACTGCCCACCTGTTTGTGGACGGATGCAGGAGAAAATTTGCGGGTCGCCGTTGTAAACGCCCTTGTAGTGTTATGCTGCCTATTGATGAGTTCTTTTCTTTCTACAACTTATTGAGCTTTGCGAGGGCTCAGATTTTCTAATTTAGCTTTTGGCTCTTCCAATACACTCGGATCTAGAGATAAGAGATAATGCGGTGGAATTATCCAAAGATCAAAAGTGTGTCGTGAACGGGTCCCAAGAATGCCAGCGCTTGCTCTGCATGTCCAGCTACCAAAACATGGAGTACTATTATATATGGGGAGTCCATCCAAACATCTCACACCCAACAACGACAACAATTCATTAGACTGCATTTGAGGTACACAACAGTAAAAAAGAAGACAGTTAGATGCTCAGGAGCGCTTTGCCCACGCGCCAGCCGCCGCCCGATAAGGGGGTCCTAACCCAGCCAGCCCATTCTCCTCTGGTTGTGCCGGCAAGCTACCATTCATGATCAAGATGGACTCCGGAAGCCGTACGTAGGGGGCGTGATCAAGACTACCTCCCCCGAAGACTTGATGTATACTCCAAGATCTCTACCACCGCCTAGTTCATAGGTATCGATCTTGTAACCCTAGATACCCTCCCTGGCGTGTATATAAGTCATAGGGTTTAACCCGTAGAGGGGACATCAACACAAAATCATTCACCTAGCCCTACAGTTAGACCACACATTACGATCTCGAGGTAGATCAACTCTGTACTTCATACATCCAGTTCAATATAAACAAAAGCAGGACAAAGAGTTTTACCTCCATCTCACGTGATGATCGGACATGGTTTAGTTGATTTGGATCACGTGATCACTTAGATGACTAGAGAGATGTCTGTCTAAGTGGGAGTTCTTAAGTAATATGATTAATTGAACTTAAATTTATCATGAACTTAGTCCTGGTAGTATTTTGCAAATTATGTAGATCAATAGCTCGCGTTGTTGCTTTCATATGTTTATTTTGATATGTTCCTAGAGAAAATTGTGTTGAAAGATGTTAGTAGCAATGATGCGGATTAGATCCGTGATTTGAGGTTTATCCTCATTGCTGCACAGAAGAATTATGTCCTTAATGCACCGCTAGGTGACAGACCTATTGCAGAAGCAGATGCAGACGTTATGAACGTTTGGCTAGCTCAATATGATGACTACTTGATAGTTTTGTGCACCATGCTTTATGGCTTAGAATCGGGACTTCAAGGACGTTTTGAACGTCATGGACCATATGAGATGTTCCAGGAATTGAAGTTAATATTTCAAGCAAATACCCGAGTTGAGAGATATGAAGTCTCCAACAAGTTCTATAGCTAAAAGATGGAGGAGAATCGCTCAACTAGTGAGCATGTGCTCAGATTGTCTGGATACTTCAATCGCTTGAATCAAGTGGGAGTTAATCTTCCAGATAAGATAGTGATTCACAGAATTCTCTAGTCACCATCACCAAGTTAGTAGAACTTTGTGATGAACTATAATATGCAAGGGATGACGAAAGTGATTCCCAAGCTCTTCGTGATGTTGAAATCGACGAAGGTAGAAATCAAGAAAGAGCATCAAGTGTTGATGATTGACAAGACCACTAGTTTCAAGAAAAGGGCAAAGGGAAAGAAAGGGAACTTCAAGTGGAAAGACAAGCAAGTTGTCACTCCCACGAAGAAGCCCAAAGCTGAACCAAAGCCTGAAACTGAGTGTTTACACTGCAAAGGAAATGGTCACTGGAAGCGGAAATGCCCTGAATATTTGGTGGATAAGAAGGATGGCAAAGTGAACAAGGGTATATTTGATATACAGATTATTGATGTGTGCCTTACTAGTGTTTATAGTAGCCCCTGAGTATTTGATACTTGTTTGGTTGCTAAGATTAGTAACTCAAACAGGAGTTCTGAGAATAAGCAGAGACTAGTTGAAGGGAAAGTGATGATGAGTGTTGGAAGTAGTTCCAAGATTGATATGATCATCATCGCACACTCCCTATACTTTTGGGATTAGTGTTAAACCTAAATAAATGTTATTTGGCGTTTGCGTTGAGCATGAATATGACTTGATAGTGTTTATTGCAATATGTTATTCATTTAAAATCAGAGAATAATTGTTGTTCTGTTTACATGAATAAAACCTTCAATGGTCATACACCCAATGAAAATAGTTTGTTGGATCTCGATCGTAGTGATACACATATTCATAATATTGAGGCCAAAAGTTGCAAAGTTAATAATGATAGTGCAACTTATTTGTGGCACTGCCGTTTGGGTCATATGGGTGTAAAGCGCATGAAGAAACTCCATAAAGATGGATTTTCGAAATCACTTGGTTATGAATCATTTGATGCTTGCGAACCGTGCCTTTTGGGCAAGATAACTAAAACTCCGTTCTTGAACAATGGAACGAAGCTCTCGACTTATTGGAAATAATACATACCGATGTATGCAGACCAATGAGTATGAAGGCTCGTGGCAAGTATCGTTATTTTCTGACCTTCACAAGATGATTTGAGCAGATATGGGTATATCTAATTGATGAAACATAAGTCTGAAATAGTTGAAAGGTTCAAAGAATTTCAGAGTGAAGTAGAAAATCATCGTAACAAGAAAAATAAAGTTTCTGCGATCTGATTGCGGAGACGAATATTTGAGTGACGAGTTTGGTCTTCAATTAAAACAATATGGAATAGTTTCACAGCCCACGCCACCTGGAAAACCACAACGCTATGGTGTGTCCGAACGTCGTAACCGCACTTTATTGGATATGGTGCGATCTATGATGTCTCTTACTGATTTACCAATATTGTTTTGGGGTTATGCATTAGAGACAGCTGCATTCACGTTAAAAGGGCACCATCTAAATCCGTTGAGACGACACCATATGAACTGTGGCTTAGTAAGAAACCCAAGTTGTCGTTTCTTAAAGTTTGGGGCTGCGATGCTTATGTGAAAAAGTTTCATCCTGATAAGCTCAAACCCAAATCGGAGAAGTGCGTCTTCATAGAATACCCAAAGGAAATTGTTGGGTACACCTTCTATCACAGATCCGAAGGCAAGATATTCGTTGCTAAAAATGGATCCTTTCTAGAGAAAGAGTTTCTCTCGAAAGAAGTGAGTGGGAGGAAAGTAGAACTTGATGAGGTAACTGTACCTTCTCCCGAATTGGAAAATAGTTCATCACTGAAATCAGTTCTAGTGATTCCTACACCAATTAGTGAGGAAGCTAATGATGATGATCATGAAACTTCTGATCAAGTTACTACAGAACCTCGTAGGTCTTCCAGAGTACGGTCCGCACCAGAGTGGTACGGTAATCCTGTTCTCAAAGTCATGTTACTAGACCATGATAAACCTACGAACTATGAGGAAGAGATGATGAGCCCAGATTCCGCGAAATGGCTTGAGGCCATGAAATCTGAGACAGGATCCATGTATGAGAACAAAGTATGGACTTTGGTGAACTTGCCCAATGATCGGCAAACCATAGAAAATAAATGGATCTTCAAGAGGAAGACGGACACTGATAGTAGTGTTACTATCTACAAAGCTCGACTTGTTGCGAAAGGTTTTTCAACAAGTTCAAGGTGTTGAATACAATGAGATTTTCTCACTCGTATCGATGCTTAAGTCTGTCCGAATCATGTTAGCAATTGCCACATTCTATGAAATCTGGCAAAAGGATGTCAAAACTGCATTCCTTAATGGATTTATTAAAGAAGAGTTGTATATGATGCAACCAGAAGGTTTTGTCAATCCTAAAGGTGCTAACAAAATGTGCAAGCTCCAGCGATCCATCTATGGACTGGTGCAAGCATCTCAGAGTTGGAATATACGCTTTGATAAGTTGATCAAAGCATATAGTTTTGTACAGACTTACGATGAAGCATGTATTTACAAGAAAGTGAGTGGGAGCACTACAGCATTTCTGATAAGTATATGTGAATGACATATTGTTGATCGGAAATAATGTAGAATTATTCTGCAAAGCATAAAGGAGTGTTTGAAAGGAGTTCTTTAAAAGAAAGACTTCAGTAAAGCTACTTACATATTGAGCATCAAGATCTATTGCGATAGATCAAGACGCTTGATAAGTTTTTCAATAAGTACATACCTTGACAAAATTTTGAAATAGTTCAAAATGGAACAGTCAAAGAAAGAGTTCTTGTCTGTGTTGCAAAGGTGTGAAATTGAGTAAGACTCGAAACCCGACCAAGGCAGAAAATAGAAAAGAGAGTGAAAATCATTCCCTATGCCTCAGTCATAGGTTCTACAAAGTATGCCATGCTGTGAACCAGGCATATTGTATACCTTGCTCTGAGTTTGGCAAAGGAATACAATTTTGATCTAATAGTAGATCACTGGACAGCGGTCAAGAATATCCTTAGTGAGGACTAAGGAGATATTTCTCGATTATGGAAGTGATAAAAGAGACCGTCGTAAAGAGTTACATGGGTGCAAGCTTTTACACCGATCCAGATGACTCTAAGTCTCAATCTGGATACATATTGAAAGTGGGAGCAATTAGCTAGAGTAGCTCCGTGCAGAGCATTGTAGACATAGAATATTTGCAAAATACATATGGCTCTGAATTTGACAGACCCGTTGACTAAGCTTCTCTCACGAGCAAAACATGATCACACCTTAGTACTCTTTGGGTGTTAATCACATAATCACATAACGATGTGAACTAGATTATTGACTCTAGTAAACCCTTTGGGTGTTAGTCACATGACAATGTGGACTCTGGGTGTTAATCATATACAGATATGAATATTAGTGTTAAATCACATGGCGATGTGAACTAGATTATTGACTCTAGTGCAAGTGGGAGACTGAAGGAAATATGCCCTATTTATTTCCTTATATCATGATAAATGTTTATTATTCATGCTAGAGTTGTATTAACCGGAAACATAATACATGTGTGAATACATAGACAAACATAGTGTCACTAGTATGCATCTACTTGACTAGCTCGTTGAATCAAAGATGGCTAAGTTTCCTAGCCATAGACATGAGTTGTCATTTGATTAACGGGATCACATCATTAGGAGAATGATGTGATTGACATGACCCATTCCGTTAGCCTAGCACTTGATCGTTTAGTATGTTGATATTGCTTTCTTCATGACTTATACATGTTCCTGTAACTATGAGAATTATGCAACTCCCGTTTACCGGAGGAACACTTTGGATACTACCAAACGTCACAACGTAACTGGGTGATTATAAAGGAGTACTACAGGTGTCTCCAAAGGTACATGTTGGGTTGGCGTATTTCGAGATTAGGTTTTGTCACTCCGATTATCGGAGAGGTATCTCCGCCCTCTCGGTAATGCACATCACTATAAGCCTTGCAAGCAATGTAGCTAATGAGTTAGTTACGGAATGATGCATTACGTAACGAGTAAAGAGACTTGCCGGTAACGAGATTGAACTAGGTATTGGATACCGACGATCAAATCTCGGGCAAGTAACATACCGATGACAAAGGGAACAACGTATGTTGTTATGCGGTTTGACCGATAAAGATCTTCGTAGAATATGTAGGAGCCAATATGGGCATCCAGGTTCCGCTATTGGTTATTGACCAAGAATAGTTCTAGGTCATGTCTACATAGTTATCGAACCCGTAGGGTCCGCACGCTTAAGGTTTCGATGACAGTTATATTATGAGTTTATGAGTTTTGATGTACCGAAGGAGTTCGGAGTCCCGGATGAGATCGGGGACATGACAAGGAGTCTCGAAATGGTCGAGACGTAAAGATCGATATATTGGACGACTATATTAGGACTTCGGAAAGGTTCCGAGTGATTCGGGTATTTATCGGAGTACCGGAGAGTTACGGGAATTCGCCGGGGAGAAGTATTGGGCCTTATTGGGCCATACGGAAAGAGAGAGGGCTGCCTAGGGCAGGGCGCGCCCCCATGGCCTAGTCCGAATTGGACTAGGGGAGGCCGCACCCCTCCTTCCTTCCTTCTCTCTTCCCTTCCTTGTCTCCTACTCCTACTACTTGGAAGGACTCCTAGTTAGACTAGGAAAGGGGGAATCCTACTCCCGGTGGGAGTAGGACTCCCCTAGGGCGCGCCATAGAGAGGGTCGGCCCTCCCCTCCTCCACTCCTTTATATACGGGGGCAGGGGGCACCCCATAGACACACAAGTTGATCTACGGATCGTTCCTTAGCCGTGTGCCGTGCCCCCTCCACCATATTCCACCTCGGTCATATCGTCGCAGAGTTTAGGCGAAGCCCTGCGCCGGTAGAACATCATCATTGTCACCATGCCGTCGTGCTGACGGAACTCATCTCCGGAGCTTTGCTGGATCGGAGCCCGGAGATCGTCATCGAGCTGAACGTGTGCTGAACTCGGAGGTGCCGTACGTTCGGTGCTTGGGTCGGTCGGATCGTGAAGACGTACGACTACATCAACCGCGTTGTGCTAACGCTTCCGCTTACGGTCTACGAGGGTATGTGGACAACACTCTCCCCTCTCGTTGCTATGCCATCACCATGATCTTGCGTGTGCGTAGGAAATTTTTTGAAATTACTACGTTCCCCAACACGTACACCCTAGGTCAGATCGTGACCTTTGGCAGCCTTGAGTACACTACGGAATCCCGTGGTGAGCTCGTCCTGTCAGGATGGGCCTCCGTCCGAATCAAGGATATGTCTAATGCCGGGGGCTCGGCCCCGGAATCGACCACCGTCGCGGCACCGTTAGACATCCTCGACGTGACTACTTAGGCTGATGGCCTTCCAATCTCCCGTCGGGCTCCGGCTCCCGCTTTGGGAATCACGTTAGGATTGGACCTGACCTCAACACAGAACCCGGAATCGCACCCGGATCCCCTTTGATCCGAAGACATGTCAAGTTACCAGCTGGGCATACTTCGAGTTAACCCTGCCTAAAACCCAGTAATGAATCCATAAGAGCTGTCTCACCTTAATGAGATGCTTGGCCGTATCTAGGCCATGTCCATCTGGGCCGGCAAGACTTCGGTCTATAATTAGGTCGGACTTAAAGCCGACAATCGGGAAATTTACGTCCTACCCACCACCCACCTAGTCACCACAGTCGATGGTTTAACCGACGTACTACACTACGGTGAGGCCACGGACATGGATGAAGATGCCGATGGCCTAGCGGAAGACACCTCACCCTTGGTAAACACCGACAGGTCGACAGCTACATCTACTTATGATGTGTACATGGTGGACACCCGGTACCCCTCCGAGACGTCGACGAAGACAAAGAAGAGGCAACAATGGGGAACCTAGCAACAATAATGCAACCGCCGATAATGGCGATGCAGAAGCCGGCGATGCTGATAACCCCGAGGGAGACCATCAAGCTTCCCCGGGACAGAACCGTACACAAAACAGACATCTTGAAGACTTAGATCCCGGCGACCTCTTTGAAGGGACCGATGACAATTATATGCCGGAGTCCGAGGAGGACAAAAGCCTCGGTACCCAGGACTTTGTCGTCCCCGAACACCCCTTCAAACAAGAATGCTTCCGGTGGCTCCTCATTGTGACGGCCAGGAACATGAAACGCAAGCAGCGACAGTTCACTAAACAAAAAGTGGGTCATAGTGCTCTCCACCGAACAAGACATGGAAGATCGGCGCCATAGCACGCCGAAATCATACCCACGCAGACGTCTCTTGCCAGAGTTCGACGAGGAGCTCGCCGACGACCATGTCCGACCCCCTAGAGGGTGGGACAGGCCAGTTCAGGAAAACCTCGACGACCGGCGACCTCCACGCTGTTATGGCAAGCACCTCGTGGCTTACTTAAATCCTCACGATGTTCGACGTCACATCGAGGCAAATAGGGCACCCCCTCAGTCCATCTACGATCAAGGGGACACGCGCCCACAGGGCTCGATGGCTATGATGCCTGGATGGACAGGAACGGCCGTGCCCGAGATCAAGCCTATTCACGGCTTTTGCCTGACCTCCGACGAGATGCTCCTCAGTTTGAAGTCCGGCTCACCCGATCTGTTTCACAGACAGGGTGAAGGAACATCAATTCCCTGAAGGATTCAAGTCCATCAATATGGAATCATACGATGGCACCACCGATCCAGCAGTATTGATCAAGGATTTCCTTCTCCATGTACACATGGCCAATGGAGATGATCATCTCCATGCCATTACATATCTGCCGCTCAAACTGAAGGGGCCGACAAGGCATTGGCTTAATAGCCTGTCTCCTCACTCTATCGGCAGCTGGGAGGCCCTAGAAGACACTTTTAGGGCAAACTTCCAAGGCATAGACGTCCGGCCTCAGGACGCTGATGACCTCGGCCACGCCACCCAGCAGCCAGGTGAATCAGCCAGGAAATTCTGTAACAGGTTCCTCACCAAGAAGAACCAGATCATAGACTGCTTTGAAGCTAAGGCCATCGCCGCATTCAAGAATAACATCCGAGACAAATGGTAGGCCCAGCAAGTCGGCCAGGATAAGCCGAGGACTATGGCTGCTCTTACGTTGCTGATGACTCGCTTCTGTGCGGGAGAGGATAGTTGGCTCGCACGCAGTTCTCGTAACGGCAAGGCAGGCACCTCAGAAACACGTGAAGCCAATGGAAAACCTAAGCGCAATAAAAATAAGTGCCGGTATAAAAATGGCGGAAGCGATACGGAAGACGTTGTGGTCAATGTAGGGTTCGCCAGACCTAAATTCGGACACAAAAAGAAGCCCTTTAAGGGGAACAAAGACAGACTTAGCCAGCTCGACAGGATCCTTGATTGGCCATGCCAAATCCATGGCACCTAGGACAAACCAGCAACACACATCAACAAGAATTTCTGGGTCTTTAAACAAGCCGGCAAGGTCCTGGCAGAGGGTCCAGAAAAAACCCAAAACTATAGTGAAGACGAGGATGAACCTCGGCGGCCCAATAATGGAGGCCAAAAGATGTTTCCTGACAAGATAACCGAGGTCAACATGATCTATGTTACCCACGTCCCTAAAAAGGAGAGGAAGCGAGGGCTCCGAGACGTCTACGCGATGGAGCCGGGCACCCCAAAATTCAACCCCTGGTCGGCTTGCCCGATCACTTTTGATAAGCACGACCATCCGACTAGCATAAGGCCCGGCGGATCGGCGGCACTAGTCCTGTACCCGATTGTCAATGGTTACCATTTGACACGTGTCCTCATGGACGGTGGCAGCAGCCTCAACCTCATCTACAAGGACACGGTTAGGAAGATGGGCAACGACTATCCCGGATCAAACCAAGCACTACCACCTTTAAAGGTGTCACCCCTGGCATTGGGGCCCGTTGCACCGGCATGGTCACCCTGGAAGTAGTCTTTGGCTTGCCTGAAAACTTTAGAAGTGAAGAGTTAATCTTCGACATCGTCCCCTTCCGAAGCGGATATCATGTGCTTTTAGGGTGCACAACCTTCGCATGCTTCAAAGCAGTCCCGCACTATGCTTATTTCAAGCTCAAGATGCCAGGACGCAACTGTGTTATATCAGTCAATGGAAACACCAAGCGCTCGCTCGGACTGAGGAGCAGACCGCGGCTTTTGCAGCCGAGGTACAGGCATCCGAGGAGGCAACATATAGCGACAAACGCACTACTCTCTCTTTGAAGTGCACCTGGGCCACACAAATCGACCTCAGCCACATACCCTCGCACCCTAAATAGGGATACGGGCTCCTTGCGTGCTCTCTCTAGATGGGGCACTATGTCCCGAGGGTGCACAATTTCGCACTCAAGATTCCCTAGGCTGTCGAGGAGCCAAAAACTCACTAACACGCCAGAACAGCTTCACCGAGGACCGATGCGGTTTTGAGCCTTTATATCAGCAGGCTTCTGTTAAAGAGTCGGCAATCACAAATTCATCAGTGTGGCTTCAACCACGAAAGCAGACTCCTGCAAGACCCCCCCCTAAGGGGCTCTTCCAATAAACGCATGGATCGTATAAAGGACCGAGATGGCACCAGTCTTACTTAAAACACCATCGCAGGTGGCCCTAAGCTGGTCAATAGCCCGGTAGCACAGATGTGCGACAGGATGCGGCCCAAGTTCCTAAATCCCCAATGTCAATACCCGCCTGTATTTTTTCTTCCCCCTCTTTGCCTCTTACATTGTACTCTTTTAGTTCCTCCTATTACAGTTGGGCATGTAAAGGCTTGAAATCATGAAATAAAGAAACTACGCCCGTTAGGTCCTTATCGTATTTCTTTATAAGCACGGCCGTTCATTGCGAAGAAGTTCTTTAAAAATATACATTGTATTACAATCCTGAAGTATTCGGCGTCTCAGATTTCAGCTTTATATGCATCAGTTTCGAACCTAGATTTTGGTCAATAGTTGGGTTGCCCAACTCCTATGTACACCCCTTACATTCTCGATGAATTTGGCTAAGGGTGTAACAGGAAAACCACTGCGATAGCACCGCCAGGTTAACTGCCAGAGCGCCTTAGTGGATAACGCTGAAAACTGACTATCTATGTATGTGCAAACTGGTCGGCCATCCATAGACCGCGTCAAGCGATGTGACGATAGAGATCACCCGTGTTAAACGAAAGACTCTGCTTTCGAGCCAAAGTTTGTCACAACCTAGACCTCGGCCTACCAAGCCGTCCACTTCCCACACCGAGGGCTGGTCATCACCCCACAGTCAAACTCCTAGGACTACTTGAAAGCCCTCAAGCCACTATAGTCTGAGTGCCTCGTTCCTATATGCAGAAGACCGCCTCCGGGCACCGAGACATCGGCTAAGGTCAAAACTGCATCTCGGAACACCCTTTGTATTCAACTACATGGGGGTTGAAGCCGACAACTGGCCACTTTCGGTTTAAAAAGTCACTCAGGAGGTAAAAATAATTAAAAATACACGTATGGAATTTAAAGCCATAACCATTCAAGCAAAAGACAACATTTTATACATCCCATCACTTTAGCATCCCGAAGTATTACCTAATAATACAAAGTGTCCTTCGGACACGCGATCTCGGTAAGCCGAGCTCCTTCCTCCACCTCCTGGTAGTACTGCTCCGTGGTGCGAGGTTTGTTCGGAAGAGGACCCATGGCCATAATCACGGCGTCGACCTTACGCTAGTGCATCTTCACAGGCGTACGCCCTCCATGCTCCTTCAAAGCACGCAGACCTCCTCTAGTTGTCCGCGCGCGTGACAGCCCCCCGCAGGCGCATGATCAGGTCAAACAGGCTGGTGAGAAGGGCTTCGACAAGCTATAGAGCGACATAGAGGTCTTGTAGCGCCCGCCTCGCCAAGCATAGAACCTCCTCCAGCTGCTTCATCCGATTGTTCAGCAGCCGCGATGCTGGAGACCCTGGGAATTTACCCCAGAAGGCCTTCTCCACCTCGTGACCTGCCAGCTAGTCAAAGTGCGCGACGACATTTGCCATGCTCTACGAGAGATCTGCGAAGACCTGTGCGGAATGCCACAGCTGGGCTTGATGCACCCCTTACTGCCAAACACACATTGCATTAAGTAGTGCTTACCCGAGGTGATTTGCCCCAACTGCTGGAGCACCTCGCAGTCCGCCTGGGCCATGGTCTTGAAGCCAGCGTGGGCAAGCTTGAGCGTCTCGAGCTCTTCCTTCGTTTGGTGCCCTTCCACCTGAAGCTTGTCGTGTGCTTCAAACACGCCCTCCAGGGTCTCTTCAACCTCAACCACCCGTGTCCGGTCCTTGTCTCCGGCTGCCTTTTCAGCCACTTGGGCTTTCTCTGCATCTGCAGTCGCAGCCTCATGCCGCTTCACTTCTTGCCGAGTTGCTTTCAGCTCGGACTTGATCTTCTCATGCTCAGCTAATGTTGTTGTCATTACAACAGTTCGCTCTTTGTTTTCAACCAAGCACAACATATCTTAAGAAATGCAAAATCCAACTTGCTTACCTTGAGACTGCTTGAACCGCTGGTTCACCAGGACGAGGTCCCTCTGGGACCTCTCGAGCTTCCGGTTCATCTCCGCTATCTCCTTGGAGACAGGGTTCGAAACCGAGGTCGATGCCTGCCAATAGAAATCCTTATTACCAGGCCCACAATCAAAATTATTGTCGATCCAGGATGACTTCTTTAAAGCAAAAACATGGGGGCTACATGATAGGCTCCTATTTAAATTTACGACCCTGATGACGGTTTTCTCGAAACCATCTTTGGGCTCGGGGGCTACTCACTCACTAGGACAGTTAGAAGTCTGTAATAACATGTCTTCGAACAAGTGCATAAACTTTTCAAAATTACCAAATAAAAGGGCAGAAGCATACCTCAAAGCTCGTCACAAGACTTTTCAAAGCCTCGTGCAGGCGGGCCCCTGCGGACTGGAAATCCTGTAGCATCGCGCCTATTAAGGCATGGTGCTCTTCTTTAATGGAGGAGCCCTTTAGGGTCTCCTCCATCTCCTTGGTCCACCCCGCGCCAGCCTGTTGTTGGGAAGTTGGAGGAGGTGGTGGGATGACCTCGGCCCCAGGCACCGACGTGCCAGGCCGAGCAGGCTCCACCTGTGGTGGCGGAGCTGAAGCACATATTAGCTTGATAACCTCAGGGAGTCTCTCCCCCAGGTCTTGTTGGGCCGAGGTGTCAACCTCGGCCATGATGGCCACCTCTTCAACCTTGTCGTGTTGACGTTCGCGGCAGGGGTGGACGTTGCCTCCCCTAGTCCGTCATGCGCCGGGGAAGGGGTGGTGGGTTTTGGAGTCCTGCTAGCGGAGGGCAGCCCGCTCAAGAAACCGCTGGGATCACCCTTGGCGGACTGCACAAAATAAGATACTTGGTGAGTCTCTTTTGGTAAAGGAACATGTCAAATAAAAAGACAAGACATGAAGACGACGGCTTACACTCGAGGTGCCAGTTTCTTCCTCCCTATCACGAGGTCTTCTTCTGAGTCGCTGGAGAGCTCGACTCCCTCTGGCAACTTGCTGGCGGCCTTAGCCGAGGTCCTCCTCGACCTCTTCGAGCCCTTTGGCTGCATGCCGGCCTCGGCGTCCTCCAACGCTGATTTGCCCCCTTTGGGGGAGCGACTTCCTCAACATCACCCTCCTCCCCGTCGTCGTCATGGGCTGCGGAGGCGTGGTTCTTGTCGGATCGGGTGATAGAGGTCTCCCGGGCCCGGCCACCGGGCTTGCCCTTCTTGGACTTCGTCCATTTGGGGGCCACTACATGTGGTTCCTCGGTTAGGAGCACTGCAAGCAGGGGGTGACAACCTCCTCCGATAGTGGAGCCAGGCACCGCACCTCCTACACCCAAGTCAGCCACTTCTGCAAAGGGTCAAGCACAGTGATTCGTTAACATCTACTCCTTGGAGGAAAAAATGATAACTTGTGGTAAAATAGCTTACCGGGTTGAGGGGGGCTTCATAGCCATCCTCGAGGCCGCGGTCCTCGAGTTCCTTGGGGACCTTGTCCTTGGCCAGGTTCATGAGCTTAGTCCACATGGTGGCCAAGGTTGAGAGGAAGAAGGCGGTAAGGGGGGCCATGTCCTTGGGCTTCTGCGCCCACATCGGGGTGCCCTAAAGTTGCAGGGAGAGCATATGGCGATTGAGCATGACGTTGATGACGTCGACAAGCTCGATCTTCCTCGTAGTGTACCACCATTTGATCCTTTTGATGAGGTTCTCACCTCCTTCGGGTTCCCCCAGGCAACACCCTTCTCCCTCCAGGACTTGAGCTTCTTTGGAGGCCCGGCCGAGAAGGCTGGGACCTCGGGCTGGCCAGGGGGAGCGGCTCTGTGATGTAGAACCACTCCCACTGCCACTCCTTCAGCATTTCGATGAAGGTGCTTTAAACCACTCCGCCCCTGGTTCTGTCTAATCATGGCCCCTCTGGACTCTGCGAGGTAAGAGCCACTGGACTTCGGCTTGATATCGAAGATCTTCAGCCAAAGACCAAAGTATGGCTCATAGTGGAGGAAGGCCTCGCAGAACATGATGAAGGCGGCAAGGTGGAGGATGGAGTTTGGGGCCAGATGATGAAAATCCAGATCGTAGTAGAACATCACCCCACGCATGAAGGGGTGCAGTTGGAACCCCCAGCCCTCGCACAAGGTGGGGGACGAAAACCACCCGCTCCCCAACATTGGGAGCAGGCACTTGCTGACCAGAAATGGGAGCACGGGCGGCGATGTCGGTGGACAGGTACCCCATGTTGTGTAGCGCCTGGATGGTCTCATCGATCGCGATGGAACCGCCCTAGTGCCCCTGGAGGTTCTCGGCCATGGCTGGTGGAGGAGGATGGACTCGCTGGAGAAAGAGGATGCGGGATCGGATCTGGGCGCTGGAGCTAGACGAAGTAGTAATATGGGGAGAATGGGAGCGTGGTCAGTTACCCATCCGTCCCTTTGCATTTATAGGCCTACGAAAGGCCAAGAGTCCCCCTTGCTGTGCCGATAAACTCACCACTCCCATCAAAGATGACATTAAGCACATGAGGGAAACAAAATCTTGATGATATCCCTGATAAAATGGGCATGATCTCTGCCTCGAGGGGACATGCTAGTAAAAAGTTTGCCTCAGGCCGCGATTTGAGGGGAGAAGGAACTTCTCGACCCATAGTGTGGTAAGGCATTTCAATAAAGTTGTCAGACTATATGGAACTGTTCACACCGAGGTGTTCTTGCCTTCAAGGCTAAGCCTATCCATCTCTTTGGGTAAATTGGACGGGCTCGGTTGAGCTTCGGCTGACCATGCTCCTTTGAAGGAGTGGTTCGAGAATCACAAGGAGGAACTAGTTTGTCGAGCCAAGGACTTCGGGCCCAAGGTTCTTATTAGAAGGATCGTCCTCGGCATAGAAGACCAGTTCGGGGGTTGCTGACGGTGTCCTGGATAAGGGGGTACTAACCCAGCCGGCCCGTTCTCCTCGGGTTAGGCCGGCAAGCCATCATTCTTTATCAAGATGGACTCCCGAAGCCGTATGTAGGGGCGTGATCAAGACTGCCTCCCCCGAAGACTTCATGTAAATCTCTTCCACTGCCTAGATCATAGCTACCGACCTTGTAACCCTAGATACCCTCCCAGGCGTGTATATAAGCCATAGGGTTTAGCCCGTAGAGGGGACATCAACACAAAATCATTCACCTAGCCCTAGAGTTAGACCACACATTACGATATCGAGGTAGATCAACTCTGTACTTGATACATCCAGTTCAATATAAACAAAAGCAGGACATAGAGTTTTACCTCCATTAAGAGGGCCCGAACCTGGGTAAACACCGTCTCCTTCGTTTCTGTTACCATCGATCCGAGATCCACAACTCGGGAACCCCTACCCCGAGATCTGCCGGTTTTGACACCAACACTAGTGCTTTCATTGAGAGTTCCGTTGTACGATCATTGAGAGTTCCACTTTAGTATAAACAAGAGCAGGACGTAGGGTTTTACCTCCATTAAGAGGGCCCGAACCTGGGTAAACATTGTCTCCTTCGTTCCTGTTACCATCGATCTGAGATTCACAGCTCGGGACCCCCTACCCCGAGGTCTCCCAGTTTTGACACCGACATGTGTCGTATGTACATCGGTTTCCTTTTTGTACGGGCATCTCCAACATGGTTGGCGAAATCTGCCTCAGATGTCCGGACCAGATAGTCCGAACACTTTTAACCCTCCAACATGACTCGCCAAATCTAGTCGGACTGGTCCAGACGTCCAACATGCCCAAGAGCGGCCCCAAATCATTGGCAGCACTGGGGGAGTATGGACATTTGCCCGTCGGCCTCCGACACTCCGGTCCCACCCAAAATCCCTCTCGGAACCTGCGTTTTCATAGTTTGTCCCTCCTTCTAGTCTCTATTCATGCTCCGGGAGACCGACACCGCCACCTAACCCTGGGCGCAACGCAAACTCTGTCGGACTTCTGTTGCTCCACCCACGTGCCTACCTTCCTAGGCCTAAGCACCCTCTGTACTTCCCTAGATCCGATAGGCACCTAAATACCCTCAACCCTTACCGACGACATGCATGACAGACACCACACCTAGCAAGTGTTCGGCCAAATTCATAGCTATTTTGTTTGGCGTTATTATTATTTACTTGGAGGCAAATACGATGGGTTTGTACGAGTACTTGTACACTGAGTTCATGGATTTTCATCATATTGGTAACCCTGCAAGCTACCAAAGCAAAATCCGGCAGGTTTGAGCCATTTCATCGAATGCATCATCAAACTTGCAATAAAGGAACTCATATACAACTTCAGAATGATCTGATTGGACATTTGTGGATGTTTCATATAGGCAATTAGAACATGTGTCTCAATAAATTGAATTAAAATTTGAACTTCTTTAAGAAATGTATGTCTATGTTGTAATGCTATTATTTGAACTATTGTTGCATTGTAATATCTTTGATTATTTTTAATATTCTGAAAGGGTGGCCCTTCGAGAGATAGGGTTGGGTGGCCGTCGCCGGCTGGATGTCTGGGGACACGTTTGGGGGTGTTTGTTTCTTAACCGGCCTTGTAGACGCGACAATTGGCCCAAATGAATATGAGCCGTTTTGGTTGATGGCACGTTTTCTTCGGATGGGTCAGCGGGATCCGGGATGGTGCTCAGACAGTCCGATGGAAGCTTAATTTTCACTGCTTGCAGATGCATTTTTTTTTTTTGCAATGATGCTCTCGAAGCGGAGTTACATGCAATTAGAGAGGGGCTTTTTTTTTTTGCGAGAAAATTTCCGATCTATTCATCTTCAATCATGGCAGTACAACGAATACCAGAAATAATAGAAATTACATCCAGATCCGTAGACCACCTAGCGACAACTACCAAGATGAAGCGAGCGAAGGCGGCGCCATCATCGCCCTCCATCGCCGAGTCGGGCACAACTTGTTGTAGTAGACAGTCGGAAGTCGTCGTGCTAAGGCCCGTGAGGACCAGCGCACTGAACAGCAACCGCCGCAGATGAAGAATAACGAGATCGAAAAATCCAATCCAAGACACACGAACGTAGACGAACAACGGCGAGATCCGAGCAAATCCACCAAAGATAGATCCGCCGGAGACACACCTCCACACGCCACCAACGATGCTAGACGACGCGGAACGGGGCTAGGCGGGAGACCTTTATTCCATCTTGAGGAGCCGCCGCCGTCTCGTCTTCCCGAAAGCGGTGACACAAACCCTAGCAAACCGAAAAACGATTAAAAAGAGCCCTCCGCCGACCCTTGCCGAGATCCACTGCGCCCCCATGGCCCTAAGGCCATCGGAGAGTAGGCGGACCTGCGGCGGCGGCGGCGGGAGGCAAAAACCCTAGCTTTTTGTGGAGGAGAAGGAGGAGGCAATTAGAGAGGGGCTCACGCTTACCTTCGAGCGACCAGATCTTCCAGTGGTCATCCAGATGGCGCTTTCTTCGCTATCCTCCAGTATTCTTGATCGATCGGCATACAGTAGTTTAGTTTTGGAGATTAAGTTTGTCTTAGCTGGTAAAGAGTTTATTCTTTTGAAAATTACAAGAGACAGCACAGAGTAGCAGATTGTCTGCCGAATTTAAGGAGAGTAGAGTGTAGCACATCATGATGGCTACATAATTGCCCACCTTGTATCGTGAGCTTTTGCCAGCTGACCGTAACTGACGGTAACTCTACACCTATGGAATAAAACTATTTTACCGTCGCAAAAAAACAACAACAATATGAGCTTCTTTTTCTGAGGCCTAGCAATGCCACACTTAGCCACACAATGTTGTCAAACTTGTCTAAAGTAAAGTTTTTTAAAATGAGAGCCACAAGTTGACAAGTCAAAGGGGATTTTGCCATACTTTTGGAGTGTATGTGATGTGGGACCCTAGTGTGGCTTGCCTAAAATGCTGCTTGAACCAAACACCCATCTAAATTGGTCAAACTTGTCTAATCTTAGATGTGACAACCTTTGACAAACGTTTTGCTTTCGGAAAAAAAGGAAAACGTTTAGGTCTGTGAAATGAGCCATGATGCGCTTAGTACTTTAACCATGGAGGCATATTTACTCAGCTCTTTTAGTACATCCTATTTTAGGCAAATGCTAGGCCGTTTAAACTTTTGGAGCAGTGCTAGGCCAATAGTACAACAACGTACTTGCACCGATTCACACTCTCATGCATGCATCGTCATGTCTGGGCTCTGGCCACCTCACCAATGCTTGCTCAGAACATTTATGCAATACCTGTGCATGTTCACCAATGCGGCCAGGCAATCCATGCTCAAAAGGTACAGGCAGTAAGGGCATCTCCAGCCGCGCCCTCAAGAAGGCCTCCCCAGGCGTTTTTTTCGCGCCGGCGCCGAGAAAACGGCCCAGTCGCGCCCCCAGGAGCCCGATTTTCGCCGGCTTGAGCCGAAAACAGCGCCGGCGGACCCAGCCCGAACCCGGCGCGCTGGGGGGCGCTCGGGGGCGCCGGGCGAAGTTTTTTGGCGCGAAGAAACCGCGGGCCCGACGCGTCAGCGACCAGTTTGCTTCTCGGCCCTTCGTCGTCCTCATCGCCTCGTTTCCCGCGGCGAATCAATGCCAAAGCTGCCGCGCCGGTCAGCCTGCGCCATTGATGTTCACGGGCGGCGCAGTGAAGGCCGGATGACGCGCCCTCGCCTCGCCTCTCGCCGCCACGCCAGACGACGCGGTGCCACGCGTGTGGGCGGCGCGTCGGCCTATATATGCCGCGCCCGGCGACTTTCGGTCGCCACACCCCCTCCGCCGTTGCTCCTTCCTCCGCCGCCGCTCCTTCCTCTCTCCTCTCCTCCAATGGCCGAACGCTTCCCAGCGACGGCGCGGCGGCGAACGGCTTCGCCGCCGCCATCTCCATGAAGACGAGGCTCGCCTTTACGAGGCCGAGTACCCGTCCCGCCGGACATGCGGTGCCCGGGCATGGAGGATCGGCGCCGGCGCGCGTGCGGTGCCCCGGTACCCTCCGGCGCGGTGCGGCGCGCGGAGATCGCCCGCGATCGTCGAATCTGCCGCTGCGGCAAGGATGCGCCGCATACGCCCGACAGCCCGCTATGGGAGCCCTACTTCCGCCGCCGTCACGCCCAGCAGCTCGAGGCCACTAACGGCGTCGTGCCCTCCGGCAGCAAAACTCCGCCGCTGCGTCGATGGTGGGGCGTGCAGGCGCGACGCTGGACGCCGTCCTCGAGTACATCGAGGTGGCAACACGCCGCGCCGACTACCCAGCCCCTTCCTTTTCACGCCGGGAAGCTCCTCGACCCCGAGGCGCATGGAGACCGGGGTCCTCCTCTTCGTCCGGCTGGCTCGCCCTACCTCCGCCCGTTGCCGGAGCCCAGACACGCCTGGTGGCTGCGCACACCGAGCCCGGCATCCGTGTCGGCGCCCGTCTGCCGAGCCCCGCTGCCGCTTTGTCCTCGTCGAGCCCAAGCCGGAGCCCGGCCTCGTCGAGCCCAAGAAGGAGCCCAGCCTCCCCGCGGAGTACGAGGAGATAGCCCGACGCGGCTTCTCCGACGAGGACGCCATGCGATGGGCGCGGGAGGACTACCTCCGCGAGGAGACGGTCCGGCAGTGCCAGGCCCTGGAGGAAATCGCCGCCCGCAAGCGCGGGCGCGAGGACGAGCACGGCGTCGTGATCTCGACAATGACGACGACGACGACGCCCGGGCCTTCCAACCCGCCGCGCCAACCGGGAGGGGTGTAGCGAGGACGGCGGAGGCGGGGGCGGCAGCGGCGACGACGACGACGACGACGACGACGGCGGCGACTACACGCGGTTCTACAGCCTCCTCGGCATGTAGACGCGTTGGGCAGGCGTTGAGGCGCGCGGGCGGCGAGGGAGACGGCGGGATTAGCCCGCCGTTTTTTTTGTAAAATATGTTTATGTTTGAACGAACTCGCCGAAGTTTGCTATGTTTATGTCGTGTTTGCGCCGTGTTTGTGCCGCCTTCAAATTTTTGAAATACCGTGGGCGCCATGACATGGGGGCATCACGCCTCAAAGGCGCCGTTAGCGCGGTGCGCCCTGGCGATTTTTGCCCCTGGGGCCAACGGCTGGAGATGCCCTAAGTATTACCACAACTCCTGTGTGCATGTCAAGCGTGTGTGCTGAGCGAGGAAATCGTTTAGGTCAGTGATAATGAGCCATGATTCTTCTAGTACTATACCACGGAGGCATATTTACTCACATCTTTTAGGCAAATGCTAGGCCGTTTAAACTTTTGGAGCAGTGCTAGGCGAATACAACAACGTACTTGCACCGATTCACACTCTCTGGCCACCTCACCAATGCTTGCTCAGAACATTTATGCAATACCTGTGCATGTTCACCAATGCGGCCAGGCAATCCATGCTCAAAACGTACAGGCAGTAAGTATTACTACTACTACTACTACTCCTGTGTGCATGCTCTCTCCTGTTGCCTACCTTGTCGTCTCTTGTGTTCTGGCCAATGAAAACCCGTGCACGGTCGCACGACAAGGCCATGAATGCTTCACGTGCAGTCAGGCGTCAAAATCTTTCTTGGCGATCAATGGTCACAGGTCACCGGTCAATGGCTCCACCGGCCGCGTGCGTATGTACATAGTCAAGTCTTGCCAATCATGTCATGCGTCTCTCTAGCAATGCAATGTGTCTGTGCATATTTTACATGAGACTATCTAACCAACTTTCAATAATGCTACTATGTGAGAGGACCCTGCTCCTGCTGGGAACAAAAATTAGATTAGAACACTGTCTCGGTCCTCTCCATCCGAAAATGAGCAGGAAAGCAACAAAGTGGTCATCCATTCTTCCCGCCAAACCATACATAAAGAAGATTCCTAACCCTTTTCTGAAAAGGAGGCTGGAACACCCAGCTTTCGTGTAATTCTAAGGCACACAACCATATTTCATTTAAGTTGATGTAAGGTGATGAAGCCGAAACTATCTACAGCTACAGCAAACTCTTCATGCCGCCATGCCTGTGTGCGTGCACTCGAGGCTGAAATTAGCTTCGCCTCTTCTCGCTTTTTCATGTCTATTTTGCATGTTTTCAACGTAATTGTTTTCCACTTTATTAAATTTTTCAATAACAAGTGAGGTAAAAATTTAATATAGCATTTGCAAACAGTCTTTAATAACTGACCCTCCTTTGCATCAGGTGTTGTCGAAAAAAACAAGGAGGAAAGAACATGTCTGTCTACACTGGGAGAATATAGTGTATATAGATTTCCTTTTTCAAAAGTCAAGTTTCATAAAATGTTTGACCAAGTTTTTTATAGAAATTATTTACATATATAATACAAAATAAATATCATTATATACGTCGTGATTTATGTTATATTTATTTTGTATTGTTAATGTTGATACTTTTAACTAAAATCTTGGTCAAACTTTGTGAAATTTAATTTTTTGGAAAAAATAAATACAAACGCTATATTTTGGAAGGAAGGAGCATGTGTTGATCGACTGGCTTTCTTTCCTCTTAGGTTTCACCCTAGGTCCTTGATGGTTTCTTATATCATTGATACTATTATTACAATATCAAATATAATCGTAAAGTTAAGGCTTTTTTAGAAAATACATATTTATTGCAAGGTATACAATTACGTTGAAAATCAATTTTGAGATAAATATGGACCAACTCTTTTGTTTCCAATGGGAACTACACACGCATATGTGCTTCAACATTTGATTCTTATATGTTATATTTTATTTTCTTATCAGATCATTAGTTATATATACACGATGTAGCTTGAAACTTAGTAGTTCCCCTTTTAAGGCAAGTGTTGCTAGCTGGCCTGATGATAAATTCATACTATCCATACATAAAGCACAAACGATGGGAATACTATAGCGACCATGGGTGCTTATGCCCCTGAACGTACCTAAAAGAAAGTGAGCATCCGCATAATTCGAAATAATTTTACAGCGCACATTGTACAAAAGTATGGCCACTACCAAAATTTTGCCAACAAGATGTAAACAGATTCATGATTTTACCAAAAAAAACAAACATGTACACACATCTACATATAGTTGGTATATTTTGTCCAACAATATGTATGTCTTTTGCGCATTGCAAGTAGCCATTCTTTTTGTGAGAGCAAGTACTTGAATTCTAATTAATACACAACAAACATGATTCCTGTTTTGAAAAATGAAATGTGCAAGTGCACATAGTTGTTAATGAGTGAATTTTACAACGTGTCTACTTAAAAGTCCGTATTTAATGAATGACACCTCATTTTTGCGACGAAGACATATATACGTATTGACTGAAAATCCGGCACCCCATCTACGACCGGTTTCTCTGGTTAATCGCCGAACACGGTCTGTCCACTATTCGGAGCATATCCTAGGCTAGAATGTGACAGTGGAAGAAATTTGAATCGGACTAGGTGTGGCTTCATGCATGTATTTGTGTCTCTAGACCCATTCAAGCCAAGGAGAAAAGCATGATCACCACAGAACGCTTTGTAGGGTCCAATTTTTGTTAGAATGGAGAGCCACTTGTGGGTTTCCAAGGGAAAACCTTTTCCATGGTTTCGGACCAGCAGCACACAGTATCAGACCCAACAAGTTGCTGGCTCAAGTTTCCATCTCCAACCAGCCTCCCTCAATTCCGCCTCTTGCAACTTGCAACCTGTTCAGATCAAAGGACAACCAACTTGTCCCTTAGCTGGCCATAGCTATTCGATCACCTAGCTTTATGATCGGTCGATGTGTATGGTTCAAAGAATGGAGCTAATTGCCACTTGCACCTAGAATACTATAGTAGGTTTCTGGTGATCATATGTTGAGCATATGCAGATTCAAAGAACCTCTTGTCCATATGGAACTAGGCAGCAGGCAAATTCTGTGGATGGCGTCACAGATGCATGCATGGACAGATAAGAATTGTAAAATCCACACCCTTTTTCATTTTAATATCACCTTGATGATGATATGCCCTGCTGCAACTTGCATATATTCTGCAGCTGGTGATCGTCCATTGGTTTTGGTCCATGCATGCAAGAACGCATGCGCTGCAGACGCAGTATTGGTTTGGTCAAGTTCATGGAATCCACTCGGAGCGTATGTGGAGAGTAGACTTTGACAGGAAAATTTTCCAGGTCTGGGGAGTTTGGAGTTAACTTGTGGCAACGTCCTAGCTGCTTCGCATTGCGCACATGCATATTCCATGCATTTCATGGGCGTCTTATTATTTTAGCAACACTAATACTCACTCAGCTTTCGCAGACAGATGGCTTCCTGGAAAACGTGCAATCAAAACTTTTAATAACGAAAGGTAGCAATCAACTGTACATATTAGAGTTGTTCAAAAAAAAAAAACTGTACATATTAGAGAGTGTTTCAATGTATAAAAGGTTAACACGTAAAACAAGGGCTATCTGCAAGTGCATCTCAATATTAGCTTCTAAAGGCTGGGCCACGCTTCAAATTCAGGGTTTTGACTAAACACTTCCACTAGAAATCACATCTCCAACTTTAGAGAACAATGGCAAAAGAAAATTGTAGGTATACTAATTTGTAGGATGATGCGTTGAACCTGCATTTTTTTTTTCTGTTTGGGAGATTTCACAAAATGGGATAACAGCGGTTATTCCCATGAGGTAAGTGTACTTAATTTGTAAAACTGTATGTATGAGTAAAATGCACAAAATAACTGCAATATTGATGGTAATTCCCAATGAAGGAAATTAGTATCATCACCAAGTACATTTTGTCTGCACTGATCAGTTTCTCAGCATCTTATTGATTAATTAACTCGGATACGTACCGCAATTTGTTTGATGTCACTTGCAGCTGGAATATCTTGGCACGTCGTCAAAGTGGCGGCACCTGAGAGAAAAACAAGGAGGCATTAGCTACTAGCTAGCCGTGGTTTTCTTTTCCCACCATGGGAGACTGTCCACTTGGCAGGTTTTGAAACCCGCCAAAGCTATGGAAAGGTGCTCCAAGTTGGAATTGCCAAGTGGATTTAGATTATTGGTGACAAGGACATACCCCGTTTACATGCATGCATGAACATCTTTTGTGTCTTGTGCTTTGCAGCTATATTGTTTATATAAACGCAATTGGACACGTTGGTCCATTTGCTAGTGGTTTGGTTCTTCCAAAATGCGCATCTAAAGGAAGAAGAGTCGTCGAAAACATGTGCTTAGGCGAGAGTTGCGAGGACACGACTCCAATCGTCGTCAAGCACGCATTAGAGGACTCTTGGTAGAAGCATATACCTCCATGGGGCTAGCATATATGTGTACTTGTCAGTATTGATCTTATCAGCTGTTGAAGTTTACGGCAATTAAGAGCGTCTGGAAGATCAAGTTGTGTGCTTTCTTGAGCAGTCCAATGAAAGCTCCAGCAGCCCGTCAGGGAGCGTACGACATGTAGTAATGATGATGCAACTGTTGCAACTCTCGTACCAACTAAATATAGATCCGATTAGTAACTAGCGTCCGCGCCTGAGGCTGAGCCCCACAAGGTACCAATTCATAAAAGTTTACAGGAGGTACCACTGAATCCACAGGACAACGTATAATTCAGCTGTCAAGTGGAGCTTACATGATTCAGGTCTGGTTGCAGGTAGCCAGGCACAAAACTGACGTTAACACACGCCGTCGAAAAGAGTAAAAGGTAATTTTAGATGCCAAACTAATTATGACCTAAGGGCACAACAAAAGTTACACAAAGGAAAATCAGAGAAACTGAAAACAACTACTATCAGGCTACACCACAAGGACTCCCCACCTTAAGAATCGTTCTCTTTAATACACTTATTGAGTTCAGAGAGTACTTGCGGCGAATCAACCCTCCTTGCTTGCTGAACTGTTACCTGAACTTCTCGTGTACCTTACCTGTGAGGCGATCAGGCGCCTTTGGATGCAAGCTCCTCGATCGTGGTCTGTATAGCGCCACCATCAGTCCAAAAGAAGAACATTGCGTCCCGTGTCTTGCACACGGGCTCAAACAACACATCTTTCACCTGTTAACAAATACTAGCAAGAATTAGAAACTTGTCACATTGTACAGAGTACAGACACACCTCAGGATTGTGCGAAACAACTTGTGCTGTTACAGAGAGCGATGCCGGAACCAGAAAATCCATCTGTCCCAAGACCTCAAAATCACTTTCCGATGAGCTGTGTGCTGTATCCCCAAAGATGGACCTGAGTGGATTGCGAAGGATCATGACAACCTTTCTAAACAGAACTTTTATGTAGTGTGCACAGATGTTTCTTGAGTACCTTAAACCTATGCTGCATTGCTTGCGAGTCAGGTAAAGGAATGTAGATACGCTTGTCAAACTGTCGCTGCACAGCCTGAAATAATAAATATATATCAATTGCCAAACTGCTCAAGAGATATCAAGAGAATCTTTATAAACCTAAATGGCACAAGTGTATTTGACAAGTCTTCAGATACCTGGTCCAGAGCATATGGCGTACTCGTAGCAGCAAGAACAAGAACTTTATAATTACTATGGCCAACACCCTGGACAGTTACAGAAAAACAAGCAAAATTCCTAACTTGTTTGGGTGAGGAATCTATACTACTGTGTTTGTACCAGATATCCAGTGTTATAACTAATAGCCAGTGACCGGTCCAGTATTAGCCAACAATGTTTGCTAAGGAATCTGTGGGGACAACGGCTTGACCAAAATCAAATGGAAATATGCTCATTTTTTCTCTTAACATGCAACAGTAGTGGTGAAGTAGAAAAAGCTAGACTCAATCTGTACACGGAATGTGTCTGGCTATTACTTCTCCATTTCTGAACTATTGGAATCATTACCATCCTAAGTACAAAATTCCAACTAAGCACGTCCAGTCGCCATGTTCTGCAGCAGAAGGCACATTCAGAAACAGTTCACAACATTATAGGCTGCAAACATACACCTGCATCTGTACAAGATGTTCGGTCTTGATTCTCCTAGAAGCTTCACTTTTATGGCTTTCTCCATGTGTACCACATAAAGAATCAATTTCATCAACGAAGATAACTGAAGGAGCGTTTCGTGAGCCATTTGGGAAAGATTAGCAACTAATTTCTCGCTCTGTTCAATCCATTTCAAAACAACGTCTGATGAAGATATAGTGCAGGTAAATTGAATGCATTAATATGAATAACTTTAAGAGCAGCCCATACAAGTTTGCATGGTACAGTACCCACTACACATGTTTGCCAAATGTTGTATGCTATGGCTTCATAAACGCTAGTTCTTACTTACAATTTTAACATACCAAAAAGATGTGCAGCAATAGTTCACCATACTCTTCCCCGACCCCTGCGTCGCCTTCCCAAGGCGGCTCGGTCAGTTGCCCCAGATCCGCCGCCCCAATCCCCTCCTCCTCCAAGCCCTCCTCGCCGCCGCCGGAGGAGGCCGCTGGGCAAAGCCGGGCCGACGGACGGTGGCGGCAGGGCTCCCTTTTTCTCTCGCGTGGTGACTCTAGGGGAGGGGGACTCGGGCCAACTAATGGTGAGGCGCGGCTTGGCTCCGTCGACTTTGGATCCTGCACAAGGAGCGGCGCGACAAGCGTCCCCGGGCGGCAGGTAGCTTTTGCTCCTGTGTGCGTTCTGACGGCGGCACCGGAAACGATGCAGGCTTTGGCCGGCGGTATTTCCACCGGCATGTTGGGGTGGGTGGCGGCCTCCCCTCCAAGTTTTGGTGGCGAACGGCGGCGTCTTGAAGATCTGCATCTTGGCTGGATGTGGTCGCCAGATCTAGCTCATCGGTGTTGGCTGATGGTGAGGTAGGCGGTGGCCTCGGCATGGTGATGGTGCGGTCGCCGTGTTGGGGGTGGGCAGGCCGGCTCGCATAAGTGCCATGGGAATGGTGGTCCAGAAGGCTCCGAGCGAAAGTTTCCCGGTTCTTGCCGGTAGCAGCGTCGGCGCCTGTGGGCGTCGCTCTCCTCCTTGAGGCGTCGCCTTGGAGTTTTCTTCGACCTTTCCCATCCTCAGAGCAAGCTTTTCAGGGGAAATCCTAGACCAGTCCGGTCAGGCAATGGGCGTTGTTCTCAGGTCGTCTTCCTCCTTTGGGGCGTCGCCTTGAAAATCTTGCTCCCATCCACATTTCTTGGTGGGCTTGACGCACGTGGCGTCACAGTTGGCAGGTGGCCACCTACCAACTGGTGATGCATGGATCCCGTGCGATGCCTTGAGCGGCAACGATAGCGATGAAGAGTGATGGTTTAGTCACGGCAAGAACTTGGTAGTCAGCGCTTGTTCCGGCATGTCCGCCGGGTCTTTGTGTTGGTCTTTTGCTGCTGGAAGTCAGAGCTGTCGTGTATTGTGTGGCAACTTTGACCTGCATTGGGCAGTCCTCTCGTGAAGATCTTCATTGGCGCGAGTTTTGCATATATGTTCAAATCTCGTCATCAGAATCGGAGCTGCCAGTCCTTTACGCGACGAGTCGATTGTTTGGCATGGGCCGGTGCGGGCTTTGCAAAGCCGCTGCGACGAGGCTTTCTTCGGCTTCAGTAAACTTTGAGTCGCTGGCTCGAGGAGTGATGACATGACCCCGGTGGACAACTTTGACGGCGGCTCTCTCTTTGGTGGTGCCTGTGGCTTGTGTTGGTAGCCAGGTTGGTTGGGTGTTCCCTCGAGGCTGTCGTGTTCCATGACGGACGACGAGTGTGTTTGTGCCGGATTTCCGTTAATTAACCTGGCAATTCTCTTCTTTACTAATGGGATTTGGCAAAGCTTTTGCCCCCGAACCTGGATAAATCTTCTCTCTGTGTCTTCTACCATTCTGATCTTCCCCGCATGCGCCCCTCTGAACAATCTAGTTGTCCTTCAGACAGCACTGCCGGAATGAAAACTCCAACATTTGGCGCGCCAGGTAGGGGCAACGCATGGAGATCGATCCCAGCAGATTGAAATGGCTCCCTACCCGTGCGAGCTGGCTTCGCACCAAGCTGGGTCTCTTCCTCGGCCCCCTCCGCCTCGTCCTGGACATGGCCGAGGATCTGATCCACACGATCCTCTTCTCAGAAGGAAAGATCTTACGCTTTGGTGCCCTCGGGTTCAAGGCCGACGGCTCGTGGATGCCTCCACCCCTTAGAAGAGCCCTACGGTGACGCCAGAAGCTTCAAGCAACCAACTTCCCTAGAGGCCGGACGGGTTGGTGCCAAGTGGGACAAGAAGAAATGGTCTAGTCATCCTGTCCAGGGATTGGAAGAACTTAAGCCCCAAGATACCTAACCAGCCGATGGCGGAGATGTGCCCCCTTCATGGACAATGTTCACGGCACAAAGCGATGGAGTGCCACATCATACATCGGCAAGGGAGCACCAGAAGACTTGCGCCTACGAAAGCAGCGTGGAAACACCGTCGGGCTGCTCCCGACAGCTCTGGCCATGCTCAGGCAAGTCACAAAAGCGAAGGCGTGCCCCGAGAGCCTCGAAAGCAGAACCTTGGCAGAGCAGCTCGTCGAGCAGTGGGCGGAACATGCAAGCTCCATGGCACAAGACCGATGAGTGTCATCTCCTTCACCAGCACGCAAGGAGGACCGAGCCAGAGCTTTCGCCCAAACAACGACGAACAGGACTCCCTACCTCCCATGGACGAATTCACGGGAGGCAACAAGGCCATTAGCAAGGACTGAAGCACAACGAGGGGCAAGCATGGCGGCGGCCTCCCAAGCCCCAAGCTTCCGGTGCCCAGGCGCACTCCGTCCCAATTCTCAAGGTGGCCAAGGTGTCATGCCACCTCTCGTCGTCTTCCCATTGGTACCTAAGCCCCTCATCTTCGGGGCTACAACCCCGAAGGTGTTAATGGGTTGAAGGGAGCGTCATAAACATCATCCACGTCAGAGTGCTGGATAGCTTACAAGTCCCCTGCTCCAGCGTTGAGTTGGTCCGCTCTCCCATCCACGAGGTTGTCTGCGCGCATTGCTCCCAAGCCCTGGGGAGGGTTAACCTCCGAGTCACCTTCAGCTCACCGTGCAACCCATAGACCAACGGGTTGCGTTTTGAAGTACACGTTGTACCCCGCTGTTCTTGGACGTCCCAGCTTCGTGCTCTTCAAGGCCACCCCTTGCTACGCATGTCTTCAGCTCTAGATGACGGGCCCCAGGGGAGTTATCGTCGCACAAGGACACAACTCCCGATCCCTTGGATAAGGAACGCCATCAGGTAGGACAGATTGTGTCCGACCCATAATCGGTGGTCAACTCCATACGCCCAGACTTGTCTACCGTTCCAACGCTGGCCCAGAGCCCGACCGTGACCGGATGCTCGCCAGGGTCAAAAGGGGAAGGTGGATGCGGGGATCCTCCGAGACCAACGTTCCGGGCATCCCAAATTCCCAATCGTTGAACAGGGGGCTGACGGGGTTCGACTTGAGAAGTTGTTTCTTCGACTTTTGGTGAAGAGTGCTGAGGTAAAGCACGTGAAGTTGTACCCCCTCCCTGAGTTAGACCGATCAGGGAGGCTAGTCTGGAGGCTTTTCGACCAGTGTTGCTGGAACGGAGAAGGGAACAGACAAAGGAAGGAAACAACATGGGGAAACCTAGCTTTTCAGCCCCGAGCTTTTCAGCTCTTTCAAGGTACCAACAACTGACCCCCAGGGTCCTAAACTGCGCTAGCACACCTGAGTGAAGGATGATCATGGCGTGCCTCGTGGGTTGAAAGTTGAACCCCTTCCAGGAGGGCCATCAAGCATCATGGTTAGGGAGACAGTACCTAAGCAAGAGGTGAGGGCGTTTCCCATGGGAGGTAGACTTTGTCGACCTATCAACCGCCACTGGGTACTCCGAATGATTCATGATATGCCCCCACAGCAGGCCACTAGCCAGATTCCCCAACTAAGAGCAAACTGGACATCGCCACTGTTAAGCTTCATGCACTAGCCAACGCAACCAAAAGTCCGAACTCATGGAAAGGGCTAGGCAATCCACATATACACTTCAACACCCCCTCTCACGTGTGATGCGGAAAGTCAACACTTGGATAGACTCAGAGGTATGGCTTAAGAGGCCTATAGGTGGACACAAAGGGGGGAACCACAATTTTCAGATAAATTGCGAAAGCCAGGACTTGAACTCAAGATCTTAGCTCTGATACCATGTTAAGCTTCATGCACTAGCCAACACAGCCAAAAGTCCGAATTCATGGAAAGGGCTAGGCAATACACATATACACTTCAACAACCATATCCTACCCGTTAATAACTATTAGCCACGGCGTCCCCGCCTAGCAGGGTGGATGTCACTAGGCGGCCCATTCCCTTCCAACCTTTTTGCCTGACTACTGCCGACTCGCAATGCTCCCTCTCTACGCATGTAGTCACCAGATGGCAGAACAAAGAGCAAATGGGAACAAAAGGACAAGAGCTTCAGTAATGCAAGGCAACCAAACATGTCGCCCAAGTTGACATGCGTTACATAAACAATGCTCTTTTATGTTTTATTGCTTGTAAAGGATGAGAACGATGAAAGATGACGAAAAGCGTCATGACCGAGGTGATCAAGTCAACGATGCCAGAGATCTGAATCGTCAATTGTGGCATGAGGGCGTGTGGTGACTATGGAAGGAAGTTACATGTAGAGAGCACTCATACTATTACAGCTGATAATCACATCATTGGTTCAAAGGTCGTTCACAGAAAATCCAATAGAGTCGATTTCAAGAGAATAAGAAATTAAGTTTTTAATGATACTAGGAGTAAGAACATGGCAAAGATGGGGCGATTTGGGAAATGAGAAGGGATGGGGAGTTGGCTGGACATGGTGACAGGGATGGAAGACCCGTTGCCACACGATGACTTGCCGATAGATAGGATGGGGAGAAGGGGAATGGATAGTACCGGCATCAGACATTTACACCGTGGCGCCATCCATACACCAGTTCGCCGCGGGCTGGTGAAGGCTCATGGTGTTGAGCTGATTGATGAGGGTGGAAGGATTCCATGTCATGCAGTTTGGCGCGAGCGACTGGGTGGCAGGCCAGCAAAGCAAGCGCCATGTAGTCGTGCGCCACAACACGTGGGGTGTCGAGGCGTGCGCCAAGGATGCTGGCAGGCGAGGCATGTCAAGGCACCATCGGGATGCATCTGAATGGTCATATCCAAGGACTGAATGTGGAGGGCCACGACTGTTTGCAGCCAAGGTGAGCTGCGGGAGGACCGTTGCGGCCGTGGTGCGGGCCGGGACTGCTGCCATGGGAGGCTTCCAAGGCAGCATCTGAGGATGAGCGGTTGTTCTTCGGCTTGAGCTCCTTTTGAAGGAGCATGTTGAGCATTTGGAGGATGGGAAGGGTGTTAGCATGGGAACGAGGCTGGCGATGTTCTCGAAGTCCTCATCAAGCCCCTTGAGCATGTTGTACACAAGTTGTTTGTCGGTGACAGGCACGCGAACATTGGCGAGCATGTCAGCTTCCGTTTACTGCTTGTGGCATTAGTCGGCGATGGAGCGGTTTCCTTACTCGAGTTTGCGGAACTCCTAACCGAGGTATATGGCGCAAACCCTATAGTAATTGCGGAAGAGGGTGGCGATGGACGTTCAAACCTTGCATGCAATGGTTTCCCCCTCCACCATGTCGAGGATGTCGAAGGTGATGGATTTAAATAGCTAATGCATGACGGTGGCATATAGGCGAAGCCATTACTAGTTGCCAACGGGCGAGGTTTGCTCCTTGTCGAGATGGTCCGCGAGCACAATGGTGACACGGAAGAAAGTGCGCCACTTGGTAAAGTTCGGAGCAGAGAGGTCATGAGTGATGGGAATGATGGCCTTCATGCTTTGAATTGTCGTGGCTTGAGACAAGAGGGCGTTGAGCGGGTTGCGAGTATCAGCCTTGATGCCGACTATGGTGGGGAAGAGGGTATGGTGGCTTCTTCGTATGGTAAGGAGGAGAAGGTGTCGGCGGGAAGGGAGCCAACGAGATAGTTCGAGGGAAGTGTTTCGATCGAATAGCTGATACTATGGAAGTTTTAGAATAGAGACCCCAATCGTGACTCTCCTGATATCTCATATATATACACAAGAGAACACATTCCTGATAACTCATTGCATAATATACACAGGGATATAATCCCAATTACAATTCTAACCATAATGACCTGATTTTCCTAATTATGGCAGGTGCTAAGTATGGAAAGGGGTAACATAATATCACTGATATTCTGTATAACAAACATGATCTACTATTTCAAAGAAATAATATTGGTCTCTTTTAACTATTACACAAGCAACAGAATTTTAAAAAATAAATTAGAGTTCTACAATAAATCTAGGTAGCATAGGCAAAGGATGGTGTAACTTGTAAGGTTATTAATTTGCATCAAAGTCGCTAGTATAACTAATTATACAAAGATAAAAGTCATGAGACCAAAGACCGCTTTAAGGATGAAATCAGTAAGCATAAAGAACACTCTGTAGGTGAAATATATGATAACTATATCTTAAGAATGTTGAATCAGCCTCGGTTGTAACAGTTTTAGCTTAATAAGACTTTAATGTTCAAAAAGAAAGGCCCTTCATGGACTCTGCTGCCATATTTCAGTTTTAAGAACTAAGCATGAGCTAGAGCATTTCTAGTAGATGGTGTATCCAGTCGTCTATATGTGATCTGGCATATCAAATACAATAAAACGCCCCCAGCAGATGTCTATCTCGTCCTCTTAAGGTTCACATTGTCCAAATTGCCTTCACATCCGCCACATCTAGACTGCGCTCCCAATCCGCAAACCACTGACGCCTTCACCGTCCCGCGTTTTCCTCTCTCCCAAACAGATCCGCTTCGCCGCCTGACCTCACCTCCGGCCACCTCCCTCAAGTGTGCACGGGAAGAAAAAAATGAGCTCTCCAATTTTTCAAGCAGAGGGGTGTATGTAGGGGCGGATCACGTGGCTTCACCACGGCACCGAACAGAAAGGAAGGGGAAGAGCAGGGGGGCAGCCGTGCTTCTCCATGCCCTCGGAAGTAGAGGCCGGGCAGGTGGCATGGAATTGGGGGAGGGGTGAGAGCAAGGAGCGAGGTGAAAAGGACAGTCGAAGGGAGTGGGGAGTGCAATGTCGCATCCCAAAGTTTTGACATGCCATCGGAAGAGCAGCCAGGCGGCCTGGTTGTAGTTGTGCGCTGACCGCGTCCGCATCAGGGGGCTTTGCCGTTCCTGCGGTGGTGCCAAGAACATGAACTTCATGGCAGCCATAGGAGTTTCTTTTCAAGAGGAACTAGCTAGCTAGCTACTTGCTGAATTCTGTTGTTGTGCTTCTTGCACAGATATACATATGCTTTCGATGTTTTTTCTTTTGTCATTGTTATGACTCATAACTTGCAACTTGGTTTCGTACAGATGGAACTGAATGATTGCAGCCATTTCAACTTAAATGGTAGCTATAGGAGATTATTCAAATAATAAAGAGAGAATATAGAGGATGAAATTCAGAATAGGTGTTGGAGATGGAAGATATATAGAGGACCCTTTATAGATTATGTGGTCTATATGAAGATATGGAGGATCAAATTAGACTATCTATCAGAGATCCGCTTAAGGTCAATTGAAGCTTAAGCAACATCTAGTATTCTGTGAGCATGTCTACATCTAGGAACTATATCAGCACAAGGCACAAAGTATTATATCACACAGGTGAACTGGCACATTGAAGGGTATGGAAATTCGGTCCTACCTACTGATAGGGCGGCCCGGAATGGACCTGAGGTCGAACACCACTCATCGGAGCAAGGCGGAGGAATCCCGGCCGGCAAGGGGAGCCATGAAGCTAGGGCTCGTCACGAGCTCACCGTTCGTCACGAGCTGACGCGAGTATCCCATTCTCACCACTAATTACTCCGGCGAATAGGTGGTCGCCGTAAGGGCAAGGCGGCGGCGGTTGCTCCACTTGAAGCGGTGGCTTTAGGTGCTGTTGGGTGACCGGCAAGGTCGAGTTGGAAGGTGAAGGCGGTGGAGCAGGCGAGCGTCGAGGGGCGGTGGCGCTAATGGAGGACACGGCCGGCGGCGCTGAGGAAGGTGAACGCTGGGAGGCGGCGGCGGTAGGCAGAGGCAAAGCTAGGGTGGGCATGGTGGCGGGTGGGGGTAATGGATGAGTTGGGCTTGTGGGTAGGTCTAGCCCATTAGGCCGAGGGTTACAGCGCAAAGACTTTTCGGTTTTCCCACTGTTGTAGCACGATTTTTCTAGGGTTTTCGTCAGGTTTTCTGTTTCTTTCGGTTTTCAATTTTACTTTTTTTCCTTTTTATTTCTTTGGTTTTCTTTGTTATTTTGTCGGTTTTTTTCTTTCAGGTTTTTCATTGGGTTTTTTCATTTATTTTTTCCAATTTATCTGTTTTTTCCATTTTCCATTTTTTAGCATGTGTCTACATTTTTCACGTCCTATGTAAATTTTTCTACCCATCAAAGGCATTTTTTATACACATTTCACATTTTTAAATACACTAACAACATTTTTTAATATATGTTTTAATGTCTATTTTTTTCATACACCTTGTATATTTATCACACAACAGAAACATTCCCTTGTGGTGGCCAACCCACCAGGACATAGCATTGGTGGCCACATTTTTTGAATTTATTTCAGGCCTTTCGTCGATGTGCATTCAGTGAGAGGAGACGTTGCCCATTAACCGGCTCCCTGAGGAGGCCAGGTACTGTCTGGCGCGCGGGCGGGACATTGCCGTGGTCGGGTTGCAGGGGCAAACATTATAGAGATAAACCAGCTTGCAAAAAATTTAGAGAGAATCCTCTAAGAAGAATATGAGAGAGAATTCCTTATTTGACAACATATTTCATTATTAGCAGAGCACATGTCAACGGTTGTGTGGAACGTACCAATATGATGGCGGTGTCGGTGTCAAAACTGGCGGATCTCGGGTAGGGGGTCCCGAACTGTGCGTCTAAGACTCATGGTAACAGGAGGCGGGGGACACAATGTTTACCCAGGTTCAGGCCCTCTCGATGGAGGTAATACCCTACTTCCTGCTTGATTGATCTTGATGATATGAGTATTACAAGAGTTGATCTACCACGAGATCGTAGAGGCTAAACCCTAGAAGCTAGCCTATGATTATGATTGTGTATATCTATCGACTAGCCTGGCCCTGGTTTATATAATGCATCAGAGGCCTAGGATAACAAGAGTCCTAGCCGAATACGCCAGTGGGGGAGGAGTCCTTGTCTTGATCACCAAGTCTTGTGGAATCTTCCTTGTATGCGGCAAATGTCCGAATCGCCCATGAGTATACGGCCATGGGGTCCTCGCCCAATCTAACTGACGGAGACGACGTGGTGAGTACCCCTAGTCCAGACACCGTCGAGAGCCCCTCGAACCGCATTCGTTGGGGACGCTCCTCGATTCTTCCGAACTGTTCTTCATCTTCGATCGTCGGTCTTGAAAACTGGTTCAACAAATCTTCTCATCTTCGATCTTGAGGATCGCCGAAGTGCATCCGAAGAGTTTACACGTCGGGTATCCGAGGAGCCCCTTTAAGTTTCCGGCCTTTATAAATGCCTTGTTATTTTTATGCCACACCTCGGTTTTGAAGTTGTTCCCGGGCGGTAGTGTCCTCTTGCGTCCGAGCTCCAACGCCGAACTGTATTCGAGGTATCTTTTGCAGCCGAGTGCCAACGCTGGGCTGTATCCGAGCTCCAACACCGGACTATATCCAAGGTCCAACGCCGGACTGTATCCGAGGTGTCATAGATCACCTTGGTTCTAAAAAGTTGAAGGAGTTTAGCTGTGCTTAATGCCGGAAATGCCCTCTATGGAGCCAGTCACTGGAGCCCGACCTTTATGCCGGACTGCTTCCAAGGTGGTGCACCACCTCGACCGCGGGCTGATTTTTTGTGAATATTTTTAACTAGTGCAATTTATTCACTGCCGAGATATATAGCAAGTATATGTATATCCAGTAGCCCTCAAGGTGTGTGTCAGTCTAAAACACGAGATGCACTTGAAGGAAAACATGAAACCGATGTTCCTAGTAGCCCCTGAGACTCAGGTCGATGCGCGAAATCGGCCTGAGGATCAACTCCTAGATCGGCAGCATACGTAGGAATAGAAACACAGTGTAATATATTAGGGATAATAGTGATCGGCGAACGGGCCCTTGAGAGAGGGTCTTGAGAAGTTGCCGCAATATATTTAGCTTGATGCCGGATAGGTCGCAGATGGTGCCTATTGTTGTCCGAAGACGCACTTGCCCATAGTTCGGTCATGCCGAACACTGAGCACTTTGAATTCTCTGCATTGAATAAACGATGCAGTAGCCCCCGAGACATTGGTCGGGTGGCAACACCAGATCAGGGGATCGATGTGCCCCTTTTATATTATAAATGATAAGCACGAAGCCCAGTAGCCCCCGAGCCTTAATGTGGGCACGGGTGGCCGAATTAAGGATCGATCTCCGAAGTAAAATCACAAATTATGTGTAATGATTCTATGTATCCAAGTACTCGACATCATTAATGCTCGGATCCGCATTGTACAAAACTTTGTTGACCGACCATTGGCTTCAACCTCTTCGGCCAGCAGCCGAGGATTATTTGTCCTACTTTATAAAGCCTTTATGAGGGCAAAGATTTACGGCAAACAAGGCAATCCGGCCATACGGTTTTATAAACAAAGCTACGCGGAGAGATATGTTATATTACTTTTTAACATAAGAAACATCTTCCAAAGAAAATAGTCCCGCTATCGGTTCCTTTCTTTGGGTTGTCATGCTAAGCATGATCATGAAACCCCAGCTCCGATCAATATGGGAGCAAAATATTGAGGATTTAGTTCGGGGAAAGTTCCCGAACTCTATGGTATTAATGAACCAAAATTTTCATTTCCGTCGTTGCCGACCAATGTGATTCTTTAAGATTGCTAGCTTTCGGCTTCACCCAGTCTGAGGTATTAAATCGGATGACCCGGTAGTAACAATCACAGAGGTGCCCTGAGCGCGCTTTGTGTGTTACAGCCTTATGGCCTGATTGCCTGGTTATCGGAAACAATATAGCATAAGTTCCCTGAGCATAAGTTCTATATCACAGGTTGGCCGCCATGCTTATGGACCTTTATAAGGGAGAGGAAGAAGACTTCGCTGGCTACAATGTCGAGACAGTTTCTCCATGTACAACCCCGTTGACTAGGTAAGTTTAGTCATTCATCACCTTTTTATCATTGGGGTGCATTAAATGAATTTTCTGGTTGTTTCAAAAACAGTCGTGGAGGAAGGTAGTCGAGAACATCTATTGCCCTCCTCCCCATCCAAAAGACCACGCACGTCACGGAGACCCCGGATTCGATGAAGATCCGAATATATTTATAGAATTTGGAGACAGAGTCTATTACCAGGCGAGCCTTAACGGCTCGGAAGTAGCCATCATGGCCGATTAGCCCAATCTCTACCCCTTCGTTAAGGTAAGTGTTCGGAAATCAAAAAGAAGTGACATTTCCGCTCATAACTTACTCTCCGCACTGGACCATACTTCGTAGGATCGGGACTCAGCGAACCGTACCCAAGGACGGGCAACAAAAAGAAGGACGACACCCTCAATGGGTGGTCGTGCGAAGCAAAAAGAGGCCAGGAGCGCCACTGAGCTTGCTCCATCACCAAAAAGGTATGTTCCTTATTTCATATTTAGGTGTGAAGCCGAATTGTCATTTTTCATCCTCCTTCATTATCTCACGAGGGTACCCAGCGTACCATAAACAAGATCCTGGCCAGCCGAGCCGCAGCCAATCTGACGCCAGAGATGTCAACTAGGACTGGGGCGCATGTCGGCGCGGCGCAGACTCATCCGCCCCATCAAGAACCGGATGAGGTGTCCGTCACCAACTCTGAAGTGGAAAGTGGGATGAATCATCGACACTTGAAAGAAGACATGCACACCCCTGCTTTAACAGAGCAGGAATTTACCGCCCTTAGCACCGTGGGCGCATACATCCGAGCTGCCCGTGATGGACTAACAGGAATTGCTTGCATGTCAAAGATATACAAGCATAAATTTATGTAGACTTAGTAGATAGATAGCAGTAGCCCCCGAGACTTAAAGCGGTAGGAACCAACCGATTTGAGGACCATTTGTGACCGTAGGTTCTCAAGGAGAAGAAGAGTGCATTGTCCCAGGAGCTCGAGACAAGACAGACACAGCTAAATGCCACTGTCATCGAGCTTGAAGAAATGAAGAGTGCCCCAATGTACTTTATAAAAGATAAAAAACTAGAAGAAGAAGTGAAGAAGCAGGCCGAAGAGATAAAGAGCTTAAAGGCTCAACTCTTGGAGGCGCAACAGGAAAATTAGAAACTGAAGGGCGGCATATTCGGTATGCCTTTTGAACCATCCAAAGTTTTGATATAATCATATAATTCGGAATGTTATAGTTCGGTTTATACAGGTATGTTGACCGACCGCCACGAGGAGGAAGTGTTCAGGCTGCAAAGTGACATTCTAAAAGAACTGTCAAAGCTGCACGAGCGTGCCCGGAAGGCCATGAAGAATATAACCAAAGCCTTATGGCCATCCGATGCCCCTCCAGAAAGCATGGAGGGGTTGACAGATCTGTTCAAGGGTGCTCAGCATCGCTTCGAGCTGTGGAAGACATCCGCATGCCGTGAATGTGCACGAGAGGCATGGGCCATGGTGAAGACACACTACACCAGACTCGATCCGAATCATATGGCCCGAGTTGGACCTCAGGGACTTGACGGGAAGGAAGTTCCTGTAAGCTTGGTATATGACCAAGTAATGACAGCGGCGAAATACTCACAACAAGATTGTAAACTAGATAGCCTATTAGATGGCATAGAAAGAGAGTAGGCGTTCGATTCTATGTATCTGTGTACTTTATGACCAAACTATATCCTCCCGAACTTATAAACTTTTTGTCATCACAGACCTTTGGCTTCCACTCCGAACCAAGAACTTGGAGTGTTTCCATATACTGTGTTTAACTAAGAAACATTTAGTATCTTCGAAAACCAGGCAATCCGGTCATATTGCTCGAATAGAAAAAATGTGTTCGGGGAGTTATGTTATATTACTATTTAACGTAAGAAACACCTTCCAAGAAAAACAGTTCCGTTAGGAGTTCCTTTCCTTGGGTTAGCATGCTGAATGGTGCATGTCTAGGATCGTATCCAAAGTACAGGCAGCCAATTCCATAGTTATTCCAAAAAACAGTCTGTTGTATATGTGCCGACCAATTATTCCCTTAAGAACGCTAGCCTTCTGCTTCACCGGTCTGACATATCCGGATAGCCCGGTTGTAGCAATTGCAGAGGTACTCCCTTTACACCCTAGCAAAACAATCAGGAACGTAGGGTATAAACACAGGAGCAAGGCAACCCAACTTGGCAAAAACTTAAGTCATAGAGGTGCATAAAATGGCAGAACCAACAACTGTTAGGGATAAAGGAAGCTTATAAGGTTTTCAATAAAAATGCTACTTTAAAAGAAGCCCCAATGTATGGTGGGGTGTATACATTAAAAGATGTGCACCCCGAACAATGCAGTTGATCCAAACATACATTTGAGAAGAAAAGGAAAAAATAAAAAAAAAGTGGGAGAAAAAGGAAAAAACCTAGTTTAAAATGAAACCTAAGGAGGCCGAACTATTCGTAGAATCTTCGGAGCCGGGCAGCGTTCCATGGGTTCACTCAAGGCGATTATCCGCTGCATTTCGAAGGCGATAGGCTCCTCTAGTAAGGTCTTCATCTATGGCAAAGGGGCCCTCCCATTTGGGTTTGAGCTTGTCCTTTCTCTTTTCTGGGACGCGTAAAACAAGTTCTCCAACATTGTATGTCTTAGCCCGCACTTCTCTGCTTTGGTAATGCCTGTCCTTTTGTTGATAGAATGCGGAGCGGGCTTTAGCAACATCGCGCTCCTCTTCGAGTCTGTCTAGGTCATCCTGCCGATCTAGTTCGGCTTCTCTCTCTTCTTACATGCGCACTCTAGGTGAGTCATGAATAATGTCGCAGGGCAATACAGCCTCTGCGCCGTATACCATAAAGAAGGGTGTGTATCCGGTCATTCGATTGGGCATGGTCCAGAGTCCCCAAAGTACGGAATCGAGTTCCTCAACCCAGTGCTTGTCTGATTCTAGTAAAGAGCGCACTAGTCTGGGCTTAATACATCTCATGATCAGACCGTTGGCCCTTTTGACTTGGTCATTTGTTTGAGGGTTGTATACGGATGTGTAGTCGAGTTTAATGCCCAACTGAGTGCACCAAGTTTTCACCTCATCAGCTGTGAATTTGGAGCCATTATCAGTGATGATACTGTGCGGGACACCATAATGGTGGACTACGCTAGATATAAAGTTAATCACTAGCCCAGCCTCAGCTGTTTTTACCGGTTTGGGCTGTATCCACTTAGTGAATATATCTACCATTACCAGCCATTATTTATTTTTGTGGCTTCCCCCTTTAAGGGGTCCAACCATATCAAGCCCCCAGACCGCAAAGGGCCAAGTAATGGGGATTGTTCTTAATGAGGTGGGAGGCATGTGGCTTTTATTGGCGAAAAGCTGACAGCGCACACAAAGTTTGACGAGGGTTTGAGCGTCTGCTTGAGCCGTAGGCCAGAAAAAGCCTGTCTGGAACGCCTGGCTTACGAGGGCTCAAGCTGCAGCGTGATGACCGCCGAGACCACCATGTATTTCTGCCAAGAGTTGCCTTCCCTCCTCTTCTAAGATACACCTTTGAAGGACTCCGGTAGTACTTCTTTTGTACTGTTCACCCTCATGCACTTTAAAGGCTTTAGAGCTCCAAACTATGCACCGAGCTTCATTTTGATCGTCGGGAAGCTCCTGCCTATTAAGGTAGACCAGGAATGGTTCGGTCTAGGGGGCGATAACCGCCATGATCTCATGAGCAGAGGGTGTTATCTCGATATCCGGACCTCCGACACTATCTGCATTGTGTTCGGCAGCTGGGGGTGTAATCAGGTCCGTATTGCCTTCTCTGCTCTCAGCCTGCCACACTATGGATGCCTTAAAGAGCCTTTCCACAAAGTTGTTAGGTGGCACAAGGCCACGCTTAGCGCCCATACGAGCGAGGATGCCGGCTGCCTGATTACTCTCTTGAGCGACGTGATGAAACTCAAGTCCTTTGAACCGAGCTGATATTTTTAATATGTCATTTCGATATGCCACCATTTTTGGGTCCTTTGCGTCAAACTCTCCATTGACATGGGAAATTGTGAGGTTGGAAGCGCCGCGCACCTCCAGGCATTGTGTACCCATGGAGGCAGCCATGCGAAGACCATGTAGCAGTGCCTCATATTCAGCTGCATTGTTGGAGTCCGTGTACATAATTTGTAGTACACAGCGGATTGTGCCCCCGTAGGGGATGTTAGGATGACGCCAGCCCCCAGTCCGGCCATCATTTTAGAGCCGTCGAAGTACATAATCCAATTGGAGTATGAGCTATACTCTTTAGGGAGTTCGGCTTCCATCCATTCAGTGACAAAGTCGGCCAACACCTGGTATTTAATAGCCCGGGCGTGTCTTGTATATGATTTCGAACGGTAAAATCTCGATGGCCCATTTGGCTATGCGGCTAGTGGTGTCCCTGTTATTGATAATGTCATTAAGTGGTACTTTAGATGCCACTGTGATCAAACACTCTTGAAAGTAGTATCGCAGTTTACGGGATGCCATGAATACTGTATAGGCTATCTTTTGATAGTGGGGGTATCGGGATTTGCAAGGTGTAAGGACCTCCAATACATAATATACTGGTTTTTGGGTGGGGAATTTATGTCCCTCTTCCCCTCGTTCGACGACGAGCACAGCACTAACCACTTGGTTAGTTGCCAAAATATATAATAACATGGGCTCTCCAACACCTGGTGCAGCTAGGATTGGGTTGATTGCAAGAAGGGTTTTAATTTCTTCCAGTCTGGTTGTGGCAGCGTTCATCCATTTGAAGTTGTCAGTGCATCGTAATAGCTTGTAGAGTGGTAGAACTTTTTCTCCTTGTTTGGAGATAAAGCAGCTTAAGTCAACGACGCACCCCAGCTAGTTTCTGGACTTGATTTAGGTCTGTTGGTATGGCCAGTTGTGACAATGCTCGGATCTTAGCTGGGTTTTCTTCAATTCCTCTATGGGAAACAATGAAACCGAGCAATTTTGCGGCCGGAACTCCGAAGACACATTTTTCCAGATTAAGCCGTATGTCGTATGTTCGGAGGTTGTTGAAGGTGAGGCGAAGATCGTCTACTAGTGTCTCGACGTGTTTTGTCTTGATGACCACGTCGTCCACATATGCTTCGACCGTTTTGCCAATTTGTTTTTCCACGCAAGTTTGTATCATACGCTTGTAGGTAGCCCCAGCGTTTTTGAGTCCGAAGGGCATAGTGTTGAAGTAGAAGGGACCGTAAGGGGTGATGAACGCGGTTGCAGCCTGGTCCGATTCCTTCATGTTAATCTGATGGTATCCTGAGTAGGTGTTGAGGAAACACAAAGAATCATGCCCTGCTGTTGCGTCAATAATTTGGTCGATGCGAGGCAATGGGAAGGGCTCTTTAGGGCAAGCCTTGTTGAGGTCCTTGAAATCGATGCACATGCGCAAGGATTTGTCCTTCTTTGGTACCATAACCAAGTTGGCTAAACAATCCGGATGTTTAATTTCCCTGATAAACCCAGCCTCTAACAACTTGGCTAGCTCTTCCCCCATGGCATGATGCTTGGGTTCGGAGAATCGACATAGTGTCTGCTTCACGGGTTTGAATCCCTTGATTACATTGAGACTATGTTCGGCCAGTCTTCGTGGGATGTCGGGCATATCTGAAGGGTGCCAGGCAAAGATATCCCAATTCTCTCACAGTAATGTGCATAGGGAGGCGTCCACTGCCAGATCCAACTGTGCTCTGATAGATGATGTTCTGTTAGGGTCCGTCGGGTGCACTTGGAATTTGACTATTTCCCCGGCTGGCTTGAAAGAGGTGGATTTGGATCTCTTATCGAGAATCACATCGTCCCTATCCATCGTGGACCGTAGGGTGGTTAATTCCTCTGCCGCTAGGGCTTCGGATAGCGCCTCGAGGGCCAAGGATGCAGTTTTGTTTTCGGCACGAAGGGCTTTGTCCGGGTCGCTCGAAATTGTGATAATTCCATTAGGTCCGGCATTTTGAGTTTCATATACCCGTAATGGGGTATGGCTTAAAAGCATGAGAAAGCATCCCGGACGAGGATGGCATGATACCCACTATTGAAGGGGACCACATGAAAGAGAAACTCTTCGGATCTATAGTTTTCGGGCGTGCTTCTCAACTGAGGAAAATACCTCAAAAGGTGGTATTGCTCTGCTCGATGCATGATCTATCCATCTGCATTTTATCGAGCGTGTCCTCATAGATGAGGTTAAGCCTGCTGCTGCCATCCATGAGCACTTTAGTAAGCCGAAAACCATCAACGACGGGGTTTAGTACTAAGGGAGCGGGTGCTCGGACTAACCGAGCCTTTGCTTCGTCTTTGGCCGTAAAGGTTATTGCTGTGTCGTTCCATGGGCTCAGTGCGGTAACTTGGTGAACTTCGGCAAGGTCTCGGAGCGCCTGTTTGTGCCAATTGTTCGAAGTGAAGGTCTCGAAGATCATGAGGACATTAAAGTTGTCCCTTTGTGGAGAGTATTTCTCTGGAGTTGTGGTGAGGATGGCCTCTCCACTTTTTGCTACTTGTCGGAGTACCTAGCATGCTCGGAGGCTATGGGTTGGGACTGTGCGCGGAGTGGCGTGAATCGGGCAGGGCTTGTCCAGCAGGTCATCAAGAACGGACCTGTGTCCCGTGAAGGTTTTACTTTTCCTGCCCATAGACTGGTGGTCGGGTGACCCGCGAGGATGTATCTGTTTAGCCCGGGCCGCACACTGCTTCAAGGCAGCGGGCTCCAGTTGAGTTTTCTGGGCCCTCCATGTGCTTTCCATCGCATAGTACTTTTGCACTACTTGTGGTAATTCCGTGAAGCTCTGTATGTGGCGAAGGTCGAGGGCATTCAATATTCCCTCGTTAGTGCAGTTACGATGGAAAACCAAAACCACGTCATCGTCTAGGCAGTCTTTGATCCTGTTTTTAACAACCAGGAATCTGGCCCAAAAGTGGTGGACCGTTTCCTGAGGCTGCTGCCACACATACATCAGGTCGTATATATCTGGAGGACCTGAGTTGCTTCAAGAATACATATTGTGGTGGGTGGGCGGCTTAAATTTTAGATCCTGTCCCACATCTGTGTTCGGAGCTTGAAAAGTCTTTGAGGCGACCGGTTTGGGTCCGGGGAGGCACCGGGGCTCCTGCAATCCTATGCTTGAGCCAGAGTCCGGAGGGCGTGAGGTCCCGTCCGAAGGGGGAGTATCCGGCTTAGTGGATTCGGAGACCCAAACATACTTGGTCTTCAATATAGGGAGGGAACTGTCTTTGGCCGGTTCCTCAACGACCCCTACGAGGTGGGTGATAGGCGGGTGATTAATTTCCCTCTATTTGGGCTTGAGCCCGATCCGATCATAATCCGTTGAGACCCCCAGGACGGCAATGCAGTCCAGCAGTTCGTTTAAAGACGAAACATCCGCCGAATCCAACCTTTCAGAGTACTTAGGGCCGATGCGAAGACGGTGTCTGCGGCCGTGGAGGGAGTTGCAGGCTCGACGACTGCGCAAGCCCCTATGGTGAAACCGCCTAACTAGAGGCTGCCCAAAAGCTAGGCACCCTCCAGAAGTAATATTGTTGTTGATGACTAGGCGAGCCATAGATCCTTTTGTAGACAGCACGACAGAGCTTTCAATGAAAGCACCAACGTCGGTGTCAAAACCGGCACATCTCGAGTAGGGGGGCCCAAGTTGTGTGTCTAAGAATCAATGGTAACAGGGACCAAGGGACACAATGTTTACCCAGGTTCGAGCCCTCTTAAGGGAGGTAAAACTCTACTCCTGCTTGATTATATTCGACGAGTATGGAGATTACAAGAGTTGATCTACCTCGAGATCGTAAGCCTCTACAGACTAACCCCTCCAATTTATATACACACCGGAGGGGCCTAGGGTTTGTACAAGGTCGGTTCATCGGGGAAGGAAACTTCCGGACTCTAATCTTGCTGTCTGTGTATGGAGAAGTCCCATCCGGACACGGAGGATAATCTTCAGCTTGATCTTGTACGGCCCATCCAACCCGGCCGATACTCCTAGGCCAGACACCTGAGGACCCCCGAATCCAGGACTCCCTCAGGGGGTATAAGCCATGGTAAAGTTAGAATACAGTAGGTATATGATACGTCTCCAACGTATCTAATTTTCCAAACACTTTTGCCCTTGTTTTGGACTCTAACTTGCATGATTTGAATGAAATAACCCGGACTGATGCTGTTTTCAGTAGAACTGCCATGGTGTTGTTTATTGTGCAGAAAACAGAAGTTCTCAGAATGACCTAAAATCCATGGAGATAACTTTTGGACAATATAAAAAATACTGGCGAAAGAATCAAGGCCAGGGGCCCACACCCTGTCCATGAGGGTGGGGGGCGCGCCCTCCCCCTGGGTGCGCCCCCTGTCTCATGGGCCCCCTGATGCTCCACCGACCTCAACTCCAACTCTATATATTCCGTTTCGTGAAGAAAAAAAATCAGAGAGAAATTTTCATCACGTTTTACGACACGGAGCCGCTGCCAAGCCCTAATCTCTCTCGGGAGGGCTGATCTGGAGTCTCTTCAGGGCTCCGGAGAGGAGGATTCGTCGCCGTCGTCATCATTAACCATCCTCCATCACCAATTTCATGATGCTCACTGCCGTGCGTGAGTAATTACATCGTAGGCTTGCTGGACGGTGATGGGTTGGATGAGATTTACCATGTAATCAAGTTAGTTTTGTTAGGGTTTGATCCCTAGTATCCACTATGTTCTGAGATTGATATTGCTATGACTTTGCTATGCTTAATGTTTGTCACTAGGGCCCGAGTGCCATGATTTCAGATCTGACCCTATTATGTTTTCATGAATATATGTGAGTTCTTGATCCTATCTTGCAAGTCAATAGTCACCTATTATGTGTTATGATCCGACAACCCCGAAGTGACAATAATCGGGATACTTCTCGGTGATGACCATAGTTTGAGGAGTTCATATTCACTATGTGCTAATGCTTTGTTCCGGTTCTCTATTAAAAGGAGGCCTTAATATCCCTTAGTATCCACTAGGACCTCGCTGCCACGGGAGGGTAGGACAAAAGATGTCATGCAAGTTCTTTTCCATAAGCACGTATGAGTATATTCTGAATACATGCCTATATTACATTGGTGAACTTGAGCTAGTTCTGTGTCACCCTATGTTATAGATATTACATGAGGAATCGCATCCGACATAATTATCCATCACTGATCCAATGCCTACGAGCTTTTCACATATTGTGTTTCGCTTATTTACTTTTCCGTTGCTACTGTTACAACTATTACAAAACTGCTGTCTTTACTTTTGCCACTGTTACCATTACTATCATACTACTTTGCTACTAAATACTTTGCTGCAGATACTAAGTTATCCAAGTGTGGTTGAATTGACAATTCAACTGCTAATACTTGAGAATATTCTTTGGCTCCCCTTGTGTCGAATCAATAAATTTGGGTTGAATACTCTCCCCTCGAAAGCTGTTGTGATCCCCTACACTTGTGGGTTATCAAGACTAATTTCTGGCGCCGTTGCCGAGGATCACAGCTCTATTCTCTTGAGTCACTTGGGATTTATATCTTCTGATTATATGAGGAACTTGAAAGACGAAAGAACTAAGATTTTTCCCTCAACTACGAGGGGAGGTAAGGAACTGCCATCTAGCTCTGCACTAGATTCTCCTTCTGTTATGAGTAAGCTTGCGACACCTAAACCTGCTACTGCTTTGAATTCTGATATGTCGCTTGTTATTAATGATGCCACTTCTACTATGCATGTAATTATGATGAAACTACTTCTGTGTGTCATACTATGCCATTAGGTGAATTTCTTGATGAACACCTTGCTAGGGTTAGAGAGAATGAAATTATTAATGATGATATTATCGATGATAGTGATGATGAAAGTTCTCCCCCTGATTATGAATTACCTGTTGTTCCTGAGGGTTATGTTATGGATGAGGAAGCTGCTAGAGCTATTTTTGCTTGCAAAGATAGATATGATCTTAAGAAGTTATTAGCTAAATGGAAGCAGCAATCCCTTAATGCTAGAAAGAAACCTGACCCCGCTTTTGCTACTTCACCTATCTGTGTTACTGATAAGGATTATGAATTCTCTGTTGATCCTGAGATAATTACTTTGGTTGAATCTGATCCTTTTTATGGCTATAAATCTGAAACTGTTGTGGCACATCTACCAAGTTAAATGATATAGCCACCCTATTTACTAATGATGAGAAGTCTTGCTATTATTATATCCTTAAGATATTTCCGTTCTCATTAAAGGGTGATGCCAAAACTTGGTTTAATTCCCTTGATCCTGGTTGTGTGCGTAGTCCCCAGGATATGATTTATTACTTCTCTGCTAAATATTTCCCTGCTCATAAGAAACAAGCTGCCTTGTGGGAAATATATAATTTTGTGCAAATCAAAGAAGAGAGTCTCCCACAAGCTTGGGGGAGGCTTCTCCGATTACTTAATGCTTTTCCTGATCATCCTCTTAAGAAAAATGAAATACTTGATATCTTTTATAATGGACTAACCGATGCTTCCAAGGACTACTTGGATAGTTGTGCTGGTTGTGTTTTCAGGGAAAGAACAGTCGACCAATCTGAATTACTATTGAATAATATGTTAACTAATGAAAATAATTGGACTCTTCCTGAGCGAATTCCTGAGGCAATTCCTGAGCCAATTGAGCCAACTCCTGAGCCTATTCCTAAACCCACTCCGAAGAAGAGGGGTGTTCTAATTTCTCAGTCCTAAAGATATGCAAGAGGCAAAGAAATCAATGAAAGAAAAAAGGTTTTAAAGCTGAAGATGTTAAGATTTTACCTCCTATTGAAGAAAGACATGGTCTTAATATACCGCCTGTCGAAAAAACACATTGTCTTGATAACCCGACATAGGTAGTAAAGGTAAATTCTCTCTATAGATATGATAAAGTTGAAATCCCCTCTACTAATTCCATAGCCCATGCTTAGATGAATTTGATGACTTTATAGCTAGACAAGAAAGTTTAATGCTTATGTTGGTAGAGAATTAAAGAATAATGCTTTTGAGATTGGACGCTTGAGTGATTATATGGCTAGAGTTAAAGGTGAACCTAAGCTCATTAGCAAATTTGCCTCTATGGTTACCATCCAAGCTGAGCAAGTACTTAAAGTTCAAAGTGATTTGCTCGATGAATTAAATAATAAACATGACTTTGCTGTTAGAGTGGCTACTAGAACTGGTAGAATGACTCAGGAACCTTTGTATCCTGAAGGCCACCCTAAGAGAATTAAGCAGGATTCTCAGAGAAATAATTTAGAGCCACCTAGTTCTTCCAAAAAGAAGAAAAAGAAAAACGATAGGACTTTGCATGCTTCTAGTGAACCTGTTATAGACACACCCGAGAATCCCAATGATATTTCTATTTCTGATGCTGAAACACAATCAGGTGATGAACATGAACCTAGTGATATTGTTCATGTTGATGCTCAACCTAGCAAAAATAATGATGGAGAGACTGAACCTGATGTTGATCTTGATAACCCATAATCAAAGAATCAACATTATGATAAGAGAGATTTTGTTGCTAGCAAGCACAGAAGAGAAAGAGAACCATGGGTTCAGAAACCCATGCCCTTTCCTCCTAAACCATCCAAGACAAAGGATGATGAGGATTTTGAGCGCTTTGCTGAAATGATTAGACCTATCTTCCTATGTATGCGCTTAACTGATATGCTTAAAGTAAATCCTTACGCTAAGTATATGAAGGATATCATCACAAATAAAAGAAAGATACTGGAAGCTGAAATTTCCACCATGCTTGCTAATTATACTTTTAAGGGTGGAATACCAAAGAAACTTGGAGACCCAGGGGTACCAACTATACCATGCTCCATTAAAAGAAACTATGTTAAAACTGCCTTATGTGATCTTGGAGCCGGTGTTAGTGTTATGCCTCTCTGTTTATATCATAGACTTGAATTGAATAAGTAGACACCTACTGAAATATCTTTGCAAATGGCCGATAAATCAACTACTATACCTGTCGGTATTTGCAAGGATGTGCATGTTGTGGTTGCAAATGTCACTATTTTAAGGGACTTTGTTATTCTTGATATTCCCGAGGACGATAGTATGTCGATTATCCTTGTTAGACGCTTTTTGAATACTGCAGGGGCTGTTATTGACTGCAACAAAGGCAATGTCACTTTTCATGTTAATGGTAATGAGCATACGGTACACTTTCCGAGGAAACAACCTCAAGTTCATAGCATCAATTCTATTGGAAAAGTTCCAACTATCATTATTGGAGGTTTTGAATTTCCTCTTCCTACTGTGAAGAAAAAGTATGATATTCTTATTGTTGGGGATGTTCATATCCCCATTGAGGTAACTTAGTGTTATTCAAAATTTCTCCGATTCCTGTTATTCGGAATGAGTTTGTTAACAACACTTGATCAACCTTGTTAGTGGATTCATTTTGATGATCATGAGATGGATGAAACTAGAAGGCACAACCTTCTGTACCCTCTTTTTACATTCTGCTATTAAGAATAAATAAAACAAAAGTAGTATTATCTGTCTGTTTTCTGAATTATCCGTGCAATAAAAAATATCCCGAAAATAAAAGTACTCCAAATGCCCTGCAAATTTAGTATGATTTTTTATGGAATATTTGAGGATTTTAGGCACTGAAAACATTGCAGGGGGCAAGCACCTGGCCACGAGGGTGGAGGGCGCGCCCACACCCCCTGGGCGCGCCACCCTATCTTGTGGGCCCACGGTGGCCCCCTCCACTTATTCCTGCACCCACACACTCCATCTTCTTCCCAAAAAATCCTCATCCAGCTCAAGCACGAGTTCTAGCTCATTTTGCTGCAATATTCGATCTCCTTGCTCAAAGCTCCATTCACAAAACTGCTTTGCGAGATTGTTGCTTGGTATGTGACTCCTCCATTGATCCAATTAGTTTTTGTCCTAATGCTTTATTCTTTGCAAATTTTTGCTGCATAGGTGACCCTGTTCTTGAGCTTGCATGTCAAATTTATGAGGTCCCAAGTAATTCTAATGCATGATGTAGGCTCTAGGCACTTGTAGGAGTAGTTGCTACCAATATTTTTTAGTTTTATTCACTTTTATTTTGAAGTTACTAATTTTTATAGAAATTTTCAAAAAATGATAAGGAGATTTTTGAGGGGCTCTTCTAACCAAGGCTCCCAGGATAAACAAGCTAAAGAGAAGGAAAAGGCCAAGTATAATCTTCCTCGCGTAGCGAAAGTACCGGGATTTATGAAGACTTTTTTTCTTTGATTGAAAATGCAGGCCTCACCGACTTCCTCCGCGACCGGATCGATCAGTATCTCTTACTCATCAATACTTTTGTGCAGTACTTTTATTACTATCCTAAGAATTCACCTCCAACAGTATCATTTCATTTATATGACGAATTCAAGGAAATGTGTTTACGCAATTTTTGCGCGGTATGTAGAATACCCTTGAGGGAAGATTAGATGAACCACATCGTAAAGATGTGGATGGTTTTGTTAACACCAGTACTGTAGGGGATCCGAAGAAGGGTTCTGATGCGAGAATCACTAGCATACACTTTCCTGTTTTACGCTACTTTGCCATATTTGCTAGTCGATGCTTAATTGGTCGTGGAAATAGTGGAAACTTCAATGTTCCTGATATTATTATTATGTTCCATGCCTTGTTTGGTGATAATAGTTTTAGTATGGGTGCCGTTATTGCTAAACGGCTAAGCCTGAACCGTACAAAAGGCCCCATCTTTGGAGGTATCTATGTTGCACGCCTTGCTAAACATTTTGAGATACCTATTAGGCACCATGAGAAAGAGGAGACAAAGTTGCCTCTTTCCCTTTTAGATTACAGGAGCATGGTAGCACATGAGTTTATTGTTCATAATGATGATAAGATGCTCCTGTATAACTTGAGATTTAATAAGAAACACAATGAGATTATTATCCTGCCTGCGCCTCTGTTGTTTGATTTGACTGCAGTTAATTATCTTGTCTCACCGGAAGGGGTGTACGCTCATCGAGGCCAAGCATACGCTCCCTAGCCTGAGCTGGAACCTCCACTGGACCCTTATTGCCCATCATCTTACCAGTGGGATCCGGAGGAGATGGCTAGCCAGTGGTACCCTGATGACACCCCTTAGTACACCGGGGAGAGTAGCCGCGGTCCTTGGCAATAGACCAACTTAGGCCAAAAGCCTAAGCTTGGGGGAGTACGTATTTCTCACCGACTTTGCATTCATGTTCACACACTATTCTAGTTGTCAGTGCTCATACTCTTTCATTGTATTATCCATGCTAGTTTATTTCCTTTTTCTAGATTTCTTCTTGTGTGTTTGATAAACCTTAATAAAAACCAAAAAAATTAGTTAGTTTACTTTCCATGCTTGTAGTAGTAATTAAAATGAAAACCCAAAAAGATTTCTCGTTCTTCTTTTACTTGTTGGGAGCTTTCCCGTGTAAATAGTTTTATTTTCTTTTCTTTCACTACTAGGAAAAGGCCTACTAATGGCGCACCAGTTTTGCCTACTAATGGCACACTACTGGTGCGCCATTAGTATCACGCCACTAGTATTTTTTACTAATGGCGCACCACGCAGTGCGCATTAGTATGGAACACCATGCGCCATTAGTATGCCTCCCAGGAGGCCATACGTAACCATGTGCTTTGTCATACTAATGGCGCACTATGTAGTGATGCGCTATTAGTATCCTTTGGCATACTAATGGCGCACCTTGAGGTGATGCGCCATTAGTATGAATATTAGGTTTTTTTTACTTTTCTGATTTTTGCATAGGTTACAAAATATATTATTGGACAGAATATAGACAGCAGCACACAGCAATAGCAGATTCATCTAATACAATAGAAGATTAGTCTCCAAATACAATTCATCATATTATTCTCCGAATTCAAAAGACCGAACAAAGATAAAACATTACAAGTCTCAAGACCGCGAGTATCGAGTTTGTCTTCACATTACAAGTCGATATCGATCATCTAAACTACCATCACATAGAAGAGAGCTGCGGTCATCACGATGAGCATCATCGCGATCAAACTGGTCTTCATCCGGTTCCTCCAACGCTCTCTCCTCTCTCCTGCTAGATAGCGGGCGTATCTAGATTCTGCCTTCGCCCTAGCACTACTAGGGAAAACCTTATACACAGAATGTTACCAGTAGCGCTTGTTAAAATGAGGTGCTATTGCTATTTTGCAAGAGCGCTGCTCGCGTAACTGCTGCTGATTAGCAGATAGCAAGATAGCGCCCTGCGTAAAGCGCTACTACTATAATTTCCACACCCTTCCGTGCTAGGTATAGTAGTAGCGCCTTCTATGGACAGCGCTACTACTATGGATTTTAGCAGCAGCTGCTTTTTCCTTCCCACGCCATGATTAAAGCTACTTTCACCTAACCCCGCCTGGCCTGATTCCTCTCCTCTGCTTCTCTCCCCATTCCCGACCCGCCCGCCACTGCCGTCTCCCCGACCCAGCCAGCCTTGCCGTCTCCCCGACCCGCCTCACCGTGCCTCGGTGCCGCTGTCTCCCGACCCGCCTCGCCGCCGTCTCCCCGACCCGCCGCCATTGCGTCTCCCCGACCTGGCCGCCTCTTGGCGCCTCGGTGTCGCTGCCTCCCCGACCCCATCTCTCTCCCGCCTCTGTAAGCACTCTCCCTTCCGATCCTCTCTCCTTCTCGATCCTCTTCTGCTTAGTATGAACCCTAGGTATTTAGTGCTAGTTAGTATGAACCCTAGGCTATTATTAGTGCTAGTTAGTTAATTACTTAGATGGTAATTAGGCAGTAGTTCATAGGTACTAATTAGTTAGTAAGAATTAGGTACTAATTAGGTACTAGAATATTTTTATTTATAGTATTATTTTTAGTAAGAACTAGTTGAATTAATAGAACTAGTTAGTAAGAACTTGTTTCTATTTTTTAGTTAAAGCAATTTTTCCCGCCGACGTGGACGATGCCTATCCCGCATCCTCGCTGCCGAGTCGGCGGAGGACTACACCTGCTGACCAGATCGGCCATGTCCGGACCTGGCTCACTGGTGGTACTAGGAGGCGCTACTACCGGGGCGCAGGTTGGTGAGGAGCCACTGCTCGTTGACCAACCTTGTTTGGTGGCGGTCGCGTGGCTGATGATTTATCCGAGGCTCGAGGACTCATGGAGGTGGTGCGCCACCGTGTCGATGAGGAGGACGCGACGTCTGGTCACTACTTGTTTGCGTTGGAGCATGTGCCGTTCTCCAATACCGGCAGTTCTCCGGGATCTCACCGAGCTATGATCCCGTGATGGTGCCTTCTCGTGGGTGTCAATGCCCGCGCCGATACCCGTCGTGTGCTAGAGTTTTAGTTGTATTAGTGATGTTATATGTATGACACTATTCGTGATGTATTAGTGATAATATTCGACGATGTACTGACGCATGAGATGATCTACTTTTGCTTATTGAATGCATGCTAATTTGAGTCCTATAAGATATTTTGAAATGTATATCTTGTGTTGCTCAATATCCAAGTGGCCGGTCATGTTTGCAGGTTATACCTTCGAGTGGCCTATGTTTTGCCGGAGTGTTGATTCATTTCCGTTCCGGCAAATTTCAGGCGCTCGATATGTCCTATTTTAGCAAAGGTCATGCCGGATTTTTCCGTGAATTTTGGCATGACTTGTGCTAGAATATGTAGGAAATATCGAGTGCCCCGGATTTGTGTGTTGAGTATCTTGGTAGTTGTCTTCGATCGATTTTCAATTAATGTTTTAACTATGAACATAGGAAATGTCGACGACGAGAAGGATTTTGGTATTTGCAACATCGCGAAGACGAAGCGCGCTGTGCGACGGAATCTTCCTAGATGATGATAGGCGCTCAAAGATCAAGTGGACGAGAACTTCAAGTGGATCTGATGAAGTCACAACGACAAGTCTTTTTTCGTAATTAAGGATGACATCTGCGCTCATTTGCTTCAACTTATATTTTTTACTATTCTACTAGCGTATCCCCGCCATGCAAGAGTTTTTGTATTGGATAAGATAGGTTTCAGTCATAGTATGGAGGAAAAGAAAGTTTACTTGAAGACCGAGCATGGTTATATTTTCCATGCGGTTATACAATTCAGACGACTACACCTATTTTGGATGCAAAACATGGCGAGCACTATGCAAGACTTATGCATTTGAGCCTCGATATGGTTATCACCTTTGATATTCGTCCGGAAGATGATATTGAAGGTAATACCGACATCGGGTCAATGTGCAAATGCCTCCAATTATACCATTATGTAAGTTTCTCAACCATATTTATGTCTTTGATATTGTTTATTCAAAATAATTGACAACTAATTTGTATTGTCACTTATTTCCGCAAGCAAACATGTCCGGTAGCTTGGTAGACAGGACCATATATCGTCTCCGGGCTGAACTCAACTGCGAGGAGCTCACCATTATGTTTCATGGCTTGAGGATCTTGATTACTTCAAGACAAATTTTCTTCCTGCATTTAGAAATCTTAGTACTGAAAATGTGCGACCCATAGTGTTCATAATGAACTACGGTCACATCCATTTAGGAAGGATGGTAAGATTTTTACTTTTTATCCTCATCGCATCTTTTCCATACATTATTTTTGAAGCTAAACTTCATTGCTAAGTATGTTACCATACGATGTTCTTCAATAGGGGCTCCCGACGAATGTTGTGCCTTATGGGATCGAGACTAAAGGTGTCATGAGTTTTATCAACTTACGGCCAAGATATCCTACAGCTTACTTTAGTGCATTCAAGATTAGCGACGGATGCTTAATATTGCAAGACTGGACCAAATATGTGTTGGGGGGCGCAGAGAAGTACTAGGGAGCAGCAACCAGAGACGCCTTCCACGATTAGGAGACAGGTTCATCTGCATGCTCCAACTTCATCTAGGAGGAGAGCTATACATGTTTTATGTTCTTTTACCTAAGAGAGAGTAGCGGGAGTGAGTAGCAGGAGTGAGTAGTTGGCTAGAAATAAGTTTCAGGATGATGATGTGCTACACTATTACTATGATGATAAAATAGCTAGTGTTCGTGGTAATGACTATGATGATTATTATTAGCTAGTGTTAGTGGTGATTAAATAAATAATGTTGATGGTAATGACCATGATGACGATTAAATATCTTGTCTTTGGCGGATTAGATTCAAGTGGAGGCAACATGTGGTGCACATCGAAAGTACTACTAATCCAAAGTAGATCAAGTTTGGATTAGTAGTATACTTTTGACATGCACCACATATTGCCTCCACTTGAACCTAATCCACCTTCATTTAATACACTGTTATGGACATAATGATGTAAACCTCATAACAGCTAGTATTGTACCAATATTTGTATGATGGCGCATAAATACACTAAAAATAAAAATTATAAAAAAATACTAGTAGCGATGGAAAGGAAACACGCTGCAAGTAGATAACTTAGCAAGAGCGCTGATCGAACAAGCGCCGCAGACTATTTGTATTAGCGAGAGCGCGTGATGGCACGCTAAGCATCGCTAAGCAATAACTATAGCGCCTTATTAGTAGCGTGGCTTCCCCGCTACTAGTAAGCACAAAACACGCGCCATCGCTAGGGTTTTCCCTAGTAGTGTAGTGGTGTACCTTTGTAATCATATTCTTTGAAACGGTGAACCTGTCTCCAACACTCCTCCCGCCGTCGAGACTCCGGGAACCTTACCCTTGTACACGACATACGACGGCATCTCTATGCACAAGCCAAACAACAAACAATACATAAGCAATATGTAAGTATGCAACAAAAGGATCGGAAGAGAAAAGCAAGACATTAATAGCACGATTCATGGTCCTACTAATAAATAGCATCGATTAAATCTAAGTTGAACGACTGTCCAAACCAAAGAGACATACGAATTCATTAAAGTTTAATTACAACATGAGCCAATCATTGTTTCAGAACTACACATTACTACTTTCGACTCGACTCATGGGACAGGAGCATGGATGAAGCCGCCGTCTGTCGTGATGGTCATGAAATCGCGGTCGTTGTTAGCCTGCATTTGTAGCACTCCGTCTATCTCACTGTTGGACGGTTGATATCTGAGGAAGAACTGCCTCGAGGTATGAAGGACATCTTGATGGATGATGTCCGCAAACTTTGACTGGATGCGAAAGAATTCTTGTCTGATGTCCGCGTCCTGGATTGTCGACAAGCTCGCGGCCCAATCTTTGAGATTATCTGGTAGCAGAAGGTGATGATGGTCCCTTACGATCGCCCGCATGTGATTGAGGGCATAGTAGGCATCCTTCTGACCGCCAGGTGGCTGCTTGACGCAGCAAAACTTCGTATTGTGGGAGAACATGTGCTTGCCGTACTTACGAACTGCCCTGGTGAAGGTGCCTCCAGATTTGCCGTAGCCGGGGAGAACATCATCAAGAACTTTCTTGATATTTGTGTAGTCTATCTTGGAGTCATGGTTCGGGTCGAAATACGTGGCCATGGAATATTTCCGGCTTAAGAGGATGAGTGTGCAATGTGTGTCACTACAGAGAACACGGAATGTTAGAAAAAAAAGAACGATCGAAATCTAAGAAATCATATGTTACGGGGCGGTTAAGGGATGACTTACTCGGGAAACTAAGCCACAAGGAAGTTATCCTTATCTGGGTTTGCCTGAATGATGCCTGTCGGTGTCAAAACCGGCGGATCTCGGGTAGGGGGTCTCGAACTGTGTGTCTAGGCTGATGGTAACAAGAGACAAGGGACACAATGTTTTTACCCAGGTTCGGGCCCTCTCGATGGAGGTAAAACCCTACTCCTGCTTGATTGATATTGATGATATGGGTAGTACAAGAGTGGATCTACCACGAGATCAAGGAGGCTAAACCCTAGAAGCTAGCCTATGGTATGATTGTTGTCATGGTTGTCTATCCTACAGACTAAAACCCTCCGGTTTATATAGACACCGGAGAGGGCTAGGGTTACATAGAGTCGGTTACAATGGTAGGAGATCCACATATCCAGACGCCAAGCTTGCCTTCCACGCCAAGGAAAGTCCCATCCGGACACGGACGAAGTCTTCAATCTTGTATCTTCATAGTCTTGGAGTCCGGCCGGTGATGATAGTCCGCTATCCGGACACCCCTAGTCCGGACTCCTCAAGAGCCTTTAACCAGCTTAAATGACGACGAGTCCAATACAGATATAGTCTTGGCGCTGCAAGGAGGGTTCTCTGCAAATTCCATATGTTTGCCGTAACAAAGCTGTCCGCTCCCTCACAAACATTGCGCCCTTGGCTTCCACGCACAATAATGGCCCTCTTCCACGCTGCCGCATCTAATGCGAAAAGCCGTGGTATCTTTTATTTTTACCCCCCACCAAGCAAATAATCTGTCTATAAGAGAGATAAGAATCCAGATCCAAATCACACCATCTTCCCTCTGTGAGTACTCATTGGAGCGCTTCTGACCTAAAACCCATTCCATCATGGACCGTCAACGCGGCTCCTCCTCTCTCGCTCCCAGCCCTCCGCCAGGAGATTGGAGGAGATGCTCGGTTCCGCACAACGAGCTGGTGAAGCTTCAGGCGGAGGGATATCTTCCTCTGGCCTTTATGGTCCCGGTTCGAGCCGGGCTGGCCACCTACAAAGGTGGGAAGCAAGCGGAGGCCACCCCTAGCCCCTCTAAAGGAGAGCGGGTGTGCCGGCCCCTATCGATAAGGGGCTCGGATTTCTGACATCCATTCCTCTGCGGGCTCTCGGAGTTCTACGGACTCAGCTCCATCACCTCACGCCCGCCTCTATTCTCGTGATATCTGGGTTTTGTAGCTCTTTGCGAGCTATTTCGGCATCGAGCCCCATTTTGCCTTCGTGGAAGAGGCTATTTTGCCTCGCACCCGCTCTCATGAGGGGTCAATATATCAAGTGGGCGGTGCCAAATATGGCGATCGCCGGACCGGATACCCATCCGTAACCTCAAGAAGGCGTCCAACACTACAAGAAATATGTCAACTTGTGACCACCACTATTGGTCATCGAAGGTCACAAATTTCCATTTGCGACCTTTTGTGACCAAAAATGAAGGTCAAAAGCTGGCCGTCATAAACCGACTATAGCGACCTTTCTTCCGAATGGTCAAGACGCTACGACCAAAATATTCCTCTTGTGGCGCTTTGGTCACCGGCAACCTCCCCTGTGCCACATAGGCATCCAAGCGTGGCAAGTCGATGTGGCACAAGATTCAGCCCGGTCCAATTCGGTTTTCTACATGGGCCTAGCCCAACAATTCAGCCTTTTTACTATATATTTTCTCTATTAATTTTCTCTAGCTGCATGGGCCTGGCCCAACAATTTGGCATTTTTGTTAGGTTTTTCCATACTAGGGGGCCTCGGCCTTTTTTGCAGTATATTTCTTTTTTTTTATTTTCTAAGGTTTTTTTGTTTCGCTTTTTAAACAGTCCAATGCTTGTGTGCTTGCCTTTTCCAGCCCAATTATTTGTCCAATATTAGAGCTCAGATTTTGAAAGAAATGTTTGCACAAAGTTGTTTCATATTCAAATCAGGAAAACTCCATGTCGAATTCAAATCATCCATCATATCACATCACATAACACATCTCCCAGGTTTACATAACACATCTCTCAGAAATACATTTACACATGTACGTATAAAGCAGGAATATAGTAGGAACGTATATGCATGTGTGCTTGCTTGACCGGCACATGCATCACTGTAGCAGCCAAACAAGTAGGCATCGTTGACGTCTACTCACAGCTTTCCTCGCACCAGAAAAAGAGTCAAAACAAAAAATATTAGATATAATATGACACCAGACCACAGATTAGTAACTATAAATCAGAAAGCATATCCTCATCACCCTAAAATAGTCCAGACCATCACAAAGAAGCCAAATACTATTAACTGATGATTAGTAGACACAAACATGATTCAGCCACATAATGGCTACCACAAGCAAAAGTGACTGAAATCCTGCTGTTTAGTGTATACAAGGTGATTGAAATCCTGTTTGTTTAGTACCACCGCCGTTGAACGAATCAAGAGCAAACACGAGTGAAGCTACCAAGACAATAAAACATTTATATAGTCAAGACTACCCGCTCGATTTTTGCAATAGTTTAGAAAAGAACAATGAGTTTTCAAGAAGAGGAATATGTGGCTAGAGCCTTTTTCGCTTGGTGAAGGTGCAGATGGTATGCACGCTTGTATTAACAAGAACAACAATGGGCGTTTTGTATGAGTAAGGAAAGCATAGATGATTTTTTTAAGATCCACAAACCCAGGCACAACAAGTTTTTTTTACTAGACTGTCAACATATATACAGTATTGCAATTATGTTTACAATCAGGTAGACACACTTGGCATATGCACAACAAAATAGAATCTGCCAACATCTGATAAGAACAAAGAACCTACCTTTTGGATTTGATTAAATTTCTCTCGGTGCTCATCCTCAAGTGCAACTCCACCGAGAACAACATCTTTTATTTGGCCTGGCAAGGAAATTAAAAAGCACCATTAGGAATGGAAAATGCATATGAGACAGCTATCTATCAAGCACTTGACTGAAACAACAAGAAATTGTCAAGCCTCTACCTCTAGTCTGGTACCAAATCCCCACAAAAATTAGAAAAACTGGAGACAATATATTATGAACATTCCATTCAAAAAAGGAGTAACTCAGTTGAAGTGAACACAACAGCAGTTTTTCTCATTGAAGTGAACACAGCAGCAGTTTTTCTCATTGAAGTGAACACAACAGTAGTAGTTTTTCTCATTGAAGTGAACACAACAGCAGCAGTTTGTGATGAGAAAAATGGCTAGATCATCATCTAACGCCCTCGATTGCTTGTTCAAGCAATCAATACCACAGCTATAATCTTTGTGGACTATTTGTGTTACATACTTGCATCTTTTTCAAAGGTGCAGGGAAATTTTATAGTACACATTGATGACAATAAACCTATGGACATTCTGCTCATCCAGAGAAAAATAGCAAATACCATATGATTACTCCAGCTTTATACTCCTCTTTTAGAGGTACAGATTATAGTTAATGCACCATGATGGGAGCTGTGTCCAGAGTATTTGCAAATGATACACCATCATGGAGTAGGATAACATGTTTTAGCAATACAGTTGTAGAGTAAACAAGCAAGCAATACAGAAGAATGCCCCAATTGTAGTCGCTCCGCATTTTATGACATGAGAGAGTTCATCCAAAACAACACATTAAAGAATTGGGGCATTCTAGCTAACAGAAGGAAGGAAACAGAGCAGCACATGCTACAATGGGGACCCATCATTATCACAAGACCACCCGGGAGGCAATTCATATGTGGAACAACTACGATTCAAGATTCCCCGGTGCAATGTAAATGATATGATGCCCAGCCACATACATAATCACTAACCAGCAACTACACTAGTTTAATGTGTTCGGCTGGCACCAGCAGTGAACCGCCTCAACAGTTTGGCACCCGCAGAGGCTGCTTAGAGAGTAGATAAAGTTGGTAAGGAAATCGGGCATTCAGACCGCTTCTTCTTCCGGCGAGGTTCCAGATCCGCTAGGGCATGTTCTCCACCGCGCCTTGTCGTCAGAGTACTGGGAAGTCGCCCTGGCCGACGCCTCCATCAGCTCCACCGTGTTGTGGGCGATGTGGCGCCGCCCAGCTTCACGCCACCGCCACCAGAGCCACAAAGAAGATCAAGCAGCTTATGCGCGCCATGGAAACAGGACAGCAGAGGGTAAGCTCATTGCCATATAGAAATGCAGTACATATATGGAAAGAAGAGCATACAATGCATGGGCACAGATCTAAGGAGCAAATCATGACAGGAACTTATAGATCCCCTGCAGTGACGTCCTTGGCCAGCGCGACGTCGATCCCCTGCAGTGAGGCGCGAGCGCGCGGCAGTGGCCGCACCAAGGCGCGTAGAACTCGACCATGACGTGGCGGCGGGCGGATCTGAGGGGATAGGGTTCCCGGAGGAAGCTGAGGAAGGGGTCGTCGCGGCCGGGGATCTGGAGCTCGAGAGGAGCGTGGGGAAGGGGGATGGGAAGTGAAATCGAGGTCGGAGACGCCGGATCTGTGCGTATGGGGTTGGTGTGATTGCAGAGGGGCTGGCGGGGAGGGAGGGACGAGGTCGGCGTCGGTGAGGAGGACGACGAGGTCGGCGGTGGGTGGGAGATGACGGGGAGGAGGTGGATCGGGAGGGGCCGGGGACGGGGAGGAGGAGGTGGCGGCGGCGGCGAGGAGATTGGGAGGAGTGAGGAGGGGTGCGATGGGGGAGGGGTTTGATCTAGGGTTGGGGGTGCGTGGGGTGTCTCTTTTTCTTTTTTCTTTCTTTTTTCTGTAGATGGATGGATGGATGGATGGATGGATGTGGGATGGAGAGATGGATGGATGGATGGACGCCATGTCATCGATCCGTGGGAAGAGCCCTGATTGGTTCGGAAGATCAATGATTTAAAATAGTTTCTAAGTACTAAAAAAAGGGGAATTTTGTAAAGCAACTATCAAAATATTTTGCAAAATGGCACAACTAAAATTTTCACTCAAGTTAGAACCCATTTTTATGGATGATCACCGATTTGCATGCATTTTTTATCTTTCTAGATATTCTTAATCATTTTCTTGTGGTAAAAATGGTTCTTTTTTGTGAAGAACCTACCAAATATTTGTTGTAAATTGGACCAAATCAAATTTCTAAAATACTAGGCCATATATAATGCACAATTGACAAAATGGTTGGGTGAAAAAAGTTTTGATCCACCTCTGATGAAAAAGACAAATTATCGTCGATTCAGCTGGAAACGGGTCAAATTTGAACTGTAGCTGCCTCATAGTTTGCTCTTTATTTTTTCCAAAAATCATTTCTAGGTACATAAGTATCTATTTAATCATAGAAACACGAAAAAAATTCCAAGATTCAACCACTAGCTAGGAACGGTCAAGCCCGCCGTTTTGACCGCATTTTGAAACGGGCATAAAAAATTCAAAAAAAATCAAAAAATTGGAAAACCTTCGCATTGTGTCATTATATGTGACCAAGTTTCCAGGAAAAATAATAAACTTGTAATACGGTAATTATTATTAAAAAGTGTTCTCAAAAATGAGCTATCAAGTGTGAAGATTCATGGCTTTCAAGCCAAATTATCAATCTTATGGCCACATTCATGGCATAGTTTGTTCAAATGATCTCATATTGTGCACAAGGGTGCATATTGTAATAGCAAACAATGTTGCCTAAGGAAGTTTTCATTTTCGTTGGACGAAAAAACCATTTTCCATTTTCTCGAAAGTGCCCTAAATGAGGTTTTTTGTGAAGGAACTACCAAATAATTGTTGCAAAATTGACCAAATCATTTTATAAAATACTAGGCCATATATAATGCACAATTGACAAAATGGTTGGGTGAAAAAGTTTTGATCCACCTCGATGAAAAGGACAAATTATCGCCGATTCAGTTGGAAACGGGTCAAATTTGAACTGTAGCTGCCTCATAGTTTGCTCTTTATTTTTTCCAAAAATCATTTCTAGGTACATAAGTATCTATTTAATCATAGAAACACGAAAAAATTTCCAAGATTCAACCACTAGCTAGGAACGGTCAAGCCCGCCGTTTTGACCGCATTTTGAAACGGGCATAAAAAAATCAAAAAAAATCAAAAAATTGGAAAACCTTCGCATTGTGTCATTATATGTGACCAAGTTTCCAGGAAAAATAATAAACTTGTAATACGGTAATTATTTTAAAAAGTGTTCTTTAAATGAGCTATCAAGTGTGAAGATTCATGGCTTTCAAGCCAAATGATCAATCTTATGGCCACATTCATGGCATAGTTTGTTCAAATGATCTCATATTGTGCACAAGGGTGCATATTGTAATAGCAGCACAATGTTGCCTAAGGAAGTTTTCATTTCGCTGGACTTAAAAAACCATTTTCCATTTTTCGAGTGCGAAAGGAGGTTTTTGTGAAGGAACTACCAAATAATTGTAGAAAAATTGACCAAATCATTTTATAAAATACTAGGCATATTTAATGCACAATTGACAAAATGGTCTGGTGTAAAATTTTTTGATCCACCTCTCGTGAAAAAGACAAATTTCTGCCGATTCAGCTGGAAGCGGGTCAAATTTGAACTGCAGCTGCCTCATAGTTTGCTATTTATTTTTTCAAAAAATCATTTCTAGTTACATAAGGACCTATTTAATCATAAATACATGGTTTGGTGGCGATACGTCGAGGTTTGGGCGGTGGCCGAGGGCCCCAACTCTAGAGCTGCCAGAACTCAAGATGCCCGCCAGATGGTCATCAAGTGACCATGGCGCCATGTGTTCCGGGCGGCCTAGGCATGTCTAGTGGGTTGGGCACTCCCAGGTTGGTGCTAGGAAGAAAATTACAACATAAGATTCTCACGAGGAGACCAATCGATGCTCAAACATGAATTAGCAGCCAAGTGTTTGATTAGCGATGGGAAATGTACATGGCTAATGGGCGTGCGTTTTGGCTGAGGATAATCAGTTACTAAGAAGACCGTTTTCACAAATTTTCAGCTCAAAAGGAGGAGCCTAGGTGGTACTTGCTTTGCAAACCACCACACTGGACATAAATACGAATGTTGAAGCTCGGCTCAAAATAATGAATGGATTGAGCTGGCATTTGGTGGAGGATGGTTATTTGGGCATAGGAAAGCATCAGTAGAAAATGGATACTATTTGGACATGCCAAAGTGGTACTTCCTTCACAAATTGTTACTCTGAATGAATAGGAAAATGAATATTTTTGAATTATTTTTGAACTAGGCAAGGAAGGTTTTTACATATTTGACGAAGATATGACCCAAAGAATTTATGAGATTTTTTTGGGAATTTTGGGAATGACAGAAATATAGGTTGCTTCACAACCTAGGGCAAAAACGCCACATGGACATGACACATAGGCAAAATCGATGAGGTGGCGCCTAGTCATAGCAACCCACCACAATTTACAATGCTATGACCATCTATATTGGTCGTTAACAACTAGAATTAAGGCAGCGGACTAGCGCTGTTTGCTTTATGACCTTTTCGTGTGAGGAAATTACGACCTTTCTGACCAAAATGGTCGCAATGGTTTAGGGTTTGGAGCCCCCCGAACAGCTTTTGACCAATTGGTCTGAAATGGTCGTAAATTTATGACCAATTCTTCGAGGGTCACTGACAGAAGGTCATAAGTTGACATATTTCTTGTAGTGGAAGACTGGCCTTCGGAATGGTTCTATGTAGAGGACGCTCCACTGCCGGACCCAGTTCGGATCGGCCTCCCGGAGTTTAGTGGGGCTCCTTTATGGAAACGCCTAAGCTGGCGCCCGCGGAGCCCTCAACTGGAGAAAGACAAGGGCGTCCACTATCTGATGGGCCGGATAAGATTGTTGGCCCATTCCGGATTGACCATGATTGGAGTCATGGCCACGTGCATACCGTGGGGGGTGCAGCCGCTGCAATACAGGGGCCACCCCATGTGGGATTTCAACGGGGAAAATGATGCCACCCGTCATGGCCGCAAAGGGCCGGAGTCGGCCGAAGATCTGGTGAAGATTCTGTCCGGCCTGTATAAGGGGGAGAAGGAAGACTTCCTCCAGACGAGCCCGTTGAATGGGTTCTCAATGAATAACCCTCGGAGCTGGATAAGCGGACGTTCATTTATCCGACCCGTGCTTTCAAAGGTAAGTACCTTACCTTATGGATATGACGCAGGAACTGCGCCGGACTGTGGAGAGCATACATAGTCCGCCCCACAACCCGAGGATCCGGAAGGTCCTTGATCCGCCTCCAAGAGGATCCGGACATAAAGGTGGAGCTAATTGACGGGTGTTCCACCAACTCAGATGGACAATGCTTTAGTCGCCATCACGGCCGACTACCCCGCCTAACCCCGGCTTCCTGTGAATATGACCAAGTCCGACACCATCATTTCATCCTTGCGCATTTCGACCACCGTATATAATGGTGTCTCGCAGAGGTGCCTTCAAGGCAGGAGGCCGAGCACACGGCACGACCAACAAGGGTCGATCCGCCCCGCAGTCAAGAGGAGGCGCGGGTCTAAACGTCACTGCAACGGTATAGCCCTCATCTAGTTATTTAGGAAAAGGATTTCCAGGAGGTGTATTAACGCTCATGACCTTTCCAGGAGAAAGAGCACTCGCCGGACGGTGTCCGAAGAGGTTGCCAATCAAGCCTCCGTCTGTCGGGCCCCAACACCTGCTCTGGAGGGGGAGGCGAGTGCAAGGAACGAGCCGGATTCTCCTCCAGTGGAGGATGCCGACCGGCTGTCCGCCACCAGGTTTGAGGTGGAGAGCGCCATGAATCACAGGCGTCGCCGGACAGTTCTGCGTGACACGTGTTTCTCCCTAGAGGCGTTGAATGCCTTTAACGTTGGAGAAGCGCACCTCCGTGCTGCTCGAGATGGTTTAACCAAAGCCACGGAGCAATATGTAAAAGACATACAGGTAAGAGATTTTAATGGTTATGTATGCCAGTAGCCCCCGAGACTTAAAGTAGTTAAAGTAACTAATTTAAGGATCATATAATTGGCAGGATCTTACAGAGAAGAATGCCCAATTGTCCCAGGAGTTGCAAGAGTGCAAGGCCCAACTTGAGGCCGCACTCGCTGCCGCGGGAGGAGACACAGAGACCCCTCCTGGTAATAAATTATTTCAAAAAGATAAGCGGTGTGTGGAGTGCGTGTAAGTCTGACTTTGATATTGCAGATGTTGCCGGATTGGATCCAGACAAGCAACACCTATTGCGCCAGCTGAAGGCCGGCGAGAGGGTGCTTATGAAGGTATAGCAGGAGAGGAACAAACTCCAGGATGCCCACACCCAGCTTGGGGAAGAGCTGAAAGGTGTTCGGGCCGAGCTGTCTGGCTCCGTGAAGGAGAATCAGCGGCTTCATCGCGGCATCTATGGTGAGTGCTTAAGCAAATTCTTTTGAAAAGAAGAGTTCGGCGAGGAAGCCTATTGACAGAAATATGCCTTGTAGGTGCGCTCACAGGTCGCCCTGTGAAGAAAATGCCCGTTTCGACGGGTGACCAACTTCCCAAGCTGGTGCAACTGTCGAACGTATTCGGCAGGCGATGAGTGGTGTCGTCCAGACCCTATGGCCATCCGTCTCCCTACCCGAGGGCCTTGGAGAGCTTATGGAGAAGCTTGTGGAGTACGGCAGCGCTCCGCTTATGGAAGATATCGGCCTGCCGTCAAGGTGCCAGGGAGGCCTGGGCCTTGGTGAAGACGCGGTACAAGAAGGCGGATCCAAACCACATGGCCGAGGTCGGACCTGTGGGGCCCGATGGGAAGGAGATCCCCGTGAGCTTAGTGTACGGCCAAGTAGAGTTGGCCCTAAGTATTCCTAACGGATCAGAATTAGACAAATTGTTAGACGGGATTGAGGAGGAGTACAGTCAGTCAATGTGACTATGTATTTAAAATGACATGTAAAATGCCTTCTAGACGGATTGTAGATCATTTGTCTTTGCCGACCTTTTTGCTTCGACCTCGGGACCCTAGAGTCCGGAGTGTGTCCGAATACCCTCTCGGTTATGACAAAACCGGGGTATGCATGGAAACCAGGCGTAGGGGCCATTAGTGCTTTATCAGACAAGTGCCCAACTAGTTATGTTATATTACATGGTTAGTAAGAAACATCTTCTAGGGAGAATAGTTCCGTTAAGGGTTCCTTTCCCTGGGAGGCATGCCCTAAAGGGCATGTCCAAACTGCAAAAAAAGCAGGAAAACATCTAGGGACAGATAGATAAATATGTAAAAAATCGCCTTTTAAGTCACCGACCGAATATTCTCTTAAGAACGCTAGCTTTCGGCTTCACCCAGTCTGAGGTACACATCCGGCTGACCCGGCAGTAACAATCGCAAAGGTGCTCCCTTTACCTCCTAGCCGAACAATTGGGAACGCAGGGGTAAGCACAGGAGCCAGGCAACCCAGCTTGGCCAAAACTTAAGTCATATCGATGCATATAATGGTGAATAAAAGGTACATGTGGAAGTTTGACACATGTGCTGGGCATGAAGCCCTGATAAGTAAGCTTCTAGTAAAGAAGCCCCCAGGTATAATGAGTGCAGATAGCACATCAAGTGTGTGCGAACAATGCGCAAATAGGCCTCTAAGGGCTTTTATGAAAAAGGTGAGAGAAAGGAGAGAAATGAAAAGACGGCTGAAGTGTAAAAATATGAACAGAGGAAGGAAACGAACTCTTAGTCCGGCGCTAGGCGTAAAATCTTTGGAGGCGGGCCGCGTTCCTTGGGTTCGGCTCGAGTCGGTTGTCCGACGCATTTCGCAGACGGTATGCTCCGCCGATCAGGACTTGGTCGATGATGAAGGGACCCTCCCATTTGGGCTTGAGTTTGTCCTTTTTCTTGTCCGGCAGGCGTAGAACTAGTTTGCCAATGTTGTAAGTTTTGGCCCGTACTTCTCTGCTTTGATACCTTCGAGCCTGCTGCTGATAGAATGCGGAACGGGCCTTTGCCACATCGCGTTCTTCCTCCAATGCGTCCAAGCTGTCTTGCCGATCCAGCTCGGCTTCTCTTTCTTCGTACATGCGCACTCGAGGTGAGTCATGAATTATGTCGCAGGCAAACCGCCTCTGCGGCCAGATACCATGAAAATGGTGTGAAACCGATAGTACGGTTTGGCGGGTCCGCAGCCCCCGTGAGCACGGAGTCGAGCTCCTCTACCCAAAGGCGATTAGATTCCGTAAGGACCGCACTAGTCCGGGCTTGATGCCGCCATTATCGCACCATTTGCTCGCTCAACTTGACCGCTGGTTTGAGGGTGATAGATCAAGCGTAATCGAGCTTAATGCCCATATTTTTGCACCGTAGTTTGACCTCGCCGGCCGTGAAGTTCGTGCCGCTATCGGTGATGATGCTCGGGGACGCCATAACGTGTACTACCCGGATATGAATTCTATAACTGGTCCGCATCGCCGCTTTAAGCGGCTTGGCCTCTATACATTTGGTGAATTTGTCCACCATGACCAATAGGTACCTTTGCTTGTGGGTTCCCTTTAAGGGGTCCAACCATGTCAAGCCCCTGCATCATGAACGCCATGTAATGGGTATGGTTTTGAGGGCGGTAGGCGCATATGGCTCGATTAGCATAGAGTCGACAACCAACGATCTTTGGACTAAGTCCCGAGTATCCGCCGGGCCGCCGGCCAATAAAATCTGACGGAAGGCCTTGCCTACAAGGGCCTGAGCTGCGGCGTGGTGTCCGCCTAGTCCGGCATGAATTTCAGCCAGAAGGTTTCGCCCTTCCTCTTCGGAGATACACCTTTGAAGGACTCCGGTGGCGCTTTTCTTATAAAGTTCTCCCTCGTGGACCTTGTAGGCTTTAGATCGCCGAACTATGCAGCGGGCCTCATTTTGGTCTTCGGGAAGTTCCTGCCTAATTAAGTAGGCTAGGAATGGCTCTGTCCACGGGGCAATTACTGCCATTATTTCGTGGGCTGAAGGTGTTATTTTGTCGGCTGAGCAGCCGATTATGTCAGATTGTTCTGTGTTGGGTAGTGCGGCTGCTTCCGGATTGTTATTTCCGGACTCCTCTTCCCATAGTACGAATGGCTTAAAGAGCCGTTCCAGGAAGATGTTTGGAGGGACAGCGTCGTGTTTCGTGCCGATGCGTGCCAATAAGTCAGCTGCTTGGTTATTATCCCTGGCTACATGGTGGAATTCGAGTCCTTCGAACCGAGCTGACATTTTTAGGACAGCGTTACGATAGGCTGCCATTTTCGGATCCTTGGCGTCAAAGTCTCCATTTACTTGGGATATTGCAAGGTTTGAATCCCCGCGCACCTCTAGGCATTGAATGCCCATGGAGATTGCCATCCGGAGGCCATGTAGGAGGGCCTCAGATTCGCTGCATTGTTGGAGTCCGTACATTATCTCGAGTACGATTGGATCAGATCCCGGTTGGGGACGTCAATACGATGCCAGCCCCAAACAGGCCAACATTTTGGAGCCGTCAAAATGCATAATCCAATTGGAGCATGCGCCGCACTTTTAGGGAGTTCGCTTCATCCATTCAACAACAAAGTCAGCCAAGACCTGCTACTTTATGGCTCGCCGAGGTTTGTAAGTTATATCGAAAGGTAATAGCTCAATAGCCCATTTTGTGATCCTCGCCTGTCGCGTCATGTTGTTTATAATGTCGTTGAGGGGCACTTCGAGGCCATCAAGTTATCGAACACTCTTGAAAGTAGTGTTGGAGCTTCCGGGATGCCATGAACACCGTGTACGCTATCTTTTGATAGTGCGGGTAACGGGACTTGCAGGGGGTTAAGACAGTGGATACGTAGTACACTGGGTTTTGAAGAGGGAATTTATGCCCTTCTGTTTCTCGTTCGACGACGAGCACCGCGCTTACAACTTGATGTGTTGCCACGATATATAACAACATTGGTTCGCCCAGGTTAGGCGCAGCTACGACCGGATTTGTTGCCAATATGGCTTTTATTTCTTCGAGTCCGGCGGTGGCAGCATCCGTCCATTCAAAGTGTTCGGTGCGCCTGAGGAGGCGATAGAGTGGCAGTGCCTTTTCTCCCAAATGGGAGATGAAGCGACTTAAGGCCGCCACGCATCCAGTCAATTTTTGTATTTGTTTGAGGTCTTTTGGAATATCCAGCTGTGACAGAGCTCGGATCTTGGCTGGGTTTGCTTCAATTCCTCTACTGGATACAATGAAGCCCAGGAGCTTCCCGGCTGGTACGCCGAAGACGCATTTTTCCGGATTCAGTTTGATGTCATATGCTCAGAGGTTGTCGAATGTGAGCCTCAAATCATCTACTAAAGTTTCGACGTGTTTGGTTTTGACGACTACGTCGTCTACGTATGCCTCTACTATTTTGCCGATCTGGGTAGCCAGACATGTCTGAATCATGCGCTGATATGTTGCGCCGGCGTTTTTGAGTCCGAAGGGCATCGTGTTAAAGCAGAATGGTCCATATGGAGTGATGAATGCCGTTGCGACTTGGTCCGCCTCCGCCATCTTAATTTGATGGTAGCCGGAGTATGCGTCAAGGAAGCACAATGAATCGTGCCCTGCGGTAGCATCGATTATTTGGTCGATGCGGGGAAGGGGGAAGGGATCCTTTGGGCAGGCCTTGTTGAGGTCTTTAAAATCGACACATAGGCGCCAGGATTTATCCTTCTTTGGTACCATTACCAAGTTTGCTAGCCAGTCCGGATGTTTGATGTCTCTGATGAATCCGGCTTCCAGTAGTTTGGCTAGCTCCTCTCCCATTGCTCGTCTTTTGGGTTCGAAAATCGCCAAGAGCCTGTTTGGTGGCTTGAATCCCTTTAGGATGTTGAGGCGTGTGTTCGCTAATCTGCGTGGGATTCTGGCATATCCGAAGGGTGCCGTGCAAAGATGTCCCAATTTTCCGAAGGAATTATCATAGTGGCGTCTACATCGGTTTAACCGTGCCCGATGGAGGCCGCTTTTGTTGGGTCCGTTGGATGGACTCGAACTTGACTATTTCGTCATTTGGTTTGAAGGAGGTGGACTTGGATCTCTTATCGAGTATCACATCATCCCTATTCACCGAGAGCGCAGCGATGATTTCCTCTGCAGCTAGGGCTTGGATAGTGCCTCGTGGCTAATGCGGCTGTTTTGTTTTCGCGCGAGTGTCGTGGTCCGGATCACTAACGAGAGTGATTATTCCGCCGGCCCGGGCATCTTAAGCTTCATGTACCCGTAATGGGGTATGGCTTGAAAAATTGTGAATGCCTCCGTCCTAATATAGCATGATATCCATGCTGAACGCTGCCACTTGAATGTGACCTCTTCGACCTGTAATTGTCCGTGAAATAACACCACATCAAGTGTGATTTTTCCAAAGGCAGCGTGCTTCCGGCTAGGGATTATTCCTCTAAAGGTTGTGCTGCTTCGCTCAATGCCGCTCCAGTCAATTTCCATTTTTGAAGAGTTTCCTCGAGATGAGGTTTAATCGCTGCCGCCATCCATGAGTACCTTGGTAAGGCAAAAGCCGCCCACTATCGGACCGAGGACCAATGCGGCTGGTGCTCGGGCTGTTCGAATTTAGGTTAAATCGCTAGCGTTGAAGGTGATGGCCGTGTCGCTCCATGGATTTGTTGTTGCTACTTGGTAGACTTCGCGAGGCTGCGGATTGTTCGCTTCGCATATTATGTGATGCGAAAGTCTCAAGACTGCTGACACCGTCTTGGTCTTGTTGGAGTGGCTCTCCGGGGCTAGAAGCTCTTCGCCACTTTTGGCCACTGCCTTGAGATCCAACATGCTCAAGGCTATGTGTTGGAGTGGCGCTTTCAGATCTTGTGAATTTTACAGGTCCGCCGAGCCATCCCTCCGAAGACGGTTCCGTGCCCTTTATGGGGTATTTGCTTTTGGTTTTTATACTTGGTGCCCGAGTGTGATGCACCCTTACATTTCGGACTAGGGTTGTATTGGGGCGGATTGTCCCAAAACTTACTTTCGGTTTTCGGAACTCTCCATCGCACAAGATTTTCAGACTATGGACGCCAGATCGTGGCGTGTAATTTCGCGACGACTTATGGCGCTCAATATTCCTAAATCCATGCAATTGTTGCAGAAAATTGAAATTGCGTTTTCCTCACGGCAGTCCTTTATCCTGTCCATAACAAGGAGGAATCTGGCCCAGTAATGATGTACTGTTTCGGCGGGCTCTTGCCGGATTTGAGATAGATCGCATATGTCTGGGTGGGTGGGTGGAATTAAGTCTGGAACCCTGCCCATCTCGAGACTCAAGGGCCAGAAAGTTTCCGAATTTGGAAGCTTGGATTGCTGGACGTTGTCCAACGAGTCTAGTCCGATGCCTAACTTTAGGTTCAGTGCTTGATCGACGTCCGTCCCTCCGCGGAAATCCGGCATGGAGGATTCGGGAGTCCGGACATGACTAGTTTTCAATACAGAAGAAGATTCACCGCGTCGTTCCTCTACCACCGCAACGTGGTGGGTCAGCTGGGGAGAGTTAATCTCTCTCAGATTGGTTTTAAGCCCAATCTGATTGTAGTCTGTAGCGACTCCCAGGGCGGTGATGCGGTCCAAGAGCTCGTTTACGGACCAGAGCTCTATTGGATCCAGCTGCTCGGCGAATTCCGAGTTGACGTGAAGATTATTTTCGATGACCCAAGAGGTCGTCATTGAAGCGGTGGCCGAACAGGCGGTCATAAGAAAACCACCAAGCCGGATAGTTTGGCCGGCGGCCAAAGCTCCTTTGGTGATGGTTCCGTCTTTAAAGACGGGAAGAGGCATCCTTCCTATCGGTGACAAAGACGAGGAACTCTCAATGAAAGCACCAATGTCGGTGTCAAAACCGCGGATCTCGGTAGGGGTCCCGAGCTGTGCGTCTAGGCGGATGGTAATAGGAGACAAGGGACATGATGTTTTTACCCAGTTCGGGCCCTCTCGATGGAGGTAAAACCCTACCCCGCTTGATTGATATTGATGATATGGGTAGTACAAGAGTGGATCTACCACGAGATCAAGGAGGCTAAACCCTAGAAGCTAGCCTATGGTATGATTGTTGTCATGGTTGTCTTCCTACGGACTAAAACCCTCCGGTTTATATAGACACCGGAGAGGGCTAGGGTTACACAGAGTCGGTCACAATGGTAGGAGATCCACATATCCGTATCGCCAAGCTTGCCTTCCACGCCAAGGAAAGTCCCATCCGGACACGGGACGAAGTCTTCAATCTGGTATCTTCATAGTCTTGGAGTCCGGCCGATGATGATAGTCCGGCTATCCGGACACCCCCTAGTCCAGGACTCCCTCAATGCCTTCGAGGTGTGAACTCGCGACTTAGCGGTCCCCAGCGCTGCTCAAGAGCTTGGCACGCATGTAGAAGGGGTCGACTATCACGATGTCCGGGGTCTTGTCTCTAATGATCCGCATCTCCATACTCAAATAAAACAGCCGAATGAAGGTGTAAAGTGCGATGAAGGTTAAACATAGCAAAGATGTCATCAAACCGCAGGACGATCGTACCTCGATGTCGCCATCCACAAAGCACTTTCCTCCGCACCTTGGCCACGAAAACCGGTATGCCACATCATTCTCTCTCGAGACGCCGCTTCTCCAAAGAAAGAACAACATCATGCAGACTCCGCATAGCACCGGTTGCAAAGATTGAGCATATTTGTTCGGTAGCATCGCCCAACCCACCACATGCACCTCCTCGAGATATCCTTAGGTGAAGGTGGCCCGCCCCGAGCACGGATCGAACTTCGGTGCGGATGGCTCACACCGGCGCCCTTGTTAGTCTTTCGTTTCCGTCCCTTCTTCTTGATCTGCTGTAATGGGACCGAGTTCTGCTCACAGACCGCCTTCTTGAGTGTGTTGGGGATGATAATATTTCACACCTCAGCTATCTGAGGCTCGGTGAAGGCGGGAGCTGGAGGCGTCTCCTGAGAACTAAACGCTAGACGACGCCTGTTGCAATTGGATTTCTCTGCCGTACCAGCTAGATCGCGGGAGTCTTGGTTGGGTTCTTGAGAAAGAGGCCCGCAGAACTCGTCAGCGTACCCATGTTTGGCAAAGTACTTATCAACGTTGGTAAATGTACCGTCGTCGTTGTCATCGTCGTTCGGATCTTGTGCCATATGCATGTCCAGATCCTGTGCCATAGGGATGTCCGGCAGGTCTGGTAGCATTGCGGCGTTCTTGCCATGGCTTGGCGCCGCACGATGGCGGTCTTGTGCGTGGGGTGGTGTCCCCGCCCCAAACGAATCCGCTCTTCACCAAAGCAGGGCCAACTTACGCAGCGCCGAGGGTCATCTCATCTTCTTCGTTGGCCCCAAAGAGTCGAATCGGAGGTAACAGATCGTCGCAGCTCGGCAAAGCACCAACCACTTCAACCCTATACATGTGGGTGGCATCGATTACCGTGGAACATGTGGTTGCCGGTTGAACGATTACGCCCTTGGCAACATCGACCAACTCGCCGCCCACGGCGCAAAAGAGTGCAAGGAACGTCGGCGGCGCCTGCGAAAACATGTAGGGCGCCGGGGATGCCCATCAAAGGCAAGGAGATGAAGTTATCGGCCGAGAGGCTTAGTTATCGTGATCTTTGTCGAGCTCGGCTAATGTCGAGGCACCACCAACGGCGGGCGTGTAATCGACGGAGGGGCCGCTATCGACGAGGTGCCGCCGGGCGACACCCGGTGCATTAAGCTCCAATGCGCGTTGCCGCCGCCGGAGACACGAATACCGCCTCGCCGGAGACACAACGGCGCGCACGACGCCGCAGGCGAAAGGTTGGTCGTGAAGCGGGAACCGGGATGCCTCGCTGGCCGCCCGCAATCCACGCCGTCGACCATGAATCAACGTAGGCACCATGGAGTTGAGCTCGCTCCCGCTTGTTGTTCCACTTGCTCTTGGACAAGTTCCGAATCCGCGCCACTTGTGCCTTGAGTGCTTCAACCTCGCGCGACTGGCTTTCCGAGCTGGTCTTTTTCTCCTTTCGCCCACCAGCGGTATACTATGACGACCATTTTGTGGACAAGCATTTGCCGGCCAAACGACCAACTCACATCGGCTTACTGAGCTTATCCTTGTTTTTCATTACGTTCAACGCCCTATTTAAAGGGGTGTCGAAAGGGGAGCTCTGAGACGACCCCGCGCTACTGCTTTCAGTGTCCTGCGGAAGGAACGTGAACCATTTAGAAATATTGGGGATTAATTTGAATGCAACCATATGAAGATAATTACGCGGGGGTGTATTCCTTACCAGAACAAGCTCGAGCGCCTTGATCTTCGGATCCGTGGTAAGCTCCTTTGTTACCGGGTCCTCCTTGTACCGGGCCCTAAGAAAGTTCCTGGTCTTCTTGTCATGGTATTTCTCGAAGCGGGGCGGTAGGCCTTGCTCGGCACGCTTCGCGTCCTCCTTGTCCCATATAGGCTCCGCCACTCTGTAACCGCCGGGACCGAGTTGGTGGACCCCTAAGTTCAACTGCCGCATTTATTTCCACCACTGACTTGATTCGAAGGTTGCGCTGCTCTCGCACTTGATCTTGAACTCCTTGTACTCATCTTCGCTCATCAAAGGATATTTTGCCTTGATCTTGTCATAACTATCACCTTTTTCAATCATTGCCTTCACCGTGCTTCTCCAAGTAGACAGGGCCGTGCTCATCCTCGTAGGGCGGCACTGTTCACTTTATTCCCTGAGAGGCGTGTGTTTGCAAACTCAGCGGGGAACTTGTATCGTTCATGCAGCTTCGTGAAGAGGAGGCTGCACAAATTCCCTCGGTCCTTATGCCTTAGGTTCTCGGTGTTGATCGGGACGGTGCTCCGGAGAATGCACCCGACCTGAACCGAGTACCCCTTGACAACTTGTTTGGGCGCCGTCGGATTCCCGTCAGAGTCCACTTCAGTAAATTCCTCCCTGACGGTGCCGAGCACGCTCGGGCGGCGGTCCTTCCGTTGCCTCTTCGGTTGGCTACCATCTATGCGTGTGCCGCCATCATCAGTGGTGGCATCCTCGGCGGCGCCATCAGTGGTGTCATCCCCGACGCCACTAGGTGTTGTGTAGTCAGGATCAGTGTCTTCCGCAGCGTCCTCATAGCGGTGATGTTCTTTCTCCAACTCCTGGGACAGCTCCCAGAATTGCTTGTCGCCCGAACCGCCGGCCTCATCGTTGTAGGCCATGTTTCGCTCTAAATAGGAAAAATGTTTGGTCAAAAAGTTGGTTATTGTCAAGGAACAAGATCATGGTCTCATCATTTAGGGTTTGTCGACACCGAGACATCCTAAAAGCTAAGCTTTTATCATTTAGGGTTTGTCGACGCCGAGGCACCCTAAAAACCTAAGCGTACATCATTTAGGTTCTCATCGACACCGAGGCATCCGGGGCAGCCAAGTTAAGTTTTCATCATTTAGGGTTTATCAATGCCGAGGCACCCTAGGTTGGGCCTAATCACTTGGCACTAATCACTTGGCTCTATTGCCACCTACGTCGGGTTTATCATCTAGGGTTTATCGATGCTAAGGAGAGTTCTATGTTGGGCCTAATCACTTGGCTCTATTGCCACCTATGGTTTAATGCAGCAAGAATGGCGGGGCAGTTGATCCTACTTAACTAAGTACTAAGATACCCCGGCCCATGCATTAGTCGCGAGTACCCCATATGTCCTATTTTTAGCAAAGTCATGCTAAAATTCACGGAAAATTTCAGCATGACCTTTACTGAAAATAGGACATATGGAGTACCCGAATTTGCCGGAACGGAAGTTAATCGACATTCCGGCAAACTCAAGGGCCTCTCGGGGTACCTGCAATATCATCACGACACAATGGTCAGAGACAAAACCCAGCAAACTAGCAAGATGATCATCATCTTTGCAAGTCATTACTTGTCAAATACAGAAGAAGGAACAATTTATGTGTGACATAGCTAGCCCATACAGAAGAAGCAACACCCTGCACTAGCCTAAAAACAAGTGAAGTTTCAGAACAACTTTATAAAATCAGAGAAGTTGCTATGTTTTTTCTACTGCTAGGAAAAACATCACTCATTGGAAATGAAAAGCTCAGTACCAGCATTTTGAACTTTGAAATGAAATACAGTAGTAGTATTAGTAGTATATGGAGTAGTATCTTGTCTGTGTGCTATCTGAAGCAGAGCATGGAAGCAAGGTTTTCCTCAGAGACTGCAAAAGCTATGTTTTTTCTCAATTCAGATATCTAACCACAAAAACTGGATATCTTGTCAGTAAAACAAATAAACTCAAATTATGAGGCGAGATAAAGCTGCATAGGTATGAAAAGAAGTAGTCTGCGCTGTCAAAATTCAGAGACTAATTACCGTTAGACACATCAGCTATTTCGGTGTCACTAGGTTCAGCAGCAATGTCATCTTTAATCACATCACGAGATTTAACAATTCTAGAAGACTTGTCTTCCTCTTGATATCTTGGAACTAGAAACTCACAAACATCTTTAAAGCCTGAATTTTTTTCTGAATGAACTCTTCCGTTGCAGCCACAAGATTGGCAGCATGTTTAAGTTTTACGACACTCATCCTACCATAATCCTACCATAATCAGTACTAACTCCCTCCCCTTGCACCCTGCAATTTATGCTAACCAAGCACCTGCATCTACAGATGCTCCATCCACTTATGCAGAATAGAATCGATCACACAAGGCACAAGGTTAAGCAGAATAGAATCGATCACACACACATACACGAGAAATTTGCACTAAAAACAATGGCTGGACAAAACACATAGTGGAGGCACGGCCCGAGCGTAGTGGAGGCGCGGTCGCGGTGTATGCTGCTACTTTCATGGTCGTCGTCATGTTCGATCTTCGGGTCGCCGTACTTGTCGAAGTCTTGCTCATTGGCTACTCCATCCATTCCGATGATCTTCCTTTTGCCTCTCCTCACGACAACACGACTGGGCTTTGACGGGTCGGTAATGAAGAAGCATCGGTCCACTTGGGAAGACAGTACCCATGGCTCATTTTTCGCGGTGACTTTTGCGCCCGCGGTCTTGGATTTGGCTTCGGGTATAACCGGCGGATCTCGGGTAGGGGGTCCCGAACTGTGCGTCTAGGCGGATGGTAACAGGAGACAAGGGACACAATGTTTTTACCCAGGTTCGGGCCCTCTCGGTGGAGGTAAAACCCTACTCCTGCTTGATTAATATTGATGATATGGGTAGTACAAGAGTAGATCTACCACGAGATCAAGGAGGCTAAACCCTAGAAGCTAGCCTATGGTATGATTGTTGTTCATCCTACGGACTAAAACCCTCCGGTTTATATAGACACCATAGAGGGCTAGGGTTACACAGAGTCGGTTACAATGGTAGCAGATCTACATATACGTATCGCCAAGCTTGCCTTCCCCGCCAAGGAAAGTCCCATCCGGACACGGGACGAAGTCTTCAATCTTGTATCTTCATAGTCTTGGAGTCCGCCGACGGTGATAGTTCGCTATCCGGACACCCCTTGTCCAGACTCCTCAAGAGCTCTCTAACCAGGCTTCAATGACGACGAGTCCGGCACGCATATTGTCTTAGGCATTGTAAGGTGGGTTCCTCCTCCAAATAATTCATAGAAGATTTTGAACACCAGGATAGTGTCCGGCTCTGCAAAATAAGTTCCACATACCACCATAGAGAGAATAATATTTACACAAGTTCAATCACCGACGATCTCGTAGCATGACGCCACACCACGGCCAAGCCTTTATTCAATTGTTTTACTATTCCACCTCGGTAGCGTTTAGCTAAGAGGTTTCTTGGCGTGTCTTGTCAAAGCGTAGATCGTGTCCCTTATTCCGAGATTCTCATTAATACGGGCGGTAACCCAACCGCGCCCGTTGGCATGCCCTCCATCGAAGGCGAGTCCCAAATGGTCACGGGGGCGGCTCTTGGTATTCAACCCCTTTATAACGAGACCAAGACATGTTCCTTTTCTTCAATCTCAATCGAATCCGCCCCTCGCCTCGAGTTCCAACACCCAAGGCTCCAGATTCAGGTGCTTCGGACCTTCGACAATGTCCGGCTCCGACCTACAAGGCCGGTGGATGCCTTCTTCCGTCACGGAAGAAGATGTGCTAAAGCTGAGAGACGCCAGGTATCTAACCGGCGAAATTTCGCATAGGCTGCCTGCCCAAGGGCAAGTCATTCCTACTCCCGAGCCTGGTGAGAGTGTGGTGTTCGTGTCTCACTTCCGTCGGGTTCTAGGCTTCCTGACGGACCCCTTCATGAGGGGGCTCATGTTTTATTATGGGCTGGAATTCCATGACTTGGATCCGGAGTCCATCCTCCACATCTCATCGTTCATTGTTGTATGCGAAGCCTTCCTCCGCACTACCCTCACTTCGGATTGTGGCTCAAGACCTTCAACCCGAGCCAAGATGATCGAGGGGCGGCAAGCAGAAAGCGGAGGGGCGATTATAAGCAAGAGGGTCGACGCCCATGGCCCGAGGGCTTTTTTCAAGAGGAGCTTGGTTTGTGGCAACAGAGTGGTTCTACATCACCGCCTCCTGTGGGCACCAAATGGGTGGCACCGCCTGCCTTTCGCTCGGGCCCTCCACAACGGCTGGCGTCGTGGGTCAACAAAGGGCTTGACTGGGGGCCGTCCAAGGACGTACCACTATTGCAGGGCCGTATTCGAGACCTCCAAGAGAGGGAGATCAATCTGGTTGTAGTGGCGCAGGTCATGCTGATTCGGCGCCTTCTGCCCTGCAAACATCGCCCCCTCCGCCTGTGGGAATTCAATCCAGAGGGACTGGGAGCTCTCCAACACTTCATGGGTGCGACGCCCGTGGAGATGTATAAACTGTTCTTCGGATCACAAGAGATGTGTCCGGACTTGACCGAGAATGTAGGTCTGAGCTGCAATCGCCCGGATACTCAAGTAAGTAGTCATGTGCCCGGACATGCTATCCGTACATTTATCATAAACTTGCCCTTTAAAGAGTTGTCCCTTGAAAAGGAATGGATAGCAAAAGCAAAACTAATAAGGTGTCCAGCCCCCCTCCCTGAGACCACGCCGGATCCTGTGTTAACCAAGATGCTGGAGGCTGCGCCTTCAGAAGAGGGCTAAGGGGGGAACAGGAAAGCTACCACCTCCGCTAAGGAGGCTCTCAAGAAAGGGGGGATCAAGAATCCCTCCCTCCAGGGGGAGAAGAGGACCGCTTCTGAAGATCCGGAGGCCAAGGCCTCAAAGCGGGGGAAGAAATCTTCACCAGAGGGTCCTGCGCCGGGAGGAGCCCCGGCCGCACTATTTCCCCAAGGTAATCAGCCCTCCAGCGAGCCGTAAGTAGAAAGGGGAGTTTTGTAATAAAGGACATCCTTGTTTTTATTTCTGAAGATAAACGAAGTTATTACCTTGTAGTTCGGATCTCAGCCCTTCTCAGCAGAGCTCATCTTCGGGGGATCTTCGTCCGAGATGATGGAGAGCGAACGCCCATCTATCGTGACCGTCAGTAGGGCGGACGACCCGAGGTGTGGTTCGCACCAACCGTGTACGGTCGGAGGAGTCAAGGATCTACTCGGCGAAGCGTTTATCGAGAAGATCACCGTGACGTTAATGGGTACGGTGATTGAAAGGATTTCATCCGCCGAGAGCAGGTTGTATGAGGCCGCCGAAGTTTATCGACGGGTTTGAGGTACGCAAAATGATATACCTTCCGACAGTTTTGCATATAGAATGCGCTCAGATAGATAGTAGCCCTCGAGACTCGACACGTTGTCAAAAGCGACAGCGCGTCGAGGATCATAATCTCGCCAGTAAGATGTCGCCTTCCTATACTGGTGGCGGAGCGTTTGGTGTCCAGCCGGACCGATAGATTTGCCGAATCGAAGCGGCAACTTGACGCTATGGATGCGACATCGCTGGTCCATAAGCTTACTTGACGAGTCACAAGGTATGTGGCTTCTCCGCGACACTGGTAAGGGAGCTTGACGCCTGTGTTTTACAACATGTATGCTTAATGCAGATGGTGCCGCTGCTATGGAGGACCTTCAGCAGAGCTCGCCCGAGCCAAGGAGCAAGCCGAAAAAAGTAATGCGGCTGCTTTGAAGGCGGCCAAGAGCTAAAGTCAACAGCGCTGCTCATCGCCGAGCAGGAGGAAATGGCCGTGAAGCTGAAGGATGCTACCGACCGCTGCGAGTTTATTGAAAGAGAACACCGAGTGGAGCAAGAGGACGTGAAGAAGGCCACCACCGAAGCCAAGGATGCCCGCTCCGCGATGAGAGCTATAAAGGAGCTACGTCAAGCTGGGGATATTGCGGCTGGAAAGCCCTTTCTACTGCGGAGGAAGTTCACGGATCCGAAGTATGCTCAGTTGGGCCAGCTGTGGGGTGCGGAGGATTCTTATCTGAATTTGGCGGCGAGTGCCGTAGATGCGGTGGCACACTTCCGAGGCCAAAAGGATCACGGAATGGAAGAGCTTTTTTGGTCGCAGTTCCATAGTCCAGAGCGTCCACTTCCATTAACCGATCGGTTAGCTGAATGGGCTGAGCTGAATAGGTTGTCCGGACTTGCCATGAAGGATGTCGTGACTCATTTGTGGCCAAAAAGGCCCGAGCTGAAGAGTTATTTTGGCTTGGTGCAGCAGTTCCTTGATGCGGTGCCGCATATCGATGCAATGAAACGGTCGGCATGCATAGAGGGTGCACCGATGGCTCTCGCCTGTGTCAAAACATACTGGGCAGAGATGAAGGCCACCGACATTGCATCCCAGGATTCGGACAGAAGCCGATTACCTGCCGAGCACTATTTTGAGGAAGTCTTGCAGGGTGCTCGTTTAATAGAGACGCAGTGCTCGAAAAATGTTATGTTCAAATGACATGTATGATTTGCGAAACCATGTTTCAAATATAATATAAGGGCTTTTTATACTTGTGCGTTTCAAGTATTGGAATACCTCCTGTGCGGGCATTAATGTATATGTGTATATAACCTGAAAGATGGCAGTCTTCAGCTTCAGCCCCCACACACATAGTGCGGGGGTGTTTGAAAAAAAAAGCGCATTTTCACACTTAATCCAACGTCTTGGTCCTGTGAAGGAGGTGATAGTGTAGCAAACTAGGCAACTGGACTATGATGCTTTATCACTTTCACTTAGCCATAGGAGTTCGATGATGGGGCTACTATATAGCCCATAGGGGCACTGCGCTCTCCAAATTTCGGGGCGCGCATGTGCCTGACCGGGAAACGGTCCTTCGTTAAAGCGGAGGAATTCTAAACATTCCGGTGGTCGATCGAGTGGTTGACCAGTCTCTCGCTATATCATGACAGTCGGGCTGCTTTCATCGAGGTGCTCACCGACAAACCGGGCACAATCGCAGTAGTTCTCCTGGTGCCGCATTAGCCGATAGAGCGGAACGTAAGGCAGCAAAACACAGGAGCCAGGCAAACCCAACATTTGACCAAAGACATGATTCAAAGTTGATGCATATAAGGCCTAACTCGAGACGCGGAACACTCCCTAAGGTATTCGGTCTTTATGAAAATGGGCAGAACAATTCCCTAAGCCCCTAATGTCCAGGTACGCACAAAAATTTCTGACGCGGCCGATGCCAAAACGCCAGCCTCCTCCTCTGTTATAGTGAGAAACCGGGGGATGTGTATCAACAAGAGACAGTAAGAAAGGTTTACGCAGGGTCTTAATCTGAAAAGAATCCTTGCAACGGGTCCCTCCGCACGCTCGCTACTGTGGTCTCCGTTGTGCCGTATACTGGATAGGTGTAGCATGGTGTTCATCTGTAAAAGAGAAGAACTTAGTTGGAAAAAAGGATCGTGCGAAAAATGTATAAATAGAGTATAATTCAAAAAATGAATAAAATTGAGCTTTATTATCTCTTATTGTACATGCGTGCAGCCCCTTGTAAGGGGGTACGCGGCTAGTAAGCCCCTTATTTATTTATGCCGGACTCGCCTAACCGTGTCCGGGATCTGAATGGCTTGTTTAGGTGCTTTGATCAGCAAAGCCGGATTAATGTGTGGCTGTCAAGGCAGTCCCACTTTCCTCCATATTCAAGGAACACTCGAGGTTTCCCTTTAATGAGATGATGCCGCGTGGACCGGGCATTTTAAGTGTAAGAGATGCATAATGCGGTATTGCGTTAAAGCGGGCGAAAGCTTCGCGTCCCAATAGTGCTTGACAGCTACTTTTAAATGGGGCGATGTGGAAGACTAACTTTTCGCGACGGAAGTTGTCGGATGAGCCGAACACAACTTCTAGTGGTAGAGAGCCCGTACAATGGGCATATGTGTCTGGCATCACTCCTCGAAAGGAAGTGTTGCTATGGCGTATTTTGGTTGGGTCTATCCTCATTCTACGGATTGTATCCTGATATAGCGGGTTTAGATCACTGCCGCCGTCCATTAGGACTTGTGTAAATTGTAGTCCGTCTATTATAGGATCTAATATCAGAGCAGTCCATCCTACGTTCCGGATACTTACGGAGTAATCCTGATGGTCGAAAGTGATTGGTTTTGACATCCAGTGTCGGCACTCCGCTGGGGTGGACCGTGCGACACGTACTTTAATGGGCGCCGCTCTATTTTTGCCTGTTGTCACTTGAAGTGAGTTTACTGTTTTGACCTCTTGTGGGAAATTCCTTTGTTTTCCGGTTCTCTGCTTGTGGAGTTCGTCATCGTCCTCGCTTGGTGTGTCGAGCCCCTTGTGTTCGGCATTAAGTCGGCCGGACTGTTTGAAGACCCAACAATCTCTGTGGGTGTGGTTTGCGTGCTTCCTGAGGTATGTGGATTTGGCATATCTTGTCCAAGATTTTGTTTAGGTTGATAGCTCGTCATTGTTGTCCTTGAGAGGCAGTGTTTTGTTGTTCGCCGAGAGCTTTTGAATCCGCGCTGATCGCCGTGCTCTTGGGCCATTTCCTTAGTCCGGCGCTGGTCCTTGTTGCGTAATGGTTTCCCATTTCCATCCCTGACCTCGGATGTACTTGGGTCACTGGTGCTGCATCTTGCCAGCCAGCTATCCTCTCCCGCGCAAAAACGGGTCATGAGGCTTGTTAGTGCGGCCATTGTTCTTGGCTTTTCCCGCCGAGGTGTTCTGGCGAGCCATTCGTCCCTGGACGTTATGTTTGAAGGCTGCTAAGGCTTCAGCCGTCCTGACAATGACTATTTGGTTCTTTTGGTGAGGAACCTGTTCCAGAATTTGCGGGCTGACTCTTCGGGATGTTGAGTTGTGTGACTTAAATCGTCTGCATCCGGAGGGCGGACATAAGTCCCCGAAAATTTGCCCAAACGCATCCTCGAGCTCTTCCCAACTTCCAATGGTATTTTCTGGGAGGCTTTTGAGCCAATGCCGGGCTGTCCCTTTGAGCTTGAGGGGTAAGTATTTTATGGCGTGGAGGTCATCTCCTCTAGCCATATGTATGTGCAGGATGTAATCCTCAATCCAAACTCCTGTGGTCTATTGTTCCGTCGTATGCCTCTATGTTTACGGGCTTGAATCCCGCTGGAAATTCATGATCCAGCACCTCATCGGTGAAACATAAGGGGTGTGTGGCGCCCCTGTATTTGGGTGTGCCGTGATGTTCGCATACTTGACGTGTTGTATTGCTTTCCGGAGCTTGCTTTCTTGGCCCATAGATGGACCTGACCGGGCCATCCTTTTTGTGAGGATCCTTATATGGATCACATGCCGGCTTGTGTGCGGCGCCGCTTGCCGCTCTTTGTTTGTCATGTGATCGTCTATCCGACCGGGCGGCCTCTTTGTTCTTTGATTGTGGGGGCTCTACGTCCTCCTCGTCAAATTCGGGCAGTAGTTTGTGCTTCGGGTAGCTTTTTGCTTGGCGACTATTGCCGTATTTGTCTGCGGTCTTGAGTACTTTGCTCCATCTCATTCTGAGTACATCTTCCGCTGTTTTGAGCTTCCGCTTCTTCTTCTTCAGACTTCGTGCAGTGGCGACGAGCCTTTTGTGGAGGTTCTTCTGCTCCAACGATGTGTCCGGCGTGAGATTGTCCGGACTGTTGTTTTCGCCGGGGACGGATTGCTTATCCAATTCATCCTATTCGGATGGTTGCTCGGGGGCATGTTCGTCGTCCATCGGTTCGCCCTGCTCTATGGCTGGGTCTGTATGGGTGTTGTCGTTGTCGAGGCGGGACCTTGAGTGGCGCTTACGTCGCCGTTTTGACTGTTTTTTCAAGGGAATTATCCTTCGCAGCATCCCGTTGTTCCTCGTTATCGCTTCCTTTAGGTGTATCCACCATATATACATCGTGAGTTGAGGTGGCCTTCCAGTGCCCTGTAGGCACTGGTTCTTGGTCGTCTCCGGCATCGTCGTCCATACCGTCGATGTCTTCGGAGTCGAAGTCTAGCATATCGGTTAAGTCATCGACAATGGCTACAAAGTGGGTGGTGGGTGGGCGTTGAATTTCTTCGTCGTCCGCATCCCAACTTTCCTGACCATGGTCCGGTCAGGGCTCTCCTGATAGAGAGAGAGACTTCAGTGAATTCAGGATGTCGCCAAAAGGCGAGTGCTGAAAGATGTCCGCGGCGGTGAACTCCATGATCGGCGCCCGATCGGGTTCGATTAGGGGCGGAAGGTTCGGGTCCGGAGAGGAGTCCGCACCTTGAGTCACGAGCTTCACAAGGGATGTGGTCGGTATTCGCTCTATCGCCAGAGGTAGCAGCCCCGAGGCGGTGTCCAGCCACCTATCTCGATCGGCCTGGTCAGCTCCGAGCTAAGGGTCGGAGCGGACTCAGCGGCATCCGTGGCATCGTCCCGCAGCAGAGCTAAATCGACCCATTGTGGCGGCGGCGTTAGGTTGTCGCTCGAATCCGTCAAGATCAAGTCTCCGCGATGTCGGCCGATAGTTCAAACTTCCAAATCTGACCGATGGCTGGGCGAAGCTTCGATTCGCTCCAGATGGCCAAGTGAATTGGCCTGCAGTGCAAAGCCGCCGAATACGAAGATCTGTCCGGGGAGAAAAGTCTCACCCTGGACCGCGTTGTTGTTGACGATCGAAGGAGCCATCGGGACTATAGGTGACGACGCAGAGGAACTCTCAATGAAAGCACCAATGTCGGTGTCAAAACCGGCGGATCTCCGGTAGGGGGTCCCGAACTGTGCGTCTAGGCGGATGGTAACAGGAGACAAGGGACACAATGTTTTTACCCAGGTTCGGGCCCTCTCGGTGGAGGTAAAACCCTACTCCTACTTGATTAATATTGATGATATGGGTAGTACAAGAGTAGATCTACCACGAGATCAAGGAGGCTAAACCATAGAAGCTAGCCTATGGTATGATTGTTGTTCGTCCTATGGACTAAAACCCTCCGGTTTATATAGACACCATAGAGGGCTAGGGTTACACAGAGTCAGTTACAATGGTAGGAGATCTACATATTTGTATCGCCAAGCATGCCTTCCACGCCAAGGAAAGTCCCATCCGGACACGGGACGAAGTCTTCAATCTTGTAACTTCATAGTCTTGGAGTCCGGCCGACGGTGATAGTTCGGCTATCCGGACACCCCCTAGTCCAGGACTCCCTCACCTCTCCTCACGACAACACGACTGGGCTATGACGGGTCGGTAATGAAGAAGCATTGGTCCACTTGGGAAGCCAGTACCCATGGCTCATTTTCCGCGGTGACTTTTGCGCCCGCGGTCTTGGATTTGGCTTCGGGTATAACCATGGTGGTGAAATACCGGTCTTCTTTTAGGACGCTCTTGGCCCATCTGACACGGAACATCGGGACCTTCTCTCCAGCGTAGCTCAGTTTCCAGATCTCCTCGATCCTTCCGTAGTATTTGTCCTTGTCGTTACGGTGTAGGATTCCATCGTTACCCCGGAGTTCGATAACCATCGCTCTTCATGTCCTTGTCCTCGTGTAGAATGTGTAGCCGTTGATATAAATGACGCCTCATAGGTCATCGAGTTGTGCTCGGCGCCTCGTGACAAGGCGAATATGAGTTGTTCTTCCGCCAAGAATCCTCATGTAAAGGGTACGACGAAGCTTCGCTTGAACCAATGCGTGAAGCATGAGTTGTGCTCTTTGATTATATCTTCGCTATCCTCTATTGGCCTCGGTCATTGCACGCCTTCTCAATAAAGGTTTTGTGCTTTACCACCCAAGGATCGACCACGCCTATGTGTTGTAGCGCGACTAGGTTTCCTCTTTCAAAGTCGGCGAGTCGACTCGAAGTAGACATGCATTTCGCGGTGACCTCACGGTGACCCCATCCAATGAGCCCGCCGAGGTGCTGCTGACGGCGAGACCAACGGGTTCTCGATGCCTAGATAATTCGTGCAAGATGGGAGATGCACTCTTGATCGAAAAGCCCCGCTATACTTCCTCTCGACGTGACATGTTGCGAATATATCCTTTGATGACACCATTCATCCTTTCGAATGGCATCATGCTGTGCAGGAACGTCGGCCCGAGCTGGATGATATCCTCCACGATATGGACCAGCAGATGCAGCATAACGTCGAAGCATGCGGGCGGGAAGTACATCTCAAGCTCGCATAGTATCACCACGATCTCTTCCTATATAGCCTTCCGAGTTGCCTCACGCCAATCGAATTCTGAGAGATGACGTCGAAAAAGTTGCATAGGCCAAACAGCGTTTCACGGACATGCGCGTCCATGATCCCACGGATTGCAACTGGAAGTATCTGCGTCATCAGCACATGACGGTCGTGAGACTTCATCCCGCTGAACTTCGCTTGTTGGGTCTAGGTATCCGCTTATCTTCCCACAGAATCAGAAGGAAGTTTTACTCCTACGAGGCGGTGAAAACTGCCGATCTCCTCCTCGACTTAGAGTGAAGCACGCGGAGGGTAGTCATTTCGGTCTTCTTGGCCTTTTTGCCTTTGCGACGACTTTTCGTGTCATGCTTTGCCTCATCATCATCATCATCATCATCATCATCATTAGCGTGAAGCCCCGCACGATGCCCATTTATTTCAAGTTCGCCCTTGCTTTCGCCCATATTTGGTCCTCTCCGGCATGTTGAGCAGGGTACCAGCGACTCGCACACGCTCTTCGTGATATCCATGGCATCAAGGCTGTGAGGCACACGGTGGATCTTCCAGTACGGCAAGTCCCAGAAAACAGACCTCGTTTTCCATACCTTCAGCAGCGGCTCTAGCGCCTTTCGCTTCTTTCCAGGCTCTGGCGCCTTTTGCTTCTTTCCCGGCAGTGGGCAATCTTTCCAATTTTTCAACAGCTCATCCATTTCTTCGCCGCTCCTTGTACGCGGGCGTCTTCGGGGTTCGGTTTCACCATCGAACAGATCCTTGCGTTTCCTCCACGGGTCATCGTCGTGAAGCCACCTTCGATGTCTCATGAACACGGATTTCGAAGACCCGGGATCTCTATCTAGCTGGCGATACGTTGTGTCATCCATGCACCTTACGCATCCAGAAAATCCGTGGACCACTTGCCCCGCGAGATATCCGTAACCGAGATAGTCGTGCACCGTCGTGAGCGGTGCGACTCTCAAAGGGAAATATTCTTTCTCTGCGACGTCCCACGTATTGGCTGGTGTTTTCCACAGCGTGTCTAGCTCCTCTTTCAGCAGCCCCGGACATGATTGATGTCGTTCCTGGTTGTTTCGCCCTTCAATTAGCATACTCATGTGAATGTACTTCCTCTTCATGCACAACCAGGGAGGAAGGTTGTACATCCACACAAACACAGGTCAGGTGCTATGTGTGCTTCTCTGGCTGCCAAACGGATTGACTCCATCGGTGCTCGCGCCCAGCACGATGTTCCTTGGATCCTTCCCAAATTCTGGGTCGTCGATATTCAACGCTTGCCACTGGCTCGCATCCTTAGGGTGACTCAGCATCTTGTCTTTTTTATTTATCTCCGGATCATTTCCGTCATCTTCCCGCTTCTTCTCCTCCCTATCCGCGTGCCAACGCAGGAGCTTTGCTACCTTAGGGTCCGCGAAATACCGCTGCAGACGAGGAGTGATCAGAAAGTACCAACCGATTTTCAAGGAGCTTTCTTCCTCTTGTTGTATCGAGTGACGCCGCACACCGGACATATGGTAGACTCCGCGTGCTCGTCCCGATAAATGATGCAATTGTTCATGCACACATGGTATTTCACATGCGGTAAATCTAGAGGTCACACGATTTTCTTCGCCTCCTCGAAACTGGTCGGGCACTTGTTCCCCTTGGGAAGACGTTCGTGCCAGAATGACATGTTCTCGTCGAAGCATGCGTCGGTCATTTGTGTCTTACCTTCATCTCCAGAGCCATGAGCGTTACTTTCAGGCGGGTATCCTCGGGTCTGCATCCTTCATACAATGGAGTAACCGCGTCTATCTCCACTTGATTCAGCTTGGCTTTCTCTCGGGCAGCAGCTCTTGCGTTATCCGTCTGCTTCGGAAGCAGCTCTTGAATATGAGGGTCCTACACCCAGCCTCCATCGTCGTCTGCTCCGGCATCTTCATCTTCATGATCATGCCCTTCGTCTTGATCTTCCTCATCATCATGTCCGGCATCTTCTACATGATGACTGTGTACAGCATCACCGTCGTGATCATGTCCTGGAGATTCTTCGTCTTCTCGCCCGGCCTCGCCGCGGTGGTTGTCTTGTTGCCCTTCCTCATTTCTTGCCCGGCCCCCATGGATGACTTCATAGTCATCTTCATCACCTTGACACCGATAGCCATCCATGAAACCACGCAAAAGCAGGTGGTCCTGCACCTGCCCGGAATCCGGGTCCGCAATAAGGCTCTTCAGCTTGCATCTTCGACACGGAAATCTTATCTCCGTCTCATTCTTTTGAAGCATATCGGCCTTCGCGGAGCTCAAAAACCTATTCACGATGCCTTCGGTCATCATGCAGACCATGCTCGCCTGCGGGGTAGAGAAAAACGATATTTTAGAACCAAGAAAAAATTTGGCATGACTTTCCCTAAAAATAGGACCAAAAAGAATGCATAGTGCCAAAATTCTCGCCGAAACGGAAATGAATCAACATTCCGGCAAAATATTGGCAACTATCACATTTCAAATACCGGTACCTGCAAACACAAACATATATGCAACACCACAAACATATGCAACACCACAAACATACATAGATCTAGCTAGGCCACAAAAAGTGCATGTGCACGTTGTTGGAGCGAGCTAGGGAGAAAAAAAGTAGATCTACAACATGAAGATAGCTTTCCCCTTACTTACCTGTCAAAAAAAGGTAATTTCACCACTTAATTTTGATGAATCTATGGTGCAAATGAGGTGAGGAGGAGGAGGCAGCCGACAAGCTTGGAGAAGGAGGTGGAGGTAATGAAGTGTGGAAAGTGAGTGTGTAGGTGCGCCATTAGTAACACAACATACTAATGGCGCACCACACATCCGTGCGCCATTAGTAGTTTTGCAAAAAGTATATATACTAATGGAGACCGTGGCATAGTGCGCCATTACTAGTTTAAACTAGTAACGGCGCACTATGCCACGGTGCGCCATTAGTAGTTTGCCAAAAAAAAAAAAATACAGTACTGGCGCACTCTGTAGCTGGTGCGCCATTACTAACTAGTAATGGCGCACTTTGCCCGGATGCACCTTTAGTATGTTTGGAAAAATGGAAAAAAATTGTTACTAGTGGCGCACCTTGTGTCTGGTGCGCCATTAGTGTCTTCCACACTAATGGCGCATCACCAAATGGTGCGCCATTAGTATATAGTAGTGGCGCATCACTTCTCTGGTGCGCCATAGTGTCAATTTCATCTATAGCCCTTTTGCTAGTAGTGTTTCCTTTGGGGGTCGAGAGTGGAAGACCATATTGGAAATGTTTAGTGGCTCTCATATGCATGAGTGTTGATTTAACTTAGAGCCCATATTACTTTGTCTTCTCTCTTGAATTGAATGCTTGCAGATTCCAGCTTAGTCCAATGCATGTGCACTCTTATTATTATACACATCGTTTGGTCGTGCAAGTGAAAGGCAATAATGACGATATATGATGGACTGATTGAGATGAGAAAGCTGGTCTGAACTCGACCTCTTTTGTTTTTGTAAATATGATGAGTTCATCGTTCCTGATTCAGCATATTATGAAGTAGACATATTTGTAATGACATTTAGAGATTATAGTTGCTTGTGCCATGCTTAATTAGCTATGAGTTATAATGGTTTACCTTGCGTGCCAACATGCTATTAAAATGATTATGATGTGGTATGATGGGATGGTATCCCCTTTGAATAAATTAAGTGACTCGACTTGGCACATGTTCACGCATGTAGTTGAAACAAATCAACATAGCCTTCATGATATTTATGTTCATGGTGGATTATATCCTACTCATGCTTGTACTTGGTGTAAATTAATTTTAATGCATGTTCATGACTATTGTCGCTCTCTCAGTTGGTCGCTTCCCAGTCTTTTGCTAGCCTTCACCTGTACTAAGAGGGAATACCGGTTGTGCATCCAAACTCCATAAACCCCAAAGTTATTCCATATGAGTCCACCATACCTTCCTATATGCGGTATCTACCTGTCGTTCTAAGTAAATTTGTATGTGCCAAACTCCAAACATTCAAATGAAATTCTGTTTTGTATGCTCGAGCAGCTCATGTTTCAACTAGGGCTATTTGTATCTTCCATGCTAGGTGGGTTATTCTCAAGAGGAGTGGACTCCGCTCCTCATTCACGAGAAAATGGCTGGTAACCGGGATGCCCAGTCCCATGATCAAAAAGATCAAAGAAAATCAAAATAATTAAACAAAACTCCCCCAGGGCTGTTGTTAGTTAGAGGCACTCGTTGTTTTGAGCAAGCCATGGATTGATGCTTCTTGGTGGTGGGGGAGTATAAACTTTTACCATTCTGTTTGGGAACCACCTATAATGTATGTAGTATGGAAGATATCGCCATCACATAGTTGTTGCGTTGAGAGGAAAGTATGCCGCCCAAAATGTTATTCATCTCTATTTTAAAATTGAGCTCTAGCACCTCTACAAATCCCTACTTCCCTCTACGAAGGGCCTATCTATTTACTTTTATGTCGAGTCATCATCCTCTTATTAAAAAGCACCCGCTGGAGAGCACACTGTTATTTGCATTCATTACTATTAGTTTATATTGGGTATGACTTGACTGGATCTCTTTTACCATGAATTACAATGTTTAGTCAGTCCTTGATCTTTAAAGGTGCTCTGCATTTATGTTTTGCGGTCTCAGAAAGGGCTAGCGAGATACCATCTTGTTATATCATATTATGATTGTTTTGATAAAGTGTTGTCATCCTAGTTTTATTATTATTGCTCGTTAGTTGATTATGTCATTAATATGAGTAAACATGAGACCTAAGTGTTATTGTGAATATGGTTAGTTCATAATCTTTGCTGAAAACTTGAATGCTGGTTTTACACATTTACAACAACAAGAGCAAATAGAGTTTGTAAAAGTTTTTCTTTATCACTTTCAGTTTATCAACTGAACTTCTTGAGGATAAGCAAAGATTTAAGCTTGGGGGAGTTGATACGTCTCCAGCGTATCTACTTTTCCAAACACTTTTGCCCTTGTTTTGGACTCTAACTTGCATGATTTGAATGAAACTAACCCGGACTGACGTTGGAATAAACGCTTTGATAGTGTAATCAAAGCATATGGTTTTATACAGACTTTTGGAGAAGTCTGTATTTACAAGAAAGTGAGTGGGAGCTCTGTAGCATTTCTAGTTTTATATGTTGATGACATATTATTAATTGGAAATGATATAGAATTTCTGGATAGCATAAAGGGATACTTGAATAAAAGTTTTGCAATGAAAGACCTCGGTGAAGCTGCTTACATATTGGGCATCAAGATCTATAGAGATAGATCAAGACGCTTAATAGGACTTTCACAAAGCACATACCTTGACAAAATTTTGAAAAAGTTCAAAATGGATCATGCAAAGAAAGGATTCTTGCCTGTGCTACAAGGTGTGAAGTTGAGTCAAACTCAATGCCCGACCACAGCAGAAGATAGAGAGAAAATGAAAAATGTTCCCTATGCTTCAGCCATAGGCTCTATCATGTATGCAATGTCAGTGTACCAGACCGACGTATGCTTAGCAATAAGCTTGGCAGGAAGGTACCAAAGTAATCCAGAGTGGATCATCGGACAGCGGTCAAGAACATCCCGAAATACCGAAAAAGACTAAGGATATGTTTTCGTATATGGAGGTGATAAAGAGCTAGTCGTAAATGGTTACGCCGATGTAAGCTTTGACACTAATCCGGACGATTCTAAATCGCAAACCGGATACGTGTTTATATTAAACGGTAGAGCTGTAAGTTGGTGCAGTTCTAAACAAAGCGTCGTGGCGGGATCTACATGTGAAGCGGAGTACATAGCTGCTTCAAGCGGCGAATGAAGGAGTCTCGGATGAAGGAGTTCATTTCGATCTAGGTGTCATACCTAGTGCATCGGGACCAATGAAGATCTTCTCGTGACAATCTTGGTGCAATTGCCTTAGCAAAGGAATCCAGATTTCACAAGAGGACCAAGCACATCAAGAGACGCCTTCAATTCCATTTGGGACCAAGTCCAAGTGGGAGACATAGAGATTTGCAAGATACATACGGATCTAAATGTTGCAGACCGCTGACTAAGCCTCTCTCACGAGCAAAACATGATCGCACCAAGACTCCATGGGTGTTAGAATCATTACTATGTAATCTAGATTATTGACTCTAGTGCAAGTGGGAGACTGAAGGAAATATGCCCTAGAGGCAATAATAAAGTTATTATTTATTTCCTCATATCATGATAAATGTTTATTATTCATGCTAGAATTGTATTAACCGGAAACATGATACATGTGTGAATACATAGACAAACACATAGTCACTAGTATGCCTCTACTTGACTAGCTCATTAATCAAAGATGGTTATGTTTACTGACCATAGACATGTGTTGTCATTTGATTAATGGGATCACATCATTAGGAGAATGATGTGATTGACATGACCCATTCTGTTAGCCTAGCACTTGATCGTTTAGTATACTGCTATTGCTTTCTTCATAACTTATACAAAGTTCCTACAACTATGAGATTGTGCAACTCCCGTTTACCAGAAGAACACTTTGTGTGCTATCAAACGTCACAACGTAACTGGGTGATTATAAAGGTGCTCTCTGGTGTTTCCGAAGGTACATGTTGGGTTGGCGTAATTCGAGATTAGGATTTGTCACTCCGATTGTCGGAGAGGTATCTCTGGTCCCTCTCGGTAATACTCATCACCTAAGCCTTGCAAGCATGTAACTAATGAGTTAGTTATGAGATGACGACACGGAACGAGTAAAGAGACTTGCGTAACGAGATTGAACTAGGTATTGGATACCGACGATCAAATCTCGGGCAAGTAACATACCGATGACAAAGGGAACAAAGTATGTTGTTATGCGGTTTGACTGATAAAGATCTTCATAGAATATGTAGGAACTAATATGGGCATCCAGGTCCCGCTATTGGTTATTGACCGAGAATGGTTTTAGGTCATGTCTACATAGTTCTCGAACCCGTAGGGTCCGCACGCTTAACGTTTCGATGATAGTTTTATTATGAGTTTATAAGTTTTGATGTACCGAAGTTTGTTCGGAGTCCCGGATGTGATCACGGACATGACGAAGAGTCTCGGAATGGTCGAGACATAAAGATTGATATATTGGACGACTATATTCGGACACCGGAAAGGTTCCGGGAGTTTTCGGAGAAAACCGGAGTACCGGAGGGTTACCGGAACCCCCCCCCCCCGGAAGTAATGGGCCTTGATGGGCCCTATTGGAGAAAGAGAGGGGCCGGCCAGGGCAAGTGGCGCGCCCCCTCCCCTTGAGTCCGAATAGGACAAGGAAGGGGGGGGGCCTTGCCTTCCTCCTCTCCTACTCCTTCCTCCCCAACTCCTTCTTGGATTAGGGAAAGGAGGGGGGAAACCTACTTGGAGTAGGTTTCCCCCTCCTAGGGAGCGCCTCCCCTTAGGCCGCCCCCCTCCCTCCCTCCTTTATATACGGGGGCGGGGGGCACCCCATAGACACGCAAGTTGATCTACGGATCGTTCCTTAGCCGTGTGCGGTGCCCCCTTCCACCATATTCCCCCTCGGTCATATCGTCATGAGTTTAGGCGAAGCCTGCGCCGTAGAACATCATCATCGCCACCATGCCATCGTCTTGACGGAACTCATCTCCGGAGCCTTTTCGGATCGGAGGGCGGAGATCGCCATCGAGCTGAACGTGTCTGAACTCGGAGGCTCCGTGACGCTCGGTGCTTGGATCGGTCGGATCGTGAAGACGACGACTACATCAACGCGTTACAGCTAACGCTTCGCTTACGGTCTCACGAGGGTACGTGCACGAACACTCTCCCCTCTCGTTGTTATGCCATCACCATGATCTTGCGTGTGCGTAGGAAATTTTTGGAAATTACTACGTTCCCCAACACCGGCCTCGTCCTCGGCTACGTCAGGCTTGTCGGCTGCCTCAACTCGGGCGCCGCTGCTCCGTTGGTCGCTCGGGCCTCGCTGCCCAGGCGCCGGCGTTGCTTTGGCAGCCCGGGTGCCGATGCTGACAAGCTCGTCCGCACGACGTCTCACGCCGTCCGTTGTCGCCGGCTTCATCTCGGACTCCGCCGCCGCCACGTCACCACCGAGCGCCGTCCCCGACCTCGCGCGCGATCGGCTTGATCATCCGCTCGCCGCGGCGATCCGCCTCATCTACGGCGTGCGACCGACCTAGCTCGTCGGTTACACGCGCCTCCGTAGGTCCCGTGAAGATCGTCCCCGAGTTCAACGCGCCTCTCCATCGATCGAGCATTGGGCTGCCGCTGCGTCGCCCAGTCGGGCCGCAGCGCCGCCGCCCCGTGGTTCTCCTCGCGGCTGCATCGACCCGTTCGTCGCCGCTGCGTCGCTCCTTTGGGCCGTATTGTCGCGATACGCGGTCCCCACCGCCGCTCCGAGGCCGTCCCCGCGGCTGCAGCAACTCGCGGACCACCGTTGTGTTGCCCCTTTGGGCGCAGCTGTCGCGGCCCAGCGTCCCGCCGCCGCCCGAGGTCTTCCCATCGTCGCCCGACCGTCCTGCCGTTGCTGCGTCGCCGCCCGGGCCAGAGCGCCGCGGCCCGTGATCCACTCCGCCGTCACCGCGCGTCGACCTCCCGTGGTATGCGTCGCGCCATCTCCCTTGGCGTGGGAATGCTACCGTCCGCGCCGGTCTTCGTCACGCTGTCAGGGTTCTTTGCCTACTTCGAGCACCGCCGCCGCACTCCTAACCTAGCCGCCGCTGTCATCAGGCCACCGCCGCCGCTCTTCTTTGGCCGCCGCCGCCGCTACCTACGTAGCCGCCGCCGCCCATCCACCCCCTTCGTCTTCGTCCAAGCACCAGCCCGTTGCCAGCGTCGCCGTCATCTACCCTGACTAATTCGTCTAGTCCGACCACCGTTGGTGACATTGGCCCCGCGCCGATGGACATCGCAATCGTCGTCGAGTTCTTCTCTGCTGGCCCCTCCGACTTCTCTGACATGGCGTACAGCTCGTGCAGGCCCCTCGTCTACGCATGCCCGGTGCTGGCAACACCGATGCGTGCCTTCATCCACGACGTGTCCCCGGGCCTAGCAAGCCTGGTCGGCGCTCCGTCAACTTCGTCTTCGTCCGTCTACGCATGCCCGGTGTTGGCAACACCGGTGCATGCCTTCGTCCACGATGTGTCCCCGGTCTTGGCAAACCCGCCGCGACGCGTCGTCAACACCATTATCCTTCCGGCGCACCACTACCTCGTCACCACTGTGCCCATGACTAACTCGGCGTCTCCTTGCGCCCGTGGCTCCACGACGACTTCCTCGACACCGGCCACCCCGACTCGGCATCGACCACGCCATTCTTCACACGGCTACCTCGACCACGGCTCCACCACCCACGCTCTTGGCTACATCGACAACTGGCACAAAGGGCTACCGCCTGCTTGAGCAACCTCGTTGGTTTCCACTCCAGCCACGACTCCGCGATGCGTCGACCGTTACGACTGTGGGGGGGTGTCCGTCGGCTTGCCTTCGGATTCTTCTCCAATCTCACCGTCTGCGTCGCTACCGTTGTGACTGCGAGGGATGTTGAGTAACGTGATTGTATTAGGAAACATAGGTTAGACTAGGAAATATTCTGGCTTGCCTTATACTCCTATATATATATGCCCACGAGGCTCAAGCAATACAACGAACTATTCCACCAAAACATTTCTCTCCCTTCTAACACTAACCATTCAACCAAAGGTTGATTCGCATACCTATTTTTTTCTGGATTTCTCGGGTTAGGAAAGGTCGACGGGAGACGACAAAGGAGAGACGTACTGCATATGATGGGTCCGGATGCCTTTACTGCACGGGAGTACATGCAATGGACTCGGCTGGGATCTAGGTGAGCTCTCTGGCCTGTCCCCTCGGCCACTTGCCCGCCACCTGCTCGGCTATCAAATTTAGGCCCACACACTTGCTCGCTCACCGGGCCAGGCAACGACAAAACTCCTAGACGCCGCCGGAAATCCAAGTCTCCAATCCATGGAAAATTCAAGGGCGGTTTTGGCCATCATTGTTTTTTCTCGAGGAACAGCCAGGAGCACTGTCTTTTCTTATAGAAGAGAAATGGTGAAAACACAATATACAGAGTAAAGAAAAGAAAAGCGCACTCAGCCAATGCCCACAGATGGCATGGCCCCAACAAATGTCAAATCAGGTTGCTTTATGGCCTTGAACATCGATGTTTTCTTACAATCCCATATATATTTTCTAAACAAAACCGGATGTGCTCATTATCTACTGTTTCGATGTCTACTCCCTCTGTCCCATAATGTAAGATGTTTTTTGACGCTACACTAGTGTCAAAAAACGTCTTCATTATGGGACGGAGGGAGTAGAAAAGAACTTCGCCGTGCAAACACCCCTCCAGCACTTCACAACCTCTTATAACACTCTGCAGCCTCATGAGCCACGGAGTTTTTGTTGGGATAAAGATAGATAAAAATATATGATGGTGTTTTTTCATAAGTTATTTATATACATATTAAACTTGATGAATAAAGGGTGTGCACAGGGACGCAAGGTCATCTGGTCATGCATATACAACCAAAGAATTTAGTAGAGTTTTTGGGTGTTCAAAATCCTCGGCGCATCTCTCTTTCTAAGAACCTTCTTCCCTCTCACTCACCTAGTAATTAGTTAATTCAGTTAGTTGACCTATATCCGATTTGTTAAGTCGTCAAATCCAATACTAGTATTGGCCACAACAAAATAAAGCTTCCCTTGTTTTTTGAGAAATTAGATATGCTTCCTTTTCTTTGGTAACATTTGCCTAATTTTTCATATTTTTTGGCTCCACGTGTAGAAATCTTTGCAACATTGTCCATCACTTGTTTGTGAAATTGCCAACAAGTAGTTGCCTATAAAAAGGTGACAATCAAACTCAAGAAAAAGGGTGACGTTACATGCATACCTATTCCTCAATGACGACACCGGCCTTGACTTTCTTCATACACGTGCGCAGCAAATGGATAGCATATATCTCCCTGTGTTTGTATATCGTTGTAAAGACTGTTAGCATCGAATTAAATTATGCAGACAAATCATATGTGTGGAAAAGGAACAATTATCAAATAAATAATTAGTAAGGCTGCTAGTTAGTTTTGTGTAGGCACGTGTGGCACCCGTTTAAGTACCAAACAGACGGCATGCCGTGACTCCAAATTAATTGTATCCCATGACAGAAAAAGTACCCCCCCCCCCCTGATTAGCAAGAGTTTTGGCTTTTACATGGATTCGTTTAGTTTAGTTTTGTGATTAAAAATACAACCAAGATTCACACTCGCTTTGCAACCACCGATATTTTTCAGAGTTCGATTAGGCTCAATCAATCCTTGTGTACTGGTAGCCAACCGAGAGGATCATGTCCAACATTGGAAAATCCAAATTAACAAGAGTTGAATGGGCCGACCAGATAATCAAATTTGTATTCTTATCTTAACTGTCAAAACATATGTACATGCGATAAAGTTGACTCACACTGATGAAATACTCTATAAAATAGATTTAGTTCTTGTTTTTTGGTCACATGCAGATTATGGATATACTGCCACGAGGCAGATCCTTTTCGAATGGCCTGGGGGCTTTCTTTTTCTTTGTAAGCTGGTCTTTTCAGCACTGATGATTCGCTTTGGTTGGCATCATCGAATAATCAGTAATAGAAGTCTGTGTGTGTGAATCGATGAAGAGGCCAGGGGTTGATCCTGTATTCCAAAAGAAGTTCTAGTTTTTGCTTATTCTTTAGAAAGATTTTACTTCTTACTCGAAGTGTTCAACTGTAGGGGTAAAAATTATTTTTGGTTCACTATGTATGTCCTCTTTGATGTCCAATCCCTAATACATTTTTATAAAACTAACAGGGGACATAATCTGACATGACCTAAAAGAAAATTGCATGATAAACTAATGTAAGTAAAATTTTGTTAATTTATTTAGTAACTTCAAAATTTGAGAGCGTTGGAACAATAACCATATTACAGGAACTAAATTAGTCTGCTGAGGACATGTAGTATTGAAAATGGTTTGATTCAAGAAAAGTAAATAGTGTTTAATTTGTCGATGGTATGAACTATCAAGGTGTGAAAGCAAGTCCTTTCTAGACCATGAAGATCAAAGAAAAGTCCTAGTATGAAAGAACAAAGTACATGACTAACAAGCAGGAAGGAAACATGATAAAACTACTATGTGTTTACTAAAACAAAAGATGTTTATATTTTTCACATTCCCGAATAGGCGACTTTGACCAAAAATATTGGTACGAATATGCAAGTAAATAATTAGAAAAGACTGGAATAATTATATTGGATTGGCAGGTATATTTTTTAGGTTGCACAAAACTATTATTGTGAGAAATTTATGATACAACTATATATAGCTTAGAAATCCAAATATAGTTTTTGGGTTTCATGATCAAATATAAAGAAACATGACTACATGTTGCTTTTCGGAATAGAGCAAGTGTATTAATTATGCATTATGCATGAGAATTTAAACAAACTAGTATGCACCAAAAGTATGCTGTTCACGCATATCTTCTAGTCAATTTTACTCCTTTTTTACACCAAGATAATTTTACTCATTCATGTGGGTTATGGATGGCCAGCATGTTGTACTACATGCATCAAGTACATTTTACCCTAAACCAATACATCAACATCCAAGTTGCTAAAATAGAATAATATCTAGTTCCCACTTGCTACACGCTAGAAAACCACATGTAATATGGAGCTTTGGGGGGGGGGGGGGGGTGCAAACATGAAAATCTCCACCATCACTTCAAATTAAGCACAAACTAAAATACGCCCCACCATATTATTCCCCTTCCATGCATACATGTACACAAGTAGATGCATCCAAAATAGAAACACCACAATTGAGTGCAGCATTTTAGTGATTGAGCTCCATGGAACCCGTTTTTTGAAACATTCAAAATCACATTTCAAGGTTTCAAAAAATTCTGATAACAATTCCACATCGACATATGGATGTATACTACATATGTGCAAATTTTCGTGAGAAAATACATTGACATGCAAACTACACCAATTTAATGGTTAACTGTTTTCAAATTTAGACATGTTTCTCATGGAAATTTAGACACATACAGTATACATCCGTAATACAATAATGTAAAAAATCAGATTTTTGTGAAACTTTCAAAAAAAAAAAAACTCCACGGAGCTCGAGCACCAAAACCCATCTCTCTACCACAATATCTATATATACACCACCAACACATGTGTACACAACCCACAGCAACCACCTCACCATCTTGTTTCCAGCCCTAGCTAGAACAGCAACTCATCTTAACCGGTAAACACACATACACACACAACATTATTTCCATATGTACCTAGCTTAGCTCAGCTAGTATCATTGCAAGAAACCACAGAAAACCAACCAGCCATGGGGGTGGAAATCCTGAGCTCCATGGTGGAGGACTCCTCCCAGTACTCTTCCGCCGCGTCCACGGCCACGACGGAATCAGGCACGGGAAGAGCACTGACGGTTCTGAGCCTACCAGTCGCCATCGCCGACGAGTCCGTGACCTCGGCGCAGTCGGCGTCGTCGCGGTTCAAGGGCGTGGTGCCGCAGCCCAACGGGCGCTGGGGTTCCCAGATCTACGAGCGCCACGCTCGCGTCTGGCTCGGCACGTTCCCGGACCAGGACTTGGCGGCGCGCGCCTACGACGTAGCCGCGCTCAGGTACCGCGGCCGCGATGCCGCCACCAACTTCCCGTGCGCGGCCGCGGAGGCGGAGCTCGCCTTCCTGGGGGCGCACTCCAAGGCCGAGATCGTCGACATGCTCCGGAAGCACACCTACGCCGACGAGCTCCGCCAGGGTCTGCGACGCGGCCGCGGCATGGGGGCGCGCGCGCAGCCGACGCCATCGTGGGCGCGGGAGCCCCTCTTCGAGAAGGCCGTGACCCCAAGCGATGTCGGCAAGCTCAATCGCCTCGTGGTGCCGAAGCAACACGCCGAGAAGCACTTCCCTCTGAAGCGCACCCCGGAGACGACGACCACCACCGGCAACGGCGTGCTGCTCAACTTTGAGGACGGTGAGGGGAAGGTGTGGAGGTTCCGGTACTCGTATTGGAACAGCAGCCAGAGCTACGTGCTCACAAAGGGCTGGAGTCGCTTCGTCCGGGAGAAGGGCCTCGCTGCCGGCGACTCCATCGTCTTCTCGTGCTCGGCGTACGGCCAGGAGAAGCAGTTCTTCATCGACTGCAAGAAGAATACGACCGTCAACAGCGGCAAATCGGCGTCGCCGCTGCCGGTGGTGGAGACTGCCAAAGGAGAACAAGTCCGCGTCGTTAGGCTGTTCGGTGTCGACATCGCCGGGGTGAAGAGGGGGCGAGCGGCGACGGCGGAGCAAGGCCCGCCGGAGTTGTTCAAGAGGCAATGCGTGCCACACGGTCAGCACTCTCCTGCCCTAGGTGTCTTCGTCTTATAGCATCTGCACATACAGCTCTATACTTTTCCTCCCTTTTCTTCTTGTTGTTAAATGATATATGTTGATCCTATTCCTGGATTAGATAATTCTCTGTAGAACTCTATTGCAAGCCGGATTGCAAATTGAGTTGTATTAATATGTAATTATGTATGTGTGCACAACTAGGAATTCTAGCTAGAGAGGTCATAATAGTGTGGATAAGAGGAACCGTGGAGGCCGAGCTAGCAAGAAACTTTGTGGGTCATAATAACCCGACGATGTTGGTTGCACATCTATGTATGTACTATCATTTTGGCACATCAAAAAGTTCCATTCTGCCTTCTCATCAAGAGATGTATTTGTGTATGTTTCAATGAAAATTTGTTCACTGCTTAATATATTGGCAATATTGATTTTGCTACACTAATTGATATCCGCTCAGCCACTATATAAGCAAGCAGTTAAAAATGTCTACTAAACCAGTATTTTGCAACATGCATGCAGGAAAAAAAATTGGGCGCTGAATTGCTTGCTGGCCTTGGATTGTTAGAATCGATTTCATTAACAGTCGTATGCATAGATTAGTATTTCTCATCTTCAATTGCACCCATTTTTGGCATTTATTGCTTCCTGCTTGAGTTTATGATAAATTCGATAAGTCATCTTGTGTGGATTTCTATTGGCTATAATTGAAACTATATGCATGGCTCACCAATTGTTTGCTTCAACTTCATCATTCTTAGACTTTGTATTTCATATACCCAAAAGGAGTGCATCTCTACTACTATAGTACATCAATTTTTGAACATGGACTACCCCTCCACCGAGATGTACAACCAAAGCCGTTAGCCATTGATTTGTTACACAGGGTGGATCTCCAGTGTCTATCAATACCAAACTTAATTGATCTAGCGGCTTATGTTTCTTCGATTCGCGTTGTACGGGCATATGCCAAAACGTTGCCAATCTGGATCTTTCTAGACTTGTCGCGGACGCGCTGCTCGCCTACGCCCTAGCGGTCTGCTGCACTGCAGAATTAAATATTCCATCAACAAGTATTTACATGTCAAAACGCTCAAACGCAAACATAGCAACAAACCTTTACAACAGCGGCAGCCTGATAGCCAATTTTAAAAATCCAACTGTTTAATTATAAGGCACCAGGTGCATAGCATGTACCTTCTACTAGTTAACTTATATGTGCCTGTCAATTGATGTTTATCATCTCCCCGCAAAAATTTAATTGATGTTTATCATCATGAATACAATGAACAGACTTAATTCTTTTGTGCTGTGTTCACGACCCTATTGTTTATGATCTTGCTAGCTTCATTCATAGTCTATTGATTTGTTTTGGAAATTTCCCCACATGTTGAAATTATTATGTTACATCTAACTACTGAACTTTTTCTAAATGATCAGGAGATTTACCAACCTACTTATGAACATGCTACATTCCAAGGATCAGTTAGGTTTATGTGAACTAATGATTTCTATAAATGATCTTCATACAAATAGCATTCTCTTTCAGAAACTAGAACAAACTTGGCACTGTCCCTTTCTAGGATGCAGAAGGATTTTCAAGGATGAACTATATATTTGCTACTCGATAAGCCAAGAGGACCTCTTATGCTCAACTCAGTAGCTGGGTGATCAGATTCTTGTAAATATTTAGCTTTAAGTAAACCAATAATCATCTGCACTATATTCTGACTTTTTCTTAATATTTGCAGTAGGTAATTCACCTACAGTTTCACATAAAAAAAGGGGGGTAGTATCCTATCTATATCAGTTAATGTACTTCTTTCTTAAGTCTCACTTAAATATCAAATCAAAGTGTTTCACAGAAATATATGAAAGTTATGTTTCTGAATAAAATTTGGCATTCTTTACCTTAGTAATTAACATACCATGTTGATTAAATGTACTTTTCTTATTTTCATATATGCATGCACAGATTTCAGTTTACACCTACTACAGTACCTCGCAAAAAAATAAATATAAGGTACTGAAGCCATAGACGGGCCACATGTTACAATATGTTCACCTACAAAATATATATAAAGCATAATCAACAAACAATTGAAAAATAAAAAACACAAGGTTGTAGTTGACTGGTTAATTTTTTGTATTGTACATGAACCTTTGGTAATATTTCTGCATAGTATTTTACAGTTGCAAAGGGTCGAACATACTTTTCATGCAAATGTGATTTTTGGGATCTTAGATGCACAAATGTGGCATTCCAAGATCGAGTGCACGTTCATTTCTTTTTGTATATACGTTGTTTGGAATATATGTCTCATCACTCTTCTATTCCAAGGTATGTTTCGCTTATGTGATTTTAAGATATGTTAACATCCAGGTGTCCTAAATATATATCTTAACCCCCACCCTCCCCCCATCACGGCATCCACTCGGGTGACATGGAGGGACAACCCTAATAGCGGAAATGCCACGCCCACCCCCCTTTGTGTGATACCCTCCCCCAGTTCCGATAGCTGTCGTTGGGCATAGTCTGCGTAGTGGTAGGCAGCGACAAAACTCCGTCTCGCACCCTACTTAGCTTGCTCGGAGACCCTGTTATGTCGTGGTTGTCTAATTTTCTTTGTTTCCCTGGTTGGTGGCCGCATTCCTCCGTTCAGTCATGCTTATGCGGCGTCAGGGCTCAGCGTGGGTTGTGTTAGGGCAGGGGACTGGTTCATGCTCAGTACATTCTAGTTGCCTGTCCTGACGGGCTATTATAAGGCAAGGATTCGGTCCTACATGGGCTTGTCGTAGCCTCCCTCAAACCGCCGGATCTGGTGCTCTAGCGGTTGGTAACCATAGGTTCCGGTCAGATCTAGCTGGTGTGGACGCTACAAACATAATTTAAACTCCACACGCATCACGGTAATTGTGGATGCGTGTAGCAAGCAGCAACCATGGGTGGTATCCTTTTACTTTCGCTGCACGGTTTGCATGGCCGCATCGTTCATAGAACATCGTGGTCTAGGTGTTTGCGGGTGAGGCTAGTGCACTTTTTTAGGAATTGGAGTGGCCGATGGTGGTTTATTATTCACCGACGATAGCGGCTTGTGGTGGAACAGGCAATTCTAAGTCTTTCATCTTTGTTTGCATGATGCACTGGTGGAAAAAAGGCCTTTGGTCGCGGTTCGCAACTGCCATTAGTCGCGGCTGCGCAACCGCGACCAAATAAGCGCGACTAAAGCCCCCCACCTTTAGTCGCGGCTGCTTAAGAACCGCGACTAACGGCCCGTCCCGTGGGCGCCAGGCGACCGTCAGGCGGAGGACCTTTAGTCGCGGTTCTTTCGCCAACCGCGACTAAAGGCCGCCGCAGTTTAGGGTTTTAGCCCCCCTAAACCTGTTTTCTGTTTAATTTGTATTGTTTTATTTCTTTTGTGCTTTATTTTAATTTTGAAGGAGTTTCATATATTCTACGGTACTACATACATGCATATGAATGTACAATTTCAAATAAATTTGAAATTAGAACCAAAAGAATTCAAGAGGAATATACAATATATATTCAATATCATCGGATGACCATATACAATTTTGAACAAGTTTCCATACATGATTTAATCCATATAAAGTTCTACGTCCTCGTAATAGTGTTCTCCTTTAGGATGGAGGACTTCCTGCTGAACCATCCAGCTAGTTCCTCTTGAAGTGGTCGGAAGCGAGCTTCGGACTAAGCATCCACGGAGGTTATTCCTCCGAGCATTGGTATCACTCGAACCCGCCAGAGGTGTATCTCGGATCATCTCACGAATATAGTATCCACATAGATTGGTCTCCGTGGCTGAATATCCCCAGATTCTTAGGCTTTAACCTTTTGAATTCTAGCTCTTTTTGAATTCACCGACCTTTGTATCTACTGAACCGTCTCCAAACCCTACGAGGAAAAGAAAATTAAATGAACAAGAGAGTTATTAGTTACTTGATATTAGGAAATGAACGAAATAGGCCGATCGATATAGAGCGCAAATGAATGAAAATAATTACTTCGCAGCATTCTTCTCATGTCGCCCCAAAGCTTTGGATCCATATTGAGAGAGTCGTGGACGAGACATTCGAGGTGTTAACTTTAATTACTAGCGAATCCGGTGGAACTGCGGACACGATACATGCACAAGACGTCATGCATAACTCATCGATTAGCCGCCACATACCATGCATGGAGTAAACAAAAGAGAATGTGCTCAAGATGTAAACACTCACCCAAAATGGTAAGGAAATAGAATATCACTTTTGAGTTCTCGCTTTGTAAGAAATCGCCACAGTCCGCCTCCACGTCGGCGGGGTGACGCCCAACACATGTCCATTAACGATGTGTGGGTCAATGAACCCAACATCATGGATGTTCCTTACTCGCATTCCTTAATCTTCATTACGCATGTATAATAGCGGACACAACAATATAGTTAGGACATATATATAGTGCAGGCAATATGAACGAGATGGGGTAGAAATTAATAAATCACTTACGTAACGTAGCAACCGATGATAGATTTGTCGAGCTCAGCAGATTGAAAAGTGGAACAATTCACTCAAAGGCAATTTGTACATAGTAATGTTTGAAGTGATGCTCATGTCTAACTTCCGCATAAATATATTCTTTGGCGTTTTATTTTTATGTAACCCTTGTACCAATTCAGCAGACCTTTCATTTGGTCGTAGATCCTTTTCTCGCAGCTCGACGAGAGGCCCATTCTTGACATATGTAATTACTACCTCCTTCATTGGCGCCTCATCAAGGCCTAATAGTTCACGAAGAGTAATACCTAAGTTGGCCGCTTGTTCTCGGCACTCGTTCATATCAATCCTGTGTTGCCGCAGCTTGTATGATCTCGGGGCATCCGGACGTAAGGCTTCCACTATAAGCGGGCAATCGATTGTTTACTTTGTTCCCGAGCTGGGCAACTTGTTTCCGCTTTTTTACTTTCGCCTTCTCCGCTCTTTGTTCTCCTTGAACATGAGTGCACACTGCAAGTTCACGTGCATAGTCGTTAAGCGATTCTTCGCGGCTTGGGACGGTGTGCTCAAAATGACTTAGCCCACTTCTTTTGCTCATCGAAAATCTTGGCTTGGGCTCGGGCTCTCTTTTCTTCTTGCAGTCCGCCTTCCATTTCTCCAAATCAGCAGCCGCGCGCGTCGACTTCCTCGGCACTACGCTCCCAAGGCCTTGTGGGGAGAGGCTTGATGATGGCTCCGTACCTTTGTGGTCTTAGGTACATAAGGGTCCGGGTTAATAATCCAGACTGCTTCGCTTCTTTGCCGAGGTGGATTGGGGCGGCGTCGATCACCCACGGACGAGGATCGGGGCGGCGGATGATCACCACGGACGTTGTGGGAGGGGGCGGCGGTGATGTGACGGAGGTGTAGGTGAACCGCCACCACCACCACCACCACCACCACCGCCACCGCCACCACCACCACCGTGAGGGGGTGGACTTGTTGTCCTTGGCGCCGCCACGAAACTTGATAAACTTCTTTTGCCATAGAATGAAATGGCGCTTGACATCTCCAAGTCTTTTCACCCCTTGGTGTAGCAATGTCAATCTCGTGTCCTCAAACCCTTGGACTATGTCCTCCACCGTGACACGAGCATAGCCATCTTGAATGGGGTTGTTGTGGTGGAGTGCTCTGTAAACATGGTAAAGCATCGCCGATGGCTACCTTCATGGACATGTTCCCGATAGGATAATACAGATGACATTCTTTCATCTCCTTTATATCGCCCACGGGTAGCGAGGAGGCTCCGGTGCAGTAATTTCGACCACCGAGGCTCGGTGCAGTAATTTCGATCACCGAGGCTCGGTGCAGTAATTTCGATCGTCGGTGCATCCGCACCACCGGTGGGGCCTCCGTGGAAGCCACGCCGCTTCTCATTCTTGGCTTCCGAGATCCGCTGGATGATCTTCATCTTTGCACCGAGCTGCATCTCTTTCGCTACTAGTACACTCATGGTTTTCTTCATCACATCCATTTCCGATGCCAACCGCGCCACAACATCCGCTTCCCGATCCATCTTTCTCTTACGGCTTCAGAATCAGACGGGTCATCGCTCGGGGAACCCTATTTTCCACGGAATGTGCCCCATGCCTCGTACACGCCCTCCGTGTTCAGATTCCCGATGGCTTTTGTCGGTAGCGTCGTTCTCTCTGTTGAACTTGATCTTCCCTGTTGAGCATCCTTCATTGCGTCAATAAGGGCTTGGGTGGGTTTAATTAATTTGCCCCGTAAACACACTCCCTGTCTCCGGGTTCAGCGTTCCCCATGCCCGTATTCACCAGCTTTTGGCCCTTGGGTCCCATCCTCCGCACTGGACGGATTCCTCACGCCTCAGCTCGTTCTCCATCTTCTCCAACCTAGGCACCCAAATGTGATACCCTCCTGGCCCCATAACATGATTGTACTCCTTCTTAGCCGCATTTTCCTTATTTTTTCGATATTTGAATGAACTGCTCCGATTTCTTTTGCTCCACAAATTCTGGCCAATCATGTTTCAGTTTCTCATATTGTCCTTTGAAACCGGAGTCTTGTTTCGCTTGACAAAGTCACGGGCTAGATTTTGCTTGAATTTCCGAATGCGTCGGCCATCTTATGAAGAGCGAACTGTTTGACTAGCCTCCTCCTCTCCTTGTTTTCCTCAATCTTGTTACCCTCCTCATCGAATTTGTTGTATTCGGAGGTAGAACGAAATGTTCCATAAGCTTCTTGAAGCAATCTTTTTGTCCTCTTATCGACAAAAGTGAAACCATCAATTCGTGCCTTCTTTGGCTCATTCCACTCCTGGACGGTGATCGAGACGTTGTCTCTAACAATGGCTCCGCATTGGCTGACAAACTTGGTGGCGTTCTTGCGGGGCTCCAGCGGCCTGCCGGTTGCACTGTCGACAACCTCGATGGTGCATGTTTCTCCTTGTTTCATCGTCTTGGTTGCGCCACGCTTTGACGACGTACTCGATTGTTTCGACGATCCGGCCGAGGGCTAAAATAAGAAAGAGAGTCGCGCGCGTTAGTACACACATATTTATTCAAATCAGTTAGTTTGTATCACCAGAGGCTCAATGTATATATATACCTCGCGCCGAGGTGGTTGCTACTTCCATTTGAAGATCGCTGTTTATCGACGCTTGTTCGGCATCATCTTGTCGACGGCGCCTTCATCTTCACCGTCAAGGTTGAGATAAGAAGAGATATCATCTTCTTCTTCTCGGTCGGCACATATAGAATATCGCCGTTTATGATGCCGAACATATGTGCTTCACCGTCCGGATCATAGTTGTCCATAATCGGGTCTCTCTTTGGTAGAAAAAAGCCCTTTAGTCCCGGTTCATAAAGGCCTTTAGTCCCGGTGTTGCAACCGGGACTAAATATGCGCGACTAAAGACCCCCTTTAGTCGCGCCTCTTCGAATCTGCGATTAAAGGCTTTAGTCGGTTCTCGTGGCTAACTGGGACTAAAGGCCTCCTCCATGAGTTTAAATTTTTTACTAAATTTTTTTGCGAATTTTTCATTTTTTTATTTTCAAATTTCTGAATTATTTTAACCTCTAATCTCTAATCACCACCCTCATCACTTTGCTCAATTTATCCTCTAATCTCTAATCACCCCTCATAATTCCAAATCATCTAACTTCCCGAACGGTCACCCATCCTCCCACTCCCCCACTGAGCACGCTTAACTTCCGGGTTCTATTCTCCTCGCTTCCAAGTCTCGCACTTGTTGTTTTCCGACAATAGTAGGATGTCAATTCTATTAACCCTCCGGTATTTAGCTTGAGCATGAAGTGACACATTTCACTGTTTGAGTTTGAAACTATTGTTTTAAAAACAATAATTATTTAGTAACACTAATATTTCGGAATAATTAGTTTGACTATTTTTTACCACAGTTTGACCAGATTTGACCAAAATTTAAAAAACTGAAATAATTATTTAGTAACACTAATATTCTAGAATAATTAGTTTGACCATTGTTTGACCACAGTTTGACCACAATTTGAAATTTTTGAATTTTTTGCCTCTCCGTAACTTAAAAGCCCGTATCTTTTTTTTTCGTTAGGTTTTTGGGGATTCTAAAATGTTTAACGGGTTCCCCAGTTAAATTCGGATGTAACTTTTCGAGTAGATGATTTTTCATATAAAAACTTTTTCATCCGAGTTCGTATGCAAAAGTTATGCCAATTTTAAGAATTTCCGAGAGATTTTGCAAATAAAGTCGAAATTCATATTTGTTAATTTTCCCAACAACTAGACCACATATCACATGGAAAACTTATTTTATTTTATTTTTTTACATTTGCATAATTTTCTTTTGTTTTTCTAAAACTGAAAAGGCGATCGGGGGTAGAGTTTGAAAATGAGGCCTCAAACCGCGACTAAAGGTTCGGGCCATTAGTCATGGTTGGCTGACAAACAGGACTAAAGGTCTAACCTTTAATCGGTTGGCACGCCAACCGCGATCTAAATTATGTCATCCTGAAAACATGTAGTAAAACAAATTAATTAAGTGAAGAAGGGGGTGGCGGTGGCGGTGGCGAAGGGCGGTGGCAAAAGGAGGCGAGGAAGGGTGGGAGAGGTGTCGCAGAGCGCGAGACGGGCGGCAGACGACGGCGTCACGGAGAGGGAGGCGAGGACAACACACATGTATAACCTCGCCGCCTCTCGATCCCAAAAACACTGCGCGCCGCCCCCTCGCCGCCTCGCCCGCCTCCATTTGTTTTTTTTCTTTGGCGGTTTTCTGTTGTTTTTGTTTTTCACTTTATATGTATTTTTTGATTTTATAGCCCCCCCTTTGTTTTTTTTTGGTTAATTATCAAATTTTACGGTTTTTTGTTAATTATCAAGTTTTAAGTTATTTACCGCTTTTGTTAAACTAATTAACTAGTTAAAATTAAAAAGAAAAAAAAAAAAAAAAAAAAAATTCGGTGGCCTTTTTTCTTCCTTTTTTTGTTTTTCATCTGTTTTTCTTTTGTTTTCTTCTTCCTTCTTTCTTCTTCTTCCTTTTCCTTTTCTTTCTTCTTCTTCTTCCTTTTTCTTCTTCTTTCTTCTTCTTCTTGGCCTGAGGACGGGCAGTGGCTGGCTGGGCGGGCGGCGGCGTGGGCGGGCGGCGGGCGGCGGCGGCGGGCAAGGGCGCAGGCAGGCGGCGGCGGCAAGGGGCAAGGGCGGCGGGCGGCGGCAAGGGCGCAGGCACGGGCGGCGGGCAAGGGCAGGCGCGAGGCGGCGCCATCGGGACGGGCGCGGCGCGCAGGGCAAGGCGTCGGCAGGGCTTGGTCGGACAGGCTTGGCGTCGGCGTCGGCGTCGATCGGCGTCGAGGCGGGCGCCGTCGCCGAGAGAGGAGAATGGAAGTGGCAAACTGCTAAGTGCAGATTATAGACGCACCTTTAGTCGCGGTTGGGAGGCGGATCATGATTAAAGGTACCTTTAGTCATGATCCGCCTCCCCAACCGGGACTAAAGGGTTTTGCCGCTTTCGTTCCTCACAGAAGACCCTTTAGTCGCGGTTGGGGACAACAACCGCGATTAAAGGGTACCTTTAGTCGCGTCCGCCTCCCCAACCGGGACTAAAGGGTCATCTTTGAACTGGCGCGGTGCGGTGGGATGTTTAGTCCCACTCGCTAGCCGAGAGGCTTCGACAGATGGTTTATAAGCGCTGCTGCGCCACCACTTCGAGCTCCTCTCAAATCTGAGCTTACGGGCCTATTCTCATTACTATGAGCTGTGGGCCTATTGGGCCTTCTCGGGCTGAATCTCGCCCATTAATGGGTTTCTAGTCGTATTCAGCCGTGGAGGCCCGATGAGGTGGCATATTTTTATTTTTGCCTGTTTTTGTTTTCATTTTTGCTTTATTTATTTTGTTTTGTTTCTACTTACAACAAAAAACTTATTTATTTTATTTTATTTTGTTTCTAATTACTTATTTATTTTACTTTATGATAATTATTTTTGCTATTAAAGTTTCTAATTACTTATTTATTTATGTTATTAAAATCTTAAAAATACAATTATATATCAAAAATCAGAAAATAAAACTAATTCATTTTAAATTCTTGTTTTTCTTCTGTTTTTTCTTCCTTTTTCTTCTTTTTTTTTCTTCTGTTTGTTTCCTCCTTTTCTTGTTTTTCTTCTTTTTTTCTTCCTTTCTTCCTTTTTCCTTTTTTCTTCTGTTTTTCTTCTGTTTGTTTTTTTCTTATGTTTTTCTTCTGTTTGTTTTTTTTCTTCTGCTTTTCCTTTTTTCTTCTGTTTGTTTTTTCTTCTGTTTTTCCTTTTTTCTTCTTTTTTTTCTTCTGCTTTTTTCCTTTTCCTTCTTTCTTCTTCTTCCTTTTTCCTTTTAAAATCGAAAAATAAAACTAACTCATTTTAAAATCTTAAAAATACAATTATATATCAAAAAATCAGAAAAATAAAACTAATCCTTGAAGGTTTGACAAAAGGTTTGATACATCATTTCGTTCATCGACCAAATACAAAGTTTGGTACAATAAATTATTACACATCAATTCTTCCCTTGTGTCCTCGCTTGCTTACGATTGTGCCGTATCCATGGAGCATCCTCATCATTTAACTTAATGCTTGGGTCGGTGTTCACTTTGAAGGGCGGAATTTCAGCAAACATATTATAATCTTCCGACATGTCTGTCTTGTCCTCCACTCCCACGATGTTTCTTTTCCCGAAAGAACAATGTGGCGCTTTGGATCATCGCATGATGTCTCGATCATTTTCTTATCTTTCCGTTTCCTCGGTTTGCTACTCATGTCCTTCACATAGAAAACCTGAGCGACATCTTCGCTAGGACGAATGGTTCGTCAAGGTAACCAAGATTGTTGAAATCCACCATTGTCATTCCGTATTGCTGGTCCACCTTTACCCCACCTCCCGTTAGCTTGAACCATTTGCACCGGAACAAAGGGACCTTAAAGGAGGGTCCATAGTCAAGTTCCCATATCTCCTCTATGTAACCATAATATGTGACCTTTTGCCCATTCTCGGTTCTTTGCATCAAAGCGGACACCACTGTTTTGGTTGGTGCTCTTTTTATCTTGGGCGATCGTGTAAAATGTATTCCCATTTATCTCGTACCCTTGGAAAGTTGTTATAGTCGAAGATGGTGTCTTGGCCAACATGTACAGCTGATCTACAACATCATTGTCATTCATTAAATGTTTTCTCAACCAAGCGCCGAAAGTCTCCATGTGGGCCTTCCTAATCCAGATTCAGCTTCCCGGGTTGTCCGGCGTAAAATATTCTTGTGTTTCTCAAAGCACGTAGCCACCAAGCTGGAATTGGTCAAGACAGTGTGGTGTGCTTGATCAGAGAATGGCCGTCCATACATATCGTTGATTTCCTTCCGATCGTGTTTTTCCACTTAGTCTCCCCTCGTGCGCGATCGAGGAAGACCAATCGGCTTAAGGTCGGGAACAAAGTCAACACAAAACTCAATTACCTCCTCATTTCCATAGCCCTTGGCGATGCTTCCTTCGCCTAGCACGGTTCTGAACATATTTCTTTAATACTCCCATGAACCTCTCAAGGGGAACATATTGTGTAGAAATACAGGACCGAGAATGAAAATCTCTTCGACTAGGTGAACCAGGAGGTGCGTCATAATATTGAAGAAGGATGGCGGAACACCAACTCGGCCCGACAAGACATTGGATCACATCGTTCAGAACCGTGGTAGAACTTGGATTGATTACCTTCGAGAGATTGCATTGAGGAATGCACATAGCTTCACAATGGCTACTCGAACATTTTCCGGCAGAGCCCCTCAAAGCAATCGGAAGCAATTGCGTCATAATCACGTGGCGTCGTGAGACTTCAGGTTTTGGAACTTTTCTCCGCCATGTTTATTATTCGCTTTATATTGGACGAGAATCCAGACGGGACCTTCATATCGCTCGGGCATTCAAAAAGATGACCTTCTCTTCTTTGGTCGAGCGTAGTGGCACGACCTTGAAACCATTCCGGATGCCGGTCATCGTGGTCTTTCAAACGTTGCTGGTCTGCCGTGCTTCCTTTGTATCATTTGTCTTCCCATACACGCCCAAGAAGCTTAGGAGGTTCACGCAAATATTCTTCGAACGTGCATCACGCCGATTGCAGAGCGGACATCTAGGACTTTCCAATATTCTAGCTCCCGAATATAGATTTCTTCTTCCACATGGCTGCGTGCCCGTCGGCTCCCTTCGAACTGATTGTCCGCCAGACCCTTTCCAAAGATGACTTTCAAATCCTTGACCATATCAAATACCTCAAGCAAGCAGTCGTTCCGCAGCTTCGCCGGTGATCTGCCTTGCCGTTGTAATGCTTGCCTTTCTTTCATCTTGGATGAATTTTGGAAGAAATCGACGATGCCCAAGGTACACGTTCTTCTTACAATTTGGCAAATGTACACTTTCGGTCTCATGTAAGCGGTGCGTGCATGCATTGTATCCCTTATTTGACAGTCCCGAAGGTTACTAAGAGCAGGCCAATCGTTGATGGTTACGAAAAGCAACGTCAGAGGTCAAATTCCTCTTGTTTGTGCTCATCCCACACACGGACACCACCCCACAGCTGTAAAAGTTCATCAACTAATGGCCTTAGGTACACATCGATGTCGTTGCGGGTTGCCGGACCTTGGATGAGCACGGCATCATAATGAACTTCCGCTTCATGCACAACCAAGGAGGAAGGTTGTAGATGCATAGAGTCACGGGCAGTGCTATGGCTGGAGCTCGCCGCCAAAAGGATTCATGCCATCCGCATTTAGAGCAAATCTTATGTTCCTTGCGTCGGTGCAAAATCTTTGAACCATCTCGTCGATCTTTCTCCATTGCGCTCCATCTGCGGTGTGTCTCAACTCCCGTCCGACTTACGGTCCTCTTTGTGCCATCGCAACAACTTGGCATGCTCTTTGTTCCTGAACAGACGTTTCAACCGTGGTATTATAGGAGCATACCACATCACCTTGGCGGGAACCCTCTTCCGGTTTCGCCCTCAACATCGTCACCGTGGTCATCGCCTCGATCTTATAACGCAATGCGGTGCATACCGGGCATTCATTCAAATTCTCGTATTCACCGCGGTAGAGGATGCGATCGTTGATGCATGCATGTATCTTCGTAACCTCTAAACCTAGAGGGCGACAACCTTCTTTGCTTCAGACGCATCTTGGCGGGCAACTCGTTATCCTTTGGAAACATATTCTTCAACATTTTCAGCAAGTTTTCAAATGCCGAGTCAGCTACACCTGCCTCGCCTTCCATTTCAGCAAATCCGATTATGCAGCCCAGCTTTTTCAGACCATCATCGCATCCGGGTACAGCGCCTTTTCGTGATCCTCTAACATGCGATCCAAATTCTCCTCTCCTTTTCGGTTTCGCGGCGTCTCCGTGCATCAAGCAATGGTCCGACCAAGATCATCAACGGATCATCACGTGCCTCTTCTTCACCTTCCCTTCACCTTCAAAGATCCTCCATGAAAGTATCACCGAAATGAGCAAGATAGCTTTCATCGATGAAATCATCCCTTCTTCATCTTCTTCCATTATAACCCCTCTTTCTCCATGCTTGGTCCAACAATTATAGCTTGGCATGAAACCCTTCAAGCAGATGCATGTGAACAACTCTTGAGGAAGAGTAACCCTTCTCATTCTTACAGATAACACATGGACAGATAACAAAACCCCCGCTTGTTCGCATTAGCCACTACGAGGAAATCTTTCAAACCCGTAGTGAACTCGCGGAGAGTCGGTTACCGTACATCCATTGCCGATTCATCTGCATTATTATAATATAAAATATATAATTAACCATCATGCATTTGTTAAACTAACTAGCTACAAACAATATAAATTAAACAATGAACTACACACATGCATATTGACACATCAAAGGTTCATCAAGTTGCTAACGCGATCGAAGAGTGTGGCTCCAACACTTCATGTCATGTTTGTTTCATGCTCTTGGGGCATTTCATCAAACACCTTATGTGCATAAGAGGAACCAAAAGCAAACCTACACCCACTTGTGAAGAGAATGGCTCCAAATGGCTAAGTGTTGGCTGCTGGATGGGTATATATAGGGAGGGCTTTAGTTGCGGTTGGCACAGCAAACCGTGACTAAAGTGTGCCGAGCCTTTAGTCGCGGTTGTCTGGCCAACCGCGACTAAAGCCCCTCACGCACTGTTGCCACCGAGCGCCAGGCCGGAGCCTTTGGTCGCGGTTCACCTCCAGAACCGCGACTAAAGGTCCCATTAGTCGCGGTTCCTACAGCTTCGCGACTTATGGGGCTGGACGGAAGCCTGTTTTTCCACCAGTGATGTGCCGCATGTACACCGGTGGATCAATGCCCTCGAGCCCAACAAGAGGTTATAGGGTTCCCCTCTATGGATGTTGTCAGACCACTATTGGCAAGCGCATGGTGTCTCGACAGGTTTAGTTCTTGTTGTGTGGTCGAAGGGCATAGTGGCCTAGTTCCGGACTTTATGGAGTGGACGAATATGTGTTTCTTCCAGTGATGACAACTCCTTCCATGATTTTCACCTCCCTAGTGGTGCTTGTTGTTTAAGAAACTTCGGCTTCAGTGTTACATGTTAGGTTTTCTTATTTCCCTTTCTTTTTCCTGCATCGCCTATCAGTTGTAAGCTATTCTAGGACTATGTATCTTTTGTTGTTTCCTTGATTTTTGGTGTAAGTGGTTGTTCAATGTAATCCTGGCCAATTGATTTCTTTGTTAAATCGAAGGCAGGCGTGTCTTGTGCCGTTATAATGTAGACAATATGGTAGAGATTGTACCCATTGCAAAATTGATATCATGGTTGTCGACTATCAAATAAATACCACTCATCAACTAGTATATTTATTCAAGGAAAGGACATGGACCAATAAGTAGTACTACTGTATGCCCACTTTAATTTTCTAGCTAGTTGGCGCCTTGCAGGATTGATATGCAATGACAACACCCAACTTGCATGAACATGAATTGTTAGATAGGTTCATTGTACTCACTCAACACTTAATTTAATTGATCTTCCTAAGGTGTCATTGATCTTACTGGTATGTTCGAGGTAAGACTCTCAATGTCCCATCAATTATAGGGCAACCCACGGTGATAGAGAAGCTAGACACCACTTGAACCCTTCATGTAATATAGACGCTACAGTTGACAAATACATCATATACGTATAATAAAATATCTTGGCATTTGATGGTTAAATATCTTGGCATAGTACTAAGGTTTTAAAAAAGGGAGTGGTAGCTAGTGTTTTGGATATCAGTCACTAAGTGACGGTCAAATTTTCCACCATATTAGCAATAATCACTATAGCTTCGAAACACTCTACTAGTTCTATGATCTTATAACTATAGATAGTTCCCCTATTCTAGTGTTAATTTCAAATTTTAACTTCATGAAAAGGAACAATTAGATCAATCATAAGCTTAAATTACGAGGAAACCCGTGAAAAGACCTCATTTACTCTCGGTTTCAACATCTGTATACTTCTTACTGGGCAAGTGTGTTTGTGGTGAAGAATATCTTGTTCTTGTTATGGTGACTTCTATGTACACTTATCTTGTTAATTAGTGATGTTCTAACAAAGAGGTACGTGTTTCGGTACCAAAAGATGGGAGAATTGTGTAATGTGGTCTACATAATTACTATTTCGCATTATAATAAGAATATGTGATGCATAGCCAGAGTCCATTAAAAGTTGACATGAAAAGATGGGCCTCACCAAGAAATCCATGATTTAAATCGTTGCATATACAATGTACACATGATTTTCTTAATTGATATTAGGACAAAGGATGTTGCACTTTGTAGTTGTAGGCTCCATTTCAATTATAGGTTAGGAAGAACATAAAAGCAAGAGAAACAAAGGAATCAACATACCTAACAAATTATATAGAAACACACAGCAATTGAACCATTTTTTGCAGGGTTTAGTTGAACCAGTTGAATTGCATGAGAAGACACAATTGAACCAACAATGTCACAATCAATTGCAGAAATGCACAGATGAACAGGCACATGAAATTTTTATTAATACTCCATATATCCCAAAATATAGTGTGTATTAGAGTTGTCTAAAGTTAAATTTCATAATTTTAACGTAGAAAAAACTTATCAATATCTAGAATAACAGATCAATACCATTATACTCATCATGAAATATATTTTCATATGGTAAATATTTAGCATTGCATATACATAATTTTCTCTAAAAACATAATTGAAGTTTGTGAAGCTTGACTTTTGCGGGAACCAATGCGCACTATGTTATGAGACGGAGTTAGTAGTTTCTTAGCCTGTAAAACTTTACGAGTTAGCATTTATTTGTTTTATTCTGATGTTTACTCAAGTAGGAGTATCAAAATTCCCAGAAAAAAGTAAGAGTATCAAAGAAATAGAAATATTTCCTCCGTTTTTTTACTTCGCGTATTAGATTTGTTTGAAGCCAAAATTTATAATGTTTCACCAAATTTATTTTAAAAATTATTGACATCAACAAGTCAAATAAATGTTAAATATATTTCTGATGATATTTTCGTGTAACTTTGTTTAAACTTTCGAGAGTTTGACTTCAGAGAAAATCAATACGCGGAGTAAAAAGGAATGAAGAAAGTACTAGCACAACGGGATTAACTTGTCTTCTCCCACTGGCCACCAGTACGTAGTACTCCATCCGTTCCTTTTTAAGATCTTTGTGAGTCAAACTTCGCAATGTTTGATAAATTTTATATTAAAAGGTATCAATATCTATGATATTAAAGTTGTACAATATAATTTTTTTTCGATGATGCATCTAATGATATTGAATTATTGTAAAGTTGATTTTTTTGTATAAAGTTGATCAAGCTTTATGAATTTAACTTCAGACATATCTTCTGTGCAGGGTGGAAAGAAACGGAGGGAGTACTAGTAATCATCTAGAACTGCTGGGGTAATGGACAGTGTACACATAGCAGTTGGTGTGGGTCAGACTTGTCCTTTTTTTTCATGGAGACTTGTCCTTTTCTGATATGTACTACTAGTACGAGACGCGCGTATACGACAAGGGTTTACTGTGGCTATAGCGGAAAGAAAAAATCAAGTGGATGTACGGCTGGCACAGTCCCTTCATCAATCTACCAGTATCTATCCATATGTAGGTGTATAGGTGGTGGCGCCTGCTATTCGTAGGGTTAGAGACATGCTACTTTGAGTACTAGTTAGACATATAGAATATTTATCTAGTTTTGGCCAATATAGGGTGGGAGGGATTGGACCCGAGGAGTATATAAACGTACACCAATGAAGCAATGCATGCTCCAATACTCCTACTCCATTGTGTGTGTGTGTGTGTGTGTGTGTGTGTGTGTGAGAGAGAGAGAGAGAGAGAGAGGCATTATTACCTATCTTGTCCTTTGTTATCCTGGGCAATGAAAACTCGTGCACAGTCGCACGACAAGGCCGCGAATACTTCAAGATGGAGTCAGGCGTCAAAGAGTTTGTTGGCGGTCAATGGTCTTTGGTCATCGGTCCATGGTTCCCGCCGCGGCCGCGTGTCTATGTGCGTCAAGTAGTCTTGCAACCATGTCATGCAATGCACATGTGCATCATACACATGTCTCTTGTTCACCAGAACAAACATAAAGTGATTATTAGTACTAAGTAGTGCTGTAGTTCAATAATAGAAGAGAACACACCACAAAAAAGGAGCATGACATGTAGTCTCTACTTCTAATGGAACAGTTGGTGAATAGTCTCCACGGTTTATTTTCGCTGTTTTTTTTTCGTCTCTCCTCCCACCACCCCCTCCTATCCTGGTCCATCGGTTTATTTTTCTCTCCACTCTTTATTACAACCAGGACTTTCCTAACGTATAACAAATCACGGCTCTAACTTCCTTAAATTATTCATATCAATCGATTCCTTTTATTGGTTCAATTTATATTAGGAAACAAATAAAAAAAATTAAGAAACAAATAATAGATTTGAATCTAACTTTCCTAACTTATCCAAATCAATCGATTTCTCTCATTAGTGAAATTTGTTTTAGGAAACAAATAACAGACACGTCACAAACTTTCCTCCCAATAAATAGTTTCTTAACATTTGCAAACTTTCCTAATCAGACACGTCACAAACGGGGCAGATACTGATATCATGTTACCAAACAATAAATCCCCATTTGCATAGAAATCAGGTCAAAATCCTAACTTTCCTAAATTTTTACCTTTCCTTGATAACATCCAATATTTCTTATGTTTTACACCTATTGAAGGAAATCACCCCTCCATCGATATTAGCATTTTTTTGGAATGAGATATCTGGATTATGATTTTTTTTTGCGATTCTTTCCAATTGTGACCTCTCCTTCCGCTCTGGCTCCTGAAAGAGATATGCCCTAGAGGCAATAATAAAGTTATTATTTATTTCCTCATATCATGATAAATGTTTATCATTCATGCTAGAATTGTATTACCCGGAAATATAATACATGTGTGAATACATAGACAAACATAATGTCACTAGTATGCCTCTACTTGACTAGCTCGCAAATCAAAGATGGTTAAGTTTCCTAACCATAGACATGAGTTGTCATTTCATTAATGGGATCACATCATTAGGAGAATGATGTGATTGACTTGACCCATTCCGTTAGCTTAGCACTTGATCGTTTAGTATGTTGCTATTGCTTTCTTCATGACTTATACATGTTCCTATGACTATGAGATTATGTAACTCCCGTTTACCGGAGGAACACTTTGTGTGCTATCAAACGTCACAACGTAACTGGGTGATTATAAAGGTGCTCTACAGGTGTCTCCAAAGGTACTTATTGAGTTGGCGTATTTCGAGATTAGGATTTGTCACTCCGATTGTCGGAGAGGTATCTCTGGGCCCTCCCGGTAATGCACACCACTATAAGCCTTGCAAGCAATGTAGCTAATGAGTTAGTTACGAGATGGTGCATTACATAACGAGTAAAGAGACTTGCCAGTAACGAGATTGATCTAGGTATTGGATACCGACGATCTAATCTCGGGCAAGTAACATACCGATGACAAAGGGAACAACATATGTTGTTATGCGGTTTGACCGATAAAGATCTTCGTAGAATATGTAGGAGCCAATATGAGCATCCAGATTCCGCTATTGGTTATTGACCGGAAACGAGTCCCTGTCATGTCTACATAGTTCTCGAACCCGTAGGGTCCGCACGCTTAAGGTTTCGTTGACAGTTTTATTATGAGTTTATAAGTTTTGATGTACCGAAGGTTGTTCGGAGTCCAGGATATCATCACGGACTTGACGAGGAGTCTCGAAATGGTCGAGACATAAAGATCGATATATTTCATGACTATATTTGGACACCGGAAAGGTTCCGGGTGAGATTGGGACAATACCGGAGCTCCGGGAGGTTATCGGAACCCCCCGGGAGTTATATGGGCCTTATTGGGCCTTAGTCGAAAGGAGGGAGAAGAAGCAAAGGAGGATGCGCGTGGGAAATGGTTCCAAAGTCGATGTGATCGCCGTCGGCACGCTACCTCTACATCTACCTTCGGGATTAGTTTTAGACCTAAATAATTGTTATTTGGTGCCAGCGTTGAGCATGAACATTATATCTGGATCTTGTTTGATGCGAGACGGTTATTCATTTAAATCTGAGAATAATGGTTGTTCTATTTATATGAGTAATATCTTTTATGGTCATGCACCTTTAAAGAGTGGTCTATTTTTGATGAATCTCGATAGTAGTGATACACATATTCATAATGTTGAAGCCAAAAGATGCAGAGTTGATAATGATAGTGCAACTTATTTGTGGCACTACCGTTTAGGTCATATTGGTGTAAAGCGCATGAAGAAACTCCATACTGATGGACTTTTGGAATCACTTGATTATGAATCACTTGGTACTTGCAAACCATGCCTCATGGGCAAGATGACTAAAACGCCGTTCTCCGGTATTATGAAGAGAGCAACTGATTTGTTGGAAATCATACATACTGATGTATGTGGTCCAATGAAAGTTGAGGCTCGTGGCGGATATCATTATTTTCTCACCTTCACAGATGATTTGAGCAGATATGGGTATATCTACTTAATGAAACTTAAGTCTGTAACATTTGAAAAGTTCAAAGAATTTCAGAGTGAAGTTGAAAATCATCGTAACAAGAAAATAAAGTTTCTACGATCTGATCGTGGAGGAGAATATTTGAGTTACGAGTTTGGTTTACATTTGAAGCAATGCGGAATAGTTTCGCAACTCACGCCACCCGGAACACCACAACGTAATGGTGTGTCTGAACATCGTAATCGTACTTTACTAGATATGGTGCGATCTATGATGTCTCTTACTGATTTACCGCTATCTTTTGGGGGTTATGCTTTAGAGACGGCCGCATTCACGTTAAATAGGGCACCATCAAAATCCGTCGAGATGACGCCTTATGAACTGTGGTTTGGCAAGAAACCAAAGTTGTCGTTTCTTAAAGTTTGGGGCCGCGATGCTTATGTGAAAAAGCTTCAACTTGATAAGCTCGAACCCAAATCGGAGAAATGTGTCTTCATAGGATACCCAAAGGAAACTGTTGGGTACACCTTCTATCACAGATCCGAAGGCAAGACATTTGTTGCAAAGAATGGATCCTTTCTAGAGAAGGAGTTTCTCTCGAAAGAAGTGAGTGGGAGGAAAGTAGAACTTGATGAGGTAACTGTACCTGCTCCTTTATTGGAAAATAGTTCATCACGTAAACCGGTTCTGTGGCGACTACACTAATAAGTGAGGAAGCTAATGATGATGATCATGAAACTTCGAACAAGTTACTCTGTAACCTCGTGAGGTCAACCAGAGTAAGATCCGCGCCAGAGTGGTACGGTAATCCTATTTTGGAGGTCATGTTACTTGACCATGGCGAACCTACGAACTATGAGGAAGCGATGATGAGCCCAGATTCCGCAAAATAGCTTGAAGCCATGAAATCTGAGATGGGATCCATGTATGAGAACAAAGTGTGGACTTTGGTTGACTTGCCCGATGATCGGCAAGCCATCGAGAATAAATGGATTTTTAAGAAGAAGACCGACGTTGATGGTAATGTTACTGTCTACAACGCTCGACTTGTTGCAAAAGGTTTTCGACAAGTTCAAGGGGTTGACTACGATGAGACTTTCTCACCCGTAGCGATGCTTAAGTCTATCCGCATCATGTTAGCAATTGCCACATTTTATGATTATAAAATTTGGGAAATGGATGTCAAAACTGCATTCCTGAATGGATTTCTGGAAGAAGAGTTGTATATGATGCAACCAGAAGGTTTTGTCAATCCAAAGGATGCTAACAAAGTGTGCAAGCTCCAGTGATCCATTTATGGACTGGTGCAAGCCTCTCGGAGTTGGAATAAACGCTTTGATAGTGTGATCAAAGCATATGGTTTTATACAGACTTTTGGAGAAGCATGTATTTACAAGAAAGTGAGTGGGAGCTCTGTAGCATTTCTAATATTATAACGACATATTATTGATTGGAAATGATATAGAATTTCTGGATAGGATAAAAGAATACTTGAATAAAAGTTTTTCAATGAAAGACCTCGGTGAAGCTTCTTACATATTAGGTATCAAGATCTATAGAGATAGATCGAGACGCTTAATTGGACTTTCACAAAGCACATACCTTGATAAAGTTTTGAAAAAGTTCAAAGTGGATCAAGCAAAGAAAGGGTTCTTGCCTGTAATACAAGATGTGAAATTGAGTCAGACTCAATGCCCGACCACTGCAGAAGATAGAGAGAAAATGAAAGAAGTTCCCTATGCTTCAGCCATAGGCTCTATCATGTATGCAATGCTGTGTACCAGACCTGATGTGTGCCTTGCTATTAGTTTAGCATGCAGGTACCAAAGAAATCCAGGAGTGTATCACTGGACAGCGGTCAAGAACATCCTGAAATACCTGAAAAGGACTAAGGATATGTTCCTCATTTATGGAGGTGACAAAGAGCTAGTCGTAAATGGTTACGTCGATGCAAGCTTTTACACTGATCCGGACGATTCTAAATCGCAAACTGGATACATATTTATATTAAAAGGTGGAGTTGTCAGTTGGTGCAGTTCTAAACAAAGCGTTGTAGCGGGATCTACATGTGAAGCGGAGTACATAGCTGCTACGGAAGTAGAAAATGAAGGAGTCTGGATGAAGGAGTTCATATCCGATCTAGGTGTCGTACCTAGTGCATCGGGTCCAATGAAAATCTTTTGTGACAATACTGGTGCAATTGCCTTGGCAAAGGAATCCAGATTTCACAAGAGAACCAAGCACATCAAGAGACGCTTCAATTCCATCCGGGACCAAGTCCAGGTGGAAGACATAGAGATTTGCAAGATACATACGGATCTAAATGTAGCAGACCCGTTGACTAAGCCTCTTCCACGAGCAAAACATGATCAACACCAATACTCCATGGGTGTTAGAATCATTACTGTGTAATCTAGATTATTGACTCTAGTGCAAGTGGGAGACTGAAGGAAATATGCCCTAGAGGCAATAATAAAGTTATTATTTATTTCCTCATATCATGATAAATTTTTATCATTCATGCTAGAATTGTATTACCCGGAAACATAATACATGCATGAATACATAGACAAACATAGTGTCACTAGTATGCCTCTACTTGACTAGCTTGTAAATCAAAGATAGTTAAGTTTCCTAACCATAGACATGAGTTGTCATTTGATTAATGGGATCACATCATTAGGAGAATGATGTGATTGACTTGACCCATTCTGTTAGCTTAGCACTTGATCGTTTAGTATGTTGCTATTGCTTTCTTCATGACTTATATATGTTCCTATGACTATGAGATTATGTAACTCCCGTTTAACGGAGGAACACTTTGTGTGCTACCAAACGTCACAACGTAACTGGGTGATTATAAAGTTGCTCTACAGGTGTCTCCAAAGATACTTGTTGAGTTGACGTATTTCGAGATTAGGATTTGTCACTCCGATTGTCGGAGAGGTATCTCTGGGCTCTCTCGGTGATACACACCACTACAAGCCTTGCAAGCAATTGAGCTAATGAATTAGTTACGAGATGATGCATTACGTAACGAGTAAAGAGACTTGCCAGTAACGAGATTGAACTAGGTATTGGATACCGACGATCGAATCTCGGGCAAGTAACATACCGATGACAAAGGGAACAACGTATGTTGTTATGCCGTTTGACCGATAAAGATCTTCGTAGAATATGTAGGAGCCAATATGAGCATCCAGGTTCCGCTATTGGTTATTGACCGGAAACGATTCCCGGTCATGTCTATATAGTTCTCGAACCCGTAGGGTCCGCACGCTTAAGGTCTCGTTGATAGTTTTATTATGAGTTTATAAGTTTTGATGTACCGAAGGTTTTTCGGAGTCCCGAATATGATCGCGGACTTGACGAGGAGTCTCGAAATGGTCTAGACATAAAGATCGATATATTGGATGACTATATTTGGACACCGGAAAGGTTCCGGGAGAGATTGGGACAATACCGGAGCTCTGGGATGTTATCGGAACCCCCCGTGAGGTATATGGGCCTTATTGGGCCTTAGTGGAAAGGAGGGAGAAGAAGAAAAGGAGGGGGGACCCCCCCATGCCCAATCCGAATTGGGAGGGGGTCCGGCCCCCCTTTCCTTTTTCCCTCCCACCTCTTCCTTCCCTCTCCCTCTCCTAATAGGAAAGGGGGGAGTCCTACTACCAGTTGGGGTTGGACTCCCCCCTAGGGCGCGCCACCCCCCTTGGTCGGCCCCCTCCTCCAATCCTTTATATACGGGGGAGGGGCACCCCATAGACACAACAATTGATCATTGATCTCTTAGCCATGTGCGGTGCCCCCCTCCACCATAGTTCTCCTCGATAATATTGTAGCGGTGCTTAGGCGAAGCCCTGCGACAATAGAACATCAAGATCGTCACCACACCGTCGTGCTGACGAAACTCTTCCCCGACATTCTGCTGGATCGGAGTACGGGGAACGTCATAGAGCTGAACGTGTGCAAGAACTCGGAGATGCCGTAGTTTCGGTGCTTGATCGGTCGGGCCGTGAAGACGTACGACTACATCAACCGCGCTGTGCTAACGCTTCCGCTTTCGGTCTACGAGGGTATGTGGACACACTCTCCCCTCTCATTGCTATGCATCACCATGGTCTTGTGTGTGCGTAGGAATTTTTTTGAAAAATCTACGTTCCCCAACAGTGGCATCCGAGCCTAGGTGAGGGAGTCCTGGACTAGGGGGTGTCCGGACAGCCGGACTATCATCGTCCGCCGGACTCCAAGACTACGAAGATACAAGATTGAAGACTCCGTCCCGTGTCCGTATGGGACTTTCCTTGGCGTGGAAGGCAAGCTTGGCGTCTGGATATGTAGATCTCCTACCATTGTAACAGACTACTGTGTAACCTAGCCTTCTCCGGTGTCTATATAAACCGGAGGGCTTTAGTCCGTAGGACACAACATACATTACAACAATCATACCATAGGCTAGCTTTAGGGTTTAGCCTCCTTGATCTCGTGGTAGATCCACTCTTGTACTACCCATATCATCAATATTAATCAAGCAGGACGTAGGGTTTTACCTCCGACAAGAGGGCCCGAACCTGGGTAAAACATCGTGTCCCTTGTCTCCTGTTACCATCCGCCTAGACGCACAGTTTGGGACCCCCTACCCGAGATCCGCCGGTTTTGACACCGACACTAGGTTTTATGCGTTGATGTTATATGCACGAGTAGAACACAAGTGAGTTGTGGGCGATACAAGTCATACTGCTTACCGGCATGTCATAATTTGGTTCAGCGGTATTGTTGGATGAAGCGGTCCGGACCGACATTACGCATACGCTTACACGAGACTGGTTTTACCGCCATGCTTTGCACACAGGTGACTAGCAGGTGTCTGTTTCTCCAACTTTAGTTGAACCGAGTGTGGCTACGCCCGGTCCTTGCGAAGGTTAAAACATCACTAACTTGACGAACTATCGTTGTGGTTTTGATGCGTAGGTAAGAACGGTTCTTGCTAAGCCGGTAGCAGCCACGTAAAACTTGCAACAACAAAGTAGAGGACGTCTAACTTGTTTTTGCAGGGCATGTTGTGATGTGATATGGTCAAGACGTGATGCTATATTTTATTGTATGAGATGATCATGTTTTGTAACCGAAGTTATCGGCAACTGGCAGGAGCCATATGGTTGTCGCTTTATTGTATGAAATGCAATCGCCCTATAATTGCTTTACTTTATCACTAAGCGGTAGCGATAGTCGTAGAAGCAATAGTTGGCGCGACGACAACGATGCTACGATGGAGATCAAGGTGTCGCGTCGGTGACGATGGTGATCATGACGGTGCTTCAGAGATAGAGATCACAAGCACAAGATGATGATGGCCATATCATATCACTTATATTGATTGCATGTGATGTTTATCTTGTATGCATCTTATCTTGGTTTGATTGACGGTAGCATTATAAGATGATCTCTCACTAAATTTCAAGATAAAAGTGTTCTCCCTGAGTATGCACCATTGCCAAAGTTCGTCGTGCCCAGACACCACGTGATGATCGGGTGTGATAAGCTCTACGTCAATCTACAACGGGTGCAAGCCAATTTTGCACACGCAGAATACTCAGGTTAAACTTGACGAGCCTAGCATATGTAGATATGGCCTCGAAACACTGAGACCGAAAGGTCGAGCGTGAATCATATAGTAGATATTATCAACATACTGATGTTCACCATTGAAAGCTACTCCATTTCACGTGATGATCGGTTATGGTTTAGTTGATTTGGATCACGTGATCACTTAGATGATTAGAGAGATGTCTATCTAAGTGGGAGTTCCTAAGTAATATGATTAATTGAACTTAAATTTATCATGAACTTAGTACCTGATTGTATTTTGCTTGTCTATGTTTGTTGAAGATAGATGGCTCGTGTTGTTGTTCCGTTGAATTTTAATCCGTTCCTTGAGAAAGCAAAGTTGAAAGATGATGGTAGCAATTACACGGACTTGATCTGTAACTTGAGGATTATCCTCATTGCTGCACAGAAGAATTACATCCTGGAAGCACCGCTGGGTGCCAAACCTACTGCAGGAGCAACACCAGATGTTGTGAACGTCTAGCAGAGCAAAGCTGATGACTACTTGATAGTTCAGTGTGCAATGCTTTACGGCTTAGAACCGGGACTTCAACGACGTTTTGAACGTCATGGAGCATATGAGATGTTCCAGGAGTTAACTTTAATATTTCAAGCAAATGCCCGGATTGAGAGATATGAAGTCTCCAATAAGTTCTATAGCTGCAAGATGGAGGAGAATAGTTCTGTCAGTGAGCATATACTCAGAATGTCTGGGTATAACAATCACTTGATTCAACTGGGTGTTAATCTTCCGGATGATAGCGTCATTGACATAATTCTTCAATCACTGCCACCAAGCTGCAAGAGCTTCATGATGAACTATAATATGCAAGGGATGGAAAAGACAATTCCTGAGCTCTTCGCAATGCTAAAAGTTACAGAGGTAGAAATCAAGAAGGAGCATCAAGTGTTGATGGTCAATAAGACCACCAGTTTCAAGAAAAAGGGCAAAGGGAAAATGAGGGGGGACTTCAAGAAGAACAGCAAACAAGTTGCTGCTCAAGAGAAGAACCCAAGTCTGGACCTAAGCACGAGGCGAGTGCTTCTACCGCAAGCGGTAGTCCCGAAGCGGAACTGCCCCAAGTATTTGGCGGATAAGAAGGATGGCAAGGTGAACAAAGGTATATGTGATATACATGTTATTGATGTGTACCTTACGAGCTCGCAGAGCACTGGTATTTGATCTTGGTTACATTGCTAATATTTGCAACTCGAAACAGGGACTACAGATTAAGCGGACACTGGCTAAGGACAAGGTGACGATGCGTGTGGGAAATGGTTCCAAAGTCGATGTGATCGCCGTCGGCACGCTACCTCTACATCTACCTTCGGGATTAGTTTTAGACCTAAATAATTGTTATTTGGTGCCAGCGTTGAGCATGAACATTATATCTGGATCTTGTTTGATGCGAGACGATTATTCATTTAAATCTGAGAATAATGGTTGTTCTATTTATATGAGTAATATCTTTTATGGCCATGCACCTTTAAAGAGTGGTTTATTTTTGATGAATCTCGATAGTAGTGATACACATATTCATAATGTTGAAGCCAAAAGATGCAGAGTTGATAATGATAGTGCGACTTATTTGTGGCACTGCCGTTTAGGTCATATTGGTGTAAAGTGCATGAAGAAACTCCATACTGATGGAATTTTGGAATCACTTGATTATGAATCACTTGGTACTTGCAAACCATGCCTCATGGGCAAGATGACTAAAACGCCGTTCTCCGGTATTATGGAGAGAACAACTGATTTGTTCGAAATCATACATACTGATGTATGTGGTCCAATGAATGTTGAGGCTCGTGGCGGATATCATTATTTTCTCACCTTCACAGATTATTTGAGCAGATATGGGTATATCTACTTAATGAAACATAAGTCTGTAACATTTGAAAAGTTCAAAGAATTTCAGAGTGAAGTTGAAAATCATCGTAACAAGAAAATAAAGTTTCTACGATCTGATCGTGGAGGAGAATATTTGAGTTACGAGTTTGGTTTACATTTGAAGCAATGCAGAATAGTTTCGCAACTCACGCCACCCGGAACACCACAGCAGTATGGTGTGTCTGAACATCGTAATCGTACTTTACTGATTTACCGCTATCTTTTTGGGGTTATGCTTTAGAGACGGCCCCATTCACGTTAAATAGGGCACCATCAAAATCCGGTGAGACGACACCTTATGAACTGTGGTTTGGCAAGAAACCAAAGTTGTCTTTTCTTAAAGTTTGGGGCTGTGATGCTTATGTGAAAAAGCTTCAACCTGATAAGCTCGAACCCAAATCGGAGAAATGTGTCTTCATAGGATACCCAAAGGAAACTGTTGGGTACACCTTCTATCACAGATCCGAAGGCAAGACATTTGTTGCAAAGAATGGATCCTTTCTAGAGAAGGAGTTTCTCTCGAAATAAGTGAGTGGAAGGAAAGTAGAACTTGATGAGGTAAATGTACTTGCTCCTTTATTGGAAAATAGTTCATCACAGAAACCGGTTCCTGTGACGACTACACCAATAAGTGAGGAAGCTAATGATGATGATCATGAAACTTCCGAACAAGTTACTACAGAACCTCGTAGGTCAACCAGAGTAAGATCCGCGCCAGAGTGGTATGGTAATCCTATTTTGGAGGTCATGTTACTTGACCATGGCGAACCTATGAACTATGAGGAAGCAATGATGAGCCCAGATTCCGCAAAATGGCTTGAAGCCATGAAATCTGAGATGGGATCCATGTATGAGAACAAAGTGTGGACTTTGGTTGACTTGCCCGATGATCGGCAAGTCATCGAGAATAAATGGAATTTTAAGAAGAAGACTGACGTTGATGGTAATGTTACTGTCTACAAAGCTCGACTTGTTGCAAAAGGTTTTTGACAAGTTCAAGGGGTTGACTACGATGAGACTTTCTCACCCATAGCGATGCATAAGTCTGTCCGAATCATGTTAGCAATTGCCGCATTTTATGATTATAAATTTTGGCAAATGGATGTCAAACTGCATTCCTGAATGGATTTCTGGAAGAAGAGTTGTATATGATGCAACCAGAAGGTTTCGTCAATCCAAAGGATGCTATCAAAGTGTGCAAGCTCCAGCGATCCATTTATGGACTGGTGCAAGCCTCTCGGAGTTGGAATAAACGCTTTGATAGTGCGATCAAACCATATGGTTTTATACAGACTTTTGGAGAAGCCTGTATTTACAAGAAAGTGAGTGGGAGCTCTGTAGCATTTCTAATATTATAACGACATATTATTGATTGGAAATGATATAGAATTTCTAGATAGCATAAAAGGATACTTGAATAAAAGTTTTTCATTGAAAGACCTCGGTGAAGCTGCTTACATATTAGGTATCAAGATCTATAGAGATAGATCGAGACGCTTAATTGGACTTTCACAAAGCACATACCTTGATAAAGTTTTGAAAAAGTTCAAAATGGATCAAGCAAAGAAAGGGTTCTTGCCTGTAATACAAGGTGTGAAATTGAGTTAGACTCAATGCCCGACCACTGCAGAAGATAGAGAGAAAATTAAAGAAGTTCCCTATGCTTCAGCCATAGGCTCTATCATGTATGCAATGCTGTGTACCAGACCTGATGTGTGCCTTGCTATTAGTTTAGCAGGGAGGTACCAAAGCAATCCAGGAGTGGATCACTGGACATCGGTCAAGAACATCCTGAAATACCTGAAAAGGACTAAGGATATGTTTCTCATTTATGGAGGTGACAAAGAGCTAGTCGTAAATGGTGACGTCGATGCAATCTTTGACACTGATCCGGAAGATTCTAAATCACAAACCGGATACATATTTATATTAAACGGTGGAGCTGTCAGTTGGTGCAGTTCTAAACAAAGCGTCGTAGCGGGATCTACATGTGAAGCGGATTACATAGCTGCTTCGGAAGCAACAAATGAAGGAGTCTGGATGAAGGAGTTCATATCCGATCTAGGTGTCGTACCTAGTGCATTGGGTCCAATGAAAATCTTTTGTGACAATACTGGTGCAATTGCCTTGGCAAAGGAATCCAGATTTCACAAAAGAACCAAGCACATCAAGAGACGCTTTAATTCCATCCAGGACCAAGTCCAGGTGGGAGACATAGAGATTTGCAAGATACATATGGATCTGAATGTAGCAGACCCGTTGACTAAGCCTCTTCCACGAGCAAAACATGATCAACACCAAGACTCCGTGGGTGTTAGAATCATTAATGTGTAATCTAGATTATTGACTCTTGTGCAAGTGGGAGACTGAAGGAAATATGCCCTAGAGGCAATAATTAAGTTATTATTTATTTCCTCATATCATGATAAATTTTTATCATTCATGCTAGAATTGTATTACCCGGAAACATAATACATGTGTGAATACATAGACAAACATAGTGTCACTAGTATGCCTCTACTTGACTAGCTTGTAAATCAAACATGGTTAAGTTTCCTAACCATAGACATGAGTTGTCATTTGATTAATGGGATCACATCATTAGGAGAATGATGTGATTGACTTGACACATTCCATTAGCTTAGCACTTGATAGTTTAGTATGTTTCTATTGCTTTCTTCATGACTTATACATGTTCCTATGACTATGAGATTATGTAACTCCCGTTTACCGGAGGAACACTTTGTGTGCTACCAAACGTCACAACGTAACTGGGTGATTATAAAGGTGCTCTACAGGTGTCTCCAAAGGTACTTGTTGAGTTGACGTATTTCGAGATTAGGATTTGTCACTCCGATTGTCGGAGAGGTATCTCTGGTCCCTCTCGGTAATGCACACCACTATAAGCCTTGCAAGCAATGTAGCTAATGAGTTAGTTTCGAGATGATGCATTACGTAACGAGTAAAGAGACTTGCCAGTAACGAGATTGAACTAGGTATTGGACACCGACGATCGAATCTCGGGCAAGTAACATACCGATGACAAAGGGAACAACGTATGTTGTTATGCGGTTTGACCGATAAAGATCTTCGTAGAATATGTAGGAGCCAATATGAGCATCCAGGTACCGCTATTGGTTATTGACCGGAAACGAGTCCCGGTCATGTCTACATAGTTCTCGAACCCGTAGGGTCCGCACGCTTAAGGTCTCGTTGACAGTTTTATTATGAGTTTATAAGTTTTGATGTACCGAAGGTTTTTTGGAGTCCCGAATATGATCACGGACTTGACGAGGAGTCTCGAAATGGTCTAGACATAAAGATCGATATATTGGACAACTATATTTGGACACAGGAAAGGTTCCGGGTGAGATTGGGACAATACCGGAGCTCTGGGAGGTTATCGGAACCTCCCGTGAGGTATATGGGCCTTATTGGGCCTTAGTGGAAAGGAGGGAGAAGAAGAAAAGGAGGGGGCGCCCCCCCAAGCCCAATCCAAATTGGGAGGGGGGCCGGCCCCACTTTCCTTCTTCCCTCCCACCTCTTCCTTCCCTCTCCCTATCCTAATAGGAAAGAGGGGAGTCCTACTCCCAGTTGGGGTTGGACTCCCCCCTAGGGCGCACCACCCCCCTTGGCCGGCCCCCTCCTCCACTCCTTTATATGCGGGGGAGGGGGGCACCCCATAGACACAACAATTGATCATTGATATCTTAGCCGTGTGCGGTGCCCCCCTCCACCATAGTTCTCCTCGATAATATTGTAGCGGTGCTTAGGCGAAGCCCTACGATGGTAGAACATCAAGGTCATCACCACGCCGTCGTGCTGACGAAACTCTTCCCCGACATTCTGCTGGATCGGAGTACGGGGAACGTCATCGAGCTGAACGTGTGCAAGAACTCGGAGGTGTCGTAGTTTCGGTGCTTGATCGGTCAGGCCATGAAGACGTACAACTACATCAACCGCGTTGTGCTAACGCTTCCGCTTTCGGTCTACGAGGGTATGTGGACACACTCTCCCCTCTCGTTGCTATGAATCACCATGATCTTGTGTGTGTGTAGGAAATTTGTTGAAATTACTACGTTCCCCAACAGCTCCTTCTCGCATAATCACCTCCACCACAGCCAGCTGACGCCACCCTAGACCTCTTGCCTCGTCACACCTTCGCCGCCACCTCCTCCTCGTACTCCATTGACAATCCCTCTGCCACGTTTGTCCACGGTGGTGTCGAGGGCATGGCGCAACAGCGTACCAGTGGTACAGCAGCGCATAGCAGCAGGAAGAAGCACACAGCAGGCGAGGCGAGCGGCCGATGGTGGAGGGCAGAGATGCGGCCGGCGTGGCTGAGGGGTGGCCGACAGAAGATGGCCGCGACAGGAGGCGGCGCGAGGCAAGGGCGCGACAGCGGGGCGAGCGAAGGGATAGGCGGCAGCAGACGGGGCGAGCGCAGCCAGCGAGAGTGTGACGCGCGGTCAGGATGTGAGCGCGGGGCACAGTGGTGCGGTGGCTATGGCGAGCGTGATGGCAACGGCGGGCGTGACGGACGCGGTGTGGCACGTGTGTAGGCATGGAGAGCCAGAGAGGGAGTGGCCCCGCGGGCGCGGAAGAAGAGCTGAAGGCTCGGGCATGGGCGCGCATAGGAGCGGTCATGAGCCACGGGGTCAATCCGAGGAGCTCAGTGGCTACCCCTGCAATGGCCATGGTGGACGGTGGTTCTCGGCCACGGCGAAATACCTAACGAGAGCAAATGAGAGGGGAAACTGGGGAAAGGCAAGAGGAGATCACACTAGTAGAAAAAGGACCTAATGTGAGACACATTAGTCCCGGTTCGATTTTGGCCCGGTACTAATGATACCATTAGTGCTGGTTCGAACGGCTATGCATTAATGCCGGTTCGTTTCGAACCTTTAGTACCGGTTCGTGCCACGAACCGGTACTATAGGGGTGGTGGCAGGTGGCGTCGGGCGGGGTTCATGATCACCTTTAGTACCGGTTCGTGGCACAAACCGGTACTAAAAACTAATTTAGTACCGGTTCGTGGCACGAACCGGTACTAAAGGGGTTTGACCTATAGTACCGGTTCGTGGCACAAACCGGTACTAAAGGGCAATTCTCAAACTCTACCCCCCTGTGTATCGCCATTTCAGTTTTGAAAAATAAAAAAAAATGATAAAAAATTCAAAAAATAAAATTCTTCGAGATGTAGTTATATTACTACATCTACTAGTTAGGAAATTTCAAAAACTTAAATTTGGACATGTTTTGCAAAAAGTGTAGGGAAAATGTAAAACGGCTACAACTTTTGCATACGATGTCGGAAAAGAACGTATAATGTATCAAAAAATTCAGCACGAAAATCCGCATCCGATTTTGACCGCATACGGCCTGTTTGCAATTTTTTAGAATCCTCAAATTCCAAAAGGAGAAAAAGATATGCTCAAATTTAAGTTTTTTTTTAATTTTGGTTAAATCTGGTCAAACTATGGTCAAACTACTTATTCAAGAAGTATTAATGTTACTACATACTTATTCCAGAATATTAGTGTTACTAAATAATTATTTCAATTTTTTGAATTTTGGTCAAATCTGGTCAAACGATGGTCAAACCGTGGTCAAACTATGGTCAAATTATTCAAGAAATATTAGTGTTACTAAATAATTACTGTTTTTTAGAATAATTAGTTTCAAACTCAAACGGTGAAATGTGTGACCTAATGATCAAGCTAAACTGCTGAGGGTTAATAGGATTTATAGCTTACATTTGTCAGAAAAACAACTAGTGCAGACTTGGAAAGTAGGGGGAATAGAACTCCGAAGTTAAGCGTGCTTAGGTTGGGGGAGTGAGAGGATGGGTGACCGGTCGGGAAGTTAGACGATTTGAAATGAGTGATCCACACTTGAGTAGTTAAGAGGGGCGATTAGAGACTAAATCATCAAATAATTCAGAAAATTGAAAATAAAAAAATTGAATTTTTTTCCAAAATTTTTTAAAAAAATTCAAACTAAAATACCTTTAGTACCGGTTGGTAACACCAACAGGTACTAAAGGTCCCCCATACCACGGCACGAGCTTACGCCATGTGGTGGGCCTTTAGTGGCGGTTCATGCCGAACCGGTACTAAAGGGGGGAGGCCTTTAGTCTCCACTCTTTAGTGCCGGTTGCAGAACCGGCACTAAAGGCCCTTATGAACCGGTATTAAAGCTCCGTTTTCTACTAGTGTCACGACGGTGTCAATGGCACCCTAGGGGAAGACAGGGGAGCTCGGGGCAGCGCGGATCGAGCGGCAATGTCGCGGTGGCCGAAGGTTGAGGAAGACAGCAACGACGTCGATCTGGGGGTGCTGGACTTGATCTCGTTGGCGCAGACGAAGTAGCGGAAGCATTCGGAGCTCCTCGACAAGCTCCTAGCCAGCAGGGAGGGTAGTGGTCGTGTGGATGGGGTCGGTCATGGTGGCCGTGGCATCTGACTTCGTCCAGATCACCGGGATCGAGCGAGCGAGGAGGAGAAGTGGATCTGGGAGGGGGCATCGAGGAGGAGTGTGGCCATGGAGGCAGGGGAGGTAGGGCGTCACCCTTATCCATTCCCCTTCGATGCCGGCGAGGTGGTCGGGCAGGAGCCCGGCTCTGTAGCGACGGGCTCGCGGAACAGGAGAAGACGACCGTGTGGGAACCGGACCACTCAGTCGGTTCGGTGGCAAGGCCCGGGGTAGGGGGAGTCCCCTTTTTCATCGTCCTTTTGGTTTTTAATGTATTCTAATCCATTTCTCCTTTTTAACACCGTTTTCTATTTATTCTTGTATCAACTAAATAGATTTTGTCAATTGTGAAACTATGCACACAATTCGAGCACAATATTTTTAGGTGGCACAAAAAGTTTGGGGCCAAAAGGAAATACATAAAATTAGGTTTATATTTAATTGGTTATTTTAACTACTGTTGGACCTCTTATTAATTTGATAAGATTTAATTTTTGGGTCAAATAATGTTGGGCTCAACATGTCAAAGATTAGTGGAATTTATAGAATATGGTGAACATTTTGGTTTTACTATTTGACGAAATAATTTATTTGACTTTATTTTAAACTTGAATTGGGCTTTGATTTTTATCAAGTGGTAGTTTGGCTTAGCAAGCCTGATGACATGGCATCATTAGGGGGAGGTCACTGTAGCTAACGACTTGAGGTGTTACATAATCTTCCCATTTCTGATATTTCATTGTTAAATGATTGGGAAATATATCACACTATCCATTAGTTCAGTCAAGCTCACCACAAGTCCACACATTATTGCCAATTGAGTAAGTCTTATTGGCAGGGAGAATAGGCTATGTGTGTGTGTGTATGTTAGAGAGAGAGGGAGAGAGAGTGAGGAAGAGGGAGGGGGAGAGAGTGTGTGTGAGGATTTGATGGTAAAAAAGGTCGCCAATGTCGTAGTATTGAACTCTTAAAGTTAATGTGGCCCCGTTGCAACGCACGGGCGTTGTTCTAGTATATCTCAAGATGCCTCGGAGCCGCCTCACATTTTCTGCTCCTTTTGGGTGTTGGCAAGATGCCAAGATGGATCCGTAGTCTTGTTCATCATTTTTTATCTACCTTAGAATCCAAAGGATTTTTCTAAAAATGGTGTTTTATATCTATATAGAAATGGATTCACCTCCGTTTACTAGGAAGGCACACACATGAAGAGAAAAAAGGTAAATGTTTTTTTATATAATCAAAGAGAAAAAAAGGTGTAACATGATTTATGCACAGAAAACCATCGTGAAAATAACCACGGCTACTTGATCAATCTTATACCTCATCAAACATATGGAGCATGTTTTCAATTGAATAATCAGGAATTACTCCATCCGTCACACAATATACACTAGTAGAAAACGGCCCATTAATCCCGGTTCCAGAGGGCCTTCAGTCCCGGTTCTGGAACCGGGACTAAAGGGTCGCGACTAAAACCCAAAACCTTTAGTCCCGGTTCGCTTACGAACCGGGACAGAAGGGGCTCTACGTGGCCGCTGCGTGGCGCCAGGCAGGAGGACCTTTAGTCCCGGTTGGTAATACTAACCGGGACCAAAAGGCATCCACGTCTGTAGCTGGCAGGATATGGGGTTTTTGTTTTTTTAGGGGGGGGGGGGTTAGGGGGTTTTCGAGGGTTAATTTAGGGGTTTCATATTGTGTTAGCTAGCTAATAGAGAGAAGTGTGCTCTATTTCTCCGTGCTTGGTCAACGCTAGGTACTATACATATAAAGAGAACTCGACAATCCAGCTAGTAAGCAAATGAAGGAACCATTAATTACAAAAGATCATCATGAACATATATATACAGAGAGAAGTGAGACCTCTCTTTCTCCGAGAGATTGGTCGAACAACAAGTTTTCGTACATCTATCCGACGCTACTATAAATATACAATATAACATGTCTTACAATCCCTAACATCTAAAATCGGTTTCAACTTTCAAATGGTATTCCCCGGCTTTAGGTATGACGTGGTCAAGAAAGAACCCCACCAATTCCTCTTGAATTGCTCGCATGCGATCATGTGGTAGGAGTTCATCCTGCATCTGCCACATCTAATTTAAAGAAGGGGGTCAATACACATATATGAATGAAACTCGGCACAAATGATGGTAATAAAACAAAATTGTGAATATTTTTGTTTATGTACTTCATATTGTTTTTCATAGTAGCCCCGCTTAGAGGCCATCGCGTTGTAGATGAACTCGCAAACGTAGTATCCACAAAAATCATTCCCAGCTTCCTGCCATAAGCACTTTACGAGAAGTAGAGTTCAATCAAACTGATAATCAAGCATGCTAAATGGTATTGATGAAACTAGCTAGAATCAATGGGAGATGCGCGGAACTAGCTAGTAGTACTTACTTTCGGGTGTGTAAATCGCAGCTCCCTCGGCAGTCCCGAAACAATTCCAGTGAACTCTTTCCAAACCCTGCCAGACAAAGACAATAATTACTTGATATCAGGAAATGAACACAGTTGCCGATATGGTGCGGTAATGATCGATTGAACTTACTCCTGGAGCATTTCAGTCATGTCCGCATACTCCTAGGGATCTTTTCGTCTCGAGTCTAAGGCAGTTACTTTTCCCGGTCAAACTTAATCTCTAGCAGAATAATGTGGAATTTGCGCACGCATGCATGCATAACTCATCAATTACATTACTATAACTTCAAGTAAGGGAAACCGAATATGTACAAGATAGTAACACTCACTTGAAGTTGTAAGGAAAGAGTATTTTTCCCTTTGTTTTGATTTATAAGCAACGATTGTAGCAAGTTGTCCTTGGTATCAGAGACTCTGTTTTTAACCGACCATTCATTTATGGTATTTGGGTTAATGAACCCAATGTCATAGATTTGTCCTTTTCTACATTTGACGATCTTCAATCTGCAATGAAAGAGTTGAGCTATATATAGAGACTTAACTACAAAAGTAATACTTACATACAGTAGCAAGTCACGAGTTGTTTGTCGAGGGCCATTTGATTGTATAACTGGAATAACTCCACAAATTCTACAGGCAACAACTCAGTTCCAACGAGGCCGTGCTCCTTTTTAATTCTCAGCATGAAACCATTCTTCCCAGACTCGCTGCAGGTTTTCATGTATAATTCATGCAATCTTCGCATCATCGTTGATAGAGGAGGATGATCAGGTTTGACGAGAGGCTTCCCATACTCGTATTTGAAGGTGTCCACCTCCATTATTTTAAACTCTACATCATCGCTCAGCTAATCAGCAGGATTGGTACCGGGCACCATCCCGGATGATTAGCGACGATATCGCTAGACACCTTGAGCGGGGGGGGGGGGCACGATTGATTTGCCTGTTCGTCGAGCTGGGGAATTTTTTCCCACTTCTTCGTTCTACTAACCTTGCATCACTGCAAGTACTTCCCGACCACTCCGCTTCCTTATATGCCCTTTCAATACTGCGCTCATAGTTGGATTGCGATGGAGCCGGTGGTGCTCGCTTCAGGGAATCGATAGTGCCCTTCACTTTCACCGAATCTACCGTTTCCTTCGGAGGTGGAGGTTTCCATGCAAAAAAGTCCCTCACTTGGGCACGACAGATGTCCTCGTTTTCCTTGTCGGCGACTCGAATCGAACCAAAAGAAAACCTTCGAATCGCGGTAGACTACGTCTTTGATCTTTTTGAATTGGGTTGGTCGCACACCTCCATCAAGAACAACTTAGAACCAATATCCTGAGATAAACTTTAGCACCCGATATTAGTTCCACTAACCACATTGTCATCACACCGAAATATAGTTGAAGTGCCAATTGCATTTTCACTGTGCATCTTCCAGACGGTTAGGCGTAGCATTCAAGAGGAATTGTGGATTGCCGGGTGAACGAGTCTGTGAAGGTTAGGAAGTCACCTTGAAGAGGTCTGTGTGACCTTAGATCAAGGAGAATACTGTAAGGATTGTGTGTCTTGGGACTATGTGTCCTTTGGTTTAAAAAAGCAAGCCACTCCAACTAGATGTACAACTGTCACAGCAATTGGAACTTGTCTACCAAATCACTGTCTTCACCAAGCCACTGGTTCTGTTACCTCAACCCTTTCATTTTCTCGCATACTTGTAGAACTTGATCATTACTCTTTGAAGATTTTGACTGAAGACTTTCCCAATTTTCTCAACCCTATTTCTTTAGTCACCTTGTCTTCTGCATGCTTATCATGTTTACACGCTTCTTGTGCGCTGTGTATGTTTCATTTCATCATGATGACTATGCTACTGCGTTATTATGCATGCACTTGAGTACTTAATCCGATGCTTGTATTTCGTCACTTAGCTAATTCATCAAGTAGTAATTCTTCAGTCAGAATTTGTAAAAATCGCCTATTCACCCCTCCTCTAGTCGATATAATGCACTTTCAAAAGTAAAAGATAAAAACCCAAAGTCCGTGGAATTAGCATAAAAACAGAGGCAGTAACTTGTATTCTCCCACTGGCCAGCGGCCGATACCCACTACGTAGCAATTGGTGTGGCCAAGACTTGTCATTTTTTTAGCGTAGGCGCTCATATATACACGTGTATACTCATCCCTATAAACACACACGCACACTCTACTTCTATGAGCATCTCTAAAGACCAGCCGGTATAACATCTTGAGATTGACGAAATCAACACAGGTGTCTCATAGTCGGCGGTAACATCTCCTTACACTAAATGCGCAACACCGGAAATTTTGAAATAAATTAAAAAAATATAAGCACTAGAATTTAAGCCCAGTTGACTGACATACCACTATTCTTCTAATCAACCAATCGGTTCACAGACTTATATATTTTTCTATTATGTACTCCCTCCGTTCCTTTTTACTCCGCGTATAAGTTTTGGACAAAGTCAAACTACACAAAGTTTGACCAAATTTATATTAAAAAATATGAACATCTATAATACATAAACTATGTAATATGAAAATATATTTCATGGTGCATCTAAAAATGTTGACTTCATATTCTGAATGTTGATATTTTTTAATATAAAATTAGTCAAACTATGCAAAGCTTGACTTTGAGCAAACCTTAAATGCAGATTAAAAAGAAACCGAGGGAGTACCAGAATGACGTAGACGACGAGGGCTCAGTGTGGCAGACAGAAAAATCAAGTGGATGTACGGCAGTCAGGGTCCCTGCCTCTATCTATCCATATATCCATATATAGGTGTATAGGTGGTGGCGCCTGTTGTGCGTAGGGTTCGAGACATGCTACTTTGAGTACTAGTGAGACATATTTATCTAGTAGTAATGGCCAATACGTACTCACTCTGAGAGCCATGGGTCCCATCTCCACTCACTCTTCCAGCAGCGCTAGGCCAGCGTACTTTGACTCACAGATGCATGCATCCTCAGAATGTAAATGGACAACAATGATGCAAGGCAGTGCATGCTCAAAATATCTAGGAGTATATGAGGTAATAGCATCAGGAGTCTCACAACTCTCCTGGATGTGGCGATTTGGTCCCAAACTTGCAAAAGGCAATTATTGAGTCCCACAACTTGCACCCAATGTGCAAATCTGGTCCTAGCCAATCGTAGCACGACAAGTGGCGCCTAGTCAGCACAGCCGGTCAGCCCATCACACTTTGCATTTAGCCCCCTGTACTTAGCAATTATTAACCCGCACTACACCGCACTTTTCACCTAAATTTATTGGGTCTCCCTCCCCTGGCCCAATCATTCGTCGCTCTCTCCCCCCTGTCCGTGACCGGCCGACAGGCCGTGCTGGCTGCGCTCGCGTGAGCCAAGTCCTCGTCGCCGGACTTCACCGTGATGTGCCGCGCCGCCACAAGCACCAAGTTCGGTGTTCATTTGTCAACCCTCCGGATTATGGTTAGTTCCTCTGCTCTGTTCCTCCTCTCTGCTCCGTTCCTCCTCTCTCGCTAGTAGAAAACAGGGCATTTGTCCCGGTTCGTAAGGGCCTTTAGTCCCGGTTCATGAACCGGGACTAATGGGTCGTTACTAATACCTCCCCTTTAGTCCGGTTCTTACGGCAGGACGATGGGCATCCACGTGGCCGTTGCGGGCAGCCCAGGCAAGGGGGCCTTTGGTCCCGGTTGGTGACATAAACCGGGGCCAAAAGGCTTCCACGCGTCAGCAGCTGGCTGGAGTTGAGGTTTTTTTTAAAAGGTGGTTGGTTTAGGGGTTTTGGGGGTTATTTTTAGGTTGTTATTAGCTAGCTAATAGAGAGAAGTGTCCTCTCTTATATCTTCGTCCTTGGTTCTCCAACGCTACTGCTATGTTCATTTCACCCGCAGATATATAATAACTCATGCATGCTCTCATCATACATCATCATATATATTAACAAGTCCTACTAATCATGCATCATCATACAACTTCTACTCGTTATTAATAATAAGTCATACGATCATCATCCTCAAAGTCATCGAACCCAACCCTACATAATTGTTCTTAGCACATGATCATCAGTATCAGGTAGGACCTAAACACCCTTAAGGTAAAATAGCATAAAACTATATAGACCACGACTCTCCATTATGAAGAATGGAGATCATCCATCTCCAATTCTTGCGCTTCATCGACTTTTGCTTCCAAGAAGCTCCTTACGACCGTCCATAATTTTTTCCATTCTTTGATTGTCATGCCTCCACTTCTTTTAGAAACCGGTATCGGCAGTTGAGATTCAGAGGAAGACCTGGTTGTATGTTCAAAACATGAAGGCTACCGTGCGTATACATCGGATGAGGCACACAATCATTCGGGATTATGTGTTGAAAAACATAGTAATAACCGTAGTTAGCAATGATGTACTAGTTTTAGAAGTATGCAAAAAGATGCACGGATGTCGTAATAATAAAAATCTTACGGTACTGAGGAGTCTGGACTAGGGGTATCCGGATAGCGAACTATCATCTTTGGCGGACTCTAGACTATGAAGATACAAGATTGAAGACTTTGTCCGTGTCCGGATGGGACTTTCCTTGGCGTGGAAGGCAAGCTTGGCGTCGGATATGTAGATCTCCTACCATTGTAACCGACTCTGTGTAACCATAGCCCTCTCGGTGTCTATATAAACCGGAGGGTTTTAGTCCGTGGGGCGAACAACAATCATACCATAGGCTAGCTTCTGGGTTTAGCCTCTCGATCTCGTGGTAGATCTACTCTTGTACTACCCATATCATCAATATTAACCAAGCAGGAGTAGGGTTTTACCTCCATCGAGAGGGCCCGAACACAGGTAAAAACATCGTGTCCCTTGTCTCCTGTTACCATCCGCCTAGGCGCTGATTCGGGACCCCCTACCGAGATCTGCCTGTTTGACACCGACATTGGTGCTTTCATTGAGAGTTCCTCTGTGTCGTCACCTTTAGGCCCGATGGCTCCTTCGATCATCAAAAACGACGCGGTCCAGGGTGAGACTTTTCTCCTCGGACAGATCTTCGTATTCGGCGGCTTTGCACTGTGGGCCAACTCGCTTGGGCATCTGGAGCAGATTGAAAGCTTCGCCCCTGGCCATCAGGTCAGATTTGGAAGTTTGAACTATACGGCTAACGTCCGCGGAGACTTGATCTTCGACGGGTTTGAGCCACAGCCAAGCACGCCGCACTGTCACGACGGGCATGATCTAGCTCTGCTGCCGGACAGTGCCCTGGAGGCCGCACAAGTGTCCGTTTTGACCCTTAGCTCGGAGCCGACTGCGCCGAACGAGGACGGGTGGGTGGACACCGCCTCGGGGGATGCTACCTCTACGGCGATAGAGCCGAATATCAACCCTGTCCTTCGCAAAGCCTGTGACTCCGAGGTGCCGGACTCCTCTCCGGACTCCGAACCTCCCGCGCCCCTGCCAATCAAATCCGATTGGGCGCCGATCATGGAGTTCACCACTGCGGACATCTTTCAGCACTCGCCCTGCGACATCCTGAATTCGCTAAAGTGTCTCTCTTTATCAGGAGAGCCCTGGTCGGATTATGGTCAGGACGGTTGGGATGAAGACGACGAAGAAATTCAAAGCCCACCCACCACCCACTTCGTAGCCACTGTCGATGACTTAACCGACATGCTAGACTTTGACTCCGAAGACATCGACGGTATGGGCGGCGATGCGCAGAGAGGCGACAAGAACCGGCGCCTCTGAGGCACGGAAGGCCACCTCGTCATAAGACATTTACATGGTGGACATCCCAAAGTATGGGTGTCGGTGTCAAAACCGCGGATCTCGGTAGGGGGTCCCGAAGCTGTGCGTCTAGGCGGATGGTAACAGGAGACAAGGGACACGATGTTTTACCCAGGTTGGGCCCTCTTGATGGAGGTAAACCCTCACGTCTGCGTGATTAATATTGATGATATGGGTAGTACAAGAGTGGATCTACCACGAGATCAAGGAGGCTAAACCCTAGAGCTAGCCTATGGTATGATTGTTGTAATGTATGTTGTGTCCCTACGGACTAAAGCCCTCCGGTTTATATAGACAGGAGAAGGCTAGGGTTACAGAGTCGGTTACAATGGTAGGAGATCTACATATCCGTATCGCCAAGCTTGCCTTCCACGCCAAGGAAAGTCCCATACGGACACGGGACGGAGTCTTCAATCTTGTATCTTCGTAGTCTTGGAGTCGTGCGACGATGATAGTCCGTTGTCCGACACCCCTAGTCCAGACTCCTCAAGAGCCGAACCGAGGCTTCAATGACGATAAGTCCTGCGCGATAATGTTCGGCATTGCAAGGCGGGTTCCTCCTTGAATAATCGAGAGAAGATCATGAACACCGAGGATAGTGTCCGCTCTGCAAAATAAATTCCACATTCTACCGTAGAGAGAATAAAATGTACACAAGTCCAATCTGCGACGTATTATGCGGCATGACATCACACCGCTACCAAGCCTTTACTTGAATCTTTTTTATTATACCACCTCAGCACATTTAGCGAAGCGGTTTCCTTGGCACGTCCTGTCGAAGCATAGATCGTGTTCCCCTTATTCCGGGATTCTCGTCAATACGGACGTGGGTAACCCAACCGCGCCATTAAAGGTGGCGCTTGGGAGATAAGCGAGTTTTACCGGGCTGGTGGGGGACGCACAGTCTTCGCCAGCCTATATATAAGGGATAAGGATTCACCTTTTCACCTACGCCTTCTTCCTCCTTTCCTTATCCATCTCCGCGCACTCAAGCTCCAACGCCCAAGCTCGCACATCTCGTCTCAACCTTCTCTGACCATGTCCGGAGCGGGAGGCAAATGGTTGGCCTCCACCGTTAAGGAGGAGCACATCACCAAGCTGCGCATCGCCGGATACCTTTCCGGCGATATCGCGCATCGGCTGCCCGACGAGGGGCAGCTCATCCCCACCCCCGGGCCCCATGAGAGGGTTGTTTTCCTCCCCCACTTCCTCCGCGGACTGGGCTTTCCACTTCACCCTTTTGTCCGGGGGCTCATGTTCTACTACGGCCTGGATTTCCACGATCTGGTGCCGAACTTCATCCTCAACATCTCGGCGTTTATCGTCATGTGCGAGGCCTTCCTATGCATCCAGCCCCACTTCGGCCTGTGGCTCAAGACCTTCAACGTCAAGCCGAAGGTTGTGAAGGGCACGCAAGCGGAATGCAGAGACGCCATGTTGGGCAAGATGCCCAATGTCCTCTGGCTCGAAGGGGCCTTCGTGGACTCCGTCAAGGGGTGGCAATCGGGGTGGTTCTATATCACCGAGTCGCGCGCCCCTGAGTGGGCGGCGGCCCCCGAGTTTAGATCTGGTATCCCCACGCAGCTCACCTCCTGGAAAGTGAAGGGCTTGTTGTGGGGTAATCCGAAGGAGCTGACGGGACTCCGAGCCTGTATCCAGAAGCTGGTGAACAATAAGCTCAGGCTCGTCGGCGTGGTCCAAGTCATGCTCGTCCGCCGGATCCTCCCATGTCAAGAACGGGCATTCAATCTGTGGGAGTTCGATCCGGAACAACACCAGGCGCTAAGCGGGCTCTTGACACGACGTCTGGCGCTGGAGGTGTTGTTTAAGGCGCCGAAGCCCCGCATCCATGACGTAAGATCGCGGATTTCGCTCGCAACATCCGGTGACGAGGTAAGTGATTCAACCCTTTACGGGACACTTGTTGTAAATAGATTGATTCTAAGAGGGTTTCAATCTCCTTTTCCTTTGTGGGAATGGATGCGAAGGCGAGCAGCTTATCTCGCTGGCTCCCATGCCGAAGACCCAGTGGATGCCCGTCTGGCGGGGCTGCTGGATTACGGCACCGCACGTGGTCTTGGGAGAAGAAGGCCAAGAAGGCGGCCACGGGACTCGAAAGAGTTCCGTAATCAGTGTCCGATGATTTGGCGGACTCCTCCCAAGACGAGGAGGAGGAAGAAGACTCTCTCCGGAGGAGGAGAGAGAAGAGGAAGGCTTCCCAGCAGGGGGAGGCGAAGGGTCCAAGAGGGGAGAACTATTCCCCCGGACAGCTCCGCCAACACCAACGTTGGCGAGGAGGAGTGGCCTTCAAGGGCCAGGCCTCCGGCGAGATCGTAAGTATCCGGATCCCTGTATAATTTGAAATTTCTTTTGTGCCACATAGTGCCTTTCTAATGCCGCATACTGCCTATAGTCCGGCCGACGATGATCTCCCTGCTTCATCGAGCGGGTCGTTGGCGGTGTCGGATGTGGAGTCCATCCCGACTACCTCCACCCCTCGCGCCGACGAGGACGCCGAGGTGGGGTCCCGGAAAGGGACCCATCAGGAGGAGGCCCCGGAGGCACCGCAAGGCAGCCTCCCGGACTATGCGTCGGACTCTACGCCGGAACTTGCGGTGGTTCTAGAGTCCGCGTGGCCCTTCGCGAAGAAGGGCAAGACGATGACTCCGCGGCCTCCGTCCGGCCGAGGCGCCGGACAACTTCTTGGAGGCACTCAAAGGCGCTTCCATCGAGGAAGAACACCGCACTATTATGAGTGCGGTGATTGAAAGGTCCAGCTTCGCCAAGAGCGGGCTGACCAGCTTCTGTAGCCTTTAACGAGCTTTGAGGTAAGAAGTTAAAATTGTGTAATGTAATACCGCATAGACAGTAGCCTCGATGCTCGGTTCGGTGTTGGAAAGAAAAGCCGGACCGAGGATCTAAAAGATATTCGCAGGTTGCTAATAAATTATGTCAATATGGGTTTGCAAGCTATCTGCTGACTTCGCCAAGACTGCGGAGGTTGGTGCATTGAAGCAAGATCTCGGCGATCCGGCGAGAGCTCGGCCATGCCAAGAGGCAGCTCGAGGACAAAGAAGGTGAGTAGCACCACTTTGAATTGTTACCTTCTGTAAAAGGATTTTGGTTGCAATAAAATTAACAAGGATAATATGGGTATTGGGGCCACAAAGCGAGGTGGCAGCCACGAAGGAGGTCCGTGTCATGACGAGCGTAGTCTTGAACGGGCAGAGCGAAAAAAGCAGGAGGCATAGGTGGCGGATGTGCGGCAAGAGCTCTAGGCTCTCATGGAGAAGCATGAGAGCTTGGAGCGCGATTCCAAGACTCGAGAGTCCGAGCTTGCCTCGGGTCTCAAAATTGCCAAGTCCGCCAAGGCCGAGGCCCGTAAGGCCCTTCAGGAGGTTGAAGACGTAAAGAAGATAGCGGCGGGTAAGGCATTTTTCATGCAAAGCAAGCATGTTAATGTAAACTACCTGACACTTACCCGCATTCGGAGCTCTCCAGGGGCGTTTGCAGATCTGGCGTAGTGTGTCCGATGTCGCCGCATTCTACCGTGGCGAGGAGGGAGCTCGACGGAGAAGGTCTTCGGTCTCGATGACGCCGAGGCCGGCCATCCGGCAGTGCCCCAAGCGACCAGTCAAGCAGCTGGTCGAACTCCATAGGATAGTGAGGAGGCCATGAAGGGCCTTATAGTCCGGTGTGGCTGGGACGAGCCATGCAGGTGGGTGCTACCTCGTCTGGCGGCTGGTGGATGCGTGCCCCTGGGTGGAGGTCATTAAGCGCTCCGCCTGTATTGAAGGTGCTCGTCGGGCCCTTGCCCGCACGAAGGTGCACTGGGTCAGGCTGGATGCGGAGAAGCTTCTCACTGACCCGCCGCCACCGGGCAAGGAGTATCATACGCCCGAAATGTATTATAAAACTGTTCTGAAGGGGGCCCGCGATATTGCGGAAGAATGCCCTAGAGATGTAATTTTTGATTAAACTCGCTATGTATTATCCGGTGCGCTGAAAACTTTGTTCATGTGCACTTTAAGCAACTCTTTGTTAATTTAAAATATTACCTTCTGTGCGTCCGTTTATAAAATCTGAGAGATGGCAAGTCGTCAGCTTCAGCCCCAAGCCACAAGTGCTGGGGTGTTCGGGATAACTTGAGCACTCTTGTTCCCACTTTTGGGTCCATCTAGGGAGGCGCTCAACACAACGAACAAGGCAACTGGACTTATAATGCTTGAACACTCTCACTTAGCCATAGAATTCTATAATTTTAAATTTCGGCGAAGCCCCTAGTATTCGAAGACCGAATTTGGGCGCTATCCACGCCTTTAAATCGGACATTATCCGGAACTTCGCTCAAGCGGCATGAGTCTTTAGGGACCGAAAAGACCTCTCGAACAGCGACCGTCTCTCGCCTTATCATGCTAGTCGGTTTTAGCTTTCTCCTCGAGGCGCCGCCCGCTCGACCGGGCGCAATCGCGATGGTTCTCCCGATGCTACCTTAGCCGACAGAGCTAACGTAAGGCACCAAAACGTGGGAGCCGGGCAAACCAAACTATTGACCCAAGACATGATTCGGAGCCGATTCATATAATGCTATAAGTTCGGGGTGCCACACTTGTGAAAGTGTTCGGACTTATCACACCATAATGCGGGGAACACAAGCCCCTGGTGCATTCGGCCGTACCAAAATATACGGGTGCAAGATGTCATTTAATGAACATATATATAAAAAAAGCAATGTAATTGCAGTCGAAAAGTGCTGCATTATTTATTAAAGGAAGTCTGCTATGAGTGCGGACTGATACAAATAGTGCGGTAAGCAAGGGTTTGGACTAATTAAACATGTCCCCCTCCAGGGGTGGGCTGCGGACTTGGTGTATATAATCAAATTTAATGCTCGTAATGTAGACCACCTGAGTGTTAAATCGCAGCCTTCTTTCTTCCCTGGCTGTGCAGATCGTGAGTTCGGCGGGTTCATCACGGACAGGCCTCCGTTAACCGAGTCCTGTGTATACAAAGAAGGAAAATAATAATAAAAAAGAGTGACACATTTGCAAGCCACTAGTGTGGTCGAGCCGCACTGGGTCTATTAGGTCGTGCCCTTCCCCACGCCCATGGTATCTCCAAAGCGTAATGATGTACGCGGAGGGTTTGTTCTGGAGAGCATGCAGGGCTGGGGTCGGGCCGCATTGCTACTCTGCGATCGCGGATCGTGCCAGTGGTCTTGGTTGATGTTGCTCCGGCGCGTTTGGCTGTATCCAGCCGCTTAACGGCGGACTCGAAATTGCCTTAAAGGCTGCTCATTTCGCCGCGAGCCGTTGTATGTTCCTCCGCTCGGAGGGAGCGTTCCGTATTTCCGTTGACCGTGATGACTCCACGAGGGCCTGGCATCTTGAGCTTGAGGTATGCGAAAGCGGCACGCGTTGAACTTTGCAAACGTGGTTCGTCCGAAAGCGAGCGTGATAGCGCCGCGAAATGGGACTATGTCGAAGATTAACTCCTCGCCCGAAATTATCCGGGATCCGAAGACCACTTCGGTGTGGTGAGCTGTATAATTGGCCTCCACACCGGTATGACGCTTTGAAGGTCGTCTTTGTGGGTTTAATCCTTGAGGGGTCTATGCCCATCTTGCGCACTGTATCCTGATAAAGCAGGTTCAGGCTACTGCCGCCGTCCATCAGGATTCTCGTGAGGTGAAATCCATCGACGATTGGGTCTAAAACCAATGCGGCAAATCCACCGTGGCGGATGCTGGTCAGATGGTCTCTTCGATCGAAAGTGATCGGACAAGAGGACCATGGATTGAAATTCGGGACGACTGGCTCCATCGCATATACGTCCCTTAGTGCACGCTTCCGCTCCCTCTTGGGTATATGGGTTGCGTAGATCATGTTCACCATCCGCACTTGTGGGGGGAAACCCTTCTGTTCTCTATTGTTCGGCGGTCGGGTCTCTTCATCGTCTTCGCTGTTTAGCCTCTTGTCGTTGTTTTCGGCAATTAACTTGCCTGCCTGCTTAAACACCCAGCAATCTCTGTTGGTGTGATTAGCTGGCTTTTCCGGGGTGCCATGTATCTGGCATAAGCGATCGAGTATTCGGTCCAAATTGGACAGACCCGGAGTGGTTCTTTTGAATGGCTTCTTCCGCTGACCGGGTTTAGAGCCTCGGAATCCGGCGTTGACTGTCGTATCCTCCTTGTCGTCACCGTTAATGCGGCGTTTATTTTTGCTTCGACGCGACCTGCCATTTTGGTCCTTAGTATCCGGACTGCTAGAATTTTTACTAAGGTTGTTGCTACGGGCTAGCCAGCTATCCTCTCCCGCGCAAAAGCGGGTCATCAATGATGTGAGGGCTGCCATGGATTTCAGCTTTTCCTGTCCTAGGGGCCGGGCTAGCCACTCGTCGCGGATGTTATGCTTGAAGGCCGCGAGGGCCTCTGCATCCGGACAGTCGACGATTTGGTTTTTCTTTGTCAAGAACCGTGTCCAGAATTGTCTGGCCGATTCGTCTGGCTACTGAATTATGTGGCTTAGGTCATCGGCGTCTGGTGGCCGCACATACGTGCCCTGGAAGTTATCGAGGAATGCAGCTTCCAGGTCTTCCCAACACCCAATTGACTCTGCGGGCAAGCTGTTAAGCCAATGCCGAGCTGGTCCTTTAAGCTTGAGTGGGAGATACTTGATGGCATGGAGATCGTCGCCGCGGGCCATATGGATGTGAAGGAGATAATCTTCGATCCAAACCGTGGGGTCTGTTGTGCCATCGTAGGATTCGATGTTTACGGGTTTAAACCCTTCAGGGATTTGATGATCCATTACTTCGTCAGTGAAGCATAGCGGTGTGCGGCGCCCTATATTGAGCAATATCACGACGCAGCTCGAGAGCATTGTCTGCTGTGTTCGCCCGGCCGGGTTATTGTATCCGGCGCGACGGTATTCGCCGCGGTCGTGGGCGCCTCGTGATCCGTAGATGGATCTGGATTGCCTTGCTTTGTCCTCCAATACGCCTCGCAAGTCGGCGCGCTCCCTCTTGGCCGTACTTTTGGAGCGATGCCGGGTACGGTCTTGGTGGAGGGCTGGATGCCTCTTCGTCGCGACCACGGGTGGTCGGTCGGCCGTATCGCGCGCTGGTGATGAAGGTATGTATGCTTACCTCTAATCGGGGAGCAACTTGCGCCCTGGGGTAGCTTTTGAGGGGCGCTCGAAGTTTAAACTCTTCGCCGCGAGGACCTCGGTCCATCGATCGCCAAGAGGTCCTGATCAGCTTGAAGCTGCTGCTGCTTTTCTTTAGGCTATTTGCCGTGGCGATAAGCCTGCATTTAAAACGCCTCGCTCGACGGGATCCTCGGGGCTGCAGATTAATTGCCGCCATTGAGGCTTGCCTCGTCTTGGAGGGAGGTATATAGTTATAATCCTCGACCTCTTAAATGCGCCGCCCTCTCGTGGGGCTTGCTTCGCCCTCTCGGCTGAGTCTTACCGAGGGGATTGTCTTCGCACTCTACGGGTATTATTATCTCCGTGCGGAATCTCCATTCTTGCTCGTGGCGGGATTTAGAGCGGCGCCTTGACGCCGGGCGCTTGGGCTGTTTCTTTAAGGAATCTGCCTCCGCTTCTTCGCCGTCCCGTCTTTTGGGGTGTCCACCATGTATATGTCATATGGCGAGGTGGTCTTCCAAATGCCTAGGCGCTGGTTCGATTCGTCTCCGGCATCGTCGTCCATAGCATCGATGTCTTCGAGTCGTAGTCTAGCATGTCGGTTAGATCGCCGGCAAGTGGCTACAAAGTGGGTGGTGGGTGGGCTTTGAATTTCTTCGTCGTCCGTATCCCAACCATCCTCGCCATAATCCGCCAGACTCTCCGGATAGCGAGAGATGCTTTAGCGATTTAGGATGTCGCCAAAGGGCGAGTGTTGGAAGATTTCATGGCGGTGAATTCCATAACCGCGTACCAATCATATTCGATTGGCGGGGCACGGAGGTCCGGAGTCCGCAAGGAGTCCCGCACTCGGAGTCACGAGCTTTGCGAGGACAAAGTTAGTGTTCGCCCATCGCCATGGAAGTTGAGCCCCGAGGCGGTGTCCAACCACCGGTCCTCGATCTGGGCGATCGGCTCCGGTCTAAGGGCCGGAGCGGATTCTTGTGCGGCCACCAAGGCACCATTCGGCGGCAGATCTGGATCATGCCCATCGTAACAGTGCGGCACGCTTGGCTGTGGTTCGAGTCCGTCGAAGATCAAGTCCCCGCGGATGTCGGCCGTGAAGTTTAGGCTTCCGAATCTGACCTGATGGCCAGGGGCGTAGCCTTCGATCTGCTCCAGTTGGCCAAGTGAATTAGCCCGCAGCGCGGCCGCGAACATTTAAGATCTGCCCAGGAGAAAAGTCTCACCTTGGACAGCGTTGTTGATTGAAGATCCCATCGAGCCTATCGGTGATGACACAGAGGAACTCTCAATGAAAGCACCAATGTCGGTGTCAAACCGCGGATCTCGGGTAGGGGGTCCCGAATTGTGCGCCTAGGCGGATGGTAACAGGTACAAGGGACACGATGTTTTACCTGTGTTCGGGCCCTCTTGATGGAGGTAAAACCCTCACGCCCCGCTTGATTAATATTGATGATATGGGTAGTACAAGAGTGGATCTACCACGAGATCAAGGAGGCTAAACCCTAGAGCTAGCCTATGGTATGATTGTTGTAATGTATGTTGTGTCCTACGGACTAAAGCCCTCTGGTTTATATAGACACGGAGAAGGCCAGGGTTACATAGAGTCGGTTACAATGGTGGGAGATCTACATATCCGTATCGCCAAGCTTGCCTTCCACGCCAAGGAAAGTCCCATCCGGACATGGGATGGACTCTTCAATCTTGTATCTTCGTAGTCTTGGAGTCCGGCGGATGATGATAGTCCGGCTGTCCGGATACCCCCTAGTATAGGACTCCCTCAATGGGAATGGCGATGGAACAACGGAGGACGACCCCTCCAAGAAATAGCCTAAGCGCCGGCGTCAGCGGCGCCGCTCTAAACCCCGCCACAGCAAAAATGGAGATTCCGCACGGAGACAATAACACCCGGACAAGGTCAAGACAACCCTCCAAAGCAGGATTCAGTAGGAGGATGGAGAAGCCAGCCCTCATGAGAGAGCGGCAGACAAAGAGGTAGAGGACGATAATTATATGCCTCCCTCCGAAGATGAGGCAAGCCTCGACGACAACGAATTTGTCGTGCCTGAGGATCCCGTCGAACAAGAGCGTTTCAAACGCAGGATTATGGCCACGGCAAGCAGCCCCAAGAAAAAGCAGCAACAACTTAGAGCTGACCAAGACTTGCTAGCCGACAGATGGACTGAAGTCCTTGCGGCCGAAGAGTATGAACTCGAACGCCCCTCCAAGAGCTACCCAAAACGCAGGCTGCTACCCCGATTAGAGGAGGAAGCACCCAAACCTACATCACCAGCGAATGACGCGGCCGACCGGCCACCTCGTGGCCGCGACAGAGAGGCCTCTAGGCCCTCCACTAAAGTCGCACCCCGGCGCCGCTCAAAAAATACCAAGGCGCGGGAAAATGCGCCAGACCTGCGGGATATACTCAAGGACAAGGCAAGGCAAACAAGATCGATCTACGGATCGCGTGGGCGCCCCATGATACGTGATGATAACCGTCACGCCGGATATGGCAATTCCGCCGCCGAACACTGAGAGACAAAGCTCATTTGAGTTGCGCCGTGATATAGCCCAATACTGAGGCGCCAAGACACCCACTATGCTTCATGATTTAAGTAATGGATCATCAAATCCCCGATGGTTTCAAACCCGTAAACATTGAATCAAACGACAGAACAACAGATCCTGCGGTTTTGATCGAGGACTATCTCCTTCAAATTCACATGGCCTGTAGTGATGATCTACACGCCATCAAATACCTCCCACTCAAGCTTGAAGGACCAGCTCGGCATTGGCTCAACAGCTTGCCAGCAGAATCAATTGGTTGTTGGAAAGACCTGGAAGCCGCATTCCTTGATAACTTCCAGGGCACATATGTGCGACCACCATACACTGACAACCTAAGCCACATAATTCAGCAGCCAGATGAATTGGCCAGACAATTCTGGACATCGTTCTTAACCAAGAAAAATCAAATCGCCGAATGTCCGGATGCAGAGGCCCTTGCAGCCTTCCAACATAACATCTGCGACGAGTGGCTTGCCCGGCACCTAGGACAGGAAAAGCCGAAATCCATGGCAGCCCTTACAACACTCATGACCCGCTTCTGCGCGGGAGAGGATAGCTGGCTAGCTCGTAGTAACAACATGACCAAGAGCCCTAGTAATTCAGATACCAAGGACACCAACGGCAAGTCGCATCGCAACAAGCACAAGAAGCACATTAATGGCGACAATACTGAGGATACGACACTCAATGCCGGATTCAGAGTCTCTAAACCCGGTCAGCGGAAAAATCCATTCAAAAGAAATACTCCGGGCCCGTCCAAATTGGACCGAATACTCGATCGCTCGTGCCAGATACACGGCACCCCCGAAAAGCCAGGCAATCACACCAACAGGGATTGCTGGGTGTTCAAGCAGTCAGGCAAGTTAACTGCCGAAAACAATGACAAGGGGCTGCATAGCGATGACGAGGAGGAGACCCGGCCACCGAACAATAGAGGACAGAAGGGTTTCCCCCCACAAGTGCGGACGGTGAACATGATATACGCAACCGGCCCACATACCCAAAAGGGAGCGGAAGCGTGCACTTAGAGACGTATATGCGATGGAGCCAGTCACCCCAAAGTTCAATCCGGGTCCTCCCGCCGATCACTTTTGATCGAAGGGACCACCCCACTAGCATCCGCCATGGCGGATTCGCGGCATTGGTTCTAGACACAATCGTCGACGGATTTCACCTCACTAGAGTCCTGATGGACGGCGGCAACAGCCTGAACCTACTTTATCAGGATACAATGCGCAAGATGGGCATAGACCCCTCAAGGATTAAACCCACAAAGACGACCTTCAAAGCGCCATACCAGGTGTAGAGGCCAATCAGACAGGCTCGCTACACTTGAAGTGGTCTTCGATCCCTGATAACTTCCAAAGCGAGGAGTTAATCTTCGACATAGTCCTGCTCCGCATCGGCTATCATGCATCGCCGGACGAACCGTGACGGTAAAGTTCAATGCGTGCCGCGACTACGCATACCTCAAGCTCAAGATGCCAGCCCTCGAGGAGTCATTACGGTCAACGGAATACCGAACGCCTCTCCGAACGGAGGAGCGCATACGCTCGCGGGCGAAGTACAAAGCAGCCTCTTAAGGCAATTTCGGTCCGCAGTTAGCTGCCGACACCGCCAAGCGCCCGGATTAACCTACAACAAGACCGTCTGCACGCTCCGAGCACGCATAGCAATGCGGTTCTAACCCCAGCCCGCGAAATCGCGAGACCAGTACCACGCCAGATATAACTACGCTCTGGAGATACCATGGGCATAGGGGTAGGGGCACAACCACAACATGCCCGGAGAGCGGCTCAACTGCACCAGGGGCTCCCAATTGTGTCATTCTTTTTTTTCTTATTCTCAGGACTCCATTTTCCAGAAGCCCTGTACAGCAGTAGAATTGCCGAACTCACGATGCAACATCCAGGGAAGCAGAAAAGCTACGTCGAGTGTCCAGGTGGTCTCTATTATGAGCAGTATACCTGTTTTATATACCATCCCATAGCCTACCCCTGAAGGGGGGCATGTTAAATAGTCCCATCCCTTGCTTATCGCACTATTTGCATCATTCTACTTTCATTGCAGTATTTTTTGAATAAACAATGCATCGCTTTTTGCCTATTATTGCATTCCTTTTTCTATCTATATATGTTCACTTATGACATGTTGCATCCATACGCTTTGGTACGGCTAAATACACCAGGGGCTTAAGTACCCCAAAATATGGTGTGATAAGTCCTAACACTTTAACAAGTGCGGCACCCTAACTTATAGCATTATATGCATCGGCTTCAATCATGTCTTGGGTCAATAGTTGGGTTTGCCCGGCTCCCATGTTTTGGTACCTTACGTTCCGTTATATCGGCTAAGGTAGCACTGGGAGAACCAATGCGATTGTGCCCCAGTTGAGCTGGGTTGAGCACCTCAGTGGAGAAAGCTAAAACTGACCATCGTGATAGGGCGAGAGCCGGTCGCTGTTTGAGAGGTTTTTTTGAGTCCCTAAAGACTTATGCCGCTTAGAGCGAGGATCCGGCTTTGTCCGGCCCAGGCGTGGATAGCGCCCCGAATTTGGTCTTCCGAACACTAGGGGCTTCGCCGAAATTTAAAGTTATAGAATTCTATGGCTAAGTGGGAGTGTTCAAGCATTATAAGTCCGGTTGCCTCGTTCGTTGTGTTGAGCGCCCCTTGAAGGACCCAAAATGGGAACAAGAGCACTCAAGTTTATCCCAACACCCCAAAGACTGTGGCATGGGGCTGAAGCCAATGACTTGCCATCTCTCAAATTTGATAAACGGTCGCACGTAAGGTAATATTTTAAATTCACAAGCATTGCTTAGCGATATGAACAAGTTTTCAAGCGCACAGATAGCAAATGCGAAGTTTACTCAAAAATTACATCTTTGAGCATTCGCCCGCTATAAGGCGGGCACCCTTCAGATGTTCTCATAATACATCTCGGCTTATGATACTCCTGCCCGGCGGTGGAGCGTCCGTCACAAGCTTTCGGCACCATCTTGCCCCAAATAAGACTTTAGCACGGGCAAGGCCCCACGGCACCTTCGATGCAGACGGAGCGCTGACGACTTCAATCCATGGACAAAGGCCCACTAGCCGCCGACCAGCCCCAAGTTCCTGTGCATGGCCTCCTTCGCCACGGCCGAGCTATGAGGTTCTTCATGGCCTGTTCGCCACCTTATGGAACTCGACCAGCTGCTTCACTGGTCGCTCAAGGGCACCGGTGTCCGCCTCAAAGATAATGAGACTAGAATACCTTCTCCGCCGAGCCCCTTCCTCGCCCAAGAGAATGCGGCAATACGGACACACCGTGGGGGGCAGATCAACAATGCCCCGGAGAGCTCCGGATTCGAGTAAGTAACAAGTAATTCACTTTCACGTGCTTGCTTTGCATGAAGAATGGCTTACCCGCCGCTATCTTCTTTATTGCCTCAATTTCTGGAGGGCTTTTGGGCTTCGCCTTAGCGGCTTTGGCACTCTCAAGAGCCGAGGCGAGCCTGACTCGAAGTTCGAGTCACGCCCAAACTCCCGTGTTTTTCCACGAGAGCCTCGGAGCTCTTGCCGCACCTCCGCCACCCGCCTCCTCGCTTCTCTCGCTGGAGGCGCTCCACGGCCGCATTGCTTTCGCCTTGGACACCGCTTCCTTCGGTCGCCACCTCGCTCAGGGCCCCGCAATACTCACGCTATTCCCGCCATTTTTGCAACCAAACCCTTTCTATAAGGTATTACTTTAATAAGGTATTACTTACCTTCCTTGTCCTCGAGCTGCTTCTGGCACGGCCGAGGTCGCTCGACCGCCGAGGCTCGCTTCAATACATCGACCTCCGCAGCCAAGGCGGCAGAGGTCGCAGCAAGCAGCCTGCATTCCCATATTGACATGCTTATGTTAGACTCTCAGATATCTTTTAGATCCTCGCCGTTCGCTTTTCTTTCCAACACCAAACCGAGCATCAGGGCTACCGCCTATGCGGTACTATTTTACATATCTTAATTACATACCTCAAAGCCTCGTTAGAAGGCTGGTATAGAAGCCACCAGCCCGCTCTTGGCGGATCGAACTTTTCAATCACCGACTCATAATAGTGCGGTGCTCTCGTCGATGGAGGCGCGCTGAGCGCCCCAAGAATTATCCGCGCCCGGTTGGACGGAGGTCACCGGCGTCATAGCCTCGCCCTTTCTTACGAAGGGCCGCCACTGCACTCGAACTACTAAAGGTTCGGTGCGGAGTCCGCCCAGGTCGAACTCGAACCCTTTGGGGTTGATCCCCGAGGGAGTCCCCGACTAGGGGTGTCCGGACAGCCAGACTATCAATATCCGCCGGACTCCCTGCATCACGAAGATAGAAGATTGAAGACTCGCTCGTGTCCCAAGGTACTTTCCTTGGCGTGGAAGGCAAGCTTGGCAATACGGATATGTAGATCTCCTACCATTGTAACCGACTCACTGTAACCCTAGCCTCTAGTGTCTATATAAACCGGAGGGCCTTAGTCCATAGGATGAACATTACATCTCAACAATCATACCATAGGCTAGCTTCTAGGTTTAGCCTCCTTGATCTCGTGGTAGATCTACTCTTGTACTACCCATATCATCAATATTAATCAAGCAGACGTAGGGTTTTACCTCCATCGAGAGGGCCCAACCTGGGTAAAACATTGTGTCCTTTGTCTCTTGTTACCATCCGCCTAGACGCACAGCTCGAGACCCCTACCGAGATTCGCCGGTTTTGACATCGACATTGGTGCTTTCATTGAGAGTTCCTCTGTCGCCACCGATAGGCTCGATGGCATCTTCAACCACCAACGCTGTGCAGGGTGAGACTTTTTCCCGGACAGATCTTCATATTCGGGCGGCTTTGCACCGCGGGCAATTCTCTTGGCCATCCGAGCAGATCGAAGCTGCGCCCGCCGCCGTCAGTCGATTCGAAGTTTAAACTTCACGGCCGATGACCGCGGAGACTTGATCTTCGACAGACTCGAGCCACAGCCAAGCGCCACGACCGTGGACGATGGGCATGATCTAGCTTTGCCACGGACAAGGCTTTGGTGGTCAAGATTTCGATCCGCTTCGGCCACTAGCCCGAAGCCGATTGCCCATATCAAGGGCCCGTGGATAGACGCCGCCCTAGGGGCTTCAATATCCCCGGCGATAGAGCCGAATACCAATCTTGTCCCCTGCGAAACTCGTGATCCCGAGGCGCCGACTCCTCACCGGACTCCGAGCCTCCCGCACCCCTACCAGTTAATCCAGATTGGGCGCCGGTTATGGAATTCACCGCCGCGGACATCTTCCAGCACTCGCCTTTTGGCGACATCCTCGAATTCCTCAAGCATCTCTCGCTATCGAGGATCTCGGCCGATAATGGCCAGACGGTTGGAGTTCGGACGACGAAGAAATTCAAAGCCCACCCACCACCCACTTTGTAGCCACTATCGAGGATTTAACCTACATGCTAGATTACGACTCCGAAGACATCGACGCTATGGACGACGATGCTGGAGACGAACAGGAACCAGCGCCTATAGGGCACTGGAAAGACACCTCGTCATATGACGTATACATGGTGGACACCCCAAAAGAAGGGGATGGCGAAGAAGCAGCAGAGACAAACTATCTAAAGAAGCAGCCCAAACGCCGGCATCAGCGGCGCCGCTCTAAATCCCGCCACAACAAGAATATAGATTCCGGCACAGGAAATAACAATACCCCAGAGAGTGCCGAAGACAACCCTCCAAAGACGACTCAACAGCAGAGGATGCGTACAAGCCTCACGAAAGGGCGGCGAAGAAAAGGTTGAGGATCAAAGCTATATACCTCCCTCCAAGACTAAACAAGCCTCAATGATTTATTTAATTGCCGCTACCGAGGACCCCGCCGAACAAGAGTTTTAAGCACAGCTCATCGCTAAAGCAAGAAGCTCAAGGAGGAAAAGAGGAAGCTCAAAACAGCGGAAGACGCGGCCGGATAAGATGGAGCAAAGTACTCAAAACCGCAGATAAACACGGCAATGGCCACCAATCAAGATCTACCCGAGCGTAAGTCGCTTCCATTCGACGAAGAGGCCATAGAGCCCCACCGCCCAACGGCCCAGCCAGTCCATCTACGGACCCAAAACGAATGCCCCAAGAAGCAAAGCAACACGTCAAGTGTCCGACGATAGCGGCACATACAAGTACAGGGGCGCCAGACACCCACTATGTTTCACAGACGAGGTGTTGGATCATGAATTTCAGCAGGGTTTAAACCTATAAACATAGAAGCCTACGATGGAACAATGACCTCGAGTCTGGATAGAAGACTATATATTGCATATACACATGGCCGAGGAGATGATCTCCACGCCATAAAATATCTCCCTCAAGCTCAAAGGGCCAGCCTGTCATTGGCTCAAAAGCCTCCTGTAAAACACTTCTGGAAGTTGGGAAGAGCTCAAGGAAGCATTTAGAGCAAATTTTCAAGGGACCTATGTCCGTCCTCCGATGCGCATTTATTTAAGTCATATAACTCAACAACCCGGAGAGTCAGCTGAAATTCGGAACAGGTTTCTACCAAAAGAACCAAATAGTCGATCGTCCGGACAACAAGCCTTAGCAGCTTTCAAGCACAATGTCCGAGACGAATGGCTTGCCAGACACCTCGGTCAAGAGAAACCGAGGACAATGACTGCATTAACAAGCCTCATGACCCGCTTCTGTGCGGGGGAGGATAGCTGGCTAGCAAGAAGCAGCACCAGCGACCCAAGTACTTCCGAGATAAGAGATGGAAACGGAAAATCACGGCGCAGAAAAGAGCAGCGCCGGAATAAAGAGAAAAGCCCAAAGAGAACGGCAGTCAACGACGGATTTAAAAGCTCACGGCCAAATAGTAAAGCACAACCTCCAAAGGATGACAGTGACGAATTGTCCAACTTAAAGAAGATTTTGGGTCGGGTATGTCAAATCCACAGACTTCTAAGGCCTCGCAAATCACACCCACAGGATTGTTGGGTTTTAAACAGTCCGCGATCAATGCCGAACACAAAGGGCTCGACGCTGGCCGAGCTTAAGAGGACAAACCCCACCATCGAGCATCGAAAACAAAAGAATTTCCCACAAGGGGTCAAAGCATAAACTCACTTCATGTGAGGACACGGAAAAACAAAGGCGGCACTTTCTAAAAAGAGCTTCAGACGGTCCAACCCAACAGATCAAGAGATTGGATATCAAAACCAATCACTTTCGACCACCGACTACTCGCTGCTCAAACGCAGGTCGGACTCCCCTGATATTGGATCCGATAATAGACGGATTACAATTCACAGACGTCCTAATGGACGGAGGCAGTGACTTAAACCTGCTATATTCAAACACAATCCGTCGGATGGGGATAGACCCTACCAAAATTCGACACAGCCACACTTCCTTCAAAGGAGTGACGCCAGGCCCTTACGCCAAGTGCACAGGCTCGATATTACTAGAAGTCGTGTTCGGATCACCGAACAACTTTCGACGCAAAAAATTAATTTTCCATATCGTCCCATTTAGAAGTGAATATCAAGCACTGTTGGGACGAAAGGCTTTTGTCCGCTTCAACGCCATACCGCATTACGCGTCTCTTACACTCAAGATGCCCGATCCATATGGCGCCATTTCAGTGCGAGGGTCACTTAAAGACCCCGAACTCGGATAGGCGAATCCGGACTCAGCAGGCTAGGGGCTCCCTAGCCGCATACCCTTTTCACAAGGGGCTGCGCGCACAACTGACCGCGGTTTCATATAAACCTGGCTTTAATTATTTATATTTCTTCTTTTGCATATTTTTCGCATGAACTGTCTCTAAAGCTAAACGTTCCTCTCTTTCTACAGATGAACAACGTGCGTGCCCGTCCAGGATAACGGCGCAACGGAGACACAGGCGCAGACGTGCAGTAGGGACCCGTTGCAAGGATTCTTTTCAGATTAAGACCTGCGTAGACCTTTTATTACTCGCTCTTGTTGTTACTCTCCTTGGCTCCTCCTATAGCCAAAGCGAGCTCGACGCTTTGGCATCGGCCGCATCGTAAGACCACGCCTGCATTCGGACACAAGGGGCTTAGGGCATAATTCTGCCCATTATTATAAAGTCCGAACACCTTCGGAGTGTTCGTGTCTCGAAGTTAGGCATTATATGCATCAGCTCCAATCATGTCTTTGGTCAAATGTTGGGTTTGCCTGCCTCGTGTTTTCCCGCCTTACGCTCAGATCATCGGCTAACGCGGCACCGGAGAACTATGCGATTGTGCCCGGCCGGCCGGGCGAGCACCTCAAGAGAGAAAGCCGAGAGTCCGGTCAGCCATCGGATCGACTATCGGAATGTTTAGAATTCTCCGCTTTGACGAAGGACCGCTTTCGGTCAGCACATACGCACTCAATCCGGAGATGTGCGGTGTCATCAGGGCTATATCGTAGCCCCACCCTCGAGCTCCATTGGCTAAGTGAAACAGATAACGATTATAGTCCGGATTGCCTCGTTCGCTACGCTACCACCTCCTTATAACAGGACCGAGACGCTATATTAAGTGTGAAAACGCTTATTTTATGAACACCCCAAAGACCTTGTGCGAGGGGCTGAAGTCAAGATCGCATCTTTCAGGTTATACAAAAATATACGTAAACGGCCGCACAGGAGAAGTTTTACTACTTGGAAGCACAAGTATAAAAAGCATTCATACTATAACCATTGATCTACAAGTTAATGCGTTCAATTGAACGTTACATTTTTTGAGCACTGCGACTCTATTACACGAGCGCCACGCATAACTTCCCCGAAATAATGCTCGGCAGGAAGCCGGTTTCCATCCGAACTCTGGCAAGAACAGCGGTGGCATCCATCTCCGGACATCGCGCTTCACATGGGCCAAAGCCATCGCGCTACCGATGTAGGCCGACCGTTTCATCTCCTTGATATGCGGCACCGCCCCAAGGAATTGCTGCAAGAGGGTCAAGTAGCTCGTCGCCTTGGACCTCTTTGGCCATACATGGGCCACGATGTCACCATAGCCATCCCGGACAGCCTATTTAGTTCGCCCATTCGCCAACCTGTCCGTCGGCGAAGAGGGCGATCCGGATCGTGGAATTGAGACCAATATAACTCTTCCGTCTCGTGATCCCCCGGCTCCGAAGTGCTTAACGGCATCACCGACTCCAGCCAAGTCCATATATGGATCCTCCGAACTCCACAGCCGCTCGAATTGAGCATACTTGGCATCCATAAACCGGCGACGCATCAGAAAAGGCTTGCCAGCCACGATTTCTCCGGCTTGGCGCAGCTCCTCCTTCATAGCCCGCATTGCAGAGCGGGCATCCTTGGCTTCGGCGGTGGCCTTCTTCAGGTCTTCCCGCTCCGATAAGCGCTCCTTTTCAAGAGCCTCATTGCGGTCGGTAGCATCCTTTAATTTTTGGCCATTGCCACCTCCGCCTCGCTTAGGCAAAGGCGCAGCCTTTTCGCCTTCAACTCTTCGCCCCTCGCGGCAGTCAAGATCACTCTTCGGGCTTGCTCCTTAGCTTGAGCAAGTTCGCCCAAAACTCTCCACAGCAGCAAAGACTCGCTCAGATAAACAGCATATAACTTATCGAGGCGGCTTTGACCCACTCAATAAAGCGGCTGCGGAGAATTTATTTACCTTGCGACTCGTCAAGTCGCTGGTTGACAAGTGCGATGTCAAGATTCGCCACGCCAAGTTGTCGACTTAATTCGCAAACTCATTAGTCCGGCTGGCCTCGACTATCCGCCACCAGATCGTAACGGCGGTATTCATTACCGAGATGTTGTGATTTTGATCCTCGCACCTTTGTCATTTTCAACAACGCATCGAGTCTCGTGGGCTACTATCTATACAGGCGCATTTTTATATGCAAAACTGTTAAAAGACAAAGGGATGCGCCATTTTCAGATACCTCAAATCCCGCCAAGAAGCTCATGGCGGCATTACATAATCCGCTTTCAGCGGATTTAAATCCTTGCAATCACCATACGCATTAACGCACGGTGATCTTCTGAAATGGACGCCTCTCAAGTAGGCTCTTCGAGTTCTCAGCCGGATTCTGCTGGTGCCGAACTCTCGGCCCCTCGGATTGGGACGCCCTCGTTTACACTTGGCTCGCTTGCCTCATCTGGCGGCGCTTCTGACGGAGGCGACGCTTCCATCATCTCCGGAAGAAGGTCCCCTGAGGATGAACTCATCTGAGACGGCTGCAGATCCGAACTGCGATATAAATAATTCGGTTACCTACAGAAGAGTAAATGAAGGTACTTTATTAACTAACTTCCTCTTTCATACTTACGGCTCGTTGGAGAGCTGGTCCTTCGGCGATGATTGCGCGTCCGGATTCTCTCCGGATGCTGGACCCCCCGGTGAGGATTTCTTCCCACGTTTAGGGGCTTTGACCTCCGGATCTCCGGAGGCGGTCCTCTTTTCCCTTTGAAGGGAGGGGTTCTTGGTTCCCTCCTCTTCACCGCTTCTTCGGGCAAAGTATTAGCTCCTTTATTTCCGTCGCCTCCCTCATGGCGAACCTCCAACATTCTCGACCAAAGACGGCTCCAAGCGGTCTCTCGGAGGGGGGCCGACACCTTATCAGCCTTGATCGCGCCACCCATTCCTGTAAAGAACAAAGGGTCGAGACGAACTTTTGAAAGGCATAAAATAGAATGTCTGGACTCGAGCTATTTACCCGAGTATCCGGCGATCGCGCTTAGGCCTGCGTCCTCGCCAAATCCGACACGCCACCGCGTCCGAAGAACAGCTTGTACATCTCCGTGGGTGACGACCCATAAAATGTTGGAGAATACGAGGTCCCTCCGGATTGTACTCCCATAGACGGAGAGGACGACGCTTGCAGGGCGGAAGATGCCTCGATTAGCATAACTCGCATCACCTTGATCAGTCGATCCCACTAGTTTGGAGGTCTCGAATCCGCCCGCAGTGAAGGCACGCCTTGGACGGCCCCGCTAAGCCCTTGGTCGACCCACGACATCGCTTGTCGTGGAGGTCCCGGGCGGAAGGAGGGCGGCGGCTTTTGCTTGTCGCCTTTGGAGCAGAATGTAAAACCACTCCTGCTGCCACAATCCCAGCCTCTTGAAGGAACCTTCGAGCCACGGGCATCGACCTTCTTGCGTATGGTCGCCCAAGACTCCGCTGACGCCCCGATCATCTTCGGCTCCACCTTAAATGTTTTCAGCCACAGGCCGAAGTGGGGGATGACGCGGAGGAAGGCTTCGTAGACAATAATGAATGCGGAGATGTGGAGGATGGACTCCGGAGCCAAGTCGTGGAAGTCCAGCCCGTAGTAGAACAGGAGCCCTCTCACGAAGGGATCCGTCGGGAAGCCTAATCCCGGACGGAGGTGAGATACGAAAACGATGTATTCGCCGGGCTCGGGGGCTGGCACGGCCTGCCCTGGGGCAGGCAACCTGTGCGAAACCTCGAGGCGTGTGCTTGGCCTCTCGAACTTCATTATGTCCTCCTCCGTGACGGAGGAGGGCATCCACCGCCCCGGAGGTCGGAGCCGACATCGTTGAGGATCCGCGCCAATCAAGCTCTGGGTGTTGGGACCGGGAGCGAAGGAAAGATTCGATGCGAGGTTAAAGAACCAGATAGCCTTGGTCCCCTTATAAAGGGAAGAAATACCAAGGGCCGTCTCGCTACCGCTTGAGATTCCCCTTCGATAGAGGAGGTGTGGCGACGGGAACGGTTGGGTTACCCACGCACGTATTGATGAGGATCCCGGAATAAGGGGAACACGATCTCTGCTTCGACAAGACGTGCCAAGGAAACCGCTTCGCTAAACGTGCTGAGGTGGAATAGTAAAAAACGATTCAAACGAGGGCTTGGCTGCGGTGTGATGTCACGCCGCATGATACGTCAGCAGATTGAGCTAGGTGTATATTTTATTCTCTCTACGTTGGAATATGGAATTTATTTTGCAGAGCCGGACACTATCCTGGTGTTCATTATCTTCTCCGAATTATTCAAGGAGTGGAACCCGCCTTGCAATGCCGAACATTATGCACGCCGGACTTATCGTCATTGAAGACCGGTTCAGGGGCTACTGAGGGAGTCCTGGACTAGGGGGTGTCCGGACAGCCGGACTATCAATATCCACCGGACTCCCAGACTACGAAGATAGAAGATTGAAGACTCCGGCTCGTGTCCGAAAGGTACTTTCGTTGGCGTGGAAGGCAAGGTTGGCAATACGGATATGTAGATCTCCAACCATTGTAACTGACTCTGTGTAACCCTAGCCTCTCCGGTGTCTATATAAACCGGAGGGCCTTAGTCCATAGGACGAACATTACATCTCAACAATCATACCATAGGCTAGCTTCTAGGGTTTAGCCTCCTTGATCTCGTGGTAGATCTACTCTTGTACTACCCATATCATCAATATTAATCAAGCAGGACGTAGGGTTTTACCTCCATCGAGAGGGCCCGAACCTGGGTAAAAACATTGTGTCCCTCGTCTCTTGTTACCATCCGCCTAGACGCACAGTTCGGGACCCCCTACCCGAGATCCGCCGGTTTTGACACCGATTATCCCCCTCGTGCCCAAAGTCCGGGAGGTTGCCCTGCGGCACCTCCGGAACCTCCTCCTCCTGGCTGGGCCCCTTTTGGGACCCCACCTCGGCGTCATCCGCAGCGCGAGGAGAGGAGACGGCCGGATGTGAAGTGCTATCCACGTACGATGGCGCCAAGGAGCCGCTCGTTGAAGTGTCGAGCCCGTCCTTGGGCGGGTTGCAGGGTTATATTCGGCGTTAAGAGATTCTATGCAACAAATGAAACACCATGAGTCATTCTGGTATCCGGACACTTACGAAGTCGCCAGGGGCTTAGTCCTTGGTGGCCACTCCTCTTCATCGTCGTCGGCGTTGGCGGAGTAGTCCCGGGAGGGTCCTTCCTTCTTGACCCTTCGCCTCTCTGCTGGGGAGGCCTTCCTTTCTTCTCTCTTCGCCGGGAGAGGCTCTTTTCTCCTCCTCGCTCAAGGGAGGAGTCCGCCTCGGGTCATCGGACGATGAGTCCGATAACAATCGACGCCGGAACTCTTTCGGGTTCCTCGTGGTTTTATTCTCCGCACCACATAAGGCGCCGGAGCCAGCAGCCTCGCAATTGGGCGTCCGCTGGTCTTCGGCAAGGGAGCCGACAGTTAACCTGCTCGGACGTCTTTTGCCAGCCTGTCAAAGGTAAAGGGAGTTTAGATCCCGTGATAGAGTCAAACTATGGAAAATAAGCATCCTGTAAAGGGTAAATAGCTTACCTCGCCGGCTTGACGCCATGAGCTGAATCATGATCTTGGTGCCGGATGCGGGAGCCTCGGCGCCCTTGAACAGCACCTTCCATGCATCTTCGTACGTAGTGTCGAAGAGCTTGCTCAAGGTTTGGTGTTGTGCCGGATCAAACTCCCACAAATTAAAGGTCCATTTCGCACGGAGGATCCGCGGATGAGCATGACTCGGACTACGTTGACAAGCTTGAGCTTCTTGTTCACCAAGGTTTGGACGCAGGATTGGAGTCCGGTCAGCTCCTCCGAATCACCCCATGATAGGCCCTTCTCTTTCCAGGAGGTGAGCCGTGTGGGGATGCCAGATCTTAATTTGGGGGTCGCTGCCCATTCAGGCTCACGCAGCTCAGTGATGTAGAACCACCCTGATTGCCACCCCTTTATGGTCTCCACAAAGGAGCCGTCGAGCCATAGGACGTTGGGCATCTTGCCCACCATGGCACCTCCGCACTCCGCTTGGCGGCCGCCCACTACCTTCGGCTTGACATTGAAGGTCTTCATCCATAAGCCGAAGTGGGGCTGGATGTAGAGGAAGGCCTCGCACACGACGATGAACACCGAGATGTTGAGGATGAAATTAGGGGCCAGATCATGGAAATCCTGGCCATAGTAGAACATGAGCCCCCAGACAAATGGGTGAAGTGGAAAACATAGTCCGCGGAGGAAGTGGGTGAGGAACACCACCCTCTCATGGGGCCCAGGGGTGGGGATGAGCTGCCCCTTGTCGGGGAGCCGATGCGCGATGTCGCTGGACAAGTATCCGACCTTTCGCAGCCTCTTGATGTGCCCCTCCGTGAGGGAGGAGGCCATCCACTTGCCTCCCGCTCCGGACATGGCTGGGGAAGGTTGAGGCGAGATGTGCGGACTTGGGCACTCGAGCTCGAGTACACGGAAATGGATAAGCAAAGGAGAAAGAAGGCGTAGGTAAAAAGGTGGATCCTTATCCCCTTATATGGACGGACGAAACTATGCGTCCCCACCAGCCTGGTAAAACTCGCTTATCTCCCAAGCGCCGTAATCAATGGTGCGGTTGGGTTACCCACGCCCGTATTGATGAGAATCCCGGGATAAGGGGACACGAAATCTGCTTTGACAAGACGTGCCAAGGAAACCGCTTCGCTAAACGCGCTGAGGTGGAACAGTAAAAACGATTTGAGTAAAGGCTTGGCCGTGGTGTGATGTCACGCCACGGAATACGTCATCAGATTGAACTTGTGTAAATGTTATTCTCTCTACGGTGGTATGTGGAACTTATTTTGCAGAGCCGGACACTATCCTTGTGTTCAAAATCTTCTATGAAGTATTCGGAGGAGGAACCCGCCTTGCAATGCCGAAGACAATATGCGCGCCGGACTCGTCGTCATTGAAGCCTGGTTCAGGGGCTACTGAGGGAGTCCTGGACTAGGGGTGTCCGGATAGCCGAACTATCATCTTTGGCCGGACTCCTAGACTATGAAGATACAAGATTGAAGACTTCGTCCCGTGTCCGGATGGGACTTTCCTTGGCGTGGAAGGCAAGCTTGGCGATACGGATATGTAGATCTCCTACCATTGTAACCGACTCTGTGTAACCCTAGCCCTCTCCGGTGTCTATATAAACCGGAGGGTTTTAGTCCGTAGGACGAACAACAATCATACCATAGGCTAGCTTCTAGGGTTTAGCCTCTCTGATCTCGTGGTAGATCTACTCTTGTACTACCCATATCATCAATATTAATCAAGCAGGAGTAGGGTTTTACCTCCATCGAGAGGGCCCGAACCTGGGTAAAAACATCGTGTCCCTTGTCTCCTGTTACCATCCGCCTAGACGCACAGTTCGGGACCCCCTACCCGAGATCCGCCAGTTTTGACACCGACAGTATGTCCATGGTAGTTATTGTAGTTCAACACGTGCACTAGTGGCACGTATTGACAATAATGTTGAGGAGTTCGATTGTAGACATTGTAATTCTTAAGATCAGTAAAAATATGATCAGATGATTTTTCTCCTTATAAATTAATTCGGAGCCATCGGTGTAGTCGCTTTTGTCAACCATCTTCCGCACATTCTTTGAAGAATGAAAATAAGCTGTCAATGGAAATAAGCTGTCAACTATTTTGAAATAAACAATATAAATTACTTAATAACTATGTTAAGCTCACATGGGGGAAGAATTGGAGGTGTATCCACAAGGACCCAAATCTCCATATTGTCTTGCTCGATTGTAGGATCACCAAGATCCATGGTGACAAGCATACCCTCATCAAAACCATACATCTTGCAAAGTGCTTCCCAATTTTTGCAACCAAAATGGGTTACACTCTCAGCATTGTACAACTTTACTTTAAAATCCACACCATGATGGGTCCTTAGGAGAATTTTTTTGGTTTCCATACTTTCATGGTCTTCAAAACCCATCCTCTCCAAGACATAGTGTCTTGCATAGCATGGGAGAAGCTAGTCGAATTGGAAAAGATGAAAAATACACGTTAAAATAGTTGAAGTCGTGCTTAATTACGAAAAAACTATTGTCGTTGTTCTGTACCGTATGAACATCGCAGGTCTCCTCGAGCTTAATGCTGAAGCGCCGATCTTCGTCTAGCTCAATGAACCTGTCACACATACCTCAGTCGTCGTGGCACCAGTCGCACTCCCCCGGGCGGTTTTCGTCGTCCGAGTACGACATTTCCGACCTATCTTATATCTTATATCTTATATTTACTAATTGGAGGCACCGTTCGAGCCTCCACGTTAATCCTAGAAAACTACCTACAATAACCATTAGATCTTAATTGTACGTGTAGGTTTAAATTAGATTGAGAATTTTATTTTATCTGTTTAGTTGTCTGTACAATTTTTTAAGGGAAGCAGTCCGTATGTTACAAGGAAAATTGGATCGGCCCAAGAGTCCATTCGTTTTACACTAGGTAACGTGCAAAGTCAGATAACCTAGCAAATTAAATATATATTTTCTGTTAATGTACGCATGCATGGGTCCATTAAGAATGAGTCCATTTCTTTTACACTACTACGCATGCATGGGTGACACAGCTATGTGGAATATATACCCAAGTGTGTCGTGGGTACATCTAGGCATGTGAACTAATGTTCTCATCCAAAAATCATCACGCACACTACGGCGATGCCTATATGTGTATACTATAACAATATATTTGTAAATCACACTTACATATAATACTCCCAAATTTTAATGTGATTTACAAAGTGTTTTCCAAAACTTCTAAAATAAGGTGTAGAAAAATTTCTAAATCTATGTTCCAAGTACATGTAAAAAAAACCTAGAATATATTAATAAATCAAAATTACTAAAAAAATATTTGAAAAATGAAAATTGTAAAACTTGCATCAGAGGCCAGCTACAGTTTTAGTTTCATATAGCTGATACTAAAAGAATAACCGAACAACAATGTGAGAACACTTAATTAGTTAAACATGTAACTTAGAAGTAGTGAAAGAAAAGTCGCTAAATTAATGTATTTAAAAAATCAAATTGCTAAACTTTGCAATGCATCAGAGCTCCACTGATTCCAGAAGTGACGGCATGAAATTTAATATTGGGATTTTAGATATTTATGGAATAACTGCACACATTTGTGCGGATGCTTAATTAATTAAAAATATAAATTAGTTGTAACCAAAGAAAAACATCGCCATTACTTCACCCAACGGCTCTATTGAGATGTCATATGATCAATTTCCAAAAATGTAGAAACCAAGATAAGAGATCTTATAGCTTTGATAAATTTACGAAACATAAGGATGGCTTCGAGAATGTTACTGTCCAAGGATAGGGTTGAACCGAACCATGGCCCATAGCGAGGCATGTAGCTCACCGGCATTGCTAATGGGGATAGCAGTTAGTTGGATAGGTTTATATGTGTGTGAGGGCGCCCGTGTGACACGCACACGGACACTTGATAGAGAGAGAGGGAGCACGGGTAGATAGAGCTGAGAGTGATCGTATGAACTAACTCCTCCAAGAATAGTTGTAGGTAACCTATGTTTTTTATGGAATATTTTAAACGTATGTAGCAAGTAGATGCAAGAAGTAACTGCTCTGTAGAGAGCAAACATTTTCATTTTTTAGTAACTACTAGAGTTAGGAGCCGTTAAATAGATATAAGTGTGTCACCACTTTTTTTGTGGCACAATGCTTAGTACAAAATTCCAACACCATAAAATGATCCACTCTGTTCTGAGTATATTCATAATGGGAAGTAGGGAAATGTAATATCGTGATACGCTATTTAAAATGAGTAGCAAATATATATATATATATATATATATATATATATATATATATATATATGCTTTCCTGAATGTTGAAGAAATAGAAGTAGAATACACACACACACACACACACACACACACACACACACACACACACACACACACACACACACACACACACACACACTATATATATATATATATATATATATATATATATATAAAAGACAATCCATGTATAAAATTATTTTCCGAAGCATGCTAGCCGTGCAGGAGCACGGGTTGATGACTAGTGTTCATAATTCAAATATTAAACTTGTACAATTAAATATATGTACTAAAAAACATAAATTAGATCATTATTATAAATCACGGGTTGACTATCGGTGACGGTACATAGCTCCTCCTTTCATTCCCGAGTGCATTATTACACCAAATTGTCTAGCACACGGGAATGAAGGAGAAGCTACCCCCACGACGGCGTGGATGATGGAGGGGGCTCCTAGATTTCTGGATAGTGCTCTCCAATTTTAGCATTCAAAGTAGGAGTACTTTTCCAATATGAGCATTCAATAAGAAAAACCTAATCAAAAATAAAGTAGTATTCAAATTAGCATGCATTCAATTATAAGCAAAAGTACATCATCTCTTGTGTCCGTACATCGTCAAATATTATCACTAATACTCCTCGAATACTACCATACATATAGCATCACTAATACAACTAGAACCGTAGCGCCCGACAGGTATCGTCGCGGGCGGTGGACACCCAAAGATAAGGAACCATCACAGGATTATAGCTCCAGTGAGATCCCTGAAGAACCTGCCAGGTATTGTCGAACCTACCCTCCAATGCAACCATGTAGAGACGGACGTGCTCGTCCTCCTCGCTGACACGGTGACGTAGCACCTCCGCGGTGTCCGGAAGCCTCGGCACCATCACTGGCCCACGCGACCGCCACCAAAAAAGAATCGGGTCAACAACGGGCTGCCTCCTCACCAACCTATGTCCCCCGGAAGGTAGCACCTCCCAATACCAACCCGGCGGAGCCCAGTCTCGAACATGGCCCTGATCAAACAGGCCTCCACCACCGAGTCGACGACGACGAGGATGCGGGATAGGCATCACCGATGTCGATGCGGGAACTACTTCTATATATAGTTAAATAAAGTAGTTTATTAAATCAACTAGCTAGTTCAACTATATATGAAGCACTTACTATAAATAAAATAAAGTAGTACTTACTAAAAATAAACTAGTTTAACTATAGTTCTATTATTTTTCTAACTAATTATATTAAACACTTTCTCTTCTTATTTTTTCCTTTTTCCTCTATTCTAAATATAAACATATTCATAAATGACTTATATCATTCACAATTTTCCTATACATACACAATAAATTGACAAAGAAAATACTATGAACAAAAAACCATTAAAATTCTATGAACAAAATTACAACAGAAAAAAATCATAAAAATTCTATGAACAGAAAAAAAATCATAAAAATTTGACATCTAAATTACTTACACAATATGAAAAATAATTGACATCTAAATTACAGCTGAAAAAATCATAAAAATTTGACATCTAAATTACAACAAAAAAATCATTAAAAATCTAGCACAATATGAACAAATTAATTACACAATATGAAAAAATCTAACAGAAAAGTCTATGAACTACACATCTAACAAAAAATCTACAAAAAATCTAACAAAATCTAACTCAATTAACTACTACTAACATCAAATTAAATTAGTTGCTCACGGCGACGGTGTCGGGACGGCGACGGCGACGGCGTAGGTGCGGCGCTGGGCGGGCGGCAGGCGCGGCAAGGGCGAGGCGAGGCGAAGCTGGGCGGGCGGGCGCGACAGTGCGGGACGGCGGCGAAGCGGGCAGAAGCGGCGACGGCGGCCGATCGGGCGGCGCGGACGGCGCTGGGCGACGATCGCGACGGCGAGGCGGATACGGCAGCAGCCTGGCGGCTGGCGGGAGGGGGAAGAACGAATCGAACCAAAATTTCACGAGTGTGCTTATATAGGGAGAGCATTGGTCCCGGTTCGTGAGACCAACCGGGACCAATGCACCCTTTCGTCGGTTGGTGCCACCAACCGGGACCAAAGGCCTCTTTTCAGCAGCCCAAAGGGCGGGAAGCAGAGGCCTTTAGTCCCGGCCAGGCACAAACCGACTAAAGGGGTCATTGGTCCCGGTTGGTGCCATCAACCGGTACCAAAGCCGCCCTTTAGTCCCGGTTGGTGCCACCAACCGGGACTAAAGGCCTTGTGCTACCCGCGTCGCCGCACGAAAGTTTAGTCCCACCTCGCTAGCTGAGGGAGCTCGAGAGTGGTTTATAAGCCCCAGTCCCGCCGCCCTCTCGAGCTCCTCTCTACTGCAGGCTTACGAGCCTAAAATCACTCTCTGTGCTTGTGGGCCTATTGGACCTACTGCGGGCCTGCATCATGGCCCTAGTAATGGGTTTCTAGTCGTATGCAGGCCGTGGTGGCCCTGTAGGTTGCACTTTTTTTAATTTTTTCCCAGTTTTTTTGCTTTCTTTTTTGTTTCTAATTACTTATTTGTTTTCTTTTATGATATTCTTTTTGCTACTAAGTTTGTAACAAAATTCTAACTACTTATTTATTTTCTTTGATGATAATTCTTTTTGCTTTTAATGTTTTGAACAATATTCTAATTACTTATTTATTTTCTTTTATGATAATTCTTTTTGCTATTAAAGTTTGTAACAAAATTCTAATTACTTATTTATATTCTTTTATGATAATTCTTTTTGCTTTTAATGTTTTGAACAGAATTCTAATTACTTATTTATTTTTCTTTTATGATAATTCTTTTTGCTATTAAAGTTTGTAACAAAATTCTAATTACTTATTTATTTTCTTTTATGATAATTCTTTTTGCTTTTGATGTTTTGAACAGAACTCTAATTACTTATTTATTTTCTTTTATGATAATTCATTTTGCTATTAAAGTTTTAACAAAATTCTAATTACTTATTTATTTTCTTTTATGATAATTCTTTTTGCTTTTAATGTTTTGAACAAAATTGTAATTACTTATTTATTTTATTTTATGATAATTCTTTTTGCTATTAAAGTTTGTAATTAAATTCTAATTACTTATTTATTTTCTTTTATGATAATTCTTTTTGCTTTTAATGTTTTGGACAGAATTCTAATTACTTATTTATTTTTTCTTTTATGATAATTCTTTTTGCTATTAAAGTTCGTAACAAAATTCTAATTACTTATTTATTTTCTTTTATGATAATTCTTTTTGCTTTTATTGTTTTGAACAGAATTCTAATTACTAAAGATGATGAAGGGAGAAGCGCAGTGCTCACCTGCACGTTGGCCTGAAGCTAAGCAACGTGCAGGTGAGCATTGCGCCTCTCTTTCATTTTTGCATGGTATATATAGGCATATCATTGGTCTCGGTTGGTGGCATGAACCGGTTGGTGGCATGAATAGTTAAAATTTGAATTCTTTGAAATTTGTGTGAATCACAAGTTTGTGATTAACTTTACTAAAAAAATGAGCATAGATGCGCCTACAGAGAGAATTCAACTTAATTCATAATAAATTTCTATAAATTTTAGAGAAATTCAGTATGAATTTAGGTCAAATTCCTTGTATAAGGGCATCTATTTTCACTTTGAGAGGAGCTCAACAAGGCAGAGAGGGAGGGGCTTATAAACCGGTGTGAGCGCCCTTCGGTTGGCGAGGTGGGACTAAACTCTGACTGCAACGAGGACCAACCCTTTAGTCCCGGTTCGTGGCACAAACCGGGACTAATGGTCCGCCTGTTGTCCCGGTTCAAGCCACCAACCGGGACCAATGGTGGTGGGCCAGGAGCGAAGCCCATTGGTCCTAGTTCGTCCCACCAACCGAGACCAAAAGGTCCAGACGAACCGGGACCAATGGCCCACGTGGCCCGGCCGGCCCCCGAGGCTCACAAACCGGGTCCAATGCCCCCATGGGTCCTGGTTCTGGACTGAACCGGGACTAATGGGCTGACCCGGCCTGGACCTTTGCCACCTTTTCTACTAGTGTCTGTGCTCGCTCGATGTCAACCCTCTCGGTCGGTGTTCTCCTCCCCGTTGGATCGCCCAGTTTTGAGCTCGTTTCAGCCGCATTGGTTGGTAGTTTGTGGTTGTAGTGCTTCCCGCGACCTCATACTGATTATTGGGTAGTCGATTGTAGCCTAGGGTTTTGGGTGAAGTTGGGGATTTAGGCAAGAACCTAGGGTTCTTGTTTAGAATCTTTTTCGGCCAGACTTTAGGTTTGTGGCTAGTATGTACATACTGTTTTGCAAATACACATGCCAATTTGGCCTAGGGTTTGTGCTTAGGGGGCAGCATTTGCACTATAAAAAATGTAAACTTTGTCTGGCCAATGTAGGCCAGTGTTTGAGGTAAGTAGTTTAGGATTTGTGCTTAGGGGGCAACATTAGTACTTAGTTTGTACATTAGCCATGCTAAATCATCAGCTTGTTACTACTTATGTTGAGTTAATTTGCAAGCTTTAGTTAACTGAATTTATTCTGTTAACTGAATTCAGTTGCAAGTTACAGTTAACTGAAAAAAGTTCAGTTAACTCAGTGCTCTTATAGTTAATTGTATTTATTCAGTTAAATGTATTTATTCAGTTATTTTTATTGATGATTGTGCTTACATTCTGCACTGTGTTGTTGTAGTTTGTGATTCAGCAATGTGACTCAATGTGGACACTGATGAAGTCATGTACCTAGGGTAGGGTCACGGACCTGTCCAAAGTACCCTCCCCAAGGACATTTTCAGAAGAAGCTGCCTTCCAGTCGACCAAGAGGGATTCCACTCGACGGACTCGAAGCCACTCGACCATGAAGACTCACTCGACCACCAGGAGATTAAGAGCCACTCTGTATCCAAACGGTCTGTAATTAAGTAGTCTTTATGGCCATGATGACACTTTATGTAGGGTGTTACCAGTAACGCCAATCCTTTATGTACTTTAAACCCTGCATAACTGAGGGCCAGAGGAGTCTGGCGGTCACTATATAAGCCACCCCCCTCCTCAATGTAAAGGGTTCGCACCCATGTAACTCATACGCATATAATCCAGTCGACCGCCTCCGGGCTCCGAGACGTAGGGCTGTTACTTCCTCCGAGAAGGGCCTGAACTCGTAAATCTCTTGCGTGTACAACTGCTCCATAGCTAGGATCTTGCCTCTCCATACCTACCCCCCATTCTACTGTCAATCTTAGTACCACGACAGTTGGCGCCCACCGTGGGGCAGGTGTCTTAGCGATTTTTGGAGAAGTTGCAATTGTTCCGATTGCTTTCATCATGGTTTCTGGTGGAGTTCTGGCCGAGGGCCGCGAGATCCGTCTCGGCGCGCACACCTTCATCGCCGACGATCGCGCTTGGCTCTGTGGAGGCTCCACTCGACATCGACGCGCTCCCGTCCGTGGTGCGACGCATTTTGGGCGTGTGTCGCGGCGCCCTGCTGCGGCAACCATCGACCAGTGTCGGTCGACTCTGCGTCGTCCTCCTCCTCGTCTCCCGCCAGCAAGCAAGCGCCCTGGTCGGTCGAGGCTTCAGCGGTGGGTGTGACATGCGATGGCTCGCCAATCGCCACCACCAAGTCGTGGCAATCGAGCCCGACGAAGTCTCTACGGCCTGCTCGATATGTCGATCGCTCGAGAGATCGTGATCCGAAAAGCGACAACAGCGATCCGGCGGCGGAGGTTCTGATGGTCAATGGTCCTCGTAGCCCTCCCAGCTTCCCTCGCACCGACGGGATAGACGGCGGAGGCGACCCCGCTCAGGCCCACGAGGACTATCAACCCGAGCTACTCACTTCTCTGCAGAGGGAAGATCTTCGTCGCCGGAACATGGATGCCCTGCATACTCCCATCGCAGGAGAAACTCCCGAGGCTCGTGCCTTGGAGGAGGCACGTTTGGCCAACTTGGCTGAACGCACTCGACTGGAGAACCTCCAGTGAAGCGCCGATTAACGCCAGCAGCAACGTAGTACCGACTCGGTCGACGCCAACTCTTTCCGCAACCAACTCAGGTATATCAAACCCCGATTCAGAATCTAGCAGCTGCAGCCCGTATAGCAGAGTCAATTCAGCCCTCTCAGTCGAAGGCTGGCAGAGGCTTGATGCAGATCAGGGATTTGCTCCGAGTAGCAGGAGATCAGAATTCAGCTGTGTCACAGTCACGCAACAGGATTCACAGTCGATCCGTCGCTGCGAATACAGTTCAGTCGGCTCATAGCCCAAGATCGCCTCCGAGGCGTGAGGGACGCGAAGATCGACATGACCAATATGATGACTGATTCAATCGTGATGACCGGCGTGGAGTGCCCACTCCTCCCCCAAGGGGTGGGTCTTACGCTCATCGGCAACAAGATGATAGGCACCAGCGTAGTGCTGGGCGACGAGTTCCGGTCGACCCCAGGGAACCAGGCTTTAACACGAGATTCATCATCGTGCAAGGTTTGGTCGATCGGACCAAAGCTCATCGAGGTGGCCACAACAGAGATGCGCCCACTAGCAGCCCAGTCCATGTTTCAGGTCCAGAATGTTTTAGCAGAGCCATCAGAGCCGCAGTGATACCCCCCAACTTCAGGTTGGCGACTGGGGTAAGTAAGTTCACGGTGAGTCCAAGCCGAAACACGGCTTGAAGACTACCGAGTGGCGGTACAGATTGGTGGCGAGAATGATGAGGTGGCCATGAAACACTTACCACTCATGTTGGAGGGTTCGCCGGTATGTGGTTGAACTGCTTAGCTCCTAGCAGCATTTATACTTGGGAAGATCTTTCCCGAGTGTTCGCCAGACATTCGAGGAACTTGCAAGTTTACCAGCCGGATTGATGAGCTGCAAGTCTGCGCGGCAAAAGTCGAATGAAACCCTGAGAGATTACATACAGAGATGGATCACTTTGCATCATACGGTGGAGAACGTGTCTGATCATCAGGCGGTCTGCGCCTTCAAGGATGGTGTTAAGAACAGAGAGTTAAGTTTGAAGTTTGGTCGGACCGGATATATGACCCTGAGTCGAATGATGGAAATCGCCACCAAGTACGCCAATGGTGAAGAAGAGGATCGACTCCAGAGTGGCAAGTACAAGCCGAGTCAGTCATAAAAAGGAAACCCAAGAGCGAAGCGGAAATGAAAGCTGCCAGCGGCTCCTGGAGAGGCTCTGGCCGTGACTCAGGGCAAATTCAAAGGGAAGCCCAAAGGATCCTGGAACCCCAAGAAGGTGAAAGATAAGGAAGGAAATGATGTGATGGATCTGCCGTGTCACATCCACACGAAGAAAGACGAAGAGGGTAATTTCATCTACCCAAAGCATACCACTCGCCAATGCCGGCTCCTAATCCAACAGTTTCAAGGAAAACAACCCAAGGACAAAGAAAAGGAGTCGGACAAGGCTGAGGACAAGGAGGACAGTGATGGAGGATATCCTCATGTCAATTCCACCCTGATGATTTTTGCTGATGTGGAGAGCAAAAGTTGATTGAAAGTTATCAACCGTGAGGTGAATATGGTCGCCCCGACGACACCAAGCTATCTGAGATGGTCTCAAACTCCCATTACGTTCGACCAGTCCGATCATCCGACTCACATAGCCACCCCTGGGAGGCAAGCTTTGGTGGTCGACCCAGTCGTCGAAGGAACTCGACTGACGAAGGTGCTGATGGATGGTGGAAGTGGGCTGAATATATTGTATGCGGAGACGCTAAAGGGAATGGGAATTCCGATGTCCAGACTCAGCTCCAGCAACATGAGTTTTCATGGAGTCATTCCTGGAAACAAGGCTGAATCACTCGGCCAAATAGCTCTAGATGTGGTGTTCGGCGACTCGAAGCATTTCCGCAAAGAGAAGCTAACATTTGAAGTCGTGGATTTCCAGAGCGCTTACCACGCCATTTTGGGGAGACCAGCTTATGCACGGTTCATGGCTCGACCATGTTACGTATACCTCAAATTGAAGTTGCCTGGCCCCAAAGGCGTGATCACTATCACTGGCAACCGGAAGAAGGCAGAAGAGTGTTTTCAGAAAGGCTCGAAGATTGCCGATTCCCAGATAACAGTGGTAGAGCTAGAGGAATACAAGAAAAATGCAGATCCGAGTGATTTGTTGCGGGCCAAGAAGCCCGCCACAGAGTCAGCGTTCCAGTCGTCTGGTGAGACGAAGCCCGTTCACATTCACCCGACCGACCCCAGCGCAGCTCCGACCCATATTTCCACAACACTTGACTCTAAATAGGAAGAAGCGCTCATCCAGTTCCTCCGTGAGAACTGGGACATCTTTGCATGGAAGTCACGACATGCGGGTGTTCGTGGGCTGGCTGAGCATCGCCTAAGAGTCGACTCAAAAGCAAAACCTGTCAAAGAACATCTTCGACGGTCCGCCGTCCTGAAGAGAAAGGCCATTGGCGAGGAGGTGGATCGACTCCTGGCGGCAGAGTTTATCCGAGAGATATACCACTCCGAGTGGCTCGCCAATGTCGTCATGGTCCCCAAGAAGGACAAGTCACTTTGCATGTGCATTGATTTCAAACATATCAATCGGGCCTGCCCGAAGATCATTCCTCTCCTCGATCGACCAAACTGTCGACTCAAGCTGCGGGATGCGAGATTGTCTTTTTAGGCGCCTATTCCGGGTACCATCAGATCCGTCTGTATGGACCCGACGAGATCAAAACAGCTTTCATCACTCCATTCGGGTGCTTCTGCTATGTCACCATGCCAGTCGGTCTCAAGAATGCAGGAGCCACGTTCATGAGGATGATTCAAAAGTGTTTACTCACTCAAATCAGTCGGAATGTGGAAGCGTACATGGATGATATCGTAGTCAAGTCACGAAAGGGTTCCGACCTGTTGACTGACCTCGCTGAAACATTTGCCAATCTCCGAAGGTATGATATCAAGCTTAATCCATCAAAGTGCACATTCGGAGGTCTTAGTGGAAAGTTACTAGGTTTTCTCGTTTCAGAACGAGGAATCGACGCTAACCCAGAAAAAGTTGGCACCATACTCCGAATGAAACACCCTGTGCATGTGCACGATGTCCAGAAGCTTACTGGATGCTTGGCCGCGTTAAGTCGATTCATCTCCCGCCTCGGTGAAAAGGCATTACCTCTTTACCGACTGATGAAGAAGGCGAACAAGTTGAGTGGACTCGAGCGATGCAGCGTTTGCCGAGCTAAAAGCTCTACTCTCCACCCAGTCGGTGCTTGCTGCTCCAATCAGCAAAGAGCCTCTGTTGCTTTACATTGCAGCCACTGGACAAGTCGTCAGTACAGTACTTACGATCGAGCGGGAAGAAGAAGGGAAAGCCTTCAAAGTTCAGCGCCCAGTGTATTATCTCTCTGAAGTTTTGACTCCATCGAAGCAAAGATATCCTCATTCTCAGAAGCTTGTGTATCGGATCTACATGACCATGAAGAAGGTTGCTCATTATTTCTCTGATCATTCCATTACAGTCGTCAGCGACGCCCCACTGTCAGAGATTCTGCACAACAGAGATGCAACTGGTCGAGTGGCGAAATGGGCGATTGAACTCCTTCCCCTTGATATCAAGTTTGAGGCAAAGAAAGCCATTAAGTCCCAGGCGATAGCAGATTTCCTTGCCGAGTGGATTGAACAACAGCAGCCGACTCAAGTTCACTCGGAGCATTGGACCATGTTCTTTGATGGCTCTAAGATGTTAAATGGTTCCGGTGCTGGGGTAGTTTTGGTTTCCCCCCGAGGAGATAAGCTCAGATATGTGCTTCAGATCCACTTTGATTCCTCCAATAATGAAGCAAAATATGAAGCACTTTTGTATGGGTTGCGCATGGCCATTTCACTCGGCGTCCATCGCCTTATGGTTTATGGCGACTCAGATTTGGTGGTCAATCAGGTGATGAAGGAGTGGGACGTTAGAAGCGCGGCCATGACTGGATACTGCAATGCAGTGAGGAAGCTTGAAAAGAAATTCGAAGGATTAGAGCTCCACCATATACCCCGACTGAAGAATCAAGCAGCTGATGATTTGGCGAAGATAGGTTCCAAGAGAGAAGCCATCCCCAGTGATGTGTTCTTGGAGCATATCCATACTCCATCAGTCAAAGAAGATCCTTTTACCGAAGAAGCTTCGCAGCCTAAAAGTTTCACGGATCCGACTGTCGTTGAAGTTCCAGCGGTGGTCGACCTGATCATGGAAGTTCTGGTGATCACTCCCGATTGGACAGTACCATATATCGCGTATATCTTAAGGAAAGAGCTCCCAGAGGATGAAGAGGAGGCTCAACAGATCGTCCGTCGATCTAGGGCCTTTACCGTGATAAGGGGACAGTTGTACAGACAAAGCGCGACTGGAGTTGGTCAGAAATGCATAACGCCAGAAGAAGGTCGAATAATCCTTGACGACATCCACTCGGGGACCTGTGGCCATCATGCGTCCTCTCGGACCATCGTAGCCAAAGCATACCGAGCCGGATTTTACTGGCCAAGAGCGAATGAAATGGCAAAGGAGATAGTCGACAAGTGTGAGGGATGTCAATTTTACTCCAATATGTCACACAAGCCCGCCTCGGCTTTAAAGACCATACCACTCGTCTGGCCCTTCGTGGTATGGGGGTTGGATATGGTTGGTCCTTTGAGAACAGGCAGAAGCGGTTTCACGCATGTGCTGGTAGCAGTCGACAAGTTCACCAAGTGGATTGAGGCTAAACCCATCAAGAACCTTGATGCCGGCACTGCTGTCAGCTTCATCAAAGAATTGATATTCAGATATGGAGTCCACACAGCATCATCACTGATAACGGGTCCAATTTCGATTCCGAGGAATTCAGGGCGTTTTGCACATCTCAGGGCACACCAGTCGACTATGCTTCAGTCGCTCATCCTCAGTCGAATGGACAAGCAGAGCGAGCCAATGGCTTGATTCTCAAAGGGGTGAACCACGATTGATGCGTGATCTCAAACATGCAGCTGGAGCATGGGTTGACGAGCTTCCCTCAGTGCTTTGGGGGTTAAGGACCACGCCTAACCGGTCGACTGGGAGAACTCCGTTCTTCTTGGTCTACGGAGCTGAAGCAGTCTTGCCGAGTGGCCTGCTTCACAATGCTCCTCGAGTCGAGCTCTACACCGAAGCTGAAGCTGAACAAGCACGGCAGGATGCAGTCGACCTTCTAGAGGAAGAAAAGGAGATGGCTCTGATCCGATCGACCATTTAGCAGCAAGACTTGCGTTGCTTCCACGCCAAAAACGTGAAGAGTCGAGCCTTCCAGGAAGGATATTTGGTTCTCCGAGTGGATCAGCAGAAACCACACAAGCTCGCTCCTTCTTGGGAAGGTCCCTTCATCGTCACCAAGGTTCTCCACAACGGAGCGTACCGTCTTTACAACGTCGAGCACAAGATCGACGAGCCCCGAGCTTGGAACGCGGAGCTGCTCCGCCCCTTTTACACTTAAGTAACCATTCGGAAATGTAATAAAAGCACTTCTGTAGTTGATTTTTCAAAAGACAATAGTGTTATAATTTTCCCAGTGATTGTTGTCACTTTTGTTTGTTCAATGAAATTTCCCCCCAGTGGGTGGCTTAGCGGCGAATCCGTTTCGCATAAGTTTGTAAAAAAAATCCTTGCCGAGTGGTGAGCCAGCCTCCCACTCGGGGGCTTAGCTGCGAATCCGTTTCGCCTAAGTACTTTAAAATCCTGCCGAGTGGTGAGTCAGCCTCCCACTTGGAGGCTTAGCTGCAGTCCAAGTACTAACCTAAGTTTTAATAAAATTCTGCCGAGTGGTGAGCCAGCCTCTCACTCAGAGGCTTAGCTGCAGTCCAAGTACTCGCCTAAGTTTTAATAAAATCCTACCGAGTGTTGAGCCAGCCTCCCGCTCAGAGGCTTAGCTGCAGTCCAAGTACTCGCCTAAGTTTCAATAAAATCCTACCAAGTGGTGAGCCAGCCTCCCACTCGGGGGCTTAGCTGCAGCATAGCGCTCGCCTAAGTAAAGTATAACATGCGCTCCGCAAGGAAGACGAGGTGCAGGTCGACTGCTACCCTCTTCTTCCGAGCTACGCCACAAGTATAACGTGTGCTCCGCAAGGAAGATGAGGTGCAGGTCGACTGCTACCCCCTTCTTCCGAGCTACGCCACAAGTATAATGTGCTCTCCGCAAGGAAGACGAGGTGCAGGTCGATTGATGCCTTCTTCCTCAGAGAAACACCGCAAAAATCCTACCGAGTGGAGAGCAGACCTCCCACTCTGGGGCTTAGCTGCAGCCCAGCGCTCGCCTAAGTTTTTGAAAATCCTACTGAGTGGAGAGCCGACCTCCCACTCGGGGGCTTAGCTGCAGCCCAGCGCTCGCCTATGTTTTTGAAAATCCTATCGAGTGGAGAGCAGACCTCCCACTCGGGGGCTTAGCTGCAGCCCAGCGCTCGCCTAAGTTTTTGACAATCCTACCGAGTGGAGAGCAGACCTCCCACTCGGGGCTTAGCTGCAGCCTAGCGCTCGCCTAAGTTTTTGAAAATCCTACCGAGTGGAGAGCAGACCTCCCACTCGGGGGCTTAGCTCCAGCCCAGCGCTCGCCTAAGTTTTTGAAAAATCCTACCGAGTGGAGAGCAGACCTCCCACTCGGGGGCTTAGCTGCAGCCCAGCGCTCGCCTAAGTTTTTGAAAATCCTACCGAGTGGAGAGCGGACCTCCGACTCGGAGGCTTAGCTGCAGCCCAGTGCTCGCCTAAGTGTGTTCAAGAACAAGTCGATTGCAATAAGTGCTTCATCCCAGCCTGCAAAAGACACTTCATACCAGATGCCAACATATTCAACGTCGAATTCAAGCTCAGATAACGTCTTACGGAACCGAAAGTGCTCAGGCGCTAAGCCCGTTAAGTTTTATCGGTTACAAAAATCACTCGGCATACCGAGGCAAATTTAAAGTATCAAACACAGAAGTTTTTTACCCCTCTTGCGGAGGGCTGGAGGGTGCAACAAATTCGTCCAGGTCGATTCCATCTGCAATCCGAGTGTGAGCAGCGATGAAGGTCTCCATGAAAGATCGGAAATCATGCTTCTTGGTATTGGCCACCTTAAGGGCTGCCAGCTTGTCCTCACGCGCCTCCTTGCAGTGAACACGGGCCAGAGACAGAGCAACATCCGCGCCGCACCTGGCAGAAGACTTCTTCCATTCCTGTACTCGACTTGGAACCTCATTCAGTCGAATCATCAGAGACTCGAGGTCGTTCTGAAGCGTCTCTCTTGGCCAGAGTGTTGTGTCGATGCGGGAAGTTGCGACCTTCAGCCTTGCGAGATAGTCAACAACAGCAGCAACGCGAGATTCAAGTCGGAGCACATTCATAGCGACTTCGTCTTTCACAGCAGAGTTGATGGGATCCAGGTTTATTTCTAGTCGACCAGTCTCCTCTTCAAAGTTCTGGCAGAACTCTGCAAGCACAACCCCAAAGTCAAGACAGCAGTCTGATGGCGAGATCGTAGTTAAAATGTCTATTTGATACAAAAGATTACCTTCAAGCATGAGGAATAGCTTCTTGGCGAGCCCCCCAGATAAGCCTCCAGATCATTCTTCTTTCCCACCAACTCACTGGCCTTGTCACTCAAGGCAATCTTGTCCTTTATTCGGTCGGTGACCTCCTTGTTAGCGCATCAAGAGCAGCTTTCAGATTGGTGTTTTCTTCTTCAAGCTTGGTGATTGAAGCCAGCTTCTCATCTGCGAGCTTGGTCTTCTCTAAAGCCTCTTTCTGCATCTCAGCCAAATCAAGGTCTTTCTTCTTCAGAGCATCCCTCAGTTTGTCTGCAAAGTCACAGTGAGATCAGACTCAGAAACGAACGAGAGGCAAAAGCAGTCGTCGAGGTTCTCACCAAACATACCTTTTGCTTCCTCCTTTGACTTCGTGAAGTTCTCCTGGACAAGTTTCAGATCAAGCTCGAGCTGGATTTGCTTGTTCTCCAACTCAGTGTACCGAGCTGCAAGCTCGCAAGATTTCTACGAAGAGCCAATCGACAGATGTCAAAAACGGTTCACTTCCGAGTGACCAAGGAAAAATCATAGCATTACTAAGACTACAGCCGAATATAAACATTCGACCATAGTCTCGGGGACTACACCCAGTGGGTGCACTCAGCGTGCCCCCACTAGTTCTATCAGTTAGAGTCGATCAGTCGACCAGCAAATAGCTCAAAAAAAACGTTATCTTCAGACTATAGTCGACTGCCAGCAGTCCACCACAGTCTCGGGGACTACACCCAGTGGGTGCACTTAGCGTGCTACCACCGGTCTATGAATCCATTCGACCTGACCGAGTCAAGAAAAAGCTTAAGACATAAAGACTATGGTCGACTGCCAGCAGTCCACCATAGCCTTGGGGACTACACCCAGTGGGTGCACTCAGCGTGCCCCCACTAATCCAGAATGTCGATCAACACACCTAGTGGGTGTACGACAGATACTAAAACTTTCAGAGAGAAGGATTTTCATATATCATATCCTAACAGAACAGGCGCTGACCGACTGACCTGAACATTACTCTGAAGAGCTGAACTGGCATCATAAGCTGCCTGACTGGCGTCTCAGATTGCCTTCACTTGCTCCATCATGACCCCTGCCTGGCGTATTGCATCTTTAGCAGCACTGGCTTGGTCCTCTGGGACGTGGTGGGTCGAGAAAAGTGAAGGCTGAGCAGCACTCGACGACGAAGGGCGAGCACTCGTCAGCGGCACCGCAAAGGATACGGTAGGCCGAGTGACGTTGTCCCCCTCCACGACCAATGTCTCGGGTGCTGACACGTCCTGAGTCGCCTTGCCAGCAGACGCTTTCCTGTTCCTCCTCTGCCTCAGTGGTTCCTCGTCATCGTCGTCAGGAAGGTCAATAACGACGTTAGATGGAGCTGCAGAAAAGAATCAAAATTAGAGGCAGATACTAAAATTTTCAGAGAGAAGGATTTTCAGATATCATATCCTAATAGAACAGGCGGTGACCGACTGACCTAAACATTACTCTGAAGAGCTGAATTGGCGTCATAAGCTGCCTGGCTGGCGTCTCGGATTGCCTTCACTTGCTCCATCATGACCCCTGCCTGCCGAATTGCTTCTTTAGCAGCACTGGCTTGGTCCTCTGGGACGTGGTGGGTCGAGAAAAGTGAAGGCTGAGCAGCACTCGACGACGAAGGGCGAGCACTCGTCAGCGGCACCGCAAAGGATAGGGTAGGCCGAGTGACGTTGTCCCCCTCCACGACCAATGTCTCGGGTGGTGACACGTCCTAAGTCACCTTGCCAGCAGACGCTTTCCTGTTCCTCCTCTGCCTCAGTGGTTCCTCGTCATCGTCGTCAGGAAGGTCAATAACGATGTTAGATGGAGCTGCAGAAAAGAATCAAAATTAGAGAGAAAGAGCCAACTGACTGAAGACGGAACTACAAAAGTCATACCAGGTTTTGAAGTGACAGCATCTTCCATCTCGTGATCTTCAGCCCTGGCCGAGGTATCAGAAGTAGCAGCACTTCAGCTCCAGAAGTCAGTCGATCAGCTCATGAGTTGGCCAAGAGTAAATTCATGTGAAACGGGAAAACTCAAGTTACACCATTACCCTGAGATAGTGGGGATCACCATCTTCATCTTCGGCAAAACCTTCGCCGGCTTCGACGGCGCCACTCGAGATTGCTTCGGAGCTTTCTCAGTCGGCACCGGAGAAGTCGCCCGAGGATGCTTGGTCGACTGCGTGACGGGCACAACCCCCTTACCATGCTCAGCTGTAGGATCATGGACAAGCTTTGAGCGTCTTTCCGAATGAGGAGGCGCAACTTCCTCCTCCTCCTCCTCCTCTTCCTCCTCAACAGAGTCATCATCTTCATCGTCGTCATCAGCATCCAAATCCCACTCCTCCGGACTTTCGCCCCCACTTCCTTCCTGCTCCTTAGTCGGCGCTTGCGCTCCATTAGGCATCGAGTACAACTCAGTGGTGGCCTGACAGACAACAAAACAAGGCAAAGGTCAATCGACCGATATGCAGTGAAACAGAATGAATAAAACAAGATCACAACTGGGGATAAGCGGTCATACCGTGTCCGGTTGGTAGGTATGGTCGAGTGGTGGGATCCACCTAGCCCCTCGAGGGTTGTCCTTATTCCCTGTGATGGCGGCCATCCACCTCTCCAGTGTGGCGTCGTCGACTGCTTCTGGATGGACCCGAGTGGTGTCTTCAGTACCACAGTACAGCCACATCGGGTGGCCTCGGTATTGAAGTGGTTGAATACACCGTCGAAGGAAGACCTCCAGAAGGTCCATACCCGTCACTCAATCCCGAACAAGCTGGACAACGCGCTCCATCAACATTTTTACCTGAGCTTTCTCCTCAGGGAGCACCTTCAGAGAAGAGGGTTTGTTCACTCGGTCCATGGAGAATGGAGGGACACCAGTCGACTGCCCCGGCGTCGACTCGTCCTGGCAGTAGAACCAGGTCGACTGCCACCCTCTAACCGACTCCGGAAGGGTCATGGCCGGAAAAGCAGTCTTACTCCTCATTTGGATCCCAAGACCCCCGCACATCTGGATAACCTTGGTCCTCTCATCATCCGGACTCGCCTTTTTCACCGTTTGTGAGCGACAGGTGAATATGTGCTTAAAGAGACCCCAGTGCGGTCGACAACCCAGGAAGTTTTCACACATGGACACGAAAGCAGCAAGATAGGCAATGGAATTGGGAGTGAAATGGTGGAGTTGCGCCCCAAAGAAGTTCAGAAACCCTCGGAAGAAAAGACTCGATGGCAGGGAGAATCCGCGATCTACATGAGTGGCTAGGAGAACACACTCACCCTCCTATGGCTGCGGTTGCCACTCGCTCCCCGGAAGTCTTGCTGACCCATGAGAGATCAGTCCCTCGTTGGCCAGGTCGTTGAGATCCGCCTGGGTGATGGTCGAGCGGATCCAATCTCCTTGGACCCAACCTTGCGGCAGGCAGGACCTCGACGAAGATCCACCTCGACTGGTCGCTCTTCCCTTTGCTTTCGCCATCGCCGTCGCCTTCTTCGCTCGCTCCAAGGCCGCCGTCTTCTCCTTCACCATCGTCGCCGGCGGGGCGTGCGAGGAGTGGATGGGCGGAGGCAAAAGCGGGCGCAGCAGGCTGGGGTGAGGAAGGCGGAGAGGGGAATGGAGACGCACTGTTCAAAAACCCTCGCCCGGCACCTTATATAGGGACGCTTCCGAGTGGCTGACAGGTAGGCCCGGGCGGTCCTGTCAAATCCCGAAACAGTCGCTCGCGCGATACGTGGCGAAAAAGGCGGCCGCGGGAATCGAGGCGTCTACGCCTTATCCCATCCGAGTACCGCGGTCCACCCTGCTTCGCGCGCTTCCCAAAATTCGGATCCCACAAAATCCGCTAACAGCAGAGCAATCTGTCAAATGGTAGATTTCCTACGATCCGTCGCTCGGAAGTTCAACGAGTTCAAAAGTTCACTCGACAGAAGAAAAGAATGGATCAAGGCGACTGAAAGAAAAGTTGATGCCATCATTAAAAAAGGTCATTGATCTAGGATGAGACATGCTCAGAACACAAAAACAGGTTGGAAAGATTATCAACTCCTTCCTCACTCAAACCTCGATCCATACGGGGGCTAATGATGAAGTCATGTACCTAGGGTAGGGTCACGGACCTGTCCAAAGTACCCTCCCCAAGGACATTTTCAGAAGAAGCTGCCTTCGAGTCGACCAAGAGGGATTCCACTGACGGACTCGAAGGCACTCGACCATGAAGACTCACTCGACCACCAGGAGATTAAGAGCCACTCTGTATCCAAACGGTCTGTAATTAAGTAGTCTTTATGGCTATGATGACACTTTATGTAGGGCGTTACCTGTAGCGCCAATCCTTTATGTACTTTAAACCCTGCATAACTGAGGGCCGGAGGGGTCTGGCGGACACTATATAAGCCACCCCCTTCTCACTGTAAAGGGTTAGCACCCCTGTAACTCATACGCATATAATTCAGTCGACCGCCTCCGGGCTCCGAGACGTAGGGCTGTTACTTCCTCCGAGAAGGGCCTGAACTCGTAAATCTCTTGCGTGTAGAACTGCTCCATAGCTAGGATCTTGCCTCTCCATACCTACCCCCCATTCTACTGTCAGTCTTAGTACCATGACAGACACCCCTTTCTTCACATTAGAACTGGAGCATGGTGGGATTTTCTGTGGACCAATCAATAACATGGAGTACTATAATCCTTCAGTGGAGGTGCTTGACTATGTTGATGCTGGCATATTCTCATATGCAGTCATTGAAGAGCACCTGCTTTGGTTGGGATATTCTGTCAATGAGCACATCATTTATTGGTGCATGCCTAACAAAACAATTTCTGATGGTATGCTCAGAATCAGAGGTGATGAGGATGTGCAGCAAATGATAAGAGCCAGTGCTCAGCATAAGGTTCTTTCAATCATGGTTGATCATGCAGATTTCATCAGTAATTTCAGGCAAGATTTGATATGTACAGTGGGATCAGTAGAGAATCCTGTCAGAGTGGTAAACCCAAATGATGTTGCAGCCAGTGCAGCTAGTTCTCACAGCATCATTTCAGTCAATGCTGAAGATCCAAATTCAGAGTTTGCAACACAGGAGACAGAAGCAGACACTTTGCTGGTTAATGTTGGAGAAGAAGAGCTTTTGCTGACTGATTTTGCACAAAGAGAGCACTTGCTAACTGATGCTGCAGAAGGAGAGTAGTTTCTGAACGATGTTGTACAAGGAGAGCTGTTGCTTTTTGATGTTGCAGTAGCAGATGAGTTGCTGACTGATTTTGCTGAAGAAGATCACTTGGTGACTGATGTTGCAGAAGATGTAGTGCTTTCAGATTCAGATTTCAGTGACAGTGATTATGGCATAGATGATGGAGATGATGATCTTTATGAAGAGAACATTGACTTTGATGTTGATGAATTTGAGCAAGAGGAGGAAGAGGTGGAACCTGAGTATGAACTTGATGATGAAGATTTGAATCTGTCAAGAGAAGAAGAAGAGCAACTGATGTACAAGTTCAAAGCTTTCAATTCCAAGGTGGACATGAAAAACCCTGTATTTAAAGTAGGGATGGTCTTTGCTGATGTGGTTGAGCTGAGGAAAGCTATTACTTCATATTCAATAAAGAACGTGCAAATCAAAAAGTTGAAAAATAACAAGATCAAATTTCATGCAGTTTGTCAGAGTGATTGTCCATGGCTGCTTAAGGCTGACAATGACAACAGGACAGGAGGATTTGTCATTAAGGCCTACTATGGTGATCATATGTGTCAGAAGAAGTGGAGGCTGAAGGACATGACAGCTAAATTCCTTTGCAACTATTTCATAGAAGAATTCAGAGATGACCAGAAGATGTCACTTGGAACATTTTCAAGGAAAATAACAAAGGAGTTTAATTGCACCCCTAATAGATGGAAGTTAGCTAGGGCTAGGATAGCAGCACTGAAGGAGATCGATGGTGATGAAGAAGAGCAATTCAGTAGACTATGGGATTATGGACATGAATTAAGACAGAAGAACCTGGCTCAACTTTTTTTGTCGATAACCGGGTGGTCGAGATACAAAATTTCCAATGGGCAGAAAATGTTTGAAAACACTGTATTGGTCATATGATGCCTGTAAGAGAGGATGGCTTAAGGGTTGCAGGACTATTATCTTCATAGATGGTTGTCATATGAAAACTAGGTTTAAAGGTGTGCTGCTTAGTGCAGTTGGCATTGATCCTAATGACTGCATTTACCCCATTGCTATGGGCTGGGTGGAAGTAGAATGCACAAGTTCTTGGGAGTGGTTTCTCATAACTTTGAAAGATGATCTGAACATCACCAACACTACTCCTTTCACACTTATGAGTGACAAGCAGAAAGGTCTGATAAATGTTGTCCACAAAGTTTGGCCAGATGTAGAGCATAGGTTTTGTGTGAGGCATATTTACCAAAATTTCAATGATAAGCACAAAGGAGAGGTACTAAAGCAAGACCTGTGGGCCATTGCCAGATCACCAAACAAGTTGAAGTGGAGAGAGAACTGTGAAAAAATGGATGGTCACAGCTCAGCTGCTTTCCACTGGACTGAAAGACTTGAGTGGAAAACTTGGTGCAAAGCATTCTTCAGTGAATTTCCAAAATGTGACATCCTCCTGAACAATAACTCTGAAGTTTTTAACAGTTATATCCTTGAGGGTAGAGAAATGCCAGTGCTAAGCATGCTTGAGTACATTTTTTACAACATAATGCACAGGATGGTGAGTAAGCAAAGAGAAGCTATAGAAAAGTGGGCGGGGCAGAGAATATGCCCAAATATCAAGAATAAATTGGACAAGAACACTGAATTTGCTGCTAACTGCCATGTATCTGAAGCTGGCCAACAGATGTTCAGAGTTCAGTCAGGTAACAATAGCTACACAGTTGATCTTGGTTTGTACAAATGTGATTGCAGGAGATGGCAGTTGTCTGGAGTACCATGTGGGCATTCAATAGCTTGTTGCAGGCAGGAGAGGATTGACCTAGAGACATTGGTACATGAGTGCTACACTGTCAGGACATATCTGAAAGCATATGGATACACTCTTGTCCCTTTAGGAGACCCAAATGTGTGGGAGGCACAGAATGCTTACAAGGTGTATCCACCTGTGTTTACAAAACAGTTGAGAAGGCCCAAGAAAAACAGGAAGAAGAGTCCTGAGGAGAAGTTGAAGAATGGTGTTAGGGTTTTGAACAAGAAAGGTGTTACAATGCACTGTTCAATTTGTGGTAGAGCTGATCACAACAGGAAGGGGCATTACAGATGGCATGAAGCTCTCATTGAAGAAGGTGTAGAGCTAGTTGATGAAAACTATGATGATCCCACATTTCTTCAGGTTACTGAATTTACTGCATTTTACTGTAGTGCTCTGAATTTACTGAAATCACTGTAGTGCTATTAATTTACTGTAGTTCTCTGAATTTTGTTGTACATGACTCAATTGCTCAATGTTTTTGTGCAGAACATATTCCGTTGTCAGGCTAATCCTATACTGGATCCAATGCAGTCACCAACCAGTATGGTCTACAGCATGAGTCAAAGAGAAATTTTAAGAAGAGCTCCAAATAGAGTTCATGGCCCACTACCAGAGCAGTCTTCATTTTTTCTTGCTGCAGGTGCTGCAATACCTCAGCCAAGAGTCACTACAGAAATGAATGCAGGTAGGCAAACAAGGGCAAGAACAGTACTTGAGAGTGGAGAAGGCTCTCAAGCTTCTGGTAGGGGAAGGGGGAGTAAAAGACAAAGGAATCCAGATGCAGGCAGAGGAAGAGGAGCAACAACAGCTTCAGGCAGAGGAAGAGGAGCAACAGCAGCTTCAGGCAGAGGAAGAGGGGCAGCAGCAGCTTCAGGCAGAGGAAGAGGGGGAAATGCAACTGCAGGTGGAGGAAGGGGGGTCAAATATAGCTGCTGGTGGAGGGAGAGGAGCAACTCATGTTGCAGGAAGAGGGACGGGAAATGCACATGCTTGGAGAGGAAGAGGAGGAACAACAAGGGGGGAGAGGAGGTATGCTAGGTGATAGGGCATACTGGCTACTGTTTGGAGAGGAGAGGAGAGTGGAAATTCCAGACCTGAATGATCCTCCTGAAGAATTTGTGGCTCATGATCCCTGAGTTGGTGGGACATTACAGTTCCATCTTTTTGAAGAGGCCTAATGTGATGTAAGACAATGACTGGCCTAACAGTGGCTTAAGTTGCCACTTTTTTATGGCAAAACATTTGCTTAATTTGCCACTTTTTGATGGCAAATATTGGCATTAATTGCCTTTTTTGTAACTAAACTATGATGCAAAACTAGGGGATAAGTCAATGTTGGATGGCAAATGAATGTTGGACTGAAAAAAGGCTTTTCTGAATTTTGTTGTGTCAACTGAATTTTGCTGCTTTGAACTAAAAAAAACTTTAAAAAAGTTTTGCAGTGAATACTGCTGTTGTTAACTGAATACTGGTCTGTTTTGGAGTGAATACAACTGTTGTTAATTAAAAACAATTTTACAAAAAAATGTTTGTCCTGGGTATCAAACCCAGGACCTTTTGTTGATAACTTGAACTCCTTGCCAGTGTGCTAGTACTAGTGATCTTGGTAGATACTCATTGCCACTGTTGTTATACCAAGATAAACTGTACGTGCTAATCAGAGCGGTGTCGTTCGCTCTTCCACTCCTATTAAGAGGCCACCACCCACCACCCACCGCCCCACTCACCACTTCCGTTTCACGACGCCTCAGGCTCTATGCTCCCCACCTCCCACTCCACCATAAGAAAACCCTCGCTGGCCATCTCGACGCCGACGCCGATGCCATGGACAACCACCCTGCATGGCAGAGGATGGTCGACGAGCCGGCAGGCGACGACGAGTTCGCGCGCGTGGAGCTCCAGGAGATAGGCCAGTGGTTCCCCAGCGTCAACATGCTTATGAACCACGCGCGGGGCCTCATCGACGCGATGACCGACGACGAGAAGAGGTGCGCTCTCGTGGACGGCCCAGGTACCCCTCCGGCTAACATCCTCCGCTTCACAATGGCGGAGATGCACTTTGACGATCCGAGGTAGCGCGCACGTTGGTGGATGTACAGGTCCGCCACCCCATCGCAGCCGCAGCCGGATCCGAAGCGCGTGTGGTCTAGGATGCAGCGCGTCCACGACATGGTTCTGGCCCTGCCTGTGTCGGCGCCCCTCGTCCACATCGACGATGACGACGTTTCTTTGTCGTCCGACTTGGAGTACTGCAAGGTGGACTCCGACAATGACTCGGGCTACAGTGGAGATTCGGACTCCTCTGACTCGTATGCCTCGTCTGACACAGTCGAGGTGTCGGTCATTGTCCTGTCAGATGACAACGAAGAGGCGGAAGAGGACGAGATCCAAATGGTCCCGCCAGTCCACAACGCCAGGGAGGGCGACAGAGACCTCCCAGTTGATGTGGAGGTGCTCCTAGATGTGCCTGACATCGTCAAGCAGGAGCTGGTGGAGGAGGAGCCCAAGCAGGACGCGGCGGCGGAGCCGGCAAGGATCGGCAACAAGAGATCTTCTGCAGTGGAGGTGCGCGGCTCCGAGCGTCTCAAGCGACTGAAGATGTGAAGAACGACTAAAGAAGGAGTGAAGAAGAAGTGAAGAAGAAGGAGTGAAGAAGAAGGTCAAGTAGTTAGGTATGCTGCTTATAAGTTCAGCATATAAGTTAGTGCTATTTTGCATTTAGTTAAGTTAGGTGTGCTGCTTACAAGTTCAGCACATAAGTTATTTGTAATCTACTGTGGGAACTGGTGCAAAGTTATGCTTGATCTACTGCAATGTTTGCTAAACTTATGCTATGATGATCAAATGATGCTATGCTGCAATGCTGCTATGCTTGCTATTTTATTCTGTTAATTTTGGTTACAATGCTGTTGCTGCTGTGTTTGCCATGCTGCTGCTTGTGTGTATGGCATGTTGTTGCTGCTGCTGTGTTTGCATTGCTGTTGTAGGTTTAACTCTTTTTAGTTAACTGAAACAAATTATGTTAAGTCATAATCTTAACTAAATTTGCAATTCACTGAATCTTCAGTGAACTGGATATTCAGATAACTGAATATTAAATTAGCTGAATCTTCAGTAACATAAACATGCAACTAACTGGATCTTAGGTTTATCTTAGGTTATCTTAGGTTATCTTAGGGGTTATCTTCAGTAACATAAACAATGCACTGACACTATCTTCAGGTATGCAAATGTAATTAACTAAAAGTACTTAATCTCAACTAGTTAAACACATCTTCAGTTTAACACATGTTAACTGAAACAAATACAGTTAACTCATCTTCAGTTAAACTCATGTTAACTGAAGCAAATTCAGTTAACTGAATCTTCAGTTACACTGTCAATTCAACCAAGTTACTGAATCTTCAGTTAACTGAAACTTCAAATTAAGACAAATTCAGAGCAGTCATACATAACTGAATTTTTAGTTAATTGAAACTTCAAATTAAGACAAATTCAGAGCAGTCATACATATAGGAAATAAGTTAACTTAGAGCAGTCATACATATTCAGTGCCATGGAAATTAACCAAGTTCACTACAGGAATACAACTAATTAAAAGATCCATCTTAAGGCAGCATTACACCAGCAATGAATTACTCAAATTCATCTAAGATCTCCTTCAACCTCCTTATCTTGCTCTTGTGATCCTCCTTGTGCCTGAGTAAATCACCAATCATGTACTCAAGTTTCTTCTTCTCCTTCTTCAGGTCATCCCTATGTGACACAACTTTGTCTAACTCTTCCTTCATGTTGTCCATCTGTTCCTTCATGCTGTCCATCTTTTGCTTCATCTCATCCCTCTCTTTCTCTGCCTTAGCCCTCACAACCTGATGAATGGTAGTGCTAGATTTATCAGACAGCTTCTTCTTCTCAAGCTCTTGCTTCAGGTCAGAAATAACAAGTCTTGCATTGCCCAATTCAGTAATTGCTTGCTCCTTGTCAGCCACCATCTTAGCAAAATCTAGTTTAAAAAACCTCAGATCCTTTTCCATCTGTTCCTTCTCTTTCACAAACCTAAAATTCTCTTCAGCATTAACTACATTTTCCTTGAGCCTTAGTTTGTTCTCATCTTGATACATGCCCCAAACCCTGGCTAAACTCATCTTCAGAGTGGCAGGCCATTCAGGGTCAATCCACTCCACAAAGTTGCATTTAGGTATTTCCTACAAAATAAGAAAGAAAACATTTTTAGATAAATGGCAAAGCTTGTACCACTATTGATCTATCATTACAGCACTATCTCAATTCTTAGCATAACCAAAACTTCAGTTGACTAAATACTGTTTTCTTCAGTGAACAGATTTTCCTCAATAAACTATATTGATGCACTAATCCACAGTTAAATGCCACACTATAAGATTATGCACATGACAGTAAGATGACACATTACAAATTTGTTGGCCTTAACTGTAGATCTACTAACCTTTTGTGCACAAGCAAGATACCTCCTTCCACTATCAACTGATTCAAAGGAAACTAACTTCTCACAGACACACTGATGTTCACATCTAACTGCAAGATCTGGAGCAAGGCATGTCCATTTAGAGCAGAAAATGGTGGCAGCAGCAGGAGCCTAGAAAATATTGTTGTCAGCAAAAATTCCCCATTGCTAACCCTAAATGCCAGTGAGTATGTATGTACTGGAGCTAACCTCACTTGTGACAAAGTAACCGTCGGACGAAGAGCTAGATCCTTCACTCCAAGACACCATGGCGGCGAGCTGGACGGACGGCGGCGGCGAGCTGGACGGCGGCGACGAGCTGGGAGCAGGAGATGGTCGAGAGCAGAAAAAGATGAGTGAGTGGAGTGGAGTGGGCTGAGTAGAATATCCCAGGAATATACCCAGGCAGCTAAACTAAGGCGGTGTAGTGCGGGTTAATAATTGCTAAGTACAGGGGCTAAATGCAAAGTGTGCTGGGCTGATCGGTTGTGCTGACTAGGCGCCACTTGTCGTGCTACGATTGGCTAGGACCAGATTTGCACATGGGGTGCAAGTTGTGGGACTCAATAGTTGCCTTTTGCAAGTTTGGGACCAAATCATCACATCCCGGACAAGTTGTGAGCCTCCTGATGCTATTACGGTATTACCTCGGAGTATATACCAGCTGAGAGTGTGTGAAGAGACAGAGCACGCGCACTGTTACCTAGCTTGTCCTCTCTTCTTCTGGCCAATGAAAACTCGTGCACAGTCGCACGACAAGGCCACGAATACTTCAGGCGGAGTCAGGTGTCAAAAACTTTCTTGGGTGTCAATGGTCGTTGGTCATCGGTCCATGGTTCCCGCCGCGGCCGCGTGCCTATGTGCGTCAAGTCTTGCAGCCATGTCATGCAATGCAACATATGCATACATGTTTGCATGGGACTATCCAACCAGAACAAACATAAAATGCTTACTGCTAGTACTACAATAATATACCCTCCGTTTCTAAATATAAGACATTTTAGAGATTTCAATATGCACTACATCTGAAGTAAAATGAGTGCATCTACATTGTAAAATATGTTTATATACATATGCATGTAGAAAAAGGCTTATATCTTGGAACGGATGGAATAGAAGAGCACACCACGGCAAGAAAGGAGCTTGACCTCGAGCATCACGAGTACTCAAGATGCATGCCTCGGAGGCCCTTGGCAAGATAGATCCATCGTTTTGTTTATAAATTCTTATCTACTTTAGCATTGTAAGGATTCCAAACTTTTTTGGGTCTTCTCTGTATGAAAAAGGAATTCAGCTCCATCAAAACAGAAAAGTGGAAGGTACAAAAAGATGTAGCATGCTTTATGCAAAGAAACCATATCGCATGAAACATATGGAGCATGTTTACATTGTGTAATTATTAGGAAGAATGAGAATGCAGAACTATTCGTTTACTTCTAAAGTTATGTTCGTATACACCAGGCAACTGATTGATATATCGGGTTACAAAATATCATAATATGACATGGAAGATAAGTATACATAAGATTTGAAATTGAGGATGCTAAAGTATATTGGAGAGTGCAAATGTTAGTATTTTCATATGCAACATATGTGAATTTTTTAATAAAACGAAACATGCAAGTGCGCATACTAATAAGCATATGCACCAGCGTGTGCCAAAAATTCGCAATAAACACACCACCCGTTTTATTTACGACAAAAAACATTTGATTCAATCTAGTCAGCAGCCTCGCGTCGCCCCCGCGGGCGACCCGAGGGGGAAAACCCTAGCCGCCGCCCCTCGAGTCTCATCCTCCTCTCCCCCTCCTCCCCGCCGTCCATAGTGCCACCGGGCAAAGCCTGGCCGGCTGGACGGCGGTGGGGCTTCTCCCCATTCTCTTTGTCCTGGCTGGCGCGGGACAGCGGGATCCAGAGGAACGCCGGGCGAACATGGGGTCCGGCGGCGCGGCGGACGGGTCTCCCATCGGCGTCGTGCGCGGCGCGGCGGTGGCGACCTGTGTGTCATGAGGTGGTGGCTGCGTTGGCCTGACCGGTGGTCGTGGGTGCCGCCGGATTCAGATCGGATCCATCTGGATCCTTTCTTCGGACTCCGTCGGCCGCCGCGGGGTGGTGATGATCGCCGCTGGCCACGTCGGATCGTTGGTTCGGCGTCTGGAGATCTACAAAGTTCTTCTTGATCCTCCTTTCTGGTGGGTTGAGCCCCATGGCTCTTTCATCTTCGTGGGTTTCGGATCATGGCTTGCCGGATCCGGAATACACGGAGGTTGGGTGGGACCGGAGGAAACTTTGGTCGGCGTGTTCGGCCCGGCATTGGCGACGTCACTTGACGCTGTTACCCTTCCTGGAGGCGAAGCCGAGGTCCCCCCTATCCCCCCCGAACCCCTCACGGACGAAAGTCCAAAATTCAGTCTGGATTGGGCGGCGGTGGCGTCCTGCGCGTCGTATCCTCCATCAAGGCGCCGTCTTGGGAGGAACTGCTGTTTGGGGGAGAGATGTTGTGGATGGTGGGCTCCGAGTAGCTCCAGCAGTGGCGATGGTCTGGAGGTTGCCAGGTGGTGCAGCGTTGTATCTACCGCGTCATTGACGACGAGTGGTGGCGGCATGGTGCAGCTGCATATCGACGACGGATGCGGCTGGATGGACGAGCGCAGGGTGGTCGAGTATGCTGGCGCCATGGTGGCGTCCACGGCGAGCTGGCAAGGTCGTGCGTCGATACCGCCACAGAGATGGATCGGTGGAAGAAGGCGGCGGCAGCGTCGGTGAGTGCGCCGGACCGGCGTGTGACACAGTCCCGGTATGTGGCTAGGATGGGGCATCCGGCATTAGATGTTAGGATTTGGTACGATGTCTGTTTAGTATTAGGCTCGGACATTCGGCACCACTGCATCAAGGTGGTAGGAGTAGCGACAGATGTTGCCTAGATGGTGGCTTCAGGCTTACTGATGTACTATTTTATAAGGTCTTTTGTGCTTAATAATTAATAAAGTGGCCGTATGCATCGTCCAGATGCAGCGGCCGGGGGTGCTTCCTCCTTTTCTTAAAAAAAATATCTAGTCAGCACCCATCTATGACCGGTTTCTGATGTTCATCACTGCATGCAGCCTGACCACGATTCGGAGCACTAATCATGCTTGGAATACATTTGAATCGTACTATATGTGGATCCATGGATGGATTTTTGTTTCAGAAAGCATTAATTCAATCCAAGGGAAAATGGATGAGCATCACAAAACCTCTTTGCAAGAACCAGAAGGACAGCAACTTGTGGGTATCCAAGGGAAAACATTTTCCTTGGGTTTGGACCGGCAGCACACAGTTTCATACCCAAGTTGTTGCCGGCTCAAGTTCCCATCTCCAACCAGCCCCGCTCATGTCCACCTCCTCCAACTTGCAACCTGTTCAGATCAAATGGGCAACCACCTTGTCCCTTGCTGGCCATTGCTATTCGGTCACCTTTATGATCGATGTGTATGGTTCAGAGAATGGAACCTGCCACTTGCACCTAGAATACTAAAGTAGACCTGCTTAGGATCATATGTTTAGCATAAGCAGATTCAATGGATCTCTGCTCCCTGTAATTAAAAGAGGGCAGTCCAATTCTGTGGATGGCGTCACAGCAGCATGGATGGGTAGATAATCATTGTAAAATTCACACATTTTTATTTTAATATCACTTTGATGATATCGCCTGCTGCAACTTGGGTTGGTAATTGGTCAAGTACACGGAATCCACTCAGAGCATATGGAGAGTAGACTTGAGCAGTGCTATCCAGACGACATTATTTGGACGATTTGCAGCCGACGATTGAATCCAGCTGTGCAATCTTGTTCAAGGCAGAGCAACGGCCGGTGGATTCTTTAATCGTGCACAGATCGTCCAAAAGTTTATCGTGTGTGAAGCAGTTTCGAGTAGACTTTGACAGGAATTTCCATGCCTCGAGTTTGGAGTTAACTTGTTGCAACATCCTAGCTGCCTCGCGTTGCCCACATGCTTTGTTCGTGCATTTCATGGGCGTCTTGTTATTTTAGCAACACAAATACTCAGTCAGTTTTCGCAAACAGATGGCTTCCTGAAAAACGTGCAATCAAACTTAGCTTTGACTAGTAATCTTTAGAAAAAGATCTTAGGTTCTTAATAAGATGAAAATGGTAATAACTAACAATTATGAAAAATATTAGCCAAATGTTAAAAATGCACCTTTTATATACTACCGGGATTAAGTTCTCCCACATTCAATATACAACTTAAACGAAATCATTTCCAGTACATCTCTAATGATTTTAAGATGCCCCAATATAAGTAGTACAGAAAAATAAAACCGTGACCCCTCGTTTTGGTAGTATGCCATTTTTACTTATGAAAAAAGTATATACACAAACTATGTAAAATATATAGACTCAGACCGAAAGTTTTCAAAAAAAAAATCACTTTGGGGTATCTAGTAATTACTTTTTTGTGAGAAAGGGGTCATATCTACCAAAGTTCACTAGAAGTACAAAACGACCCAAACATAAGAAAAAATATATGACGGTTCCTAGACCATCGAACGACCACTACCTCTAGTGGTGTACCTAGCGGGTGCGCCGGGTGCGCCATGCACACATAGAAGTTTGGGAAATATATTTTTTACCATGTACTCCCTCCGTTCCTATATAAGTCTTTGTACAGATGTATATGGAGCAAAATGAGGGAACTAGGTCAGTAGCCGTCACATCTTACGTGATAGTAGATGAAAAGTTTGTCTTTTGGTATCCACTAATTACTTATGGAGTATATTAGAAATGATAGATAGTTATACTTGATTCATCTAGCTAAATGGTATCAGATGAATGGAAATACATACTCTTAGGAGTACAAATTAATTTTTCAGTTTCATATTTCTTTTAATAACACAAGCAGGTGTAACTCACGGTAAGCTTGAAATAATGTTCTAGTAAAACGCAAGGACATGCTTCCTATTCCTGGTTTGATGATACAAACCTGCACCATAAATCACATCTCCCGTATTATTTTTCTTTATGGAAATTTGCAAAAAATAGAAAAATGGATTGGTGTACTGTGCAGAACTGTATGTATGAAGCTGCAATTTGGGGTAAAATGCACAAAGTAACTGATTCATGATGTCCCGTGACTGAAATTAATATAATCAAATATCCTGTCCACGCTGGTCAGTTCTTATATTTATTAATTAATAATGATGTACGTACTACAGTTTGTTTGTTGTCATTTGCAGCTAGAATATCTTGGCACGCCATCAAACTGGCGGTACCTAAGAGAAAAATAAGGAGCTAGCTACTAGCTAGCCGTAATTTTCTTCCACTATGGGAGGCTGTCCACTTGGCAGGTTTTGAAACCTGCAAGACATGGAAAGGCGCTTCAAGTTGAATCACCAAGTGGATTTAAATGATTATAGGTGAGAAGGACATATCCTGTCTACATGCATGCATGAACCTCTTTTGTGCCCTCGCAAAAAAAAAAAACCTCTTTTGTGTTTTGTGCTTTACATAGTTCTTGTGTATGTATATGCACAATTGGACACGTTGGTCCCTTCGTTAATAATTTTGGTTTTCCAAAATGCGCATCTAAGAGAAGAAGAGTCGACCAAAACATGCGCTAGGCAAAAGTTGTAAGGGCACGACTCCACTCTTCAAATGTGTGTGTTAAGAGGAGTTGCGTGCATCTCCTTCACAATCGAGAGAAAAGGGAGAAAGCATATACATCGATGGCGCTAGCATATACATATAATCGCCATCATTGATCCTAGTCGCTGTGGAATTTTATGACTATTAGGACCTTCTAGAAGTTAAGATTGTGCTTTCTTGACTGGACCGATGACTATTAGGACCTTCTAGAAGTTAAGATTGATCCTAGTCGCTCTTGCATACTGTAGCTCACCGAAGTACGTCAGGGAGCTTAGGCCATGTCGGTAGCAATAATGCAATAACTGTCGCTTGTAACTTGTAAGTTTTGTAGTACCAACTTAATGGAGATGCAGAGAGTAACTAGCGTCTGCATCTGAGCCCTGCAACGAACGTACGTAGTACCAAACTAGAATTCAAAGGTGGTAAATATGTCCCCTGCCATTGAATCCACAGGATAAGGTAGGACGCAGCTGCCAAGTGGAGCTTACATGCTTCAGGTTCGTTGCAGGTAGCCCGGTACCCACGCCACGGGGTCCAAGAGAGGGCAAAGAAAGAAAGGAGTTTTACATGCTAGTAATTTTTATCATCTAACGCACAACAGTGCTAGAAAAAATCTAAAGCACAACAAAAATTTAACAAAAAAACCCTACGGAAAAAATTAACAAATGGAAAATAGCAGAAAATAGGCACCAGGGGAAATTAAAACACTGCACCACAAGAATTCATTACCTTAAGAATCATGATTCCTCAAGGGCCCGCCTGGACGTCGACAAATCAGGATCTACGTCCAAGCGTTTTTTTCCGGACACTCACGCAGGCCTCCGCAAATTCAGAGCCTGATTGGAATTGACGGAGTTTTTGCTCACGGGTGCATATACACCTAGATGAACAGTAAAATTTGAAATAATATTAGATATATTGAAAGAACTGATTTTTTTACGACATACACGTCTGGATGTTCTACTCCCACAAAATATCATGAAGAAAAAACATTCGATGTGCTCAGGACAACGAAACAAAATCAATACTCTGAGGAAAGGTCTTTTTTGAAGCATTTTTGGGTTGCCTGTTTTTTTACCCAAAGAGTCACGGATGTGATCTCTTCACAAAAATTTATACGTATGGAGAATACTAAAATATGTTTATCTAGCAATAAAAATATTTTTTGATTCTTTTCTTCCTATTTTTTGGAATTTACTATTCACACAAATGCATTTCCACCTGGGAGCAGAATGGCACGTTCGGCCTCCTGCACCTTTTGATTTACTCCGCATTCCTCGTCTCGGTTCATGTCCTACACGAGCGCGGCTATGCCTCACATATAGCGAGGCAGTAGGAGCTCTCGCCTTAAGGGCCAGTTTGGCTCACTTCCACGCTTGGAAATGCCTGGCTTGGACCTTCCCTGGGTGCTGCCTGATCCTTGTTTGGTTCATGCCCCGAAAAAATTGGAGCAAGCCTAGCCTAGACAACCCAGGCAGGTGATTAGCCTGCCAAGCGTTCCTTTTTGGTTGCCTGGGTGGACGACGAGATTAGCCTGGCACTGATCCAGCAGTTTGTACGCAGGTTATTGGCCTATTGACAATATTACATTATTATTTTAATGGACTATTGACCTTCGGTCCAAACAGCAGTCAGCCCAGGCTAGAAAAATCAAAATCTCAAGCATTGTTCAGGCAGCACTTTCACCCAGGCATGTGGTCGAGGGTAGCAACCAAACTAGCCCTAAGTGCCTGCGCCAACGGGCTGGCCCAGCGCACGGGGACTTAAGCGCTCCCTTTTGCTTTCTAATTTTTGTATTTTGCTTTCTTTTTTACCTTTTGTTTATATTTGGAAATATTTCAAATATTATTACAAACATTACTTTACTAATTTTTTTGAAAAAAATGTTAATGGTACATTTGAAAAATGTTAATGTTTCTAATGTATACGAAAAATCTATGATGTGTACGAAAAAGATAGATATCAAAACATAAATTGAAAAAAAGTCAATCCTGTATTTAATAAAATTTATGCATGTAAAAAAATATTCCTGGCCTATAAAACATACACTAGGTCTATTAAAATGTACAATGTGTTTGAAAAAGTAGATATAAAACATAAATATGAAAGAATATTAATCATGTATTTAAAAATATTGAAAAATAGAAAAAATTGTTCCTAGCGTATACAAAAAATAAACTAGGTGTATTAGAATGTACAATGTGTATAAAAAAGTAGGCGTCAAAACATAAAATGAAAAATGTTAATCATATATTTCAACAATGTTAACAAGTATAAAAATATTTCTAATATATACGATAAATGTATAATGTGAATGAGAAAAGTAGAGCGTTAAAACATAAAAATATGGAAAAAAAGTTAATCATGTATTTATAAAATTTAAACATGTATAAAAAATGTTACATATGTATACAAAAGATGTTAAATGTGTTTGTAAAAAGTAGACATCAAAAATATGTTTTAAAATGTCAATTATGTACATAAAAAATGTTCCTGGTGTATAGGGAAAATATATGTTTATGGCCAATAAAATGGACATCAAAATATTTAATTGAAAATTTTTAATCCTGTATTTGAAAATGGTTAAATGTGTTTTAAAAATGTACATAATGTATACAAAAAATGTAATCTTGTGTTAAAAAATAGAACTTAGAAATAAATAAAAGAAAAACCAAAAAAGAAAACATGAAAACCAACATAGAAAACAAGAAAACTGAAGAAAACCTAGTGCAAAAAAGAATAAGAAACAAAATAAAAGGAAAACAGGAGAAAACCAAGAAATAATAAAAAACGAAAGTATAACAAGAAAAAGTAAAGTAATACCTAAGAGAACCATCTTGTTATAAGCCAGATATACCTCTCGCGGTCTTGCACCTGTGCTATCTGATACGTCTCCGTCGTATCGACTTTTCCAAACACTTTTGCCCTTGTTTTGGACTCTAACTTGTATGATTTCAATGGAACTAACCCGGACTGACGCTGTTTTCAGCAGAATTGCCATGGTGTTGTTTTATGTGCAGAAAACAAAAGTTCGCGGAATGACCTGAAACTCCACGGAATATCTTAGAATAAATAATAAAAAATCCTCGCCAAAGATGAAGACCAGTGGGCCCACACCCTGTCCACGAGGGTGGGGGCGCGCCCCTCCCCCCTGGGCGCGCCCCCTACCTCGTGGGCCCCCGGTGGCCCTCCTACGCCAACTCTAAATCCATATATTGGCTTTCGGGGAGAAAAAATCAGAGAGAAAGTTTTATCGCGTTTTACGATACGGAGCCGCCGCCAAGCCCTAATCTCTCTCAGGAGGGCTGATCTGGAGTCCGTTCGGTGCTCTGAAGAGGGGGATTCGTCGCCGTCATCATCATGAACCATCCTCCATCACCAATTTCATGATGCTCATCGCCGTGCGTGAGTAATTGCATCGTAGGCTTGCTGGACGGTGATGGGTTGGATGAGATTTATCATGTAATCGAGTTAGTTTTGTTAGGGTTTGATCCCTAGTATCCATTATGTTCTGAGATTGATGTTGCTATGACTTTGTTATGCTTAATGCTTGTCACTAGGGCCCGAGTGCCATGATTTCAGATCTGAACCTATTATGTTTTCATGAATATATGTGTGTTCTTGATCCTATCTTGCAAGTCTATAGTCACCTACTATGTGTTATGATCCGGCAACCCCGAAGTGAAAATAATCGGGACCACTCCCGGTGATGACCATAGTTTGAGGAGTTCATGTATTCGCTATGTGCTAATGCTTTGTTCCGGTTCTCTATTAAAAGGAGGCCTTAATATCCCTTAGTTACCATTAGGACCCCACTGCCACGGGAGGGTAGGACAAAAGATGTCATGCAAGTTCTTTTCCGTAACCACGTATGACTATATATGGAATACATGCCTACATTACATTGATGAACTAGAGCTAGTTCTGTGTCACCCTATGTTATGACTGCTACATGATGAACCACATCCGACATAATTATCCATCGCTAATCCGGTGCCTACGAGTTCTCCATATACTGGTTTACGCTTATTTACTTTTCCATTGCTACTGTTACAATCACTATAAAAATACCAAAATCATTACTTTTGCTGCCTTTACTTTTGTTACCGTTACCACCACTATCATATTACTTTGCTACTAAACACTTTGCTGCAGATACTAAGTTTCCAGGTGTGGTTGAATTGACAACTCAGCTGCTAATACTTGAGAATATTCTTTGGCTCCCCTTGTGTCGAATCAATAAATTTGGGTTGAATACTCTATTCTCGAAAACTGTTGCGATCCCCTATACTTGTGGGTTATCAAGACCTTTTTCTGGCGCCTTTGCCGGGGAGCATAGCTCTATTCTTGGAGTCACTTGGGATTTATATCTGCTGGACACTATGAAGAACCTGAAAGATGATCGAAGTACTATTTTGCTCTCAACTATGAGGGGAGGTAAGGGACTGCCATCTAGTCTTGCACTAGATTCTCCTTCTGTTATGAGTAAGTTTGCGACACCTAAACCTACTCCGTTATTGATTACGATAGGTCGCATGTTATTGATGATGCCATACGCTATGCATGATACTTATGATGAAACTACTTCTATGCTTGATACTACTGTGCCACTTGGTGAATATCTTGATGAGCAAATTGCTAGGTCTAGAGAAAGAGAAATTATTGAAACTGAACACGATGATGTTAGTGATGATGAAAATATGCCTGCTATTCCTGAGGGTTATCTTTTTAATGTTGAATCTATTCAAGTTGTTCTTGCTTGCCAGGATAGTCTTGAACGTAAGAGGTTGCTAGTTAAGTGGAGTAAAGAATCTTTTAGAGATATGATGAGACCCGACCCTGCTTTTGCTACTTCACCTATCTGTGTTCCTGATTAGGACCATTATGATTTTTCTGTTGATTCAGATATAATTACTTTGGTTGAATCTGATCCTTTTTATGGCTATGAATCTGAAAATGTTGTGGCACATCTTCGTAAGTTAGATGATATAGCTGCCCTGTTTACTAATAATGAGAGATCGCGCTACCTTTATTTACTCAAAATATTTCCGTTCTCATTAAAGGGTGAAGCTAAGAAATGGTTTAATTCTATTGATCCTGGTTGTGTGCAAAGTCCCCAGGATATGATTTATTACTTCTCTGCTAAATATTTCCCTGTTCATAAGAAACAAGCTGCTTTGAGGGATATATATAATTTTGTGCAAATTGAAGAAGAGAGTCTCCCACAAGCTTGGGGGAGGCTTCTCAAGTTACTTAATGCTTTGCCTGATCATCCTCTTAAGAAACCTGAAATATTTGATATATTTTATAATGGACTAACCGATGCTTCCAGAGATTACCTGGATAGTTGTGCTAATTCTCTTTTCAGGGAAAGAACACTGGATGACGCTGAAATTCTATTGAATAATATGTTCGCAAATGAAAATAATTGGGCACCTCCTGAGCCAACTCCTGAGCCAGCTCCTGAGCCAATTACTGAGCCTATTCCTAAACCAACTCCGAAGAAGAGAGGTGTTCTATTTCTCAGTCCCGAAGATATGCAAGAAGCAAAGAAATATATGAAAGAAAAAGGTATTAAAGCTAAAGATGTTAAGAATTTACCTCCTATTGAAGAAATACATGGTCTTAATTTACCGCCTGTTGAAGAAGTATATGTTCTCAATTACTTATTTACTAAAGAACCTCCCGATATCCCGACACAGGTAGTAAAGGTAAAATCTCTCTATAGGTATGATAAAGCTAAAGTCCCTCCTACTAAATTTGCTAGTCAGTGCTTGGATGAGTTTGATGACTTTATGTTTAAGCAAGATGATTTTAATGCTTATTTTGGTAGACAATTAAAACAGAATACCTTTATGATTAAACGCTTGAGTGATTATATGGCTGATATTAGAGGTGAACTTAAACTTGTTAGCAAACATGCTTCTATGGTTACCACTCAAGTAGAACAAGTACTTAAAGCTCAGAAAGAAGTGCTTGATGAAATGAATAGTAAGAAAATTGATTATGCTGTTAGAGTGGCTACTAGAACTGGTAGAATGACTCAGGAACCTTTGTATCCTGAAGACCACCCTAAGAGAATCGAGCAAGATTCTCAGAGAAATAATATAGATGTACCTAGTTCTTATAAAAACAAAAATGATAGGACTTTGCAAACTTCTAGTGAACCTATTGCTGAACCACCTGAGAATCCAAATGATATCTCTATTTCTGATGCTGAAACACAATCAGGTGATGAACATGAACCTAGTGATAATGTTAATGATAATGTTCATGTTGATGCTCAACCTAGTAATGATAATGATGTAGAAGTTGAACCTGTTGTTGATCTTGATAACCCACAATCAAAGAATCAACATTATGACAAAAGAGACTTCGTTGCTAGGAAACATGGTAAAGAAAGAGAACTATGGGTTCAGAAACCCATGCCTTTTCCTCCGAAACCATCCAAGAAAAAGGATGATGAGGATTTTGAGCGCTTTGCTGAAATGATTAGACCCATCTTTTTGTGTATGCGATTAACTGATGTGCTCAAAACAAATCCTTATGCTAAGTATATGAAGGATATTATTACTAATAAAAGAAAGATACCTGAAGCTGAAATTTCCACCATGCTTGCTAATTATACTTTTAAGGGTGGAATACCAAAGAAACTTGGAGATCCAGGAGTACCTACTATACCATGCTCCATTAAAAGAAATTATGTTAAAACTGCTTTATGTGATCTTGGAGCCGGTGTTAGTGTTATGCCTCTCTCTTTATATCGTAGACTTGACTTGAATAAGTTGACACCTACTGAAATATCTTTGCAAATGGCTGATAAATCAACTGCTATACCTGTCGGTATTTGTGAGGATGTGCCTGTTGTAGTTGCAAACGTTACTATTTTAACGGACTTTGTTATTATTGATATTCCCGAGGATGATAGTATTTCTATTATTCTTGGAAGACCTTTCCTTAATACTGCAGGGGCTGTTATTGATTGCACCAAAGGCAATGTCACTTTTCATGTTAATGACAATGAGCACACGATACATTTTCCGAGAAAACAACCTCAAGTTTATAGTATCAACTCTATTGGAAAAATTCCATCGATTATATTTGGAGGTTTTGAATTTCCTCTCCCTACTGTCATGAAAAATTATGATATTCTTATTGTTGGGGATTTCATATCCCCGTTGAGGTAACTTAGTGTCATTCGAAATTTCTCCGGTTCCGGGATTATTCGGAATGAGTTTGCTAACAAGACTTGATCAACCTTGTTAGTGGGTTCATTTTGATGACCACGAGATGGATGAAACTAGAAGCACAACCTTCTGTACCCTCTTTATATTCTCTGTTATTTAGTAGAAATAAAGTAAAATAGTATTTTACATCATCTCTGACTTATCCGTGCAATATAAAAACATCCCGAAAATAAAAGTCCTCAGAATGCCATGCCAATTTAATATGATTTTTTCGGGAATATTTGAGAATTTACTGTGCAAAAGTTACCACGGGGGGGAGCCGCCACCTGGCCACGAGGGTGGAGGGCGCGCCCTACCCCCCTGGGCGCCCCCTGCCTCGTGGGCCCACGGTGGCCCTCCTCCACTTATCCCTGCACCCATCTTCTTCCTCTGTCTCACACAAACCCGAAAAACCAACTCAAGCACGAGTTCCAGCCCCCGTTGCTGTGATTTTCGATCTCCTAGCTCAAAGCACCTCTCACAAAACTGCTTGGGGAGATTGTTCCTTGGTATGTGACTCCTCCATTGGTCCAATTAGTTTTTGTTCTAGTGCCTTATTCATTGCAAATTTGTGCTGCATAGGTGACCATGTTCTTGAGCTTGCATGTCAAATTTATATGGTTCCAAGTAGTTCCAATGCTTTATATAGGCTCTAAGCACTTGTGGGAGTTGTTGCTATCAATTTTATTGAGGTTGGTTCACTTTTATCTGAAGTTACTAAAAATTTCAGAAATTTTTCAGAGGAAACAATATGCTTAGGAGGATGTTCCAAGGTGGTCCTTCAAGGAAGCAAGGTCCCAGGCTTGCGATACGTGATGTTGACGAGGAACCACGAAGAGACGCTACTGTGAGGCCATGTGAATGGCTATCGGAAAATTTTATGAATCAAGTGGGAATTAAAGAATAATTCTACGCATATTTGCGTAATGCTGATCTTGAGGACTTTGAAGCTGATAAATGCCCACAGTATCGTGACCTCACAAGTTCATTTGTGGGGAGGTTTGATTTTTCATCTTCGCGTAATTCTCCTTCAGTCGTGTTTGACCTTTATGACAAATCTTATACCATGGACTTAGAGGATTTTACTTCTGCTTGCAAACCTCCATCTTGGGGTAATGTCAGGGATCCCCCTAAATCCGAATACAGAGACTTTCTTGCTAGAATAACTGTGGGGGAATCTAGAGATATAACACAAGCCACTATAGGGAGCATTCACTTTCCTACTATACATTATTTTGCTCTCTTCGTAGGAAGATGTATAAATGCTAAGGATGAAGCATGTCACATTTGTGCCCCTGATCTCAGCATTCTCAGAAGTGCTGTGTTAGGAGACCAATCTTATCATATGGGCGCCATTGTAGCTCGTAGGTTGCATCAGAATAGGCATAACGGAGATATATTTGGAGGAATTTATGCAACCCGCCTAGCTAATTTTCTTGCTGTAGACATTCGTGAGGGTGATATGGAGTTACCCTCTTCTTATTTAGATCTTGATTCTATGTTTTCCCACCAGTTCATTGAGAGGACTGGACCACCTTACCAGTATCGACTAATCTTTAACAAACGGCATGTGGTCCGTGTTGCTATTCCTGCTCCTACCTTCTTTGATTTTCAGGCGAGAGGAAGATATATTATTACCAGAGAGGAGGCAGATGAGTATGAAAGGAGAGTGGAGGCTGCTCGACTCCACGCTACAGCTCAGGCGGCGATAGCCGCTGCGTCACACTACGACCCCAGCTTCACCTACGTATATCCGCCAGGCCATCCCTGGCAATAGACCAACTTAGGCCAAAAGCCTAAACTTGGGGGAGTACGTATTTCCCACCGACATTACATTTATGTTCACACACACTCGTTGCTAGATGTCGGTGCTCATACTTTTTCACTGTAATATCCATGCTAGTTTACATTTCTTTTTCCTGCTTTCTTCTTGTGTGTTTGATGAACCTTAAGAAAAACCAAAAATAATAGTTAGTTTACTTTCCATGCTTGTAGTAGAATTAAAAAGAAAACCCAAAAATATTTCCCGTTCTTCTTTTACTTGTTGGGAGCTTTCCCGTGTAAATAGTTTTTTTCTTTTCCTTTCTTTGGGGGTCGAGAAGACCATATTGAAATTGTTTAGTGACTCTTATATGCATGATTGTTTATCTAACTTAGAGCCCATATTACTTGTATTCTCTCTTGAGTTGAATGCTTGCAGATTCCAACTTAGTCCAATGCACGTGCACTCTTATTATTATACACACTGTTCGGTCGTGCAAGTGAAAGGCAATAATGATGATATATGATGGACTTATTTGGAAGAGAAAAGCTGGTACGAACTCGACCTCTTTTGTTTTTGTAAATATGATGATTCATTGTTCCTGATCCAGCTGTTATGAAGTACACATATTTGCAATGACATTTAGAGATTATAGTTGCTTGTGCCATGCTTGATTAGCTATCAGTTATAATGGTTTACCTTGCGTGCCAACATGCTATTATAATGATTATGATATGGTATGATGGGGTGGTATCCTACTTTAAATGCATTGAGTGACTCGACTTGGCACATGTTCACGCATGTAGTGGAATCCAATCAACATAGCCTTCATGATATTTATGTTCATGGTGGATTATATCCTACTCATGCTTGTACTCGGTGTGAATTAATTTTAATGCATGTTTACGACTGTTGTCGCTCTTTCAGTTAGTCGCTTCCCAGTCTTTTGCTAGCCTTCACTTGTACTAAGCGGGAATACTGCTTGTGCATCGAAACTCCTTAAACCCCAAAGTTATTCCATATGAGTCCATCATACCTTCCTATATGCAGTATTTACCTGCCGTTCCAAGTAAATTTGTATGTGCCAAACTCTAAACCTTCAAATAAACATTCTGTTTTGCATGCTCGAATAGCTCATATGTCAACTAGAGCTGCCCTTGCCTTCTGTGTTAGGCGGGTTATTCTCAAGAGGAGTGGACTCCACTCCTCATTCACGAGAAAATGGCTGGTATCCGGGATGCCCAGTCCCATGCTTCGTGCAAACTAAATAAAAATAACTGCAAACAAAACTCCCCCTGGGACCCGTTGAATGTTGGAGGCACTCGTTGTTTCGAGCAGGCCATGGATTGATGCTTGTGGAGGAGGGGGACTATAAACTTTACCATTCTGTTTGGGAACCGCCTATAATCTGTTTAGCATGGAAGATATCGTCGTCTTTTAGTTGTTATATTGACAATGAAAGTATGCCGCTCAAAATATAATTTATCTCTATTTCAAAACCGAGCTCTGGCACCTCTACAAATCCCTGCTTCCCTCTGCGAAGGGCCTATCTATTTACTTTTATGTTGAGTCATCACCCTTCTTATTAAAAAGCACCCGCTGGAGAGCACACTGTCGTTTGCATTCATTATTACTGGTTTATATTGGGTATGACTTGACTGGATCTCTTTTACCATGAATTACAATGTTTAGTCAGTCCTTCATCTTTAAAGGTGCTCTGCATTTATGTTTTGCGGTCTCAGAAAGGGCTAGCGAGATACCATTTTGTTATATCATGTTATGATTATTTTGAGAAAGTGTTGTCATCCGAGTTTTATTATTATGCCTGGCTAGCTGATTATGCTATTGATATGAGTAATTGTGAGACCTACGTGTTATTGTGAGTATGGTTAGTTCATAATAATTGCAGAAACTTGAATGCTGGCTTTTCATGTTTACAACAACAAGAGCAAACAGAGTTTGTAAAAGTTTTTCTTTTTCTCTTTCAGTTTGTCAACTGAATTGCTTGAGGACAAGCAAGGGTTTAAGCTTGGGGAGTTCATACGTCTCCATTTTATCTACTTTTCCAAACACTTTTGCCCTTGTTTTGGACTCTAACTTGTATGATTTGAATGGAACTAACCTGTACTGACGCTGTTTTCAGCAGAACTGCCATGGTGTTGTTCTATGTGCAGAAAACAAAAGTTCTCGGAATGACCTGAAACTCCACGGAATATCTTAGAATAAATAATAAAAAATCCTTGCCAAAGATGAAGACCAAGGGGCCCACACCCTGTCCACGAGGGTGGGGGCGCGCCCCTCCCCCCGGGCGCGCCCCCCTACCTCGTGGGCCCCCTGGTGGCCCTCCGACGCCAACTCCAACTCCATATATTGGCTTTCGGGGAGAAAAAATCAGAGAGAAAGTTTCATCGCGTTTTACGATACGGAGCCGCCGCCAAGCCCTAATCTCTCTCGGGAGGGCTGATCTGGAGTCCGTTCGGGGCTCCGGAGAGGGGGATTTGTCGCCGTCGTCATCATCAACCATCCTCCATCACAAATTTCATGATGCTCACCGCCGTGCGTGAGTAATTGCATCGTAGGCTTGCTGGACGGTGATGGGTTGGATGAGATTTATCATGTAATCGAGTTAGTTTTGTTAGGGTTTGATCCCTAGTATCCATTATGTTCTGAGATTGATGTTGTTGTGACTTTGCTATGCTTAATACTTGTCACTAGGGCCCGAGTGCCATGATTTCAGATCTGAACCTATTATGTTTTCATGAATATATGTGTGTTCTTGATCCTATCTTGCAAGTCTATAGTCACCTACTATGTGTTATGATCCGGCAACCCCGAAGTGACAATAATCGGGACCACTCCCGGTGATGACCATAGTTTGAGGAGTTCATGTATTCACTATGTGCTAATGCTTTGTTCCGGTTCTCTATTAAAAGGCGGCCTTAATATCCCTTAGTTTCCATTAGGACCCCGCTGCCACGGGAGGGTAGGACAAAAGATGTCATGCAAGTTCTTTTCCATAAGCATGTATGACTATATACGGAATACATGCCTACATTACATTGATGAACTGGAGCTAGTTCTGTGTCACCACATCCGGCATAATTATCCATCACTAATCCGGTGCCTACGAGTTTTCCATATACTGGTCTACGCTTATTTACTTTTCCGTTGCTACTGTTACAATCACTACAAAAATACCAAAATCATTACTTTTGCTGCCTTTACTTTTGTTACCGTTACCACCACTATCATATTACTTTGCTACTAAACACTTTGCTGCAGATACGAAGTTTCTAGGTGTGGTTGAATTGACAACTCAGCTGCTAATACTTGAGAATATTCTTTGGCTTCCCTTGTGTTGAATCAATAAATTTGGGTTGAATACTCTACCCTCGAAAACTGTTGCGATCCCCTACACTTGTGGGTTATCACTACCAAATCTAGGTCATCGCCATAAAGTCTTGTGGAAAGCCACTGCAGCCACCACAGCTCCCAGCGCCACCTCGGCCCCCCTCCTCTTCCCCGTCTGACGGCCTCGCCAGAGGAAAGAGTAGTGGGGACCCGTCCTTCTTGTTTTTTCTCTTAGGTTTTGCTTCTCTGACGACATCGACAAGGTGATGGCGTCGATGACGTGTTAGAATAAGGTCTCTTCGGTTCCTCCCTAACTCTCCGGCTAATCCAACTTTGCGAAAGGCATGTGAGAGTATGTCTCCCCTATGTTGGTTCCTTTCTTATCTTGGAAGTTTGTGTTTTTTTTTCAAGGAGATCTTTTGGTTGTCTATTGGTTTGGTGACTTTGACATCTTCTTCTGTGTTGTTCTGTGGCTTCGTCCAATTTTCTAACCCTCCGAATTGGTGGTGATGGAGTGCAAGTCTGTCTGCGTGGGGTGATGCTCCACCCAATGTTGCTTCAACGACTTTTAGATCTTGTCTCAAGGGACGAGTGACTATTGCGGTCATCAAAGCCTAGTATGGGAACAGTGTTTGCAAGTGTCGTTTTTCTTTGCTGTTGGTACAATGCAATTTTTATCTCCGGCGGGGGGCATACAATCAAAGGAAGAAGAACATTATTATGTTTTTAATGTAACTTTATATTTTACTGGTCGTTCTATGTGCAGCTGTCTTCTATTTTAGGGAAAGCTTATCGGCATTTTATTGCAGAGCTGAAAATGTTACGTGCAGTTGCCTATTCATTGTGCTGGTCTTTGTTTTTCTCTATATTAATCAGATCTAACATGCCCTTTATCCTTCAAGTGTCTTTGTTTAAAAAAAATCTAGACCGGCATCATTGCCTAGCCACATGAGTCGCCCGCGGTGACTATATCTGGCCTCCAGCGAGACCATAGGATGTCTCGCTTAAGCAGCTACAGTAGTCGGGTCTGCCCACATGAGTCGTGACTTACTTGAAGGAAGTCGACCCGGTTATTTCCAGTTTTTCATAGTTTTTCTTGTTTGATTATTTTCTATGTTTTTCCTCTCCAGTTTCTTTTCATTTGTTTCTGTAGTTTCTTTATTTTATTTTTTTGGTTTATTTTTTCATTTTTTTCTAGTGTTTTTCATTTCTATATATTTTTGTATATGTCAACAACAACTTCCTAATATACATTTAACATTTTCCAATTCAAATTTAACATTCTTTTAATAACGGTTAATATTTTTAAACACATTTTTCAAATGCTTAAATAACATTTTTTTCTAAATGCCATATTAACAGTTTTTGAACACATGGTCAAAAATATTCTATACGCATTTAACATTTTCCAAATGCTTGTTCAACATTTTTTTCAAATGCTTGATTAACATTTTTTATATACATTATAAAAAGTCACCATTATTTTAATACACAGTTAACGTTTTTTATACACATTTAACATTTATCAAATGCATGATCAACATTTTACAAATACTTGTTCAACATTTTTTTCAAATGCTTGATTAACATTTTTATACACATCGTCAAAAAAAGCATCATTTTTTTAATACATGGTCAACATTTTATATATACACATTTAACATTTTTCAAATGCTTGATCAACATTTTATAAATATTTTTCTAACAATTCTTCAATTGCTAAATTAACATTTTTATGTATATCATCAAAAAATCATTTTTTACTATGTAACCATAATATGTGTCCTTTGCCTTATTGGTGTTTGCTGCATCAAAGCGGACACCACTGTTTTGATTGGTGCTCTTTTTTTCTTGGGTGATCGTGTAAAATGTATTCTCATTTATCTCGTACCCTTGGTAAGTCAATACAGTCGAAAATGGTGTCCTGGCCAACAAGTACAACTCATCTCCAACAGTGTTGTTGAGATGTCTTTCCAACCAACCACCGAAAATCCCGCTGTGTTCACATGTAATCAAGTTGTCAGACTGCTCCAGGTGTTAGGAGCATAGAATATTCTTGTGTTCATTGATATATGGGGTCACCAAGGTAGAATTCTATAGAACTGTGTACTGTGCTTCACAATGGCTAATCAAACATGTTCTAATAGAAGTCCCTTCAATGCAACCAGAAGCAATTGTGTCATAATCACGTGGCAGCCATGAGACTTTAGGTTCTGGAATTTTTTTTGTCTGCATATTTATTATTCCCTTTATATTCGACGAGAAGCCAAATGGGACCTTCATACTGAGAATAGCTGGCAGGACATTGATACTACTTTGGATGCATGCCATCTTTTTCGTTCGCACGTTGTTGGTCCTCCGGTGCCTCTGGTGTATATTTTGTCTTCACATACACGCCCAAGAAGCCTAGCAGGTTCACGCAAACATTCTTTGTCATGTGCATCACGTCGATTGCAGAGCGGACCTCCAGGTCTTTGCAATAGGGTAGTTCCCAAAATATAGATTTCTTATTCCACATGGGTGTGTGTTCCTCAGCGTCATTCGGAATAGATTGTCCAACGGGGCCCTTTCCAAAAATTACTTGTAAATACTTGACCATATCAAGTATATCAGCACCAATACGGAGGACGGGCTTCTTCTGGTGATCTGCCCCGCCTTTGAAATGATTGCCTTTCTTTCTTAAGGCATGCTTGATCGGAAGAAATTGACGATGTCCCAGGTACACATTCTTCTTGTATTTGTCCAAATATATACTTTCAGTCTCATCTAAACAGTGCGTGCATGCGTTGTATCCCTTGTTTCTCTGTCCTGAAAGATTACTAAGAGCAGGCCAATCATTGATGGTTACAAACAGCAACGCTCGTAGGTCAAATTCATGTTGTGTGTGCTCATCTACACACGTACACCTTTTTTATCCCAAAGCTATAAAAGCTCTTCAACTAATAGCCTTAGGTACACATCAATGTCGTTGTCGCGTTGCTTAGGGCACTACTAGAAAACAGGGCTTTGGTCCAGGCCGGGTTAGCCCATTAGTCCCGGTTCAGTCATAAACCGGGACTAATGTGAGCATTGATCCCGGTTCATGCGGCAAAGGCATTAGTCCCGGTTCAAATGGGACCTTTAGTCCCGGCTGGTGCCACGAACCGGTACTAATGGGTGCGATGCCCATTAGTACCGGTTCATGGCACGAACCGGTACTAAAGGTTAGACCTTTAGTACCAGTTCGTGCCATGAACCGGTACTAATGGGGTTTGAGGCATTAGTACCGGTTCGTGGCACGAACCGGTACTAAAGGTCCCATTTTCAAACTGTAACCGCCCCCCTGATCGCCTTTTCAGTTTTGCAAAAAGCCAAAAAAAATGATTAAAAATTCAAAAATTAAAATCCTTGGAGATTTAGTTATGTTACTACATCTACTAGTTAGGAAAATTTAAAAACTTAAATTTGGACATGTTTTGCAAAAAGTGTAGGGAAAATGTAAAACGGCTATAACTTTTGCATACTATGTCAGAAAAAACGTATAATATATCAGAATGTTCAGCACCAAAATCCGCATCCGATTTTACCGACTACGGCCTGTTTGCAAAATTTTAGAATCCTCAAATTCTAAAAGTAAAAAAGGTATTCAAGAAGTGTTTTTTTGAATTTTTGTTAAATCTGGTCAAACTATGGTCAAACTACTTATTCAAGATGTATTAGTGTTACTAAATAATTATTCAAGAGTATTAGTGTTACTAAATAATTATTTCAGTTTTTTTTTGAATTTTGGTCAAATCTGGTCAAACTGTGGTCAAACTACTTATTCAAGAAATATTAGTGTTACTAAATAATTATTTTAGTGTTTTTGCATTTTGGTCAAATCTGGTCAAACAGTGGTCAAACTATGGTTAAACTGTGGTCAAACTACTTAGTCAAGAAATATTAGTGTTACTAAATAATTATTGTTTTTTAGAACAATAATTTCAAACTCAAACAGTGAAATGTGTGACTTCATGCGCAAGCTAAATTCCTGAGGGTTAATATGATTGACATCTTACTATTGTCAGGAAAACAACAAGTGCAGACTTGGAAACGAGGAAGAATAGAACCCGAAAGTTAAGCGTGCTCATGCTAGAGTAATGAGATGGGTGACTGTCCGGGAAGTTAGATGATTTGGAATGATGAGGGGTGATTAGAGATTAGAGGTTAAATTGAGCAGTGATGAGGGTGATTAGAGATTAGAGGTTAAAATAATTCAGAAATTCAAAAATAAAAAAATTCAAAAATAAATTTCAAAAAGAATTAAAAAAATTCAAAAAAAATCATAAAATTTCCTTTAGTACCGGTTGGTGTTACCAACCGGGACTAAAGGTGGACCTCCAGGCAGCGGCCACGTGGACGACCTTTAGTCCCGTTTCTGGAACCGGGACTAAAGGGTCGTTACCCCTTTTTCTACTAGTGGGGCCTTCGATGAGCACTGGCAACATAATGAACTTCCGCTTCATGCACAACCAAGGAGGAAGGTTATAGATACATAGAGTCATGGGTCAGGTACTATGATTGTTGCTCTGCTCCCCAAAGGGATTAAAGCCATCTGCACTTAAACCAAACCATACGTTCCTGTGTCATCTGCAAAGTCCCGACACTTTCTCTTGATTTTTCTCCACCGCGACCCGTCAAAGGGTACTCTCAACTTCCCGTCTTTCTTACAATATTCTTTGTGCCATCACAAAACCTTGGCATGCTCTTTGTTTCTAAACAGACGTTTCAACTGTGGTATTATAGGAGCATACCACACCACCTTGGCAGGAACCCTCTTCCTGGGGCGCTCGCCCTCAACATCACCAGGGTCATCTTATTTGCTCTTATACCGCAATGTACCGCATACTGGGCATGCATTTAAATTCTCGTACTCCTCACTGCGGTAGAGTAAGCAATCATTAGGGCATGCATGTATCTTCTGCACCTCTAATCCTAGAGGGCAGAGAACCTTCTTTGCTTCGTATGTACTGTCAGGCAATTCGTTATCCTTTGGAAGCTTGTTCTTCATAATTTTTAGTAGCTTCCCAAATCCGTTGTCAGATACACCATTGTCTGCCTTCCGTTGCAGCAATTCCAGTGTGGTACCGAGCTTTGTGTTGCCATCTTAGCAATTTATGTACAACCCTTTTTTTTATCCTCTAACATGCGATCAAACTTCATCTTCTCCCTTTCACTTTCGTATTCTCTATGTGCATCAACAATGACCCGATGAAGATCATCATCGGGCACATCATCTGGTGCCACTTGATCTTCAGCTCCCCCCGTTGCAGTATCACCGTATTCAGGGAACATAGGATAGTCATCATCATCCTCTTCTTCTTCGTTGTTTTCAATCAACCCCTCTTTCTCCGTGCTTGGTCCAAACATTATAGTGTGGCATGAAACCCTTCTCAAGCAGGTGGAAGTGAAGGGCTTTCGAGGAAGAGTGATCCTTCGTATTCCCACAGACAGTACATGGACAATACATACAACCATTTTGCTTGTTTGCCTCAGCTACTTCGAGAAATTATGCAGGCCCTCAATGTAGTTGGAGGTGCGTCGGTCACCGTACATCCATTGTCAGTTCATATGTGTGCCTTACATAATTAAGTATATCAAAACCATTAGAGAACATCATGAATAGAGAAGTGACCAAATTAATACAAATTCATCATCACATTAAACCAGAGTACAGTAGTGATCAAATGTTATTACTTGAAAAATAAATATATAAAGTTCATACATAGTTCTCATAGACAACATACAGCTCTCTAGAGCATCTAATTAAAACATACATTGAAACTAACATACAACTATGTAAAACATTTAAATGCAACAAAAAATGCGATCATAATCACAACTAAGATAACAATTGATCCAACAACATAATGATACCAAGCCTCATTATCAATGGCATATTTTCTAATCTCTCTAATCTTCAAGTGCATTGCATCCATCTGCATCTTGTTATCATCGACGACATCAGCAACATGCAACTCCAATTTCATCTTCTCCTCTTCAATTCTTTTCAATTTTTCTTTCAGATATTTGTTTTTTCTTTTTCAACTAAATTTAACCACTCGACAAGAGGGTTGGTTGGAATTTCCGGTTCACATAACTCCTAGATAAAAACATCCATGTCACATTGGTCACCATAATTGTCATCAACACTAAATGAAACAAATAGTTATAAAAGATAATATACCACATCTGAATTATAGACCGGACGAGAGCCGACGAGGGCGGATACCAAAACCATGGCACTATATAATAACAAAAAATAATAAAATTAAAAAAATTATACAAGTAGCTATCTAAATCATACAAGTAATAATTTTTTTCTTTTAAAAAGAAGATAAGAACAAGAGGCTCACCACGGTGGTGGCGGCGATGAGATCGGCGCAGGCGGTCGACGGCGGTGAGGACGGGGACGGGACGGCACCCTACACATTTGCAGACTCTAAGAAGTTAATTTGAGCTCAAATTGTGCATCTAAATCAAAAGAACTCCCACATACACTCCTCCATTAAAACCTACAAACCACTCTACTTCTAGAGCATTTGAAATGAGCTAAACTAGCAGTGAGAGATGAAACGATGAAGTTGCTAACTTTTTAGAACACTTGTGTAGTTTGTGCACCGCTAAACCTAGACAAATCTTGCGGAAAATGTAGTTTGGAGGTCGAGCTTGGAGAGGAGAAAGCTTAAGTGTGGCTCCGACATTTCATCAAACTCCTCATGTGCATATACAGGCAAAAAACAAAGTAGCCCACACCTCCACCCTTCGACGGCCAAAAACTTTAGTCCCGGTTTGTGTCTAAAACCCCTTTATTCCCGGTTGGTGGCTGGAACAGGGACTAAAGGTCCCAGGCGAACCAGGACAGATGCCTGCCGAGGCCCGGCCGGCGTCCTAGCCTCCCGAACCGGGACTGATGCTTCCATTAGTCCCGGTTTGTAACACGACCGGGACTGATGCTCTGACTTTCCCAGGACCAAAGCCATTTTCTCTACTAGTGTATAGATGATTAATTGGTGCTTGTTCATCATATAATCTTCGCCTAGTGAGATATTTTGAGTGCCAATACTTCATTTTTATATTTGGGTTGTATTTGTTAAGGGTTTTTTGAGCTCATAGTTGTATTATACATGGTTTTCTTCTTCATAAATTCTGCCATACCTAATTTTATTCTCCATCTGTCATTATGCACGGAGAAGTAAGGTCACCTGGTCAAGCATATACAACTAGAGAATTTAGTAGACCTTTTGGTGTTCAAAATCCTCGGCACATCTCTCTTTCTAAGAACCTTCTTCTCTCTCACTCGCCTAAAATAATAATTAGTTAATTCAATTATTATTTTTAGATAAATGGCATATGCCCGACTTTATAAATAGAGCCACCAGGCAGAGTAGCACAACTAGCAAACCAAGCAACCACAGGAACATGGCAGGCAAAAGAAAAGGAGTTCTAATACATGGCTATCAAGCCAAACATGGCACGCAAACCAGAGATAAGATGAGAGGTAGGAGTCGCCAGGGTCTAAGAAGCTACACGTTGTCTGCGCGCCAAGGAAGAAGCCGTAGCCCGAATCTTGGATGACATAGTATCAAAGGCCTCGTGATCAGCATCCCTAGTCAATGATCTCCACTGCTGCAAGAATATGCCACTTTTAAATAAGCAATCAACGGGATTAGCTGGGAAAATATGCTCGATGGTAAACTTGTTTCTTGTAGTCAACAACGACCAACAGATCGCTGCAAACCCCACCCAGAAAACCCGTTTTGAATTCCCAACTAAGTCGCTGACCAGGGCCCTAAGCTCCTCGAAAGAAGAAGGATTCCAAGACACTTGGAGCCAGGAACGGATACAACACCAAACAAATTTAGCCAAGGAGCACCGGAAGAAAATGTGCTCCATGTTTTCAAGTTCCCACACAAGGCGCATCTATCCAAACCAGGGCCGTTCCTTTTACGGATTTGGTCTGCCGTGGGAAGCTTCCCACGGATAGCTTGCCATAGAAAAAAATTTGATCTTAGGGGGGACGTGGGCACTCCATATGCACTTGAACTTGGAAGTAGGAGAGTCCGAACTCAATTTAGGGTACAGGGATTTAAATGAAAAGTGACCAGAGGTAGAGTGAAGCCAGACCACCGAGTCGCTTCCTCCGAGAGGAAAGGGAAGCAAGCAGTAAGACGGTGCCAATCTTCCAACTCTTCAGGAGAGAGCGTCCTTCGAAGGTCCAGGTCCCAATTATCCACTGAGAGCTAGAAGGTGGAGATCTCTGGGTTAGGACAATAAGAAAACAGAACCGGGAATGTCACCGCAAGAGTGGCTTCCCCACACCACCAATCTAACCAAAAGTGAGTAGATTTACCATTCCGGACTACAAATTTGACCAGGAATTGGAAAAATGGAAGCACTTTGACGAGATCTTGCCAGAATTGGGAGCCGCCTGAGGCCGGTGTGAACATGGGGCTAGACTCAGGAAAGTATTTAGCTTTGAGAATGCTAAGCCACAACGGGGCCTCCGAAGAGGACATGATTTTCCACCACCACTTGATGATGAGGCATTTGTTCATGATGGCAGTGTTAATAATGCCCAATCCCCCAAGGTTTTTAGGTCTGCAAATAAGCTTCCATTTTACCATCCTATATTTGCGCTTGTTGTCCGCTGAGTTCCAGTAGAAAGCACCCCTGTGTTTGTCAAACCCAGCGTGGATCCCTCCCGAAAGGAGGTAAAAGTTTAATAGATGAGCAACTCTAAGGGCCTCGGAGTCCGAGACCCCAGTAACAATAACTTAACTCTTGGCAAAATTAATCTTTAGACCAGAAAGTGCCTCGAAGCAAAGGAGAAGGAACTTCAAGTGAGCCACACTTTCCTCGTTAAGTTCAACCATAATGATGGTATCGTCCGTGTATTGGAGATGTGATATGACATTAGGAGCAAGATGGGAGCTGATAGGGGTTATATGGCCAACAGCAGCGGCCCGAGTCAAGATGCGGGAAAGAAAGTCAGCCACGAAATTAAAGAGCAAAGGGGAAGCCGGGTCATCCTGCCTCAGGCCCCTGCCGTTGGCGAAGAAGTTACTGATATTCCCATTCACCGAAACCGCGGTCTGGCCACCCGTGACCAACTGCATGAGTTTGTGTACCACACCCCCGTCAAAGCCCTTGGCCAGTAGCACCTGACGAAGAAAATTCCAACTAACCGAATCGTAAGCTTTCTCGAAATCTAGCTTTAAAATCACCGCTTTAGTGCCACGAACACGCAGGTCATGTACGATCTCATGCAAACAGAGGATGCCGTCCAGGATGAACCTGCCTTTGATAAAGGCCGACTGGAAAGGACTTAGTTGACCTGTCTCCGCTTTCTTAAGTCATCAAATCCAATACTAACTAGTAGTGACCACACAAAAGTAAAGCTTTATTTCTTTGAGAAATTAAATATGCTTTCCCTCTTACATACTGTTAATAATAGTAACATTTTCCTAACATTTCACAATTTTTGGCTCCCCTTGTTCAGTATACCTGCTGTCTCGTGGGCAGAATTTTTTGCAATTTAGTCCATCACTTGCCTGTGAAATTGCCAACAGTTAGTTGCCTATAAAAAGCTGACAATCAAACTCAAGAAAAACGGTGACGTGATATGCATACCTATTCGTCAGTGACGACACCGGCCTTGATTTTCTTCATACACGTGCACATCAAATGAGATAGCATATATCTCCGTGTGTTTGTATCGTTGTGAAGACTGTTAGCATCTGCTGTCATTATATTATGCAGACAAATCCTATGCGTGGAAAAGCAACAACTATCAAATAAACTAATTATTAGGCTGCTAGTTTTGTTTAGGCACGTGTGGCACCCATTTAAGTACTCCCTCCGTCCCGAAATACTTGTCGGAGGAATGGATGTATCTAGACGCATTTTAGTTTTAGATACATCCATTTTTATGCATTTCTCCGACGAGTATTTCCGGACGGAGGGAGTACCACAAAAAAAGGCGTGTCGTGATCCAAATACCATACCATTACAGAAAAAGTATTCCTCCGTTAACAAGAGTTTTGGCTTTGACAACGATTCATTTAGTTTTGTGATTAAAACTTCATCAAAGATCAACACTCTTCGCAACCACCTATATTTTCCACATGGATTAATTGAGCCTTTTTTTGACCCGCAAAAAAGGCTCAATTAATCCATGTGTACCACTAGTAGAAAAAATGGCACTTGTCCCGGTTTCAGAGGGCCTTTAGTCCCGGTTCTGCAACCGGGACAAAACGATCGGGACGAAAGCCCCTCACTTTTAGTCCCGGTTGGCTTACGAACCGGGACTAAAGGAGTTCCACGTGGCCGCTGTGGGGCGCCCAGGCAAGAGGACCTTTAGTCCCAGTTGGTAACACCGACCGGGACTAAAAGGCTGCCACGCATCAGCAACTCCCAGGCGATGGTTTTTTTTTGAAAGGGGTAGGTGTTTTGGAGGGTTTAGATGTTTCATATTGTGTTAGCTAGCTACTACATATAGAGAGAAGTGACCTCTCTTTCTCCATGCTTGGTCGACGCTAGCTACTACATATAGAGAGAACTCGACGCTAGCTAGTAAGAAAATGAAGGAACCATTAATTACAAAAGACCGTCATGAACATATATAGAGAGAAGTGACCTCTCTTTCTCCGTGCTTGGTCGAACAACAAGTTTTCGTATATCTATCCAAAGCTACTACATATATACAATATAACATCTCTTATGATCCCTGACATCATCTACCGAAAATCCATTTGAATTTTCATATGGTATTCTTCCTTTTTCATGTATGATGTGATCAAGAAAGAATCCCGCCAATTCCTCTTGAATTGCTCGTATGCGATCATGTGGTAGGAGATCTTGCCGCATCTCCCACATCTAATTGAAAGGAAGGGGTCAATACATATATATGAATGAAACTTGTGACTATTGTTTACGTACTTCAAATTGTTTGTTAGAGTAGCCCCGCTTAGAGGTCGAGCGGCGATGAACTCGCAAACATAGTATCCACATAAATTATTCCCGCCTGCCTGCCGCAAGCACTTTATAAGAATAGAGTTCAATCAAGCATGATAATGGTATTGGTAAAACTAGAGTCAATGAGAGATGCACGCAACTAGTTAGTACTACTTATTTTGGGGTGTGTAAATCGCAGCTCCTTCTTCAGACTTGGAACCATTCTGGTGAACTTTTTCCAAACCCTACCCGACAAACAAAATGACTACTTGATATCAGGAAATGAACGAAAGTTGCCGATATGGTGCGATAATGATTGATCTTACTTCTGGAGCATTTCACCCATGTCCGCATAATCCATAGGATCTTTACGTCTCGAGTCTAAGACAGTTACTACTTCCCCTTCAAGCTTAATGAATATCAGAATAAAGTGGAACCTACACATGCTTAACTCATCAATTACAGTACTTAACCTTGAGTAAATGAAACCGAATATGCACAAGATAGTAACACTCACTTGAAGTTGTAAGGAAAGAGTATTTCCCTTTTGTTTTGATGTCGAAGGAACGCTTTTAGCAAGTTTTCCTTTGTATCTTCAAGTCTGGTTTGTACCGTCCATTCATTTACGGTATTTGGGCTAATGAACCCAATGTCATAGATTTGTCCTTTTTGCATTCGACGATCTTCAATCTGCATAATATAGTGAGGAAAATTATATATACATGCAATGAACGAGCTGAGCTAGAGACTTAATTACAGAAATAATACTTACAGACAGTAGCAAGACATGAGTTGTTTGTCGAGGGCGTCTTGATTGAATAACTGAAATAATTCCACAAATTCAACAGGCATCACCTCAACTCCAGTGAAGTCGTGCTCATCTTTAACTCTTAGCAATATACTGTCGGTCCCATCCTTGCTGCAGGTTTCCGAGTACCAGTCATGCAATCTTCGCATCATCATTGGTAGATGCGTGAGCTGATCAGGTTTGACGAGAGGCTTCTCGTGCTCGTATCTAAAGGGCGCTACTACCTTAGCATTTCAAACTGTACATCATCGCCCACGTAATCACCAAAAGTGGTACCAGGCGCTAGTCCCGGATGATTAGCGATATCGCTAGACACCTTGAGCGGGGGGCACGATTGCTTCTCCTGTTCGCTGAGCTGGGGAATTGTTTTCCCACTTCGTCTTGCAGCACTGGTAGTACTTCCCGACCGCCACGCTTCATCATATGTCTTTGCAATACAGCAGTCATAGTTGGATTGCGGCGGAGGCGGTGGTGGTCGCTTAAGGGCATCCAAAGTGCGCTTCACTTTCACCGGATCTACTATTTCCTTCCGAGGTGGACGTCTCCATTCAAAATGGGCCTGCACTTTGGCAGCACTAATGTCCTTGTTTTCCTCGTCAGTCCTCTCATATGGTAACTTTGGAGGAGCCCTGGCGATTGGACCGGCTCTAAATTTCTTCCCGCTTGTTGTACTGCTAGCCGCCGGAGCGGTGATGGCTCTTGTCGGTGTCAAAACCGGCGGATCTCGGGTAGGGGGTCCCGAACTGTGCGTCTAGGCGGATGGTAACAGGAGACAAGGGACACGATGTTTTACCCAGGTTTGGGCCCTCTCGATGGAGGTAAAACCCTACGTCCTACTTGAATAATATTGATGATATGGGTAGTACAAGAGTGGATCTACCACGAGATCAAGGAGGCTAAACCCTAAAGCTAGCCTATGGTATGATTGTTGTAATGTATGTTGTGTCCTACGAACTAAAGCCCTCCGGTTTATATAGACACCGGAGGAGGCTAGGGTTACACAGAGTCGGTTACAAAGGTAGGAGATCTACATATCCGTATCGCCAAGCTTGCCTTCCACGCCAAGGAAAGTCCCATCCGGACACGGGACGGAGTCTTCAATCTTGTATCTTCGGTAGTCTTGGAGTCCGCGGACAATGATAGTCCGGCTGTCCGGACACCCCCTAGTCCAGGACTCCCTCAGTAGCCCCGAACCAGGCTTCAATGACGATAAGTCCAGTGCGTATATAGTCTTCGGCGTTGCAAGGCGGGTTCTCCCTTCAAGTTCCATGTACCTGCCGAACAGTGTCCGGCTTCATCATAAATACTGTGTTTCTTGGCTTCTACGCCCAATAATGGCCTTCTTCCACGCGTCGCACGAATGCGAAAAGCCAGGGTGTCTTTTATGTTTCACCCCCTAGTCGTGCGAGTCATCCGCCTACAAAAGAGGCAAAAATCCAGATCCAAACCACACCATCTTCCTTCGCGAATACTTCATCGGAGCGCCCTTGACCTAAAAATCCATTCCATCATGGACCGTCGACGCGGCTCCTCTTCTCGCGCTCCCAGCCCACCGCCAGGGGATTGGAGGAGGTGCTATGTTCCACACAACGAGCTAGTGAAGCTCCAAGCGGGGGGATATCTCCCTCCGGCCTTCATGGTCCCGGTTCGAGCCGGGCTGGTCACCTACCAAGGTGGGAAGCAAGCAAAGGCTACCCCAAGTCCCAACAAAGGGGAGCGGGTATGCTTCGTCCCTTATCTGATAAGGGGACTCGGATTCCCAATACATCCGTTTCTCCGCGGGCTCCTGGAGTTCGACGGACTCCAGCTCCACCACCTTACGCTCGCCTCTGTCCTGCATATCGCGGGCTACGTAGCTCTTTGCGAGCTATTCCTGGGCATCAAGCCTCATTTTGCATTGTGGAAGAGGCTATTCTGCCTCATACCCCGTTCTCACGAGGGATCCATATATCAAGTGGGCGGCGCCGAAATATGGCGCATTGCCGGGACCGGATACCCATCCGGTACTCCCAAGAAGGCGTCCGAAGACTGGCCTTCAGAGTGGTTTTACATAGGAGACGCTCCGCTGCCGGACCCAGTCCGGATTGGCCTCCCGAAGTTTAGTGCTGCTCCTCTCAAGAACGCCTCGGTGGCGCCCACGGAGCCCCGATTGGAGGAAGACAAGAGCGTCCATTACTTGATGGGCCGAATAAGATTACTGGCCCATTCCGGGTTGACCATGATTGGAGTCATGGCGACATGCATCGTGCGGGGGGTACAGCCACTGCAATATAGAGGCCACCCCATGTGGGATTTCAACGGGGAAGACGATGCCACCCGTCATGGCCGCGAAGGGCCGGATTCGTCCGAGGATCTGGTGCAGATCCTGTCCAGCCTGTACAAGGGGGAGAAGGAGGACTTCCTTCGAACAAACCCTTTAAATGGGTTTTCCATGAACAACCCTAGAGGCTGGGTAAGCGAACACTTTTAAGGGCTCAACCCATGCTTTCGAAGTTTAGGCTTCTTACATTATGTCTTCGGCGCGGGATCTACGCCGGACTGTGGAGGACATGGTAAGTCCCACTCCGCAACCCGAGGATCTAGAAAGATCCCTAGATCCGGCCTCCGAAGAGGATCCGGACATCAAGGTGGAGCTGATCGACGGGGTGTTTCACCAGCTCAGCATGGACAATGCTTTGGTCGCCATTACAGCGGACTACCCCGGACTGTATCCGGCTTCCCAGGTGACTGTGACCGAGGTCTAGACACCATTATCTCTTCCTTGCCCATTTCTGACCTTCGTGAACGACGGTGTTTTACAGGAAGCGCCTTCAAGGCGGGAAGCCGAGCCCGCGATGGCTGACCAACAAAGGTCAGTCCGGACCAGCAGGCGGAAAAGGAGCGCGGCACGGACTGAAACGTCGCTGTCGGTGTCAAAACCGGCGGATCTCGGGTAGGGGGTCCCGAACTGTGCGTCTAGGCGGATGGTAACAGGAGACGAGGGACACAATGTTTTTACCCAGGTTCAGGCCCTCTCGATGGAGGTAAAACCCTACGCCCTGCTTGATTAATATTGATGATATGGGTAGTACAAGAGTAGATCTACCACGAGATCAAGGAGGCTAAACCCTAGAAGCTAGCCTATGGTATGATTGTTGAGATGTATGTTGTGTCCTACGGACTAAGGCCCTCCGGTTTATATAGACACCGGAGAGGCTAGGGTTACACAGAGTCGGTTACAATGGTAGGAGATCTACATATCCGTATCACCAAGCTTGCCTTCCACGCCAAGGAAAGTACCTTCCGGACATGAGCCGGAGTCTTCAATCTTCTATCTTCGTAGTCTGGGAGTCCGACGGATATTGATAGTCCGGCTGTCCGGATACCCCCTAGTCCAGGACTCCCTCAGTAGCCCCTGAACCAGTCTTCAATGACGATAAGTCCGGCGTGCATAATGTTCGGCATTGCAAGGCAGGTTCCCCTCCTTGAATAATTCGGAGAAGATAATGAACACCAGGATAGTATCCGGCTCTGCAAAATAAATTCCACATTCCAACGTAGAGAGAATAAAATACACTTGGCTCACTCTGCTGACGTATTTATGCGGCGTGACATCACACCGCAGCCAAGCCTTCGTTTTGAGTTGTTTTTATTATTCCGCCTCAGCGCGTTTAGCGAAGCGGTTTCCTTGGCACGTCCTGTCGAAGCAGAGATTGTGTTCCCTTTTATTCCGGGATCCTCATCAATACGTGCGTGGGTAACCCAACCGTTCCCGTCGCCACGCCTCCTCTATCGAAGGGGAATCCCAAACGGTCACGGAGACGGCCCTTGGTATTTCTTCCCCTTTATAAGAGGACCAAGGCATGTCCTTGTCTTTCAACCTCGCATCGAATCTTTCCTCTGCTCCCAGTTCCAACACCTAGAGCTTCAGATTCGAGCGCTTCGGATCCACAACAATGTCCGGCTCCGACCTCCAGGGCCGGTGGATGCCATATTGAAGTTGCGTGAGGCCAAGTACGGCCTCACGGTTTCGACAGGTTGCTGCCCGGGGCAGGCCGTGCAGCCCGAGCCCGGCGAATACGTCGTTTTCGCATCTCACCTCCGTCGGGGTTAGGCTTCCCGACGGATCCTTTCGTGAGGGGGCTCCTGTTCTACTACGGGCTGGACTTCCACGACTTGGCTCCGGAGTCCATCCTCCATATCTCCGCATTCATCATTGTCTGCGAAGCCTTCCTCCGCGTCATCCCCCACTTCGGCCTATGGCTGAAAACATTCAAGGTGGAGCCGAAGATGATTGGGGGGTGCCAAGCGGAGTGTGGCGGGGCGATCATAAGCAGGAAGGTCGACGCCCCGTGGCTCGAAGGTTCCTTCCAAGAGGAACAGAGATTGTGGCAGCAGGAGTGGTTTTACATCACCGTTCCTAGGGGCAACAAGCAAAAGCCGCCGCCCTCTTTCCGCCCGGGACCTCCACGGCAGCTGATGTCGTGGGTCAACCAAGGGCTCAACTGGGGCCGCCCAGGGCGTGTGCCGCTTCTGAGGCGGTTCGAGACCTCCAAACAAGGGAGATTGACCTGGTCAAGGTGATGCAGGTCATGCTAACTAGGCACCTCCTACCCTGCAAACGTCGTCCTCTCTGTTTATGGGAGTTCAATCCGGAGGGACCTCGTATCCTCCAACATTTCATGGGTGCGACACCCTCGGAGATGTACGAGCTGTTCTTCGGACCGCAGGTGGCGTGTCCGGATTTGGCCGAGGATGCGGGACTAAGCCGCGATCGCCCGGATACTCAGGTAAATAGCTCAAAGCCCGGACATTCTATTTGTATGCCTTTCAAAAGATCGTCTCCTGGCCCTTTATTCTTTAGAGGAATGGGTGGCGCAATCAAGGCTGATAAGGTGTTCGGCCCCCCCTCCCAGAGACCGCACTGGAGCCCGTGCTGGTCAGAATGTTGGAGGTTGCGCCCACAGAGGGGGGCGACAGGGGAGATAAAGGAGCTAATACTTCGTCCAAAGAGGCGACTGAAGAGGAGGGAGCCAAGGACCCTTCCCTTCGTAGAGAGAAGAGGACCGCCTCCGAAGATCCAGAGGTCAAAGCCCCTAAGCGCGGGAAGAAATCTCCGCCGGGGGGTCCGGCGTCCGGAGAGAATCCGGACGCGCAATCATCGCCCAAGGACCAGCCCTCCAACGAGCCATGAGTATGAAAGAGGAAGTTTTAATAAGGAAGTACCTTCGTTTATGCTTCTGTAGGTAACCGAAATATTTATATCGCAGTTCGGATCTGCAGCCGTCTCAGATGAGTTCATCCTCGGGGGATCTTCTTCCGGAGATGATGGAGAGCGTCGCCTCCGTCTGCCGCACCGCCAGATGAGGCAAAGCGAGCCCAAGTGTCGCCGCGAGGGCGTTCCCGAGTCCGGAGGGGCCAAAGAGTTCAACACCCACCGAATCCGCCGAGAATCAAGAGTTTGCTTGAGAGGGCGTCCATTTCAGAAGATCACCATGCGTTAATGCGTATGATGGTTGGAAGGATTTCGTCCGCTGAAAGCGGATTGCGTGATGCTGCCATGAGCTTGCTGGCGGGATTTGAGGTATGCGAAAATGGCGCACCCCTTTGTTTTTTAACAGTTGTGCATATAAAAAATGCGCCCTGTATAGATAGTAGCCCCTGAGACTCGGTGGGTTGTCGGAGACGACAGCGTGCCGAGGATCGAAAATCTAAACATCTCAGGTAATGAATACCGCCGTTCTGATACAGGTGGCGGATAGTCCGGGGGCCAGCCGGACTGATCGATTGTTGAATCGAGTCGACAACCGACATGGCGATGCCGATATCACACTTGTCAATCGGCGACTTGACGAGTCGCAAGGTAAATAAATTCTCCGCAGCCGCTTTATTGAGTGGGTTAAAGCCCTCCTCGATAAGTTATATGCTGTTTATACGCATGCTGCTCTTTGTGGAGAGCCTTTCGCCAAGCTTGCTCGAGCTAAGGAGCAAGCCCGGCGAGTGATGCGGTTGCCGCGAGGGCGTCAAGAGTTGAAGGTCGAAAAGCGCGCGACCGCCTAAGAGGCGGAGGTGGCGAATTGGCCAAGAAATTAAAGGATGCTACCGACCGTAGCGAGGCTCTTGAAAAGGAGCGCCTACCGGAGCGGGAAGACCTAAAGAAGGCCACCGCTGAAGCCAACGATGCCCGCTCTGCAATGCGGGCTATGAAGGAGGAGCTGCGCCAAGCCAGAGAAATCGTGGCTGGCAAGCCTTTTCTTATGCGTCGCCGATTTATGGATGCCAAGTACGCTCAATTTGAGCGGCTGTGGAGTTCGGAGGATCCGTACATGGATTTGGCTGTGAGTGCGGCTAATGCCGTTAAACACTTCCGGAGCCAAGGGGATCACGAGGCGGAAGAGTTGTATCGGTCTCAATTCCACAGCCCGGATCGCGCTCTTCCTCTGTCGGACAGGTTGGCCGAATGGGCCGAACTGAATAGACTGTCCGGACTGGCCATGACTGACACCGTGGCCCATATCTGGCCAGAAAGATCCAAGGCGACGAGCTACTTTGGCTTATTGCAGCAATTCCTTGGTGCGGTGCCGCATATAAGGGAGATGAAGCAGTCGGCCTGCATCGAGGGCGCGCGGATGGCCCTTGCTCGTGTGAAGGTGCATTATCCGGAGATGGATGCCACCGCCGTTGTTGCCCAGGGTCCGGATGGAAGCCGGCTCCCTACCGAGCACTACTTCGGAGAAGTCATGCGCGGTGCTCGTAAAGTAGAGGCGCAGTGCTCAAAGAATGTAACGTTCAAATGAATGCAATACCTTGTAAATTAATGATTATAGTATGAATGCTTTTTATACTTGTGCTTCCAAGTAGTAAAACTTCTCCTGTGCGGCCGTTTACGTATACTTGTGTATAACATGAAAGATGCAGTCTTCGGCTTCAGCCCCCTTGCACAAGGTGCTGGGGTGTTCGCAAAATAGCGCTTTTTCACACTTTAATCCGACGCCTCGGTCCTGTTATAAGGAGGTGGTAGCGAGTTAACGAGCCAATCCGGACTATGGTGCTTTATTTCTTTCACTTAGCCAATGGAGCTCGAGGGTGGGGCTACGATATAGCCCCTAATGACACCGCACATCTCCGGATTCAGGGTGCGTATGTGCCTGACCGGGAAGCGGTCCTTCGTCAAGGCGGGCAATTCTAAACATTCCGTAGTCGATCAAGTGGCTGACCAGACTCTCGCTATATCATGACGATCAGTTTTGGCTTTCTCTCGAGGTGCTCGCCAAATTAACTGGGGCACAATCGCAGTAGTTCTCCTGGTGCCGCGTTAGCCGGATGATACGGAACGTAAGGCAGCAAAACACAGGAGCCGGGCAAACCCAACATTTGACCAAAGACATGATTCGGAGCTGATGCATATAATGCCCAACTTGAGACGCCGAACACTCTCGAAGGTGTTCGGACTTTATGATAACGGGCAGAATTATGCCCTAAGCCCCTTGTGTCCAGGTACGGGCATTGTCTTCTGACGCGGACGATGCCAAAGCGTCAGGCTCCGCCTTGGCTATAGGAAGAAGCCGAGGGAGATTTAACAACAAGAGACAGTAATAAAAAGGTCTACGTAGGGTCTTAATCTGAAAAGAATCCTTGCGACGGTCCCTACTGCACGTCTGCGCCTGTGTCTTCGTTGCGCCGTTATCCTGGACGGGTACGCACGTTGTTCATCTGTAGAAAGAGAGGAACACTTTAGTTTTAGAAACAGTTTGTGTGAAAAATATGCAAAAGAATAAGTGTAAATAATTAAAGCTAGGTTTATATGAAACCGCGGTTAGTTGTGCGCGCAGCCCCTTGTGAGAGGGTATGCGGCTAGGGAGCCCCTAGCCTGCTGAGTCCGGATTCGTCTATCCGAGTCCGGGGTCTTTAAATGACCCGCGCACTGAAATGGCGCCATGTGGACCTGGCATCTTAAGTGTAAGAGACGCGTAATGGGGTATAGCGTTGAAGCGGACAAAAGCCTTTCGTCCCAATAGTGCTTGATATTCACTTTTGAATGGGACGATATGGAAAATTAACTTTTCGCGTCGAAAGTTGTTCGGCGATCCAAACACGACTTCGAGTAATATCGAGCCTATGCACTTGGCGTAAGGGCCTGGCGTCACTCCTTTGAAGGAAGTGCGGCTATGTCGAATTTTGGTAGGGTCTATCCCCATTCGACGGATTGTGTTTGAATATAGTAGGTTTAAGTCACTGCCTCCGTCCATTAGGATGTTTGTGAATTGCAATCCGTCTATGATTGGATTCAAAATCAGGGGAGTCCTTCCCGCGTTTTGAACGCTTCTGGAATAATCCAGGTGGTCGAAAGTGATTGGTTTTGATATCCAATCTCTATAGTTTGCTGGGCTGGACCGTGCGAAGCTCTTTTTAGAAAGTGCCGCACTATTTTTCCGTGTCCTCACATGAAGTGAGTTTACTGCTTTGACCCCTTGTGGGAAAGTCTTTTGTTTTCCGGTGCCCTGGTGGCGGGGTTTATCTTCTTCGCTTGACGCGTCGAGCCCCTTGTGTTCGGCGTTTAGTCGGCCGGACTGTTTGAAAACCCAACAATCCCTGTGGGTGTGATTTGCGGGCCTTCCGGGGGTACTGTGGATTTGACATATCCGACCCAAAATTTTATGTAGGTTAGACAGTTCGTCGCTGTCATCCTTGAGTGGCTGAGTTTTACTATTTGGCCGTGAGCTTTTAAATCCGGCGTTGACTACCGTGCTCTTTGGGCTTTTCTCTTTATTCCGGCGCTGCTCTTTTCTGCGCCGTGATTTTCCATTTCCATCTCTTATCTCGGATGTACTTGGGTCGCTGGTGCTGCATCTTGCCAGCCAGCTATCCTCTCCTGCACAGAAGCGGGTCATGAGGCTTGTTAATGCGGTCATTGTCCTCGGTTTCTCTTGACCGAGGTGTCTGGCGAGCCATTCATCTCGGACATTGTGCTTAAAAGCTGCTAAGGCTTTGGCGTCCGGACAGTCGACTATTTGGTTCTTTTGGTAAGAAACCTGTTCCAGAATTTCCGCGCTGACTCTCCGGGCTGTTGAGTTATGTGACTTAGGTCATCTGCATCCGGAGGCCGGACATAAGTCCCTTGAAAATTTGCTCTAAACGCTTCCTCGAGCACTTCCCAACTTCCAACAGTATTTTCTGGGAGGCTTTTGAGCCAATGACGGGCTGGCCCTTTAAGCTTGAGGGGTAGATATTTTATGGCATGGAGGTCGTCTCCTCTGGCCATATGTATATGCAGTATATAGTCTTCTATCCAGACTCCAGGGTCTGTTGTTCCATCGTAAGCTTCTATGTTTATGGGTTTAAACCCTGCTGGGAATTCATGATTCAGCACCTCGTCGGTGAAGCATAGTGGATGTGCGGCGCCCCTGTACTTTTACGTGCCGCTATCGTCGGACACTTGACGTGTTCCTTTGTTTATTGGGCCTGTCTTTTTGGGTCCGTAGATGGACCTGGCTGGGCCATTGGACGGTGGGGACTTTATGGCCTCCTCGTCGAATTCTGGGAGCAGCTTTCGCTTTGGGTAGCTCTTCGATTGGTGGCCGTTGCCGTGTTTATCTGCGGTTTTAAGTACTTTGCTCCATCTCATTCGGAGCGCGTCTTCCGCTGTGTTGAGCTTCTGTTTTTCTTTCTTCAGGCTTCTTGCTGTAGCGATGAGCCTGCGCTTGAAAAGCTCTTGTTCGACGGGCTCCTCGAGTTCGTCGTCATTGGGGCTTGTTTCGTCTTCGGAGGGAGGTATATAGTTGTGATCCTCGACCTTTTCTTCTGCCGCCCCTTCATGAGGGCTTGCCTCTGCATCCTCCTGCGCTGAGTTTTGCTGGAGGGGTTTGTCTTCGGCACTCTCTGGGGTATTATTATTTCCTGTGCCGGAATCTTCATTCTTGTTGTGGCGGGTTTTAGAGCGGCGCCGCTGACGTCGGCGTTTAGGCTGTTTCTTTAGAGAATCTTCCTCCGCTGCTTTTTCGCCATCCCCTTCTTTTGGGGTATCCACCATGTAGACGTCATATGACGAGGTGGCCTTCCAGTGCCCCATGGGTGCTGGGTCCTGTTCGTCTCCGGCATCATCGTCCATAGCATCGATGTCATCGTAGTCGTAGTCTAGCATGTCGGTTAGATCCTCGACAGTGGCTACAAAGTGGGAGGTGGGTGGGCTCTGAATTTTTCGTCGTCCAAGCTCCAACCGTCCTGGCCATAGTTCGGCCAGGATTCTCCTGATAGCGAGAGATGCTTCAGAGAATTCAGGATATCGTCAAAGGGCGAGTGCTGAGAGATGTCCGCGGCAGTGAATTCCGTAACCGGCGCCCAATCCGGTTTAATTGGCGGGGCGGGAGGCTCGGAGTCCGGCGAGAATCCGCGTCTCGGGATCACGAAGTTTCGCAGGGACGAGATTGGTATTCGCCCATCGCCAGATGTTGAAGCCCCCGGGGCGGCGTCTATCCACCGGCCCCCGTCATGGGCAATCGGCTCCGGGCTAGTAGCCGGAGCGGGTTCGAGTGCGGCCTCCAAAGCACTGTCCGGCGGCAGAGCTAGATCATGCCCATCGTCACAGTGCGGCGCGCTTGGCTGTGGCTCGAGTCCGTCGAAGATCAAATCTCCGCGGTCATCGGCCGTGAAGTTCAAGCTTCCAAATCTGACCTGACGGCCAGGGGCGTAGCTTTCGATCTGCTCCAGATGGCCAAGAGAATTGGCCCGCAGTGCAAAGCCACCGAATACGAAGATCTGTCCGGGGAGAAAAGTCTCACCCTGGACAGCGTCGATGGTTGAAGATGCCATCGAGCCTATCGGTGACGACATAGAGGAACTCTCAATGAAAGCACCAATGTCGGTGTCAAACCGCGGATCTCGGTAGGGGGTCCCGAACTGTGCGTCTAGGCGGATGGTAACAGGAGACGAGGGACACAATGTTTTTACCTGTGTTCGAGCCCTCTCGATGGAGGTAAAACCCTACATCCTGCTTGATTAATATTGATGATATGGGTAGTACAAGAGTAGATCTACCACGAGATCAAGGAGGCTAAACCCTAGAAGCTAGCCTATGGTATGATTGTTGAGATGTATGTTGTGTCCTACGGACTAAGGCCCTCCGGTTTATATAGACACCGGAGAGGCTAGGGTTACACAGAGTCGGTTACAATGGTAGGAGATCTACGTATCCGTATCACCAAGCTTGCCTTCCACGCCAAGGAAAGTACCTTCCGGACACGAGCCGGAGTCTTCAATCTTCTATCTTCGTAGTCTGGGAGTCCGGCGGATATTGATAGTCCGGCTGTCCGGATACCCCCTAGTCCAAGACTCCCTCAGTCGCCGCAAAGGTATAGCTCGTATTTAAATTTTCAGAGCAACGTTCCTAGGACGCGTCTGAGTGCTCATGATCTTTATAGGAAAAAAAGCGCTTGCCGGACTGCGGGCGCGGAAGTTGCCGATCCAACCTATACGCCGGGCAGCCGCCCGCCCGAGGGGGAGGCAAGAAGACGCTGGCCGGATCCTCCTCCAACGGAGGACACCGACATACCTGTCCTCCACCAAGTCTCGAGGTGAGAGCGCCATGAACCATAGGCGCCACGACAAGAGTTTCGTGAAGCGTGCTTCTCCCCTGAGACATTGGACGCCTTTAACGCAGGGGACGCGCACCTCCGTGCCGCTCAAGATGGTTTTACCAGAGCCACGGAGCAGTATGTGAAAGACATACAGGTAAGGAAATTTTAATGGTTATATATACCAGTAGCCCCCGAGACTTAAAGTAGTTATGTTAACTGATTTAAGGATCATTTGAAACGCAGGCTCTTACCGAGAAGAATGCCCAGCTGTCTCAGGAGCTGCAAGAATGCAAGGCCCGACTTGAGGCCGCACTTGCTGCCGCAGGAGGAGACGCAGAGACCCTCCTGGTAACACATTTTTATTAATAAATATAAGCGCTGTGCGGCGTGCGCGCAAGTCTAATAGTGACATTGCAGGTGCCGCCGGACAAGATCCGGACAGGCAAGAATTACTGCGCTAGCTAAAGGCCGGCGAGAGGGTGCTGAATAGGGTGCAACAAGAAAGGAACAAGCTCCAGGATGCCAACGCCAAGCTCGGAGAAGAGCTAAAAGGCGCTCGAGCCGGGCTGTCCAGCTCCGTTAAGGAGAATCAGCGGCTTCATCGCGACATTTATAGTAAGTGCTTGAGCGGACTCTTTTGAAAAGAAGAGTTCGGCGAGGAAGTAAATTGACATAATATGTCTTGTAGGTATACTCACAGGTCGCCCTGCGGAGGAGATGCCCATATCAACAGGTGATCAACTTCCCGAGCTATTGCAACTGCTCGAACGAGTTCGGCAGGCAATGAGCGGCGTCGTCCAGGCTTTATGGCCAGCCCTCTCCCTACTCGAGGGCCTGGGGAGCTATGGAGAAGCTTTAGGAGTCGGCAGCGCTTCGTTTAGGAAGATTTCGCATGCCGTCAAGGTGCTGTGGATGCTTGGGCCATGGTGAAGACGTTATAAGAAGGCGGATCCCAACCACATGGCGAAGTTGGACGGTGGGGCCCGATGGGAAGGAGATCCCTGTGAGTTTAGTATACAGCCAAGTAGAGTTGGCTGCTAAATTTTCCCAACGGGACTGTAAGTTAGACAGCCTGTTAGATGGGATTGAGGAGGAATACAATCAAGAATTTGACAATGTATGTTTTCCTTTAAAGTGACATGTGAAATGCCTTCTAGTCGGATTGTAGATCGTTTGTCTTTGCCGACCTTTTCGCTTCAACCTCGGGACCCTAGAGTCCAGGTGTGTCCGAATACCTTTTGGTTAAGAAACAACCGGGTATGCATGGAGACCAGGCGTAGGGATCATTAGTGCTTTATCAGACAAGTGCCCAACTAGTTATGTTATATTACATGGTTAGTAAGAAACATCTTCCAGGGAGAATAGTTCCATTAAGGGTTCCTTTCCCTGGGAGGCATGCCCTAAAGTGCATGTCCGGACTGCGAAAAAAGCAGAAAAACATCTAGGGGCGGATAAATGAGTAGGTAAAAAATTATCTTTTAAGTCACCGACCGAATATTCCCTTAAGAACGCTAGCTTTCGGCTCCACCCAGTCTGAGGTACACATCCGGCTGACCCGCAGCAAGAATAATCGATAGGTGCTCCCTTTACCTCCTAGCCGAACAATCGGGAACGTAGGGGTAAGCACAGGAGCCAGGCAACCCAGCTTGGCCAAAACTTAAGTCATATCGATGCATATAATGGTGAGTAAAAGGTACATGTGGAAGCTTGACACATGTGCTGGGCATGAAACCCTTATAATTGAGCTTCTGGAAAAGAAGCCCCCAGGTATAATGAATGCGGATGGCACATCAAGTGTATGCGAACAATGCGAAAGTAGGCCCTTAGGGGCTTTTTAGTAAAAAGGTTATGAGAGGAAAGAGAAATAAAAGACAGCCGAAGTGTAAAAATTTGAACGGAGGAAGGGGACGAACTCTTAGTCCAGCGCTAGGCATAGAATCTTTGGAGGCGGGCTGCGTTCCATGGGTTCGGCTCGAGTCGGTTATCCGACGCATTTCGAAGACGGTATGCTCCGCCGGTCAGGACTTGATCGATAATGAAGGGGCCCTCCCATTTGGGCTTGAGCTTGTCCTTTTTCTTGTCCGGCAGTCGTAGAACTAGTTCGCCAACGTTGTAAGTCTTGGCCCGTACTTCTCTGCTTTGATATCTTCGGGCCTGCTGCTGATAAAATGCGGAACGAGCCTTGGCGACGTCGCGTTCTTCCTCCAATGCGTCCAAGCTGTCCTGCCGATCCAGCTCGACTTCTCTTTCTTCGTACATGCGAACTCGAGGTGATTCATGAATTATGTTGCAGGGCAGGACTGCCTCTGCACCGTATACCATTAAAAATGGTGTGAATCCGGTAGTACGGTTAGGCGTTGTCCGCAGCCCCCTGAGTACGGAGTCGAGCTCCTCAACCCAGTGCGTGTCAGATTTAGTAAGTGACCGCACTAGTCTGGGTTTAATGCTGCTCATTATTAGACCATTCGCTCGTTCCACTTGACCGTTGGTTTGAGGGTGATAGACTGAAGCATAGTCGAGCTTGATGCCCATATTTTTGCACCATGACTTAACCTCGTCGGCCGTGAAGTTCGTGCCGTTATCGGTGATGATCTTTGTGGGGACACCGTAACGTGTACGACCCCGGATATAAAGTCTATCACTGGTCGGACTCTGCCATTTTGACCGGTTTGGCCTCTATCCATTTGGTGAATTTATCCACCATGACCAATAGATACCTTTTCTTGTGGGTTCCCCCTTTAAGGGGTCCAACCATATCAAGCCCCTGCACCGCGACGGCCGTGTAATGGGTATAGTTTTGAGGGCGGTGGGTGGCATATGGCTCTGATTAGAAAAGAGCTGACAACCGACGCATCTCTGGACAAAGTCCTGGGCATCTGCCCGGGCTGTCGGCCAATAAAATCTTGTACGGAATGCCTTTCCTACAAGGGCCCGGGCTGCTGCGTGGTGTCCGCCTAGTCCGGCATGAATTTCAGCCAGGAGGTTTCGCCCTTCCTCTTCGGAGATACACCTTTGAAGGACTCCGGTTGTACTTTTCTTATAAAGTTCTCCCTCATGGACCTTGTAGGCTTTCGATCGCGGACTATGCAGCGGGCCTCATTTTGGTCTTCGGAAGTTCTGTCTCGAGCAAATAGGCTAGGAAAGGTTCTGTCCACGGGGCGATTACCGCCATTATGTCGTGGGCTGAAGGTGTTATGTCATCGGCTGAATCGCCGGTTGGCGCGGTTGTTTCCGGCTTGTCATTTCCGGACTCCTCTTCCAATAGTACTGATGGCTTGAAGAGCCGCTCCAGGAAGATATTTGGAGGGACAGCGTCACGTTTTGCACCGATGCGTGCCAGTACGTTGGCCGCTTGGTTATTATCTCGGGCTATGTGATGGAATTCGAGTCCTTCGAACCGAGCTGACATTTTTAAGACAGCATTGCAATATGCTGCCATTTTCAGATCCTTGGCATCGAAATCTCCATTTATTTGGGATATTGCAAGGTTTGAATCCCCGCGCACCTCTAGGCATTGAATGCCCATGGAGATTGCCATCCGGAGACCGTGTAAAAGGGCCTCGATTCGCTGCGTTGTTGGAGTCCGTGTACATTATTTGAAGTACGATTGGATCTGTGTCCCGGTTGGGGACGTCAAGACGACGCCATCCCCATCCGCCAACATTTTAGAGCCGTCGAAGTGCATAATCCAATTGGAGTATGCGCCGTACTCTTTAGGGAGTTCGGCTTCGGTAGATTCGGCGACAAAGTCAGCCAAAACTTGTGACTTTATAGCTCGCCGAGGTTTGTAAGTTATATCGAATGGTAAGAGCTCAATGGCCCATTTTGCAATCCTGCCCGTTGCGTCACGGTTATTTATAATGTCATTGAGTGGTACTTCAGAGGCCACTGTTATCGAACACTCTTGAAAATAGTGTCGGAGCTTCCGGGATGCCATGAACACCGCATATGCTATCTTCTGATAGTGTGGGTAACGGGACTTGTAGGGGGTTAACACAGTGGATACATAATACACTGGTTTTTGAAGAGGGAATTTGTGCCCTTCTGTCTCTCGTTCGACGACGAGTACCGCACTTACAACTTGATGCGTTGCTGCGATGTATAACAACATTGGTTCGCCCAGATTGGGCGTAGCCAAGACCGGATTTGTTGCCAATATGGCCTTTATTTCTTCGAGTCCGGCAGTGGCAGCATCCGTCCACTCGAAGTGTTCGGTGCGCCTGAGGAGGCGATAGAGGGGCAATGCCTTTTCTCCTAGACGGGAGATAAAGCGGCTTAGAGCTGCCACGCATCCTGTTAATTTTTGTATTTGTTTGAGGTCTTTTGGAATGTCCAACTGTGACAGAGCTCAGATTTTAGCCGGGTTTGCTTCAATTACTCTACCGGATACGATGAAGCCCAGCAGCTTTCCGGCTGGTACGCCGAAAACACATTTTTCCGGATTCAGCTTGATGTCATATGCTCTGAGGTTGTCGAACGTGAGCCTCAAATCGTCTACTAGAGTTTCGACGTGTTTTGTTTTGACGACTACGTCATCTATGTATGCCTCGACTGTTTTGCCGATCTGGGTAGCCAGACATGTTTGAATCATGCACTGATATGTTGCGCCGGCGTTTTTAAGTCCGAAGGGCATCGTGTTGAAGCAGAATGGTCCGTATGGAGTGATGAATGCCGTTGCGGCTTGGTCTGCTTCCGCCATCTTGATTTGATGGTAGCCAGAGTATGCGTCGAGGAAGCACAACGAATCGTGCCCTGCGGTAGCATCGATAATTTGGTCGATGCGGGGGAAAGGGAAGGGATCCTTTGGGCAAGCCCTATTGAGGTCTTTAAAATCGACATAGAGGCGCCAGGATTTGTCCTTCTTTGGTACCATTACCAGATTTGCTAGCCAATCCGGATGTTTGATATCTCTGATGAATTCGGCTTCCAATAGTTTGGCTAGCTATTCTCCCATTGCCTGTCTTTTGGGTTCGGAAAATCGTCGAAGAGCCTGTTTGACTGGCTTAAATCCTTTTAGGATGTTTAGGCTGTGTTCTGCCAACCTGCGTGGGATTCCGGGCATATCCAAAGGATGCCAGGCGAAAATGTCCCAAATTTCCTGAAGGAATTCGTGCAGTGCGGCGTCTACTTCGGGGTTCAATTGTGCCCCAATGGAGGCCGTCTTTGTTGGGTCCGTTGGATGGACCTGGAATTTTATTCTTTCATCTGCTGGTTTGAAGGAGGTGGACTTGGATCTTTTATCGAGTATCACATCGTCCCTGTTCACCATAGAGCGCAGCGTGGTGAGTTCTTCTGCTGCTAAGGCTTTGGATAGTGCCTCCAGGGCTAGTGCAGCTATCTTGTTTTCGGCGCGGAGTGCTATGTCCGGATCACTAGCGAGAGTGATTATTTCGCCGGGCCCAGGCATTTTGAGCTTCATGTACCCGTAATGAGGTACTGCTTGAAAAATTGTGAATGCCTCTCGTCCTAATATAGCGTGATATCCGCTGTTGAACGGGGCCACTTGGAACGTGACTTCTTCGGATCTGTAATTGTCCGGCGAGCCGAACACCACATCGAGTGTGATTTTTCCGGTGCAGCGCGCTTCCCGACTAGGGATTATTCCTCTGAAGGTTGTGCTGCATCGCTCAATACGGCTCCAGTCTATTTCCATTTTTTGAAGAGTTTCCTCGTAGATGAGGTTTAATCCGCTGCCGCCATCCATGAGGACCTTTGTAAGTCGAAAGCCGTCCACTATGGGACTAAGCACCAGTGCGGCTGGTGCTTGGGCTGTTCGGAATTTAGGTTTGTCGCTGGCGTTGAAGGTAATAGCTGTGTCGCTCCATGGATTTGCTGTTGCTACTTGGTAGACTTCGGCGAGGCTGCGGATTGTTCGTTTTCGCATATTGTTTGATGCGAAGGTCTCGAAGACTGTTGATACCGTACCGGTACTGTTGGAGTGGTTTTTCGGGGCTAGAAGCTCCTCGCCACTTTTGGCCACCTGCCGTAATATCCAACATGCTCGAAGGCTATGTGTTGGGATGGCTCCCGCTGTACTATGAAGCTTACAGGGTCCATTGAGCCATCCCTCCAGTACGGTTCCGTGCCCTTTATGGGGTTTTTGCTTTTTGGTTTTTGCATCTGGGGCCTGACTGTGATGCACCCTTTTGTTGCAGACTGGGGTTGTGTTCGGGGCCGGATTATCCCAAAATTGGTTTTTGGTTTTCCGAAAACTCTCCATCGCACAGTACTTTCGTACTATGGATGCCAGATCGGCGAAGCGTATAATTTTACGACGGCCAATGGCGTTCAATATTCCCTTGTCCGTGCAATTATTGCAAAAGATTGAGATTGCGTTTTCCTCCCGACAGTCCTTTATCCTGTCCATAACCAGGAGGAATCTGGCCTAGTAGTGATGTACTGTTTCAGCGGGCTCTTGCCGTATTAGAGATAGATCGCATAAGTCTGGGCGGGTGGGTGGACTAAAATCCGGATCCCTGCCCATCTTGGGGCTTAAAGGCCGAGGAGTTTCCGAATTCGGAAGCTTGGATTGCTGGACACGATCCAGCGAGTCCGGAACGATGCATGATTTTAAGTTCAATGCTCGATCGAAGTCCATCCCTCCGCGGAAATCCGGCATGGAGGGTTCGGGAATCCGGACGTGACTAGTTTTCAATGTAGGCGAAGAGTCGCCGCATTGCTCCTCTACCACTGCGACGTGGTGGGTGGCCTGGGGAGAGTTAATCTCTCTCAGATCGGTTTTAAGCCCAATCTGATTGTAGTCTGCGGCGACTCCCAGGGCGGCGATGCGATCCAAGAGCTCGTTAACGACGAGAGCTCTATTGGATCCAAGCGCTCGGATTCGAGTGACGCTAAGATTGCTTTTGACGACTTGAGAAGTCATTGTCGAGCGATGGCGGACAGCGGTCATAAGAAAACCACCTAGCCGGATAGTTTGGCCGGCGGCCAAGGCCCCTTTGGCGAAAATACCGTATTTGAAGACGGGTGGAGGCATCCTTCCTATCGGTGACGACACAGAGGAACTCTCAATGAAAGCACCAATGTCGGTGTCAAAACCGCGGATCTCGGTAGGGGGTCCCGAATCGTGCGTCTAGGCGGATGGTAACAGGAGACAAGGGACACGATGTTTTACCTGTGTTGGGCCCTCTCGATGGAGGTAAAACCCACGCCCTGCTTGATTAATATTGATGATATGGGTAGTAGAAGAGTGGATCTACCACGAGATCAAGGAGGCTAAACCCTAAAGCTAGCCTATGGTATGATTGTTGTAATGTATGTTGTGTCCTACGGACTAAAGCCCTCCGGTTTATATAGACACCAGAGGAGGCTAGGGTTACACAGAGTCGGTTACAAAGGTAGGAGATCTACATATCCGTATCGCCAAGCTTGCCTTCCACGCCAAGGAAAGTCCCATCCGGACACGGGACGGAGTCTTCAATCTTGTATCTTCGTAGTCTTGGAGTCCGGTGGACGATGATAGTCCGGTTTTCCGGACACCCCCTAGTCCAGGACTCCCTCAGCTCTCTTCGGCCATTGCTGAGGGGGTGGAGTCCGCTGACGCGCCGGAGGAGTCAGAGCTGGGGGAGGAGTTTGCTAACGCGCCAGATGAGGCGGAGGAGGTGGAGGAGTCCGCTAATGTGCCTGAGACAGCTGAGGCGGAAGAGGACTCTGATGAGGGGCCTCCTCCACCGGAGTCCGCTGAAGCGGCGGAGACAGCTCACGCGCTGGAGACGACTCATGCAGCTGAGAAGGCTGAGCTGGACTGTGAGGAGTCTGCTGAGGATCCAGCTGAGTCTGCTGAGGCGGTGTCCAGTTTGGAAGCTTGATGTTCTCCTTTCTCCATAGGCAGGTTATCCTAAGGCATTTTCCAGAAAAAAAAATCCCCTTCACCTGTAGGGTACTCAAGCTCCAGCCCCTCAAATCCCTCCATTATTTCATCCACCCCGACAATAGCAAAGCCATGTGGAATCGAACGGCAATGGAAAGTTCCCTCAGCTCGAGGAGGTAAGACAAAGCCGACCGCGACCTTCAAGATCAGGTAATGGCATTTCGCCATTAGCACACGATGTTCATTCTCCGTGATACTATCCACGAGTTAGCGAGGAGCCGTGATATCAGGCTGAACGAGCTCCATGGAAGCCACACTACTTCTCCACAGATGGTGGGGTAGCTTCGGGGGCAGAGTCGAATGAAGAATCTTTGTGCTGCTGAGATGGTTGGCTGGTAGCTCACTGGCTGTCAAGTTCCTCTAGTTTCGCTAATCTTGCATTCATCTTCTACATTTTGCTTGCTTCCTCTTTCTTCTTTCTCTCCCGGCTTCTATAATCACTACTGTCGGGAAACCCATGCACCCACGAAATGGAGCCTGATGTGCCTTGTGTTCGTCTAGGGTGTCCAGGATTCCCAATGGCCCATGTCAGCTCGTCCTTCTCTCTGTCGGGATGGAACCTCTCTTCCTGCGCTGCCTTGATTTCTTCCTCAAGCTTCTTGACGGGTATTGCAAGTTGAGCTATCGTCCAAACATGCTTCCTTGATTCTGGGTCCAAAGTTCCCCCAACCCCGAAGAACCAAGTCCTTGACTGATCTGGCCAGTGCAATGTCACTGGTTAGACCCCTTTAGCAAGAAGGTCTTGCTCAGCTTTGTCCCACGTAGGCCAGGCTTTGCTGTAGCCACCGGATCCGGTAACATGGTGATACTTCTTCTTTGCAACATTTTTCTTATTTATCTCTAACCTTTGCTTCGCCTTCTCCTATTTCTTGTTGGCCCCAAATGCGGGCCAATGATCTTTTATTTTCGCATATTGACCGGTGAATTTTGGAGTCTTGTCTTTTTCAATAAATTTTTTGTTCAAATCTTTCTACCAGTTCTTGAATAGTTCTGCCATCTTCTTAAGAGCAAACGCCTTGACCTTATTCGGACCCGCCTCTGCCGGTAGGCTGAAATTTGTCATCAGCGAGGTCTAAAGATCATCTTTCTGTCCATCCTGGACATAATAAACTTCAGGGTCCTTTTTCTTATTCCATTCTTGGATGCTGACCGGGACGTTGTCCCTAACAATAACTCTGCACTGATGTATAAATGTGTCCCTGTTCCGCTTGGGAGCAATCGGTTGGCCATCTCGAGCGACTTCTTTGATCATGAGACTTTCATCCTGGCGCAACCTTTTCTTAGGGCCTCGTGTCCTTACGGAAGTTTGGCTCGATCCGGGGGGCTAAACGAAGAAAGAAGCGTTAATATATGTACATACAAAACAATTAATGCATCAAGTCGGCAGAGGCTTAATATATATATATATATATATATATATATATATATATATGACCGAACTTAGCAACAGTTAAGGCTCCCTCCTCCGTTCAGTCACCAGAGCCGTCATGATCTCCTTCCTCCTCCATTCGGTCATCGGAGCCGTCATGATCTCCTTCCTCCTCCATTGGATCAGAGCCGTCATCCTCTCTTTCCTCACCATCGGCGTCGTTGAGAAACGACAAGGTGATATCACCTCCGTTGCGGATTATATCCCCCAACAACTCTTCTTTGTCTAAGTCTCTGTCCATAGCTTCTGCAAATATTACAACCTGGCAGCATACAAAGATGAGAAATGGATTAGTGGCAAACATGGACTTAATCACAACAAGGAATCATATGAATATGAGCAATGGATTAGTGGCAAACATCATGCAAAGTTCACAAGTTTTATAACAGTCAGTTTCAGACGACCGTCGAGGACTCCTCCCCCTCATGTCTGAGTTATCGGGGATATGTTGAATTCCCGAGAGAGTTAGGGGTGATCTAACACGGCACTACACGATATAGGTGAAGGGGGATAACATCCAGGAATGTTGATGAACTGGAGGGGGACGGTTCCAGGTTCGCTATGCTAGCTGCTTGTGACAGTCGGTTTCAGACGATCGTCGAGGACTCCTCCCTTCTCATGTCTGATGAGTCGTCATATCTTTCGAGAGAGGATACTCTGCAGACCGCCTCTCTCATGCTCGTCGACGATATTTGCGGACTCCCCCCCCTCATGTCGAATTTATCGGGGATATGTTGAATTCCTGAGAGAGTTAGGGGTGTTCTAACGCGGCACTACACAATATAGGTGAAGGGGATAACATCCGGGAATGTTTTCGAGTCTGCATTTTCGGAAAGGAAACTTTGTTAGCTTGCTCAAAACTTTGTTTGAAAAGTGCCTCTTGATATTAATTCCCGAAACAGTTATAATTTACATACATTGTTAGATGATCGTCATTGATCTATAGTTCTAATGGTGACACTTCATATAAGTGTTTTACATGGACAAAAAAAATTCTAACTTTGTTACAAACATACTAGCTATTCCCGCGCGGCGCCACGCCGCGCCCTGTAGATACGTCATGTTTATGTATGTTGTCTTTGTTTTATGAAATGAATTTCAACTTAAAATAGGAGAGCTACATGCATAAGCTTGTAATTACGAAAAGAGAAGTCGTGCATAGAGGCAAATTGGAAAGGATACGTTTATTATCACGATATAGGTGTGTCTATGTAATTTTTGGCACCCACAATATAAACTCCACCTTTTCTTTTATGCGTATATGTTTTTTTTGTAGTGAATAACATGAGGAATGCACTATATGTATAGGCAATAGTTGTCATGTATACCATAAGTGCACCGTTAATCACCGCTCATCGTGGAATGTAACTTGTAGCAAAAAGATAAACATGGTTCGGAAGTAACCATGGTGAGGAGCTGGTGTAGCGGGGGTAGAAAGAAGGTGCCGATGGGGAGTACTACAGAGTTGCTAGATGATCTTGCCTACTGGTAAATGCATGCTTATATTTTTCTTACATTTAAAAAAATCAGATTAGATAGAACAAATAAAGCATTTGTTATCCTATCCTATCCTCACTTCTTTTCCCTTCTCAAGAAACGCTCCAATTCTGCAACACGATCTCCCCTCGAACCATGAACCAAGCAGCCCTGCCCAATCGATGCTCTCACAGCCTCAGTTTCCTGCTTACACGTGATCATGGCATCGTGCAAGAAATGTCACTGATAACATCACTAAGAAGCATGCAAGAAACATTACTGTTCCAATTTTTCGAACTACTATACATAATCATACAGTAAGCACTGCAGTAATTAATTAAGAACTGCTTTTTTTTGCGGGTGAGTTAATTAAGAACGGCTGAAGATAATGTGACGAATATATACCTCAATGAAACAAGGAACTGCTGGTCATTATCTCCAGAAAGCAACGCATTGAGTTCTTTATCCTTAGCACCTCGTCTCACGCGACACGCTCCTCTGAACTTTAATAGCAGCACAAATTCCAGTGCCAATGACGAATCATAGTACTAATAACATGCAGAAAGAATTGCTGAAACTAAGAAGTCCATCTCGTTGTAGCCAATTGGTGAACCGGCTGGTGGGATGCGACATGAGGATGCCGATGCCATTGTGTACGTACAAATGGCGCCTTCGCTGCCGCCTCTGCCGCCACGCAAAGGCACGCGAGAACAATCAAAGGTCGGCCATGCAGGGCTGGGCGGGATTGAAGCAGATGATGCCGTGCTTTAGTAGGAAGGACATGGAGATAGGCGACCACGGGAGAGACGGTCGATGGCCATAGGCAGCAGGATCAGTGGTCGCGACCTCTACGGTCGTCAACCGCAGGCTATATCAATTCCTCACCACCCTGCATGAGATATAGAGGAGGGGATTGGGTGTGTACCTATGACGCCGGCGCGGTGGCCGCAAACGCCGTGCCCTCGCACCAGGTCAACATGAGTGGAGGCAGAGAGCTAGGGCAAGACAGACGCCGAGTGGTCATCCTCCTGCATTGCACATGGAGGTGGAGCGGCAGGGAGCTCGAGTGCGTCCTCGCGTCGTCTTCGACGGGGCTCGGGTGGCCTGGCAGGCATGAGATAGAGGCGGCGGGGCGAGCTAGAGCCGCCGACAGGTTGGATGAGCTCGAGGCGCCGACGGGGTTGGCCAGTTCTCCATGGCATCATTGGGCAGGCTGATGGACACCACGATGCTCTCCTCCTCGTCCTTGTTGTTCATGGACCTGGAGAAATAACTGGTCACACCGGGGATTGGCCCCTCGCTACCCTTGGCCGGCCCGCCGTACACGGCCTTCGCCATGCTTCCTCCATCATACTTAACCCGGCGTGGCTCACTTCCGCGACAGGCCCGCCACCAACAACGGGTAGTCGTACATCACGACCGAGTTGGCCTTCTTCATCGGCTCCGGCGCGTACCCCGGCCAGCCCGCACAGAGCTCCCCGTTCGTCATCGCTCTGGGAGTAGCCAAACGTGTTCCCATAGAAAAGCTCGCACGTCGCGCGATTTCACAATGAAGGACAGGCTCACCTCCTCATCGACGTCGTACCGGAGCGCCGCCGTGGGGCCTAGCTAGGTGCACGCCCCAACCAGCTCGGGAACTCCTGCTCATGTGCCGCATGCGCTGCCTCAACCCCGTGACTTCAAGAAGAACGGCCCACTCGCGGTGTTGCCCGAGGGAGTCGACAACATCTTGCCTGCCGCGCCCGCCGGCTCACTGTTCCTCCAGTGCGAATATGACGGCTGCGTCGTCTGCCTCACCATGAACGGTCGCTGCAGTGGGCGACAAGCACGCGCGACCTAGGCAGCGCGCTGGCTGGCGACGAAGCGCGCTGCAGTGGGCGACAAGCACGCGCGACCTAGGCAGCGCGCTGGCTGGCGACGAAGCCTGAACCCTTATTTATAGGAACGCAGGCCACCAGAACCATCAGCGACCAGAAAAGCCAAGAAGAGAGGCGTAAACGATTACAGCGGCACCGATCAGAAAGAACAGCAGGCTCTAGATTAAACGATTGAAATGGCACCGATCAGAAAGAACAGCAGGCTCTAGATTAAACGATTGAAATGGCACCGATCAAAAACACCAGGAGCATCTAGATCAACCGACCGAAGCGGCACAACTTTTTCAGGGTAAAACGGCACCGAGGACACCGACGCACGACAACACACGTTGATGAGGAGACACGTACAGCCGAAACAGAAAAGAAAGCCCACGCACGTATGCATCCACCGAAGAACTTAGGCACCCAAGTCAACGGACAATACTGGCCCACACGCACCCATATTCGCTAACGGCACCCAGGAAATCGCTACCCACGTTAAGAAAATTTTGATCGAAAGTCTGCAGTCACCACGCATTTGTACACGGTCATTTCCCAAAATAATAGCAGGTGTCACGTTCAAACTTACCAAGGGTCACTTTCACACAAGTGGAACAACCTTGAAGCAAAAACGTTGCCTGCAATAGAGGCTTGGGTATGAACATTTGAACATTTTCTATATACATCAATCCATCCATCCATACATATATACATACATATGCATGGACAAAAAAATTCTATGAACAAAAAAATTAAAAAAAATCTATGAACATAAAAAAAATCTATATACATCAATCCATCCATCCATTCATATATACATACATCAATCCATCCATCTATATGAAAAACAAATTAAGAAAAAAGTCTATGAACATTAAAAAATCTATATACATCAATCCATCCATCCATCTATATATACATACACCAATCCATCCATCTATATGAAAAAATAATAAGAAAAAAATTCTATGAACATGAAAATGCAGGGCAGGGCGGCGGCTAAGCAGAAGGGGCAGGGACGGCGGCGGCGGCAGTGCGCACAGCGGGGGCAGCGGCAGCGCAAGGCAGGGGCGGCAGCGGCAGCAGCACAGGGGAAGGGGGCGGAGCTCACTATGGTGCGGCGTTAGGGGCGGCGATGAGGAGCGTGCGGGCACGGGGAAGGGCGTCGGCATCGGGAAGGCGACGCAGCAGCCTGGCGGCGCCGGTGTCGGGGCAGGGTGGCATAACAGGTTGGCAGCGTCGGGGCAGGGCATCAGCATCGGGAGGAGAATGGGAGGTTGAGGAAAATGTCCTAAGTGTTGGCTTATATACCCAACCCTTTAGTCCCGGTTGGTGGCTCGCACCGGGACTAATGGCCCCCCTTTCGTCCCAGTTTGAGCCACCAATCGGGACCAAAGGTGTATTTCGCCAGGCAAAAGGGCGGGAAGCCCAGATCATTGGTCCCGGTTGGTGGCTCGAACCGGGACCCGATGGCCTTTCGTCCCAGTTCGAGCCACCAACCGGGACCAATGGCCTGGCACAGCGGTGCCAAAAGTTTAATCCCACATCGCTAGTTGAGAGGGGCTTGGAGTGGTTTATAAGCGCTACCGCCGCTACCCTCTCGAGCTCCTCTCTAATGCAGGCATTACATGCCTATCTGACGCCCTGTTGGGCCTGCTTGCACTGCGGGCCTGCATCCTGGCCCATTTCTAGGGTTTCTAGTTGTATGCAGGCCGTGGTGGCTAGTAGGTGGGCCTTTTTTATTTTTGGCATATTTTATGTTTTTAAAATTTTAATGTTATTCTTTCCATATGTTATTTTTAGTTATATAATTTTAGTTGCTTAAATTTCATATAATTTGAGTTGCATAGATTTTATATAATTTCAGTTGCACAAGTTTTTTTATTGATTCTTTTCAGTTGATTCCTTTTGCTATTAGAGTTTTATAAAAGCTTTTTAGTTTTCTATTAAAGTTTGTAACAAAAAATACTTTATGAAAATTCTTTTTACTATTAAAGTTTTTAACAAATAAATACTTTGATAATTTTAGTTAATATCATTTTGATTCTTTTTAGTTGATTCTTTTTCTATTGAATAATATTATATTTAACTGATTCTTTTTAGTTCATTCTTTTTTCTATTAGAGTTTTATAAAAGCTTTTTGGTTCATTTTTTGCTATTAGAGTTTTATAAAAGCTTTTTAGTTCATTTTTTGCTATTAGAGTTTTATAAAAGCTTTTTAGTTCATTTTTGCTATTAGAGTTTTATAAAAGCTTTTTAGTTCATTCTTTTTGCTATTAGTTCATTCTTTGAGCTAAATGACTCTGAAATAGAAAAGTACTACAAATGAACTCTGAAAAGGTTGAAAGTTGGCATGATATCAAAATTTCACCCACATAGCATATGCTAAAAAGTTGAGAGGGTTACGGGAAAACTAGATGCACTTCGTGTACAAACCGGACAATCTCTTTCGAAGTATCAGGTTTTCGGACAAAAACTCTTCTATTACACAAGGGATTCCATTTTTCACATGTAACTGCACTGATATTCTAGATCAAAGCCATCATCAAAATAGTTGTGGAGAGAAAGCTTTCACTTTTTCTTTGCATGTGTCCCTTGCTTATTGTGCTGTAACCATGGATAATCTTCATCGTTTAACAGGGTGCTTGGGTCAGCCTTCACTTCGAAGGGAGGAATTTCATGAAACTTTTCATAATCTCCAGACATGTCTGTCTTGCCCTTCACTCCCATGATGTCTTTTTTCCTAGAAAGAACTATGTGGCGCTTTGGCTCATTGTATGATGTATTCGCTTCCTTATCTTTTTTTTCTCGGTTTGGTAGACATGTCCTTCACATAGAAAACCCGCTCCACATCATTGGCTAGGACGAATGGTTTGTCTGTGTACCCAAGATTGTAGAGATCCACTGTTTTCATTCCGTACTGCGGGTCTACCTGTACCCCGCCTCCTCATAGATTGACCCATTTGCACCAGAACAAAGCGACCTTAAAATTAGGTCTGTAGTCAAGTTCCCATATGTCCACTATGTAACCATAATATGTGTCATTTCCCCTGTTGGTTCCTGCATCAAAGCGGACACCACTGTTTTGGTTGGTGCTCCTTTGATCCTGGGCGATCTTGTAAAATGAATTTCCATTTATCTCTTATCCTTGGTAAGTCAACACAGTCGAAGATGGTCTCCTGGCTAACGAGTACAATTCATCCCAACAATGTTGTTACCCATGAGATGTGTTTGCAACCAACTGCGAAAGTCCTGATGTGTTCACATGTAATCTAGTCGTCAGACTGCTCCGGGTGTTTGGAGCGCAGAATATTCTTGTGTTGATTGACATAAGGGGTCACCAAGGTAGAATTCTGTAGAACTGTGTAGTGTGCCTAAGCCCAATAATGCTCGGCCCTACATATTATCGAAACCGCTCCTAGCATGCCTTTTCCAGTCAGTCTCCCCTCATACCACGATTGAGGGAGACCAATGGGCTTAAGGTCAGGAATGAAGTCAACACAAAACCTAATGACCTCCTTTGTTTGATGGCCTATGGAGATGCTTCCTTCTGTCCTAGCATGGTTACGAACATATTTCTTTAAGACTCCCATGAACCTCTCAAAGGGGAACATATTGTGTAGAAATAAAGAACCCAGAATGACAATCTCGTCGACTAGATGAACTAGGACGTGCGTCATGATATTGAAGAAGGATGATGGGAACACCAACTCGAAACTCACAAGACATTGCACCAAATCATTCTTTAACCTTGGTAGTATTTCTGGTTCGATTACCTTCTGAGAGATTGCATTGAGGAATGCACATAGCTTCATAATGGCTAACCGAACATTTTTCGGTAGAAGCCCCCTCAATGCAACTGGAAACAGTTGCGTCATAATCACGTGACAGTCATGAGACTTTAGGTTCTAGAACTCTTTCTCTGCCATATTTATTATTTCATTTATATTCGACGAGAAGCCAGACGGGACCTTCATACTGAGTAGGCATTCAAAGAAGATTTCCTTCTCTTCTTTGGTAAGAGCGTAGCTGACAGGACCTTGATACTGCATTGGATGCATGTCGTGTTTTTCGTGCACACGTTGCTGGTCCTCCCGTGCCTCCGGCGTATCTTTTGTCTTCCCATACATGCCCAAGAAGCCTAGCAGCTTCACCCAAAGATTCTTCGTCACGTGCACCACGTCGATTGTAGAGCGGACCTCTAGGTCTTTGCAATAGGGTAGGTCCCAAAATATAGATTTGTTCTTTCACATGGGTGTGTGTCCCTCAGCGTCATTCAGAACAGATTGTCCGCCAGGACCCTTTCCATAGATGACTTGTAAATCCATGACCATATCAAGTATTGTTGGGGAACGTAGTAATTTCAAAAAAATGCCTACGCACACGCAAGATCATGGTGATGCATAGCAAAGAGAGGGGGAGTGTATCTTCATACCCTTGAAGATCTCTAAGCAGAAGCGTTTATCAACGCAGTTGATGTAGTCGTACGTCTTCACGATCCAACCGATCCAAGTACCGAACGCACGGCACCTCTGAGTTCTGCACACGTTCAGCTCGATGATGTCCTCGCCTTCTCGATCCAGCAAGACGGGCGAAGTACTAGATGAGTTCCGGCAGCACGACGGCGTGGTGACGGTGTTGGTGAAGAACAATCTCCGCAGGGCTTCGCCTAAGCACTACGGAAACTATGACGGAGGATAAACTAGAGGGGACGGGGTTGCCGGCACACGACTTGGTGTTTCTTGATGTGTCTTTGGTGCTAGCCCTACCCCTCTATTTATATGTTGAGCCCTGGGGTCGAAACTGTTGGGGAACGTAGTAATTTCAAAAATTTCCTACGCACACGCAAGATCATGGTGACGTATAGCAACGAGAGGGGAGAGTGTTGTCTACATACCCTTGTAGACCGTAAGCGGAAGCGTTAGCACAACGCGGTTGACGTAGTCGTACGTCTTCACGGCCCGACCGATCAAGCACCGAAACTACGGCACCTCCGAGTTCTAGCACACGTTCAGCTCAATGACGTCCCTCGAACTCCGATCCAGCCGAGTGTCAAGAAAAAGTTCCGTCAGCACGACGGCGTGGTGACGATCTTGATGTTCTACCATCGCAGGGCTTCGCCTAAGCACCGCTACGATATTATCGAGGTGGACTATGGTGGAGGGGGGCACCGCACACGGCTAAGAGATCCAAGGGGTCAATTGTTGTCTTTGGTGCTAGCCCTGCCCCTCTATTTATATGTTGAGCCCCGGGGTCGAAACCTTGAGCAAAAGCCTCCTCAAAGTCGGTTTTGCCCGAAAGGCAAGAGTCCCACTCGGACTCCAGGACCAAACGCCACAATCCTTGGCGTCTAGCCCAGACACCATGGGCCTCGGCGTCTGGCCCAGGGCCAGACGCCAGGGTCTCCGGCGTTTGGCCCCCTGGCCTCCGCAAAACTCCTTTTGCACCGACCTAAAGCCTCATGGGTTGACCCCTTGGCCTAACCATATCATCCAATATATGAATCTTTACGTCTCGACCATTTCGAGACTCCTCGTCATGTCCCCGATCTCATCCGGGACTCCGAACTCCTTCGGTACATCAAAACATGTAAACTCATAATATAACTATCATCGAAACCTTAAGCGTGCGGACCCTACGGGTTCGAGAACAATGTAGACATGACCGAAACACATTTCTGGTCAATAACCAATAGCGGAACCTGGATGCTCATATTGGCTCCCACATATTCTACGAAGATCTTTATCGGTCAGACCGCATAACAACATACGTTGTTCCCTTTGTCATCGGTATGTTACTTGCCCGAGATTCGATCGTCGGTATCTCAATACCTAGTTCAATCTCGTTACCGGCAAGTCTCTTTACTCGTTCCGTAATACATCATCTCTCAACTAACTCATTAGTTGTAATGCTTGCAAGTCTTAAGTGATGTGTATTACCAAGAGGGCCCAGAGATACCTCTCCGACAATCGGAGTGACAAAACCTAATCTCAAAATACGCCAACCCAACATGTACCTCTGGAGACACCTGTAGTACTCCTTTATAATCACCCGATTCGTTGTGACGTTTGGTAGCACCAAAGTGTTCCTCCGTAAACGGAGTTGCATAATCTCATAGTTACAGGAACATGTATAAGTCATGAAGAAAGCAATAGCAACATACTAAACGATCAAGTGCTAAGCTAACGGAATGGGTCAAGTCAATCACATCATTCTCCTAATGATGTGATCCCGTTAATCAAATGACAACTCATGTCTATGGCTAGGAAACTTAACCATCTTTGATTCACGAGCTAGTCAAGTAGAGGCATACTAGTGACACTATGTTTGTCTATGTATTCACACATGTATTATGTTTCCGGTTAATACAATTCTAGCATGAATAATAAACATTTATCATGAAATAAGGAAATAAATAATAACTTTATTATTGCCTCTAGGGCATATTTTCTTCTGAAACTTGGAGCAAAAGCCTCCTCAAAGTCGGTTTTGCCCGAAAAGCAAGAGTCCTACACGGACTCCAGGGCTAGACGCCAGGGTTCCCGGCGTCTACCCCCTAGACGCCAGGGTTCCTGGCGTCTAGCCTCTGGTCTCCACAAAACTTTCTTTGCACTTTCCAAAAGCCTCGTGGGCTTTCCCCTTTTGCCCAAATAACGTGTTCTCGTAACCAAACATTTCGGGAAACATCCGGAACCCCTTCCGGTGAATTCCGGAACCCTTCTGGAGATCAAACACTATTATCCCATATATCAAACTTTATCTCCGGACCATTACGGAGTTCCTCGTCATGTCCATGATCTCATCCGGGACTCCGAACAACATTCGGTCACCAACATACATAACTCATATAATACTATATCGTCAACGAAACGTTAAGCGTGCCGACCCTACGAGTTCGAGAACTATGTACACATGACCGAGACACGTTTTCGGTCAATAACCAATAGCGGGACCTGAATTCCCATATTGGCTCCCACATATTCTACGAAGATCTTTATCGGTCAAACCGCATAACAACATACGTTGTTCCCTTTGTCATCGGTATGTTACTTGCCCGAGATTCGATCGTCGGTATATCAATACCTAGTTCAATCTCGTTATTGGCAAGTCTCTTTACTCGTTCCATAATACATCATCCCGCAACTAACTCATTAGTTGCAATGCTTGCAAGGCTTTAAGTGATGTGCATTACCGAGTGGGCCCAGAGATACCTCTCCAACAATCAGAGTGACAAATCCTAATCTCGAAATCGCCAACCCAACAAGTACCTTCGGAGACACCAGAGAGCACCTTTATAATCACCCGATTCACGTTGTGACGTTTGGTAGCACACAAAGTGTTCCTCCGGTAAACGGGAGTTGCATAATCTCATAGTCATAGGAACATGTATAAGTCATGAAGAAAGCAATGGAAACATACTAAACGATCGAGTGCTAAGCTAACGGAATGAGTCAAGTCAATCACATCATTCTTCTAATGATGTGATCCGGTTAATCAAATGACAACACATGTCTATGGCAAGGAAACATAACCATCTTTGATCAACGAGGTAGTCAAGTAGAGGCATACTAGTGACACTCTGTTTGTCTATGTATTCACAAAAGTATTATGTTTCCGGTTAATACAATTCTAGCATGAATAATAAACATTTATCATGATATAAGGAAATAAATAATAACTTTATTATTGCCTCCAGGGCATATTTCCTTCAGTCTCCCACTTGCACTAGAGTCAATAATCTAGATTACACAGTAATGATTCTAACACCCATGGAGTCTTGGTGCTGATCATGTTTTGCTCGTGGAAGAGGCTTAGTCAACGGGTCTGCAACATTCAGATCCGTATGTATCTTGCAAATTTCTATGTCTCCCACCTGGACTAGATCCCGGATGGAATTGAAGCGTCTCTTGATGTGCTTGGTTCTCTTGTGAAATCTGGATTCCTTCGCCAAGGCTATTGCTCCAGTATTGTCACAAAAGATTTTCATTGGACCCGATGCACTAGGTATGACACCTAGATCGGATATGAACTCCTTCATCCAGACTCCTTCATTTGCTGCTTCCGAAGCAGCTATGTATTCCGCTTCACACGTATATCCCGCCATGACCCTTTGTTTGGAACTGCACCAACTGACAGCTCCACCGTTCAATGTAAACATGTATCCGGTTTGCGATTTAGAATCGTCCGGATCAGTGTCAAAGCTTGCATCAACGTAACCATTTACAATGAGCTCTTTGTCACCTCCATAAACGAGAAACATATCCTTCGTCTTTTTCAGGTATTTCAGGATGTTCTTGACTGCTGTCCAGTGATCCACTCCTGGATTACTTTGGTACCTCCCTGCTAGACTTATAGCAAGGCACACATCAGGTCTGGCACACAGCATTGCATACATGATAGAGCCTATGGCTGAAGCATAGGGAACATCTTTCATTTTCTCTCTATCTTTTGTAGTGGTCGGGCATTGAGTCTTACTCAACTTCACACCTTGTAACACAGGCAAGAACCCTTTCTTTGCTTGATCCATTTTGAACTTCTTCAAAACTTTGTCAAGGTATGTGCTTTCTGAAAGTCCAATTAAGCGTCTTGATCTATCTCTATAGATCTTGATGCCCAATATATAAGCAGCTTCACCGAGCTCCTTCATTGAAAAACTCTTATTCAAGTATCCCTTTATGCTATCCAGAAATTCTATATCATTTCAAATCAACAATATGTCATCCACATATAATATTAGAAATGCTACAGAGCTCCCACTCACTTTCTTGTAAATACAGGCTTCTCCAAAAGTCTGTATAAAACCAAATGCTTTGATCACACTATCAAAGCGTTTATTCCAACTCTGAGAGGCTTGCACTGTTGGGGAACGTTGCAGAAAATTAAAAATTTTCCTACGGTTTCACCAAGATCCATCTATGAGTTCATCTAAGCAACGAGTCAAGGGAGTGAGTTTGCATCTACATACCACTTGTAGATCGCGTGCGGAAGCTTGCAAGGGGATGGTGATGATGGAGTCGTACTCGACGTGATTCAAATCACCGATGTCCAAGTGCTGAACGGACAGCACCTCCGTGTTCAACACACGTGCGACGGACGGGAGGCGTCTCCTCCTTCTTGATCCAGCAAGGGGAAGGAGAGGTTGATGATGATCCAAAGAAGACGACGGCGTGGTGGTGGATGCAGCAGAACTCCAAGAGGCTTCGCCAAGCGACTACGGGAGGAGGACGAGGTGTAGTGGGGGGGGAGGCGCCAAGGCAATGGGTGCGGCTGCCTCCCCTTGCCCTCCTTATATAGGACCCCAAGGGGCGCCGGCCTGGAGATCCAATCTCCCAAGGGGCGACGGCCAAGGGGGGAGGAGTGCCCCCCAAGGCATGTGGTGCGCCCCCCCACCCTAGGGTTTCAACCCTAGGCGCAGGGAGTGGGCCTAGGGGGGCGCACCTGCCCACTATGGGCTGGCTCCCCTCCCACGTCAGCCCATGGGGCCCTCCGGGATGGGTGGCCCCACTCGGTGGACCCCCGGGACCCTTCCGGTGGTCCCGGTACAATACCGGGTGACCCCGAAACTTTCCCGATGGCCGAAATACCACTTCCTATATATTATTCTTTACCTCCGGACCATTCCGAAACTCCTCGCGACGTCCGGGATCTCATCCGGGACTCCGAACAACATTCGGTATGCTGCATACTCATATTCATACAACCCTAGCGTCACCGAACCTTAAGTGTGTAGACCCTACGGGTTCGGGAGACATGCAGACATGACCGAGACGACTCTCGGGCAATAACCAACAGCGGGATCTGGATACCCATGTTGGCTCCCACATGCTCCTCGATGATTTCATCGGTTGAACCATGATGTCGAGGATTCGATCAAATCCCGTATACAATTCCCTTTGTCAATCGGTACGTTACTTGCCCGAGACTCAATCGCCGGTATCCCAATACCTTGTTCAGTCTCATTACCGGCAAGTCACTTTACTCGTACCTTAATGCATGATCCCGTGGCGAACACCTTGGTCACTTTGAGCTCATTATGATGATGCATTACCGAGTGGGCCCAGAGATACCTCTCCGTCATACGGAGTGACAAATCCCAGTCTCGATCCGTGTCAACCCAATAGACACTTTCGAAGATACCTGTAATGCACCTTTATAGTCACCCAGTTACGTTGTGACGTTTGATACACCCAAGGCACTCCTAGGGTATCCGGGAGTTACACGATCTCATGGTCGAAGGAAGAGATACTTGACATTGGCAAAGCTCTAGCAAACGAACTACACGATCTTTGTGCTATGCTTAGGATTGGGTCTTGTCCATCACATCATTCTCCTAATGATGTGATCACGTTATCAACGACATCCAATGTCCATAGCCAGGAAACCATGACTATATGTTGATCACAACGAGCTAGTCAACTAGAGGCTCACTAGGGACATATTGTGGTCTATGTATTCACACGTGTATTACGATTTTCGGATAATACAGTTGTAGCATGAATAAAAGACAATTACCATGAACAATGAAATATAATAATACTTTTATTATTGCCTCTAGGGCATATTTCCAACAGTCTCCCACTTGCACTAGAGTCACCAATCTAGTTACATTGTGATGAATCGAACACCCATAGAGTTCTGGTGTTGATCATGTTTTGCTCGCGAGAGAGGTTTAGTCAACGGATCTGCGACATTCAGATCCGTGTGTACTTTGCAAATCTCTATGTCTCCATCTTGAACATTTTCACGGATGGAGTTGAAACGACGCTTGATGTGCCTGGTCTTCTTGGGAAACCTGGGCTCCTTGGCAAGGGCAATAGCTCCAGTGTTGTCACAGAAGAGTTTGATCGGCCCCGACGCAATGGGTAGGACTCCTAGGTCGGTGATGAACTCCTTCACCCAAATCGCTTCATGTGCTGCCTCCGAGGCTGCCATGTACTCCGCTTCACACGTAGATCCCGCCACGACGCTCTGCTTGCAGCTGCACCAGCTTACTGCTCCACCATTCAACATATACACGTATCCGGTTTGTGACTTAGAGTCATCCAGATCTGAGTCGAAGCTTGCGTCGACGTAACCCTTTACGACGAGCTCTTCGTCCCCTCCATAAACGAGAAACATGTCCTTTGTCCTTTTCAGGTACTTTAGGATATTATTGACCGCTGTCCAGTGTTCCTTGCCGGGATTACTTTGGTATCTTGCTACCAAACTTACGGCAAGGTTTACATCGGGTTTTGTACACAGCATGGCATACATAATAGATCCTATGGCTGAAGCATAGGGGATGACACTCATCTCTTCTTTATCTTTTGCCGTGGTCGGTGACTGAGCTGAGCTCAATCTCACACCTTGTAACATAGGCAAGAACCCCTTCTTGGACTGATCCATTTTGAACCTCTTCAAAATCTTATCAAGGTATGTGCTTTGTGAAAGACCTATGAGGCGTCTCGATCTATCTCTATAGATTTTGATGCCTAATATATAAGCAGCTTCTCCAAGGTCCTTCATTGAAAAACACTTATTCAAGTAGGCCTTAATGTTGTCCAGAAGTTTTATATCATTTCCCATCAAGAGTATGTCATCTACATATAATATGAGAAATGCTACAGAGCTCCCACTCACTTTCTTGTAAACGCAGGCTTCTCCATAAGTCTGCATAAACCCAAACGCTTTGATCATCTCATCAAAACGAATGTTCCAACTCCGAGATGCTTGCACTAGCCCATAAATGGATCGCTGGAGCTTGCATACTTTGTTAGCGTTCTTAGGATCGACAAAACCTTCCGGCTGCATCATATACAGCTCTTCCTTAAGATGCCCATTAAGGAATGCCGTTTTGACGTCCATCTGCCATATCTCATAATCATAGTATGCGGCAATTGCTAACATGATTCGGACGGACTTCAGCTTCGCTACGGGAGAGAAAGTCTCGTCGTAGTCAATCCCTTGAACTTGTCGATAACCCTTAGTGACAAGTCGAGCTTTATAGATGGTAACATTACCATCCGCGTCTATCTTCTTCTTAAAAATCCATTTGTTTTCTATCGCTCGCCGATCATCAGGCAAGTCTGTCAAAGTCCATACTTTGTTTTCATACATGGATTCTATCTCGGATTTCATGGCTTCAAGCCATTTGTTGGAATCTGGGCCCGCCATCGCTTCTTCATAGTTCAAGGTTCACCGTTGTCTAACAACATGATTTCCGTGACAGGGTTGTCGTACCACTCAGTGCGGAGCGTGTCCTTGTGGACCTCGAAGTTCAAGAGCAACTCTATCCGAAGTACCTTGATCATCATCATTGTTTTCCTCTTCAGTTGGTGTGGGCATCACAGGAACGGTTTCCTACGCTGCACCACTTTCCCGTTCGAGAGGTAGTACTTCATCGAGTTCTACTTTCCTCCCACTTACTTCTTTCGAGAGAAACTCTTTTTCCAGAAAGCATCCGTTCTTGGCAACAAAGGTCTTGCCCTCGGATCTTAAGTAGAAGGTATACCCGACAGTTTCCTTAGGGTATCCTATGAATACGCATTTTTCCGATTTGGGTTCGAGCTTTTTAGGTTGAAGTTTCTTGACATAAGCATCGCATCCCCAAACTTTTAGAAACGACAGCTTAGGTTTCTTCCCAAACCATAATTCATACGGTGTCGTCTCAACGGATTTAGACGGTGCCCTATTTAAAGTGAATGTAGCTGTCTCTAGAGCGTATCCCCAAAATGATAGCGGTAAATCGGTAAGAGACATCATAGACCGCACCATATCCAATAGAGTGCGATTGCGACGTTCGGACACACCGTTTCGCTGAGGTGTTCCAGGCGGCGTGAGTTGTGAAACGATTCCACATTTCCTTAAGTGTGTACCAAATTCGTGACTTAAGTATTCTCCTCCACGATCGATCGTAGGAACTTTATCTTTCGGTCACGTTGATTCTCTACCTCATTCTGAAATTCCTTGAACTTTTCAAGGTCTCGGACTTGTGTTTCATTAAGTAGACATACCCATATCTACTCAAGTCATCGTGAGAGTGAGAACATAACGATATCCTCCATGAGCCTCCACGCTCATTGGACCGCACACATCGGTATGTATGATTTCCAACAAGTTGGTTGCTCGCTCCATTGTTCCGAGAACGGAGTCTTGGTCATTTGCCCATGAGGCATGGTTCGCATGTGTCAAACGATTCATAATCAAGAGACTCTAAAAGTCCATCAGCATGGAGCTTCTTCATGCGCTTGACACCAATGTGACCAAGGCGGCAGTGCCACAAGTATGTGGGACTATCGTTATGAACTTTACATCTTTTGGCATCCACACTATGAACATGTGTAATATTACGCTCAAGATTCATTGAGAATAAACCATTGACCATCGGAGCATGACCATAAAACATATCTCTCATATAAATCGAACAACCATTATTCTCGGACTTAAATGAGTAGCCATCTCGTATTAAACGAGATCCAGATACAATGTTCATGCTCAAACTTGGCACCAAATAACAATTATTAAGGTTCAAAACTAATCCCGTAGGTAAATGTAGAGGCAGCATGCCAACGGCGATCACATCGACTCTGGAACCATTCCCGACGCGCATCGTCACCTCGTCCTTCGCCAGTCTTCGTTTATTCCGCAGCTCCTGCTGTGAGTTACAAATATGAGCAACGGCACGGTATCAAATACCTGGGAATTACTACGAGTCTTGGTAAGGTACACATCAATTACATGTATATCAAATATACCTTTGGTGTTGCGGCCTTCTTATCCGCTAAGTATTTGGGGCAGATCCGCTTCAAATGACCCTTCCCTTGCAATAAAAGCACTCGTCTCGGGCTTGGGTCCATTCTTTGACTTCTTCCCGAATCGACTTATTGGGCGCGGCAACATCCTTGCCGTCCTTCTTGAAGTTCTTCTTGCCCTTGCCCTTCTTGAACTTAGTGGTCTTATTGACCATCAACACTTGATGTTCTTTCTTGATTTCAGCCTCTGCTGACTTGACATCGAGAACACTTCAGAATGGTCTTCACCATCCCCGCATGTTGTAGTTCATCACAAAGCTCTTGTAGCTTGGTGGGAGCGATGGAGGATTCTGTCAATGACCGCCTCATCTGGGAGGTTTATGTTCATTTGGGTCATACGGTTGTGCAACCTGGACATCTTAAGGATGTGCTCCTTGTAACTGTTCTCCTCCATCTTACAATCTGTAGAACTTGTCGGAGACATCATATCTCTCGACCGGGCATGAGCTTGGAAAACTAGTTTCAGCTCTTGAACATCTCATATGCTCCGTGATGCTCAAAACGCTTTTGGAGCCCGGTTCTAAATCTGTAAAGCATGCCGCACCGAGCGAGGGAGTAATCATCAGACGAGTTTGCCAAGCGCTCATAACGTCTTGGTTCTGCAGGACGGAGCGTCACCTAGCGGTCCTTCTAGGGCATATTGCTTCCGGCAGCTGTGAGGATGATCCTCGGGTTCGGACCCGATCCGTATAGTTGCTGCCATCATCTTTCAGCTTGGTTTCTCTAGGAACGCGTTGAAGTTCATGTTGACATGAGCGTTGGCCATTTGATCTACAAGACATATTTGCAAAGGTTTTAGACTAAGTTCATGATAATTAAGTTCTAATCAAATTATGAACTCCCACTCAGATTAGACATCCCTCTAGTCATCTAAGTGTTACACGATCCGAGTCGACTAGCCCGTGTCCGGTCATCACGTGAGACGGACTAGTCATCGTCGGTGAACATCTTCATGTTGATCGTATCTTCCATATGACTCGTGTTCGACCTTTCGGTCTCCGTGTTCCGAGGCCATGTCTGCACATGCTAGGCTCGTCAAGTTAACCCTAAGTGTTTTGCTGTGTAAAACTGTCTTACACCCGTTGTATGTGAACGTAAGGATCTATCACACCCGATCATCACGTGGTGCTTCGAAATGACGAACTGTAGCAACGGTGCACAGTTAGGGGAGAACACTTCTTGAAATTTTTTGTAAAGGATCATCTTATTTACTACCGTCGTCCTAAGTAAACAAGATGCATAAACATAATAAACATCGCATGCAATTATATAGTTGTGACATGATATGGCCAATATCATATAGCTCCATTGATCTCCATCTTCGAGGCTCCATGATCATCTTGTCACCGGCTTGACACCATGATCTCCATCATCATGATCTCCATCATCGTGTCTTCATGAAGTTGTCACGCCAACGACTACTTCTACTTCTTTGGCTAACGCGTTTAGCAATAAAGTAAAGTAGTTTACATGGCGTTCTTCAATGACACGCGGGTCATACAAAAATTAAAGACAACTCCTATGGCTCCTGCCGGTTGTCATACTCATCGACATGCAAGTCGTGAATCCTATTACAAGAACATGATCTCATACATCACAATTCATCATTCATCACAACTTCTGGCCATATCACATCACATGATCAATCGCTGCAAAAACAAGTTAGACGTCCTCTAATTGTTGTTGCATCTTTTACGTGGCTGCAATTGGGTTCTAGCAAGAACGTTTTCTTACCTACGAATAACCACAACGTGATTTTGTCAACTTCTATTTACCCTTCATAAGGGCCCTTTTCATCGAATCCGCTCCAACTAAAGTGGGAGAGACAGACACCGCCAGCCACCTTATGCAACTAGTGCATGTCAATCGGTGGAACCGGTCTCACCTAAGCGTACGTGTAAGGTTGGTCCGGGCCGCTTCATCCCACAATACCGCTGAAGCAAGAAAAGACTAGTAGAGGCAAGCAAGTTGACAAGATCCACGCCCACAACAAAATTGTGTTCTACTCGTGCATTAGAGAACTACGCATAGACCTAGCTCATGATGCCCTTTGTTGGGGAGCGTTCGAGAAAATTAAAAAATTTCCTACGGTTTCACCAAGATCCATCTATGAGTTCATCTAAGCAACGAGTCAAGGGAGTGAGTTTGCATCTACATACCACTTGTAGATCGCGTGCGGAAGCTTGCAAGGGGATGGTGATGATGGAGTCGTACTCGACGTGATTCAAATCACCGATGTCCAAGTGCTGAACCGACAGCACCTCCGCGTTCAACACACGTACGGGACGGGAGACGTCTCCTCCTTCTTGATCCAGCAAGGGGGAAGGAGAGACTGATGATGATCCAGCAGCACGACGGCGTGGTGGTGGATGCAGCAGAACTCCAGCAGGGCTTCGCCAAGCGACTACGGGAGGAGGACGAGGTGTAGCAGGGGGAGGGAGGCGCCAAGGCAATGGGTGTGGCTGCCCTCCCCCTTGCCCTTATTTATATAGGACCCCAAGGGGGGCGCCGGCCCTGGGAGATCCAATCTCCCAAGGAGGCGGCGGCCAAGGGGGAGGAGTGCCCACCAAGGCATGTGGTGCGCCCCCCCCCCCCACCCTAGGGTTTCAACCCTAGGCGCAGGGGCTGGGCCTAGGGGGCGCACCAGCCCACTATGGGCTGGCTCCCCTCCCACGTCAGCCCATGGGGACCTCCGGGATGGGTGGCCCCACCCGGTGGACCCCTGGGACCCTTCCGGTGGTCCCGGTACAATACCGGGTGACCCTGAAACTTTCCCGATGGCCGAAATACCACTTCCTATATATTATTCTTTACCTCTGGACCATTCCGAAACTCCTCGCGATGTCTGGGATCTCATCCGGGACTCCGAACAACATTCGGTATGCTGCATACTCATATTCATACAACCCTAGCGTCACCGAACCTTAAGTGTGTAGACCCTACGGGTTCGGGAGACACACAGACATGACCGAGACGACTCTCGGGCAATAACCAATAGCGGGATCTGGATACCCATGTTGGCTCCCACATGCTCCTCGATGATTTCATCGGTTGAACCATGATGTCGAGGATTCGATCAAATCCCATATACAATTCCCTTTGTCAATCGGTACGTTACTTGCCCGAGACTCGATCGTCGGTATCCCAATACCTTGTTCAGTCTCGTTACCGGCAAGTCACTTTACTCGTACCGTAATGCATGATCCCGTGGCCAACACCTTGGTCACCTTGAGCTCATTATGATGATGCATTAGCGAGTGGGCCCAGAGATACCTCTCCGTCATATGGAGTGACCAATCCCAGTCTCGATCCGTGTCAACCCAACAAACACTTTCGAAGATACCTGTAATGCACCTTTATAGTCACCCAGCTACGTTGTGATGTTTGATACACCCAAGGCACTCCTACGGTATCCGGGAGTTACACGATCTCATGGTCGAAGGAAGAGATACTTGACATTGGCAAAGCTCTAGCAAACGAACTACACGATCTTTGTGCTATGCTTAGGATTGGGTCTTGTCCATCACATCATTCTCCTAATGATGTGATCCCGTTATCAACGACATCCAATGTCCATAGTCAGGAAACCATGACTATCTGTTGATCACAACGAGCTAGTCAACTAGAGGCTCACTAGGGACATATTGTGGTCTATGTATTCACACGTGTATTACAATTTCCGGATAATACAGTTGTAGCATGAATAAAAGACAATTACCATGAACAATGAAATATAATAATACTTTTATTATTGCCTCTAGGGCATATTTCCAACATGCACAAGTCCATAAAAGGATCGCTGGAGCTTGCACACTTTGTTAGCTCCCTTTGGATTGACAAAACCTTCTGGTTGCATCATATACAACTCTTCTTCCAGAAATCCATTCAGGAATGCAGTTTTGACATCCATTTGCCAAATTTCGTAATAATAAAATGCGGCAATTGCTAACATGATTCGGACAGACTTAAGCATCGCTACGGGTGAGAAAATCTCATCGTAGTCAATCCCTTGAACTTGTCGAAAACCTTTCGCAACAAGTCGAGCTTTATAGACAGTAACATTACCGTCAGCGTCAGTCTTCTTCTTGAAGATCCATTTATTCTCAATGGTTTGCCGATCATCGGGCAAGTCAACCAAAGTCCACACTTTGTTCTCATACATGGATCCCATCTCAGATTTCATGGCCTCAAGCCATTTTGCGGAATCTAGGCTCACCATCGCTTCTTCATAGTTCGTAGGTTCGTCATGGTCTAGTAACATAACTTCTAGAACAGGATTACCATACCACTCTGGTGCGGATCTTACTCTGTTTGACCTACGAGGTTCAGTAACAACTTGATCTGAAGTTTCATGATCATCATCATTAACTTCCTCACTAATTGGTGTAGACGTCACAGGAACCGGTTTCTGTGATGAACCACTTTCCAATAAGGGAGCAGGTACAGTTACCTCATCAAGTTCTACTTTCCTCCCACTCACTTTTTTCGAGAGAAACTCCTTCTCTAGAAAGGATCCATTCTTAGCAACGAATGTCTTGCCTTCGGATCTGTGATAGAAGGTGTACCCAACAGTCTCCTTTGGGTATCCTATGAAGACACATTTCTCCGATTTGGGTTCGAGCTTATCAGGTTGAAGCTTTTTCACATAAGCATTGCAGCCCCAAACTTTAAGAAACGACAACTTTGGTTTCTTGCCAAACCACAGTTCATAAGGTGTCGTCTCAACGGATTTTGATGGTGCCCTATTTAACGTGAATGCAGCCGTCTCTAAATCATAACCCCAAAACGATAGCGGTAAATCAGTAAGAGACATCATAGATCGCACCATATCTAGTAAAGTACGATTACGACGTTTGGACACACCATTACGCTGTGGTGTTCCGGGTGGCGTGAGTTGCGAAACTATTCCGCATTGTTTCAAATGTAGACCAAATTTGTAACTCAAATATTCTCCTCCATGATCAGATCGTAGAAACTTTATTTTCTTGTTACGATGATTTTCAACTTCACTATGAAATTCTTTGAACTTTTCAAACGTTTCAGACTTATGTTTCATTAAGTAGATATACCCATATCTACTTAAATCATCTGTGAAGGTGAGGAAATAACGATATCCACCACGAGCCTCAACATTCATCGGACCACATACATCTGTATGTATCATTTCCAACAAATTTGTTGCTCTCTCCGTAGTACCGGAGAACGGCGTTTTAGTCATCTTGCCCATGAGGCACGGTTCGCAAGTACCAAGTGATTTATAATCAAGTGGTTCCAAAAGTTCATCAGTATGGAGTTTCTTCATGCGCTTTACACCGATATGACCTAAACGGCAGTGCCACAAATAAGTTGCACTATCATTATCAACTCTGCATCTTTTGGCTTCAACATTATGAATATGTGTATCACTACTATCGATATTCATAAAAAATATACCACTCTTCAAGGGTGCATGACCATAAAAGATATTACTCATATAAATAGAACAACCATTATTCTCTGATTTAAATGAATAACCGTCTCGCATCAAACAAGATCCAGATATAATGTTCATGCTCAACGCTGGCACCAAATAACAATTATTTAGGTCTAATACTAATCCCGTAGGTAGATGTAGAGGTAGCGTGCGACGGCGATCACATCGACTTTGGAGCCGTTTCCACGCGCGCATCGTCACCTCGTCCTTGGCCGAGTTAAGCTAATCCATAGTCCTTGTTTGAGTTGCAAATATTAGCAATGTAACCAAGTATCAAATACCAGTGCTATCTGCGAGCTCTAGTAAGGTACACATCAATAACATGTATATCACATATACCTTTGTTCACCTTGCCATCCTTCTTATCGCCAAATACTTGGGGCAATTCCGCTTCCGGTGACCGATCGCTTGCAAGAGAAGCACTCGATCTCGTGCTTAGGTCCTGAATTGGGTTTCTTCTCCTGAGCAACAACTTGCTTGCTGTTCTTCTTGAAGTTTCCCTTTTTTATTCCCTTTGCCCTTTTTCTTGAAACTGGTGGTCTTATTGACCATCAACACTTGATGCTCCTTCTTGATTTCTACCTCCGCAACCTTTAGCATTGTGAAGATCTCGGGAATCGTCTTATCCATCCCTTGCATGTTATAGTTCATCACGAAGCTCTTGTAGCTTGGTGGCAGTGATTGAAGAATTCTGTCAATGACGCTATCATCCGGAAGATTAACTCCCAGTGAATCAAGTGGTTATTACACCCAGACATTTTGAGTATATGCTCACTGACAGAACTATTCTCCTCCATCTTGCAGCTGTAGAACTTATTGGAGACTTCATCACTCTCAATCCGGGCATTTGCTTGAAATATTAACTTCAACTCCTGGAACATCTCATATGCTCCATGACGTTCAAAACGTCACTGAAGTCCCGGTTCTAAGCCGTAAAGCATGGCACACTGAACTACCGAGTAGTCATCAGCTTTGCTCTGCCAGACGTTCATAACATCTGGTGTTGCTCCTGTAGCAGGTTTGGCACCTAGCGGTGCTTCCAGGATGTAATTCTTCTATGCAGCAATGAGGATAATCCTCAAGTTACGGACCCAGTCCGTGTAATTGCTACCATCATCTTTCAACTTTGCTTTCTCAAGGAACGCATTAAAATTCAACGGAACAACAGCACGGGCCATCTATCTACAATCAACATAGACAAGCAAGATACTATCAGGTACTAAGTTCATGATAAATTTAAGTTCAATTAATCATATTACTTAAGAACTCCCACTTAGATAGACATCCCTCTAATCCTCTAAGTGATCACGTGATCCAAATCAACTAAACCATAATCGATCATCATGTGAAATGGAGTAGCTTTCAATGGTGAACATAATTATGTTGATCATATCTACTATATGATTCACGCTCGACCTTTCGGTCTCAGTGTTCCGAGGCCATATCTGCATATGCTAGGCTCGTTAAGTTTAACCTGAGTATTCTGCGTGTGCAAAACTGGCTTGCACCCGTCGTAGATGGACGTAGAGCTTATCACACCCGATCATCACGTGGTGTCTGGGCACGACAAACTTTGGCAACGATGCATACTCAGGGAGAACACTTTTATCTTGTAATTTTAGTGAGAGATCATCTTATAATGCTACCGTCAATCAAAGCAAGATAAGATGCATAAAAGATAAACATGACATGCAAATCAATATAAGTGATATGATATGGCCATCATCATCTTGTGCTTGTGATCTCCATCTCCGAAGCACCGTCATGATCACCATCGTCACCGGCGCGACATCTTGATCTCCATCGTAGCATCATTGTCATCTCGCCAACTATTGCTTCTACGACTATCGCTACCGCTTAGTGATAAAGTAAAGCAATTACTGTAGCATTTCATTGCATACAATAAAGCGACAACCATATGGCTCTCGCCGATTGCCGATAACTCGGTTACAAAACATGATCACCTCATACAATAAAATATAGCATCATGCCTTGACCATATCACATCACAACATGCCCTGCAAAAACAAGTTAGACGTCCTCTACTTTGTTCTTACAAGTTTTACGTGGCTGCTACGGGCTTAGCAAGAACCGTTCTTACCTATGCATCAAAACCACAATGATAGTTCGTCAAGTTAGTGTTGTTTTAACCTTCTCAAGGACCGGGCGTAGCCACACTCGGTTCAACTAAAGTTGGAGAAACTGACACCCGCTAGCCACCTGTGTGCAAAGCATGTTGGTAGAACCGGTCTCGCGTAAGCGTACGCGTAATGTCGGTCCGGGCCGCTTCATCCAACAATACCGCCGAACCAAAGTATGACATGCTGGTAAGCAATATGACTTGTATCGCCCACAACTCACTTGTGTTATACTTGTGCATATAACATTTACGCATAAAACCTGGCTCGGATGCCACTGTTGGGGAACGTAGTAATTTCAAAAAAATTCCTACGCACAAGCAAGATCATGGTGATGCATAGCAACGAGAGGGGGAGTGTATCTTCATACCCTTGAAGATCGCTAAGCGGAAGCATTTATCAACGCGGTTGATGTAGTCGTACGTCTTCACGATCCGACCGATCCAAGTACCGAACGCACGGCACCTCTGAGTTCTGCACATGTTCAGCTCGATGACGTCCTCGCCTTCTCGATCCAGCAAGACAGGCGAAGTAGTAGACGAGTTCCGGCAGCATGACGGCGTGGTGACGGTGTTGGTGAAGAACAATCTCCGCAGGGCTTCGCCTAAGCACTACGGAAACTATGACGGAGGATAAACTAGAGGGGACGGGGTTGCCGGCACACGGCTTGGTGTTTCTTGATGTGTCTTTGGTGCTAGCCCTGCCCCTCTATTTATATGTCGAGCTCTGGGGTCGAAACTTGGAGCAAAAGCCTCCTTAAAGTCGGTTTTGCCCGAAAGGAAAGAGTCCTACACGGACTCGAGGTCTAGACGCCAGGGTTCCTGGCGTCTACCACCTAGACGCCAGGGTTCCTGGCGTCTAGCCTCTGGTCTCCGCAAAACTTCCTTTTGCACTTTCCAAAAGCCTCGTGGGCTTTCCCCTTTGGCCCAAATAACGTGTTCTCGTACCCAAATATTTCGGGAAACATTCGGAACCCCTTCCCGTCAATTCCGGAACCCTTCCGGAGATCAAACACTATTATACCATATATCAAACTTTATCTCCGGACCATTCCGGAGTTCCTCGTCATGTCCATGATCTCATCCGGGACTCCGAACAACATTCGGTCACCAACATACATAACTCATATAATACTATATCATCAACGAAACGTTAAGCGTGCGGACCCTACGGGTTCGAGAACTATGTAGACATGACCGAGACATGTTTTCGGTCAATAACCAATAGCGGGACCTGGATGCCCATATTGGCTCCCACATATTCTACGAAGATCTTTATCGGTCAAACCGCATAACAACATACGGTGTTCCCTTTGTCATCGGTATGTTACTTGCCCAAGATTCGATCGTCGGTATCTCAATACCTAGTTCAATCTCGTTACCGGCAAGTCTCTTTACTCGTTCCATAATACATCATCCCGCAACTAACTCATTATTTGCAATGCTTGCAAGGCTTTAAGTGATGTGCATTACCGAGTGGGCCCAGAGATACCTCTCCGACTATCGGAGTGACAAATCCTAATCTCGAAATACGCCAACCCAACAACTACCTTCGGAGACACCTGTAGAGCACCTTTATAATCACCCAGTTATGTTGTGATGTTTGGTAGCACACAAAGTGTTCCTCTGGTAAACGGGAGTTGCATAATCTCATAGTCATAGGAACATGTATAAGTCATGAAGAAAGCAATAGCAACATACTAAACGATCGAGTGCTAAGCTAACGGAATGGGTCAAGTCAATCACATCATTCTTCTAATGATGTGGTCCTGTTAATCAAATGACAACACATGTCTATGGCTAGGAAACATAACCATCTCACTACAGGAAACAGGTAATTTGCCGTCAGGGGGCGTCTTTGCCGTCAGCTTTTTGTCGAGTAGACAGCAAAGAAAGGCTTTGCCGTCATCAGCGGACGGCAAAGAATTACTGACGGAAAATTTCTCTTTGTCGTCTGTGAAAAAAAATACAGACGGCAAAGAGGTCACTTTGCCGTCTACCGAAAAAACGCAGACGGCAAAGATCCTTTTGCCGTCTGTGTTTTTTTGGCAGACGGCAAAGAGATCTTTGCCGTCTGTGTTTTTTCGGTAGACGACAAAGTAACCTCTTTGCCATCTGTATTTTTTCACAGACGGCAAAGAGAAAGCACACCACGCGGATTGATCACACGGATCAATGATATGGCATGATCTGCTCCACACATCTCCACTACGGCAAACTGACTCTGCCCACCCACGTGCCCACGCCCCCCACCACTCCCTCTCTCTCTCCCTTATCCTCCCGATAGCCATCCCATCCTCGTACGCTCTCTGCTTTCGATCCAGAACACCGGTGCCCGCCGGCCCCGGCCACCGCCCACCACCTCGCCTCCGCCCCTTTCCATCTTCGCCTTTGGCGGCGCCGGCCCCTGCCCTGTCCCCCATCGCCCCAGCCGGTCGGCCGGTGGCCCCGGCGCCCTCGCTCCCTTCCGGCCATCACCTCGAGAAGCGGCGGCCCTCCCCGCGACGAAGCGTGCTGGGCGCCTCGTCCCCCGTCGACCCCAGCCTCGCGCGCGCCCCCGTGCCCCGGCCGCCGCCGCCGGCCCCGGCCCCGTCGCCCCCTTCGGCCACCACCTCGACGCCGCACCACCTCCCGCATCGAGCAGTGGTGGCAAGCAGAGCTTGGACGCGGGCTGCGACCCTGGCGGACGCTCGGGCGGCCAGCCTGGCGGGTGGCTAGCATGGTGGCTGCGTGAGCAGCGGGGAAGCGCGGGCGGCAAGCATGGTGGCCGGCGAGCATGGCGGCTCTCCCCTCAGGCATCGGCTATCCGACGCAGCGCGTTGATGGCCTGGCGACGGCCACTGCGGAGGAGCTCCTTCCTTCGGCGTCAGCCTCCCGGCGCGGGGGAACGCGGCTGTGTGGTGGCGCGACGAGTAGGGTCGAGGTAGCAGCGCGGCGAGCAGGGCAGGCTGGCGGAAGTGGAGTCCTATTGTTTTGTCTCCGGTGAGAAGGACTGCCGGCGGTGAAGTAGCTGTTGTTGTGGTGGAGAAGGACTTGATGGCTTTTCAGTTTTCCTTTCTAGGGTCCTTTGTGTAAATTTTCAGAACAACTTTGTAATTTTTGTATAACTCCAGAATGTAAGGCGGCAAACTTTCATGTCTTGTTGATGTTCATGTGTCCAGCCGTGCCATTCCCCTTTCTTGGTGAGCCTAACCTTCAAGCGAGATGCTCTGCACCGACGTCATTTTAAAAAAAAGTTGAAAAACAATCTTTGCCGTCTGTAATTTAGTCCGAATGACGGCAAAGAACATTTTTGGCTGACGGCAAAGACCGCTTGCTTTGCTGTCTGTCATTTTTATGGAGACGGCAAATATGTAGTTGGTGACGGCAAAATCTTTGCCATCTGCCCGATAAAAGTCGACGGCAAAGTAATCTTTGCCGACTTTCTCTTACCGTCTATGTTTGCCGTCAGCCGGCTGACGGCAAATTCTTTGCCGTCTGTATTTCGCTCTTTGCCGTCTGTATTTACCAGACGGCAAATTAGCTGATTCCTGTATTGTCTTTGATCAACGAGCTAGTCAAGTAGAGGCATACTAGTGACACTCTGTTTGTCTATGAATTCACACAAGTATTATGTTTCCGGTTAATACAATTCTAGCATGAATAATAAACATTTATCATGATATAAGGAAATAAATAATAACTTTAATATTGCCTCTAGGGCATATTTCCTTCAAGTATGGCATCACCATGACGGAGGACAGGCTTCTTCCGGTGATTTGCCTCAGCTTTGAAATGCTTGCCTTTCTTTCTTAAGAGATGGTTGGTCAAAAGAAATTGACGATGTCCCAGGTACACATTCTTCCTTCATTTGTCCAAATATATACTTTCGGTATCATCTAAACAGTGCATGCATGCATGGTATCCCTTGTTTGTCCATCTAGAAAGGTTACTAAGAGCAGGCCAATCATTGATGGTTACAAACAGCAACACTTGTAGGTCAAATTCCTCCTGTTTGTGCTCATCCCACACACGTACACCTTTTCCATTCGACAGCTGTAAAAGTTCTTCAACTAATGGCCTTAGGTACACATCAATTTTTTTGTCGGGTTGCTTAGGTCCTTGGATGGGCACTGGCATCATAGTGAACTTCCACTTCAGGCACAACCAATGAGGAAGGTTATAGATACTTTGAGTCACAGGCCAGGTGCTATGACTGTTGCTCTGCTCCCCAAAAGGATTAATGCCATCTGCACTTAAACCAAACCATATGTTCCTTGCATCACCTGTAGGGTCCCGCCACCTTCTCTTGATTTTTCTCCACTGCAACCCGTCAGCAGGTGCTCTCAACTTCCCGTCTTTATTACGGTCTTCTTTGTGCCATCGCATCAACTTGGCATGCTCTTTGTTTCTGAACAGATGTTTCAACCATGGTATTATAGGAGCATACCACATCACCTTGGCAGGAACCCTCTTCCTGAGGCGCTATCCCTCAACATCACCAGGGTCATCTCGTCTTATCTTATACCTCAATGCACCGCATACCGGGCATGCGTTCAAATCCTCGTACTCATCATGGTAGAGGATGCAGTCATTAGGTCATGCATGTATCTTCTGCACCTCCAATCCTAGAGGGCATAGAACCTCCTTTGCTTCGTACATACTGTCGGGCAATTCTTTATCCTTTGGAAGCTTCTTTTTCAATATTTTCAGTAGCTTCCCAAATCCGTTGTCCCATACACCATTGTCTGCCTTCCATTGCAGCAATTCCAGTGTCGTACCGAGCTTTGTGTTGTCATCTTTGCAATTTGGGTATGATGTCTACTACACAACCTTCTTCTTGTAGACGTTGTTGGGCCTCCAAGTGCAGAGGTTTGTAGGACAGTAGCAAATTTTCCTCAAGTGGATGACATAAGGTTTATCAATCCGTGGGAGGCGTAGGATGAAGATGGTCTCTCTCAAGCAACCCTGCAACCAAATAACAAAGAGTTTCTTGTGTCCCAAACACACCCCATACAATGGTAAATTGTATAGGCACACTAGTTCGGCGAAGAGATGGTGATACAAGTGCAATATGGATGGTAGATATGAGTATTTGTAATCTGAAAATATAAAAACAACAAGGTAGCAAGTGGTAAAAGTGAGCACAAACGGTATTGCAATGCTTCAAAACAAGGCCTAGGGTTCATACTTTCACTAGTGCAAGTTCTCGCAACAATAATAACATAACTGGATCATATAACTATCCCTCAACATGCAAAAAAGAGTCACTCCAAAGTCACTAATAGCGGAGAACAAACGAAGAGATTATTGTAGGGTACTAAACCACCTCAAAGTTATCCTTTCTGATCGATCTATTCAAGAGTCTGTAGTAAAATAACACGAAGCTATTCTTTCCGTTCAATCTATCCTAGAGTTCGTACTAGAATAACATCTTAAGATACAAATCAACCAAAACCCTAATGTCACCTAGATACTCCAATGTCACCTCAATTATCCGTGGGTATGATTATACGATATGCATCACACAATCTCATATTCATCTATTCAACCAACACAAAGAACTTCAAAGAGTGCCCCAAAGTCTCTACCGGAGAGTCAAGACGAAAACTTGTGCCAACCCCTATGCATAAGTTCACAAGGTCACAGAACCCGCAAGTTGATCACCAAAACATACATCAAGTAGATCACGTGAATATCCCATTGTCACCACAGATAAGCACATGCAAGACATACATTAAGTATTCTCAAATCTTAAAGACTCAATCCGATAAGATAACTTCAAAGGGAAAACTCAATCCATTACAAGAGAGTAGAGGGGGAGAAACATCATAAGATCCAACTATAATAGCAAAGCTCGCGGTACATCAAGATCGTGCCGAATCAAGAACACGAGAGAGAGAGAGAGAGATCAAACACATAGCTACTGGTACATACCCTCAGCCCCGAGGGTGAACTACTCCCTCCTTGTCATGGAGAGCGCCGGGATGATGAAGACGGCCACCGGAGGAGGCATCCCCCCCTCCGGCAGGGTGACAGAACAGGGTCCCGATTGGTTTTTGGTGGCTACAGAGGCTTGTGGCAGCAGAACTCCCGACCTATGGTGCTCCTGGATGTTTTCGGGGTATATGGGTATATATAGGAGGAAGAAGTAGGTCGGTGGAGCTGCGAGGGGCCCACGAGGGTGGGGGCGTGCCCGGGGGGCAGGCGCGCCTCCCTGCCTCGTGGCCTCCTCGCTTCTTTCTTGACGTCCAATCCAAGTCCTCTGGATCATGTTTGTTCCAAAAAAATCACTCTCCCGAAGGTTTCATTCCGTTTGGACACCTCTTGATATTCCTTTTCTGCGAAACACTGAAATGGGCAAAAAAACAACAATTTGGACTGGGCCTCCGATTAATAGGTTAGTCCCAAAAATAATATAAAAATGTATAATAAAGCCCATTAAACATCCAAAACAGATAATATAATAGCATGGAACAATCAAAAATTATAGATACGTTGGAGACGTATCAGGGTACAACCCTTTTTTGTGATCCTCTAACATGCAATCGAACTTCAACTTCTCCCTTTCACTTTGGCATTCTCTCCGTGCATCAACATGACCCGGCAAAGATCATCATCGGGCACATCGTCCGGTGCCTCTTGATCTTTAGCTTCCCCCGTTGTTGTATCACCGTATTCAGGGGGATAGTTGTCATCATCCACTTCTTCTTCGTTGTCTTCCATCATCACCCCTCTTTCTCCGTGCTTGGTCCAAACGTTATAGTGTGGCATGGAACCCTTCTCAAGCAGGTGGATGTGAAGGGTTTTCAAGTTAGAGTAATCCTTTGTATTCCCACAGATAGTACATGGAAAATACATAAAACCATTCTGCTTGTTTGCCTCAGCCACTTTCAGAAATTTATGTGGGCCCTCAATATACTCGGAGGTGCGTCGGTCACCGTACATCCATTGTCGGTTCATCTGCGTGCATTATATAATTAGGTGTATGAAAAACCATTACAGAACATCATGAATAGAAAAATGACCAAATTAATACAAGTTCATCATCTCATTAAAACCAATGTACAGTAGTGATCAAATGTTATTACTGGAAAAAATAAATACATAAAGTTCATGCATAGTTCTCATAGAGTAACATACAGCTCCCTAGAGCATCTAATTAAAACATACATTGAAACTAACATACAACTATGTAAAACATTTAAATGCAACAAAAAATGCGATCATAATCGCAACTAAGGTAACAATTGATCCAACAGTATACTGATACCAAGCCTCGTTATCAATGGCATATTTTTTATCTTTCTAATCTTCAAGCGCAGTGCATCCATCTTGATATTGTGATCATCGACGGCATCGCCAACATGCAACTCCAATTTCATCTTCTCCTCCTCAATTCTTTTCAATTTTTCTTTCAAATACTCGTTTTCTTTTTCAACTAAATTTAGCCTCTCAACAAGAGGGTCGGTTGGAATTTCCGGTTCACATACCTCCTGGATAAAAACATTTATGTCACGTTGGTCGGCATAATTGTCATAAACACTAAATGAAACAAATAGTTATAAAAGATAATATACCACATCCGAATCATAGACCGGGCGAGGGCCGACGAGGGCGCATACCAAAACCATGGCACTATATAATAACAAACAATAATAAAAGTAAGAAATTTATACAAGTATCTATCTAAATCATACAAGTAAGAATTTTTTTTCTTTTAAAAAGAAGATAAGAACAAGAGGCTCACCACGGTGGTGCCGGCGACGAGATCAGCGCGGGCGATCGACGACGATGAGGACGGGGACGGGATGGCACCCTACACATGTGCAGACTCTAAGAAGTTAGTTTGAGCTCAAATTGTGCATCTAAATCAAAAGAACTCCCACGTACATTCCTACACTAAAACCCACAAACCACTCTACTTTTAGAGCATTTGAAATGAGCTAAACTAGCAGTGAGAGATGAAAGGATGAAGTAGCTAACCTTTTAGAGCACTTGTGTAGTTGGTGCACCGCAAAATCTAGACAATCTTGGGGAAAAGGGAGCTTGAAGGTCGAGCCTGGAGAGGAGAAAGCTTAAGTGTGGCTCCAGCATTTCATCGAACACCTCATGTGCATAGTAGGTGAAAACAGAGAGCAGCACACCTCCCACCCTTCCACGGCCAAAAAACATAGGAGATGGGGGACGTGGATATATATAGGCAAAACTATCTTTAGTCCCGGTTCCAACCACCAACCGGGACTAAAGGGGCTGCGCTAAGAGCGAGGCCCTTTAGTCCCTTTTCGTGTCTGGAACCGGGACCTAAGGGGTCAGACAAACCGGGACTGGTTCATGTCGAGGCCCGGCCGGCGCCTTGACCGCTCGAACCAGGACTGATGGACCCATTGGTCCCGGTTCGTAAAAGAACCGGAACTAATGATCTGATATGCCCTGGACCAAAGCCCCGTTTTCTACTAGTGTACTGGTATATAATCCCTAGCCAACAGAAAGAATCATATGTCCAACATTGGACAAACCATATCAACAAGGGTAGAATTGGTCCGCCAGATAATCGATTTTCGTTTTGACAGCGATTCATTTAGTTTTGTGAATAAAACTCCATCCAAGATTCATACTCTTTGCAACCACCGATATACTTCAGAATTGGATTAGGCCCAATTAAAAATCCAAGTTAACAAGAGCTGAATGTGTCGACTAGATTATCAAATTTCTGTTCTTATCTTAACCGTGCAAAACTAAATGTATGTGCGACAAAGCTGACTCGCAATGATGAAATATTTTATAAACTAGATTTAATTCTAGTTTTTGGTCACATGTCATATAGTTTGTAGTCGGATTATGGGTATACTTCCACGTGGCAGATCCTTTTTGTATGGCCTCTGGGTTTTTTACTTTGTAAGATGTCATTTTCAGAATTTAAGCTTTGATTTGCTTGGCATCGTCAATCGATTAAAAGGCTGGGGGTTGATGGGTGTGAATTTATGGTGTCCGTTTATTGAAAAAATTAAAAACCATATTTAAGAAAAATCTGACGAAACTTGTATATGTTCACTACGGATCCATGAAATTTTGTTTTGGAAAAATGTAATTTGTAAGCCATACAAAAAAATATAAAATTTCGGCCCGAGAACCAAAAAATGAGGCTCATTTGGAACATATTTGTCTTTTAGTAAATGTTATGAAATTTTGCAGATACATAATACATGTGTGTGTGTGTGCGCGCGCGCGTTTACATAAAAAGTCAGTTTTACCAAGGAAAATTGCACAAGTTACAATTTTTGGGGGGGGTTGATCCTCTGCTTCGTAAAATGTTCAAGTTTTTGTTTATTCTTTAGAAAGATTTTATTCTTATTTGGGTGTCGAAGCCCTAATACAACAAAATCACGCTAATATACTAGATCATTGAAGGCGCGCGTTGCTGCACCCGTCTACTTTGGCACTATAATGTTAGTGATAGATGAAATTATATTAGAGGTATTTTACTCTTGACAAAATTTGTACATGAATTATGATATAACATGTAACTTGATTAGTACTTTTTGTAGGAATATGTCAGTGGAGTCCAACCATGGCAGTAACTCAGCAATTTTGCGTCTGATAAAATTTAAACATTATTAGGCCACATGCCATATATGTTGAAAGATATTATAATTATTATCATCATCAATCATTAAGGTGGCATAACTGATTCTCAAACAAAAAGTAGTTGGTATTTTCCCCATAAATCACATCTTGCCAAAAAAAGTGTTCTGTTAGTACGTCGACGCCCAAGCACCCATACATTGCCATGCACATCTATTTTTCTGGTAGCATACAAGGAATTTATTTAAATATATACAATGAAACATATAGCAAATGTCTCCTGTAAGATAAATCACCAAAGCCTGATCATAGGTGTGTTCTTATATGCTAGAAGTTTTTGCGAAAACACAGAGAACTCTGAATGCGACACACGATCAGCCTCCAACAGCATCTAAGCACTAAAATCATAAGCACATAGGTCACCTTGTGCAATCTTGGTTTCTCTTGTTGATTGTAATTGGTTGGTTGTTTGACCTTCCGATCATAAGGCATCCATTTTTCCTTATATTACTGCAGTTTATCAATTGGTGGTTGTGTAAACTGATAAATTCATCAAAATATAGTAGTTTCGGCTCTCCTACAACAGACAAATATATTGAGTGACAAAACAATACATATACTGATATACCAATTGAAAAATCATTGCTTCCAAAGGTTTAAGAAGAGTATTTCTTCAGATATCAAGCTTGGATTCATCAGCAAAAACATAACTTGAATTATAATCCTCCCAGATTGTTGAGGCTAAAGTTCAATACTATGATAGGTTCTTTGTGCAAATAAATATTACATGCATACAAGGTAAGCTTTGCATTATCCAAATGGTCCAAATATGCCAAACAAACTGCTCAATGCAGTACACTTAGAAATATTTTAGTTGACCATTTAATTTGACCACACAATCACAAGTATGCCATAGAGTTAATATATATTTGAGGAAATAGTTACACACAAGCATGCTTACTAAGAAATGCATTGTCATGTCATGCACTGACATATATCAGCAGATCTGAAAAACTTACAGCAGCATAAAATAGAATGCAATAGACAAAAACTTACTGTTGATGTACGAGGAGACCGGTTCATATCTAAAGTTGTCACCTACATGTAGCCATATAGTAGCATCACAACGTTGGTGTGGGTAATCTTCTATTGTTTCGGATTGGGCAATGTCAAGAATATACCATGATACAACATTAGCACAAACTTTTGAAAATTGCTAAATCAAGTCAAAGAAAAGCAACTTATGTAGCAAGTGTTATGCTGATATCCATGGCTAGCATCTACCTCCAGATCAACTCCCGTGAAAGGTTGCCTCAGAGTACTTCAGTTCCCGTGGTGCAATCACATCATATTTCTCATGATGACCAAGTTATAATCTCATACTTCAAATACATAAAAATTGGATTGGCATGCACAAACTCCTTTTAAATTAAGCCTAATGGAATTATTAATTGAAACCTCTATATTAGTGTACAAGACGAGTAGTAAGACATATAGCAATAGCATAACTTCGCATGGAACTCATATGTATTTAATATTATCATAACAGATGAAAGTATATGAACTACATGTATTTAAAATATACAACTATATATACAACTACTAATAAGAATATTCAAAACTATAAATCTTGACACTTCACTCTCAACATTATGTGTCCATATTGATTCCTTAAATGGAAAGCATAGGGATGGTTGGCATGGTCATATATTCTACATGGGATATTGAATTTTAGATTCTTTTTGTATGAGTAAACAGTACAGAAAGTAGCTCCCTTTCATAAAAGAAAAATGAATAAAATCTTAACACTTGATAGGCACAAAATCAGCAAAGTCGACATATGTTGTACAATAATAAAAGAACCTTGGAGTATATTGCTAAAGTACAGAAAGTAGCTCCCTTTCATAGAAGAAAAATGAATAATTTCTTAACACTTGATAGGCACAAATCATCAAAGTCGACATATGCTATACATTAATAAAAATAATATCTTCACATGTTTTTTCTTCAGAAAACTAACATATGTTGTACGTGCATTAATAAAATAATATCTTCACATGTTATTTTCTTCAGCCATGTGATCAACTGAAGGAACAAAGTTTCTCCATGAGCATTATTCATGTGAACCCAAGAGTAAGCATAATTAACAATCTCACAGCCATCCATGAGAAATTTGTGGCACATAAAAAAAATTGGGGGTGGGGTGCTCACCATGGTCCTCCCAGCCCTCGGACACCACTTTGTCAATCTTTCTCCCACATGCCGCCTCTCTGAAGCAGAGGCTCCTGCCTCACGAATCCACACCAACCAGCGGCAAGGGGTGCGTGCGTGCTCATAATCCACACTGACCATCTCGAGTTTCTGCAATACTTTACAAAATTATGATACATAAAACTGAAGTTGCATAAGCTGACGAATATATTAGACATTAAAAAATGTTGTAATAAATAGAATAGAGTTTTGAGCCTCTTGTTTGGTTTCATCTATATGACACGTTCAACATGGATCAGTATATGAAACACCAATTAGCTTGGACTAATGAGTAGCTAGATCATGTGTGGAATCTGAAATGAATCAAGAGCCATCTGAAAATTTAACAGGTAAGCTTGATCAAAAGATACTTACATGAATCAAGAGACATCTTCCAGAAGGCCGAATAAGTCATCTACATGCCAGCAGGATTCAGAAAGCCACAAAGGAGACAGGGGGCAGGGGAGAAAACAGGCACATGAGTACAATACAGACTAATGCCCACAGGCAAAAAAATCAAAGCCTTCTGGTTGACTGGACCGTGTACCTCTGATGCTTAGAAATTGGATGTATGTACATATAGAAATGGCAATTCAACCAGGAACCCAATTACTTGAACTGAAAATCAAATATCCACATTAGAATCCCATATGCGAAACTGAATCTGCACAGTATATACAAATAGAAATAGTGACTTGATTGGCCTTCTAAATTAGTACTATGAAGTAGGAGCTCAACCACAGTACGTTGTACCAAAAATCATACATCTGAAGTGAAAGGGGAAGGGAAACGTGGATGCTTATCGGTCACGGGCCAACGAACACAACGCGAACACAATAGCTAAAAAAAATGACAGAACCGGAGGGATAATCGTACTACTTAGTTGCTGTTAAATTCAGAATGGGCGTTAGCGGCATCGTCATGAAGTGAAATGAAATCAGGTGTGTAGGGCAGAGTTTCACGATATACCTTAGCCTTTACCTTCTCCCTGCTACCGGCTGTCAAATGCATCGATAGTGGGACATCAAACTGGAAATCTGGAATTAGGAGGCGCGAGTTCTTCACCATGCCGTCGTCGTCGCCTGCCTGTTACACGTCTTCACCAAGGGGCATCCGCCGACGCCGGCGCCTCATTGGGGTTGCGAGTGTAGTGCTGCCCCTTCGCATCTTCCTTGCGCATCGGCGGCATCTCGCTGAAGCCAAGCAGCACACAAATGATTCACTCTCGGTCATAAGAGGGGAGGGATCGGGAGGGACGGGGTCTGGGGATGAGTGGAAACGACGGCTGCAAGAGTAGCAGCAGCCAGAGGGAAGAGGAGATCGACGGAGGCGGCGGCGGCGGCGTACTATACCTAGGAACAAACGTCGTGCCTCCTTCTCTCGTACTCCTGTAGGTTTTTCTCCGTATCGTGTAGATTTGCTCAAGTCTGTAAGGAGGTTGTTGTAGGCCCATTAGGCCCAATTTATACGGAGCACCCAAAAAAGTGACCGGAGCAGCGGCCCAGGATGGTTAGCAATAGTTAACCGGACTAGGATCGATTCACAGCTCATCCAACGGCCAAAAATGCTTGAAATTGGCAATCAGACGGCTAGGAGAGCTAATGCCCTGAGAGGGCTGGAAAAGTGCTCAGTTTTAATGTATCTAAATAGGGGACCTAATCTGACATGACCTAAAGGAAAATTGCACGACAAACTCAAGCAAGTAAATTTTTATTAATTTAGTTAGTAACTTCAATTACAAGAACTAAATTATTCCATTGAGGACGTGTGGTAGCGAAAATGGTCTGACTTCAAAAAAGAATCAATAGTATTTGCTTTGTCTATCGCATGACCTATGAAGGTGTGCAAGCATGTCCTTCCTAGATCATGAAGATCGAAGAAAGGTCCTGGTAAGAAAGAACAAAGTACATAGCTAACAAGAAGGAAGGAAACATGAGAAAACTACCATGTGTTTAATAAAACAAATGATGTTTCGGTTTTTCATATTCTCGAATGAGCAACTTTTGACAAATAATAAACTGTGTAACTTTTTGGATTGGCCAGCCTTTTCTTTTGGGTTGCACAAAAAAATTATTGTGCGAAATCTGTGATACAATTACAGCTAACAAATCCAAATGTAGGGTTTTAGGGTTTGGTGGTCCAAGATAAAGAAACTTGACTACAAGCTATTTTTGGGAGTAGAGCGAGCGTATTAATTGTGCATTATGTGCCAGAATTTAAACAAATTAGTATATGTACCAAAAGCATATTGTTCATGCATATCTTCTAGCCAATTTAATTTTTTTGTACACTATAAGCCAATTTTACTCATTCATGTGGGCGATGGACAGCCAGCATGTGGTACTACATGCATCAAAAACATTGTACCATAAACCAATACATCAACCAGGTAAAAAATAAATCTATACATCAACATCCAAGTTGCTAAAATAGAATAATACCTAGCTCCCACTTGCTACACGCCAGGAAACAACATGTAATATGGAACTTTCCGAGGGGTGCAAACATGAAACTCTCCATCATCACCTCAAATTAACCACAAACTAACTATATGCCCCAACATATAACTCCACTTCCACACATAACGTGTACACTATAGATGCATCCAAAAAAAGAAACGCCACAATATCTATATACACACCAACACATGTATGTACACACCCCACAGCAACCATCTCGTCATCTTGTCCAACCCTAGCTAGCCATAGAATAGCAACTCATCTTAAACTGTAAACACACATACACACACAACATTATTTTCATATATACCTAGCTTAGCTAAGCTAGTATCACAGCCCACATAAGCACACAGAAACACACTCCAAAGAACACACGCCAAGAAACCACCGAAAAGCAACAAGCCATGGGGGTGGAAATCCTGAGCTCCATGGTGGAGCACTCCTTCCAGTACTCTTCCGGCGTATCCACGGCCACGACGGAGTCAGGCGCCGCCGGAACACCGCCGAGGCCTCTGAGCCTACCTGTCGCCATCGCCGACGAGTCCGTGTCCTCGCGGTCGGCGTCGTCTCGGTTCAAGGGCGTGGTGCCGCAGCCAAACGGGCGATGGGGCGCCCAGATCTACGAGCGCCACGCTCGCGTTTGGCTCGGCACGTTCCCAGACCAGGACTCGGCGGCGCGCGCCTACGACGTAGCCTCGCTCAGGTACCGCGGCCGCGACGCCGCCTTCAACTTCCCGTGCGCGGCCGTGGAGGGGGAGCTCGCCTTCCTGGCGGCGCACTCCAAGGCTGAGATAGTGGACATGCTCCGGAAGCAGACCTACGCCGATGAACTCCGCCAGGGCCTGCGGCGCGGCCGTGGCATGGGGGCGCGCGCGCAGCCGACGCCGTCGTGGGCGCGGGAGCCCCTTTTCGAGAAGGCCGTGACCCCTAGCGATGTCGGCAAGCTCAATCGCTTCGTGGTGCCGAAGCAGCACGCCGAGAAGCACTTCCCCCTGAAGCGCACGCCGGAGACGACGACCACCACCGGCAAGGGCGTGCTGCTCAACTTCGAGGACGGCGAGGGGAAGGTGTGGAGGTTCCGGTACTCGTACTGGAACAGCAGCCAGAGCTACGTGCTCACCAAAGGCTGGAGCCGCTTCGTCCGGGAGAAGGGCCTCGGTGCCGGCGACTCCATCCTATTCTCGTGCTCGCTGTACGGACAGGAGAAGCAGTTCTTCATCGACTGCAAGAAGAACACTAGCGTGAACGGAGGTAAATCGGCGTCGCCACTGCCGGTGGTAGAGATTGCCAAAGGAGAACAAGTCCGCGTCGTTAGGCTATTCGGTGTCGACATCGCCGGAGTGAAGAGGGGGCGAGCGGCGACGGCGACGGCGGAGCAAGGCCCGCAGGAGTTGTTCAAGAGGCAATGCGTGGCACACGGCCAGCACTCTCCTGCCCTAGCCCCTAGGTGCCTTCGCCTTATAGCATCTGCACATACACCTCCATATTTTTCCCGGAGTTTTTGTCGTCCCTCTTCTTCTAGCTGCTTGTTAAATTGTCGATCTGGTCGTGGATTAGAATGATTTTTTTTTCTTCAATTTTGCGTAGAACTCATTCTTAAGTCCGATTGCAAAATGAGTTGGCACATCAATAAGTTCCATTCCATGTAATAAAGAGATGTGTTTCCTGTATGTTTGGATGAAGATTTGTTCCCTGCTCAATATATTGCAAAATTGGTTTTGCAACACCAATTAATATCCCCTCAGCAGCTATATAAGCAAGTAGTTAGAAATGTTTGCTAAACCAGTATTTTGCAACATGCATGAAACATTTTGGGCGCTGAATTACTTGCTGGCCTTGGATTGTGTTACAATTGATTTCACTAGTTCACTCACATGGCTAATTTGTCACTGTCATCTTCATTTGCAGACATTTTTGGCATATATTTCTGTATCATATGATTCACTTGATCATAAGTTCGAGCATTCATCTTGTGTGGATTTGGCTATAATTGAAATGTCACTCACCGGTTGTTTGCTTCAACTTCATTATTCTATGATTTTGTATTTCATATACCCAAGAGGAGTGCATTGATTTATATGTAGCTGTCAATTAATGTTTATCTTCCTGCAAAAAAAAGGTTCATCATCACGAACCTATTGTATATGATCTTTCTAGCTTCATTTATAATCTATCAGTTTGTTGCTGAAATTATCATATTACATCTAACTACTGCACTTTTTCAAAATGGTCGGGAATTTTACAAACCTACTTATGAACATGCTATATTCCAAGGGTCACATTGATTTATGTTAATTTGTATTTTTGTTTGTGGGCTTTGATTTATTTAATAATCTGACCATATCGTTTTTCGCCAGACTTGTTTTAGTTGTAAACAGCACATATACCGCTGCAGAAAAGTATACTGATGAGCAATGACAACGTTAATATCAGCTATGGAGATTTATTTGAAGCAGAAAAGATTGAAATCTATCTAGGTTTGCATGGATGGTAAGAAGAAGTGATAATGTATTTTATTTAAATTGCTAGCTGGTCTTAGATTGTGTAATAGTTGAGTTGATTAGTTCACCCACATAGCTAAATTCTCCATTTGTGTTCTCATGTTTCCTACTAAGAAGTAGTACACCTCCATGCAAGAGGTATGCATATGCTTCAAAACATGTTATGTGAACTAATGATTTTCTATAAATGATCTTTATGCAAATAACATTCTCTATCAAAAACTAGAACAAAAAGGGCAGTATCCCTTTCAAGGATGCAGAAGTTATTTCAAGGATGAACAAGATTTGCTAGTCCGTAGAGCCAAGAGGACCTCTTATGCTCAAATCTGTAGGTTTTTTTTCGAAAAGGAGGATTACCCCCGGCCTCTGCATCAAGCGATGCAAACAGCCATTTATTAGCTGAGTGGCCAAATTCTTGTAAATATTTTGCATTAACTAACTCACTAATAATGTGCACTATACTCTGACTTTTTAGTAATACACTGGGTAATCCACCTACTGTTTCCTGTCAAAATCACCGCGGGGGTATCCTAGCTAAATCAGTTACTGTAAAATCTTTCATCAGACTCGCTTAAATTTCAAATTAAAGTGTTTCACATCAGTATATGCAAGTTTCTGCCTCAGATTAAAAGTTAGCATTCTTTGCCTAAGTAACACGCCATGTTAATTAGATGTCTTTTTTCTTATTTTTATAGGTTCATGCATACATTTGAAATTTATACACACTATAAATTGAATGCAATATAATGTACTGAAGTCATAGACATGCACGGAAATATAATGTACTGAAGTCATAGTCATGTTACACGGAAATTTGTAGGGGCACTGAAGTCATAGTCATGTTATACGGAAATTTGTAGGGGCACGTAGGTGCCCGGGCACACACCTGTCAAGCCCTACCCAGTCGCTCAATTGTTTCGCGATTCGCGAAGTAGTTTACTCCTGTACGAGGGCACATCAAGTTTTAAGTTTTAGTCACTTAAACATACGATATTCCAGCCGCTCAATTGTTCGATATAATCCTGGTCATTTGATGTCTTTGTTAAGTCAAAGGTGGGCTCATCTTGAGCCTATGTTATAGTGAAGACAATATGGTAGAGATCATACACATTGCAAAATGGATATGTCATGGTTGTCTACCATCAAATAAATACCACTCAACAACTAGTATATTTATTCCAGGAAAGGACATGGACCAATTAGTCATAATATTGTACATCCAGTTTAATTTTCTAGTTAGCTAGCCAACTTGCAGGATCGATATGCAATGACAGCAACCAACTTGCATGAACGTGAGCTGCTAGGTAGGTTCATTGTACTCACTCAAAACTGCAATAATTTAGTTAGGCTTCTTAAGATTTCATTGATATCATTGGTATGTTGTAGGCAAGACTTGCAATGTAGCATCAATAATGGAGGCTACAACCGACAAAAATTAAACATCATATATATAGAATAAAATATCTTGGCATCTGATGGTGAAATACCACAACATCCTCTCACTTCCATGAATGCAAAAGGCCAAGTAGCAGTTGTGGAGGGAGATAAAGTTGGCACAGAACCAAGTTTCAAAAACCGAGTGGTAGCTATGCTATATATGGTACCACTATAGTTGTTTTGGATGCCAATCACTAACTGACAGTCAAATGTTCCACCATATTAGTAATGACTGTTGTAGCATCAAAACATTCTACTACTTTTGCGAGCTTATAATTAAAGATAGTTCCGCTATTCTATATAGATGAAGTTGAGAAAAGGACGTGTTAATTTATGAGAAAACCTATGAAAATACATCATTCATTCTTTGTTTCATCATCCATATATTTATTATAGTGAGTAAGTGTGTTTGTGGTGAAGAATATCTTGTTCTTGTTATGGTCCCTTGTATGTACACATATCTTGCTAATTAGTAACATTCTAACAAGTGGTATGTCTTTTGGTACAAAAGATGGAATACTTGTGTAATTCATGTGGTCTACATAATTACTATTTTGCATTAGAATATCAATATGTTGTCCATATTCAAATTCCATGATAGTTATCATAAAAACATGGGCCTAACCGTAAAAGGCATGGTTTAAAACGTTGCATAGATGTTGTACACACGATTTGCTTAGTTGATACTATTTCCACTTTAGGGCAAAGGATGTTGCACTTAGTAGTTGTCGTGGTTTTGGCTCCATTTCGATTATAGCTTAGGGAAAACATAAAAGCAAGAGAAACAAATGAATCGGCATCCCTCGTAAATTATATAGGAACACACGGTAGTTAAACCATCTTTTGTGTGTGGAGCAGTTGAACTAGTTGCATTGCATGAGAAAACACAGTTGAACCAACCATGTCACAATTAATACGCAAATGCACAGATGATCAGCCACATCAAAGTGTTTATTAGTAACCCATCTATCCCAAAATATAGGTCAGATTTATTTAGAGTCAAACTTCATGAATCTTGACCAAATTTATAGAAAAACTTATCAACGTCTAGAGTAACTAATCAATACCATTAGATTCATCTGAAGGAAATATGCCCTAGAGGCAATAATAAAGTTGTTATTTTATATTTCCTTATTTCATGATAAATGTTTATTATTCATGCTAGAATTGTATTAACCGGAAACTTGATACATGTGTGGATACATAGACAAAACACCGTGTCCCTAGTAAGCCTCTACTAGACTAGCTCGTTATATAATCAAAGATGCTTAAGTTTCCTAACCATAGACATGTGTTGTCATTTGATGAACAGGATCACATCGTTAGGAGAATGATGTGATGGACAAGACTTGTCTATTAGCTTAGCATATTGATCTTTCAGTTTATTGCTATCACTTTCTTGATGTCAAATACATATTCCTTCGACTATGAGATTATGCAATTCTCGAATATCGGAGGAATACCTTGTGTGCTATCAAACTTCACAACGTAACTGGGTGATCATAAAGATGCTCTACGGGTATCTCCGAAGGTGTTTGTTGGGTTGGCATAGATCGAAATTAGGATTTTTCACTCCGAGTATCGGAGAGGTATCTCCATGCCCTCTCGGTAATACACATCATAAGAAGCCTTGCAAGCAAAGTGACTAATGAGTTAGTTGCAGGATGATGTATTACGAAACGAGTAAAGAGACTTGCTGGTAACAAGATTGAACTAGGTATGAAGATACCGACGATCGAATCTCGGGCAAGTAACATACCGATGGACAAAGGGAATAACGTATGTTGTCATAACGGTTTGACCGATAAAGATCTTCTTAGAATATGTGGGAGCCAATATGAGCATCCAGGTTCCGCTATTGGTTATTGACCGGAGAAGTGTCTCGGTCATGTCTACATAGTTCGCGAACCCGTAGGGTCCGCACGCTTAACGTTCGTTGACGATATAGTGTTATATGAGTTATATGATTTGGTGACCGAATGTTGTTCGGAGTCCCGGATGTGATCACTAACATGACGAGGAGTCTTGAAATGGTCGAGAGGTAAAGATTGATATATAGGATGATAGTATTCGGACACCAGAAGTGTTCCGGAGGGTATCGGGTATTTATCAGAGTACCGGAGGGGTTACCGAACACCCCAGGAGGTTAATGGGCCATATGGGCCAAAGGGGGAGGGGAACACCAGCCCACAAGGGGCTGGCGCACCCCTCCTAGGCTGTCGGCCAAGTGGGAGAAGGAAAGGAGGGGGGGAGTCGGCCTCCCCCTTCCTTTCCTCTCCCATCTCTTCCTTTTCCCTTCCCGTAATTATGGTAAGGGTGGGCGAATTGGGGAGGGACCCCAAGTAGGATTCGGCCTACTTGGGGGCGCCTCCTGGCTGCTCCCTCCCCCCCCCCCCACCTATATATATGTGGGAAGGGGGCGCCTAGCACTACTACAACATAATCTTAGTCGTGTGCGGCGCCCCCCTCCACCGTTTACTCCCTTGGTCATATTTTCATAGTGCTTAGGCGAAGCCCTGCGGAGATCACTTCACCATCACCATCACCACACCGTCATGCTGCCGAAACTCATCCACTACCTCGCTGACTTGCTGGATCAAGAAGGCGAGGACGTCACCGAGCTGAACGTTGTGCTGAACTTGGAGGTGCCATACATTCGATACTCGATCGATTGGATCAAGAAGAAAGTTCGACTACATCAACCGCGTTGTTAAATGCTTCCGCTTACGGTCTACGATGGTACGTAGACACACTCCCCCCTTCGTTTCTATCCATCTCCTAGATAGATCTTGCGTGAGCATAGAATTTTTTTTGAAATTGCATGCTACGTTCCCCAACATCATCCTGAAATATATTTCCATATGGTAAATATTTGGCGTTGTGTACACATAATTTTCTCTAAAAACATGGTCAAAGTTTGTGAAGCTTGAGTTTTGCCAAAACCAATGAGCACTATGTTATGAGTCGGAGTGAGTAGTTTCTTAGGCCGTCAACGTGTACCAATCGCATTTTGTATTTGTTGTTTACTCAAGTAAGAGTATCAAAGTTCCTTAAAAAAAGGTAAGAATATCAAAGAAATAGAAATACTCTCTCCTTTTATTTTTACTTCATGTATTACATTCGTTTGAAGTCAAAATTTCTAATGTTTGACCAAATTCATATTAAAAATTATTAGTGTCTACAATACTAAATAAATGTAATATGAAAATATATTTCATGATGGATCTAATAATACTGATTTTGTGTTTCTGGTGTTAATAATTTTCCACATCAACTTGGTTAAACTTTAGAGAGTTTAACTAAAGAAAAAAATATGCAAAGAAGAAAAATAAAAACCCAAAATCCATGGAGAGTTAGCATAAAAACAGCCGCAGTAACTTGTCTTCTCCCACTGGCCATCCGCCGGTACCCGCTACATAGCAATTGGTGTGAGTCAGACTTGTCTTTTTTGTAGCGCCGACGCTCATATGTACGCGCGTACACTTACCCCTACACATGCACACTTTATTTCTATGAGCACCTCCAAAAGTCGATCGAGCCGGCTAATCATCTTGAGATTGACGAAGTCACCACATAAGTTTCGTAGTCGACGAAACATCTCCTCACACTAAAGGTGCATCACCGAAAATTCTAAAATAAATCCAAAAAAATTGAGCACTAGAATTAAACTCAGCTGAAAATACATGTCCTTCTAATTATCCAACCACATATTGATTTGACCGCGGATTATTATTTTCTATTATTATGTAGTATCAGACGGGCGTATACGACAAGGGCTCACTGTGGCTATAGCGGCAGAGAGAAAAAATCAAGTGGATGTACGGCAGTCCCTGCCTCGATCTACTACCTCTATCTATCCATATATCCATATTTAATTTAGGTGTATAGGTGGTGGCGCCTGTTGTGCGTAGGGTTCGAGACATGCTACTTTGAGTACTAGTGAGACATATTTATCTAGTAGTAATGGGTCCCATCTCCATTCACTCTTCCAGCAGTGCTAGGCCAGCGTACTTTGACTCACAGATGCATGCATCCTCAGAATGTAAATGGACAACAATGATGCAAGGCAATGCATGCTCAAAATATCTAGGAGTACTGTTACCTAGCTTGTCCTCTCTTCTTCTGGGCAATGAAAACTCGTGCACAGTCGCACGACAAGGCCACGAATATTTCAGACGGAGTCAGGTGTCAAAAACTTTCTTGGGGGTCAATGGTCGTTGGTCATCGGTCCATGGTTCCCGCCGCGGCCGCGTGTCTATGTGCGTCAAGTCTTGCAACCATGTCATGCATACATGTTTACATGGGACTATCCAACCAGAACAAACATAAAATGCTTACTTCTAGTACTACAATAATACTCCCTCCGTTTTTAAATAATTGTCTTTCTAGCCATCTCAAATGGACTACAACATACGGATATATGTAGACATGTTTTAGAGTGTAGATTCACTCATTTTGCTTCGTATGTAGTCATTTGTTGAAATCTCTAGAAAGACAATTATTTAGGAACGGAGGGAGTAGAAGAGAACACGACCTCAAGAAAGGAGCTTGATCTCAAGCATCACATGTATCTCAAGATGCATGCCTCGGAACCGCCTCACCTTTCACCTCCTTTTGGGTGTTGGCAAGATGGATTCATCGTCTTGTTTATAAATTTTTATCTACTTCAGCATCGTATGGATTCCAAACTTTTTTGTGGGTGTTTTCTCTGTTTAGGAAAGGGAATTCAGCTCCATCAAAACAGAAAAGAGGAAGGCACAAAAAGGTGTAACGTGCTTTATGCAAAGAAACCATATCGCATGAAACGTATGGAGCATGTTTACATTGTATAATTATTAGGAAGAATGAGAATGCAGAACTATTCGTTTACTTCTAAAGTTATTTTAAAGACATCAGGCAACTGATTGATATATCGGGTTACAAAATATCATGATATGACATGAAAGATAAGTATACATAAGATTTGAAATTCAGGATGCTGATTCAATCCAAGGGAAAATGGATGAGCATCACAAAACCTCTTTGCAAGAACCAGAAGGACAGCAACTTGTGGGTATCCGAGGGAAAATATTTTCCCTGGGTTTGGACCGGCAGCACACAGTTTCATACCCAAGCTGTTGCCGGCTCAAGTTCCCATCTACAACCAGCCCCCCTCATTTTCACCTCCTCCAACTTGCAACCTGTTCAGATCAAATGGGCAACCACCTTGTCCCTTGCTGTTGCTGGCCATAGCTATTCGGTCACCTTTATGATCGATGTGTATGGTTCAGAGAATGGAGTCTGCTACTTGCACCAAGAATACTAAAGTAGACGTGCTTAGGATTCTGGTGATCATATGTTTAGCATAAGCAGATTCAAAGGATCTCTGCTCCCTGTAATTAAAAGAGGGCATGACAATTCTGTGGATGGCGTCACAGCTGCATGGATGGATAGATAATCATTGTAAAATTCACACCTTTTTATCTTAATATATCACTTTGATGATATCGCCTGCTGCAACTTGGGTTGGTAATTGGTCAAGTACACGGAATCCACTCAGAGCATATGGAGGGTAGACTTTGACAGGAATTTTCCATGCCTGGTGTTTACAGTTAACTTGTGGCAATATCCAAGCTGCCTCGCGTTGCCCACATGCTTTGTTCATGCATTTCATGGGCGTCTTGTTATTTTAGCAACACAAATACTCAGTCAGTTTTCGCAAACAGATGGCTTCCTGAAAAACGTGCAATCAAGCTTAGCTTTGACTAGTAATCTTTAGAAAAAGATCTTAGGTTCTGTATAAGATGAAAATTGTAATAACAAACAGTTATGGAAAATATTAGCAATATATTAAAAATACACCTTTTATATACTATACCGGGAGTATGTTCTCCCACATTCAATATACCACTTAAACGTGATCATTTTCAGTACATCTCGTTAATGATTTCAAGATACCCTAATATAAGTAGTACAGAAAAATAAAACCGTGACCCCTAGTTTTGGCAGTATGCCATTTTTACTTATGAAAAAGGTATATATGCAAACTATGTAAAATATATGGACTCGGACAGATTATTTTTTAAAGCGCTTTGGGGTATCTAGTAATTACTTTTTTATGAAAAGGGGTCATATCTACCAAGGTTCACTAGAAGTACAAAACACCCCAAACATAAGAAAATTTATATAAAGGTCCCTAGACCATCGAACGACCACTACCGGTCTGCCGCCGCTCTAACGAGCCGCCTACGCACCAATGTCACCGCTCCCCTACTAGAGTCGGTCAAGCTTGTCGATGATATCCGGGAAGTCCTCATGCACGTGACCCTATGGAGTATGGACTAACACCCTGGGGTCACGGTCATCGCATTGAACCCTTGAATTGATCTGAATGCATGACGAGATATCTTCTTGGTTCCGGCAAACATATCACAATTACAGGTATCAGGAACCTCCACTAACATATTTCACTAAACATGCAAGCATATCACTTCATCATGCAACATGCGTGGGAAAAGACTCACCTCAACATGCAAACATGCATGCAAATTTCATTCTATTGTGATATTTACATTTAATAAATATTATACAACTATACAATAATGAAACACAATAAGACATATGTATTTTTAGCTCTAGCTCTTATATTATTACTCCTAACATTCATTTACGTACAAAGAATCTCATTGAAATATGTTGCAAAATCCCGCAACAACGTGCGGGGTATCATCTAGTGTTCTAAAAGGCAAGGACATGCTTCCTATTCCTAGTTTGATGATATTAACCTGCACCAGAAATCCCATCTAAATTTACGGAACATTGACAAAAGAAAATGGCAAGTGTACTAATTTGTATAGTGGATACCAATGAATCTGTATTATTTTTCTTTATGGAAATTTGCAAAAATAAATAAAAAGGGAGTTACTCCCATGGGATTGGTGTACTGTGCAGAACTGTATGTATGAAGCTGCAATTTTGGGGTAAAAATGCACAAAATGACTGTGGTATTTATGGTGTCCCGTGACTGAAATTAATATAATCAAATATCCTGTCCACGCTGGTCAGTTCTTATATTTATTAATTAATAATGGTGTACGTACTACAGTTTGTTTGCTGTCATTTGCAGCTGGAATATCTAGCACTAGCAGTCTAGCACTAGCTACCCGTGATTTTCTTCCACCATGGGAGGCTGTCCACTTGGCAGGTTTTGAAACCTGCCAAGACATGAAAAGGCGCTCCAAGTTGAATCACCAAGTGGATTTAAATTATTATACTCCCTCCGTTCCTAAATAATTGTCTTTCTACAGATTTCAACAAGTGACTACATACGGAGCAAAATGAGTGAATCTACACTCTAAAACATGTCTACGTACATCCGTATGTTGTAGTCCATTTGAGATGTCTAGAAAGACAATTATTTAGGAATGGAGGGAGTAGGTGAGAAGGACATATCCTGTCTACATGCATGCATGAACCTCTTTTGTGCCCTCGCAAAAAAAAAAACCTCTTTTGTGTTTTGTGCTTTACATAGTTATTGTGTATGTATATGCACAATTGGACACGTTGGTCCCTTCGCTAACAATTTTGGTTTTGCAAAATGTGCATCTAAGAGAAGAAGAGTTAACGAAAACATGTGCTAGGTAAGAGTTGTGAGGGCACGACTCCACTCGTCAAATGTGTGTGTTAATACTTAATAGGACTTGCGTGCATCTCGTTCTAAATCGAGAGAAAAGGGAGAAATCATATACATTGGTGGCGCTAGCATATACATATAATCGCCATCATTGATCTTATTCGGTGTGGAATTTTATGACAATTAGGACCTTCTAGAAGTTAAGATTGTGATTTCTTGACTGGACCGATGAAAGCTATTGCACACTGTAGCTCACACAAGTACGTCAGGGAGCTTACATCATGTAGCAATAATGCAATAACTGTCGCTTGTAAGTTTTGTAGTACGAACTAAATGGAGATCCAGATAGTAACTAGCGTCTGCATCTGAGCCCTGCAACGTACGTACCAAATTAAAGTTCAAAGGAGGTAAATTATACGTCTGCTGCCACTGAATCCACGATAAGGTACCAAGGTACTCCTTCTGTTCAAAATAGATGACCCAACTTTGTATTATTAGTAACTTTGGACTATTAGTATAAAGTTGGGTCGTATATTTTGGAACGGAGGAAATATGATGCAGCTGCCAAGTGGACTCAAAAGGAAAAACATGATTCAGATTCATTGCGGCAGCCCCGCACCAAACTTACCCACACCACGGGGACGAACAGTGCAAAAAGGAGAGTTTTGCATGCAAAATGTATGATCTAAAAGCACAACAAAAATGTTAATCAAAAGGAAAATAGATACCGAGGAATTTTCAAATTCTTGAACATTTTTTGAAACTCGTTAACATGTTTTGAACACGTCATTTTTTTAAAATTCATGAACATTTTTTAAATTCGCTAACTTTTTTCAAAAGTATTGGTTTTTTCAAATTCATGGACATTTTTGAAGTATAGAACATCTTTTAGAATTCATGGACGTTTTTCAAAGTCGTGAAAATTTTACAATTGGAAACATTTTCCAATTAGCGAGAACATTTTGTTAAATTCCGAAACAAAAATCGGAAGATCTTTTCAAATTGGTGAATATTTCTTAAATCAGACAACATTTTTTCGAATTCGTGTACATTTTTGGAAATCCAAGAGCATTTCTTCAGATTCATGAATATTTTTTGAAAATCGATAACATTTTTTCGGTTCATGTAGATTTTATTAAATTCTGATGTATTTTTTGAAATCCTGAACACTGATAATAAAGAAGAAATATACAAAAGAAGAACAGGAAATATTAATGAAAATATAAGATGAAATGAAAAAACAATACAGCCTCGTGTCCCCAATGAGCCAGCCCATAGCTCACGCGTGGTGTGCGCATTTGCTGCCCTCCCATCGCCTTATGCGGGGAATAGGAGGTCCCCTAAACTTCGGGTGAGCAATTCCGTGGGAACTATTTTACCGAGATCACTAATTAAGGGTTACAACCACTAAAAAACTAATTAAGGGTTACAGCTACTCCCACCTTCCCACGCGCTAACAACTGTCTGGAAGTTTTTTAAAATGTTTTATCTCTTGAATCATGCGTCCAAATCTCAAACTGTTTTCGCCGTTGGATTTCTCGCGTCGAGATCTGTGAAACTAGATCCCATGTTAATAAGTTTTGACAAACTTTTTTACAAGAAAATCAAATAAAAACTAGAGCTAGAAGCATGTCAAAAATATCCATTTTCAAAAGGCATAGTCGTGCTTCTCGCTTAAGCAAATTTATGCCTCCACGAGAAGCAGTATCTTTTTCCAAGAGGCATAGTTATGCCTCTCGCAGAAACAATTATGTGCCTCCACAAGAAGCAAAAAAACTTTTTTTTCCCTTTTCTGAGGGGCACAGTTGTGTCTCTCGTGGATGCAAATCTATGCCTCTTATGGAAGCAAAAAGTACCTTTTTTTTTCTTTTATGAGAGGCACGGTTGTAACTATGCCTCTCATGGAAGTAAATTTGTGCCTCCATGAGAATCAAATCTGTGTCTCTTGTGGAAGCAAAAAAAGGTTTTTTTTTCTTTCTGAGAGGCACAATTGTGCCTCCCGTGAAAGCAAATATGTGCATCCATGACAAACAAATATGTGCTTTTCATGGAAGAAAAAAATCACGCAAAAAAGTTGAATTGTATTTTCTCCAAGCCCTAGGGAAATCGAAAAAGAAGGGAAGCAAACCATCTAAAACCCGAAAACACGTAAAGAAAAAAAAACAAAAATCTTAGGGAGCACCCGAAATGCGACACGTGGCGGTGGCTGGGAGCACCAAGTAGTGCGCTCTTAGCCCACAAAGTGACCCTTGGCAAGACAGTACCCCTTGATTAGTTGCTCTCCTATTTCTTGCCATTTGTAAGACGGTAATAGCGACAGGGCTATTGTCGGCCATGTTTGGGTTACTGCGCAATTTGGTTCTAAGAGTTGTTATTTTTCCTTTTTTTGTGTGTTTTCCGTATTGGCTTTTCAACAGTTTTTCTTGTGTTTTTTAGCTTTTTGTGTTTCTTTAGTGTTTTTTCTTGGGATTTTTTTATTTTTTGTACTTTCTTCCCTTTTCTCGGGTTTTTGTATCAGTTTTCAATAGTTTTCTGTTAGGTTTTGGTTTTCTATGTTTCTTTACCTTTCCTTCTGGTTTTTCATATTATTTTCTTTTACTTCTTATTATGATTTTTCATTTTTTTACAACACATGACTTTTTTTCATACACATTGTACATTTTTCTGTATAAATCTGAAACATTAATTTTTACATGTTTAATATTTTCAAATGCATGCTAACTTTTTGTCAAAAATATGTTTTGATGTCTACTTTTTTGCGAAAACATTGTACATTTTTCCTATACATCTTAAACATAATTTTTATGCATCTTCAATATATTTTTAAATGCATGTTTTTGAACATTTTTTAAGAGGTATTAAACATTTTTTAAATACACATTGATACATTTTTTAATGATATGAAAGAGTTACATGCGATTCGTAGGGCTTTTTCCGGGTTGTTAAAAGATATATGTACAGGGGCTCAATGTCTTATTGCTTATAAAAATGTTTGCAAACCAAAACAATATGGTAGTCTAGGCATGAAAAACCTGTTTATAGGGTGAACTTTTCTCTAAAATAAATGTCGACTGGTGAACTTTTCTTTGAAGATTCTACACATTCCTTGCCTACATTGGGTGCATTGGTACCAGACGATACTCCACCGCCATGCTGACAAAACCTCCAACCCATCCTTCCTATGGAAAACGATAAACACTTAGTATCCAATCTTTAAAAAAAATCCTTTGTTTTCTCAAATAAGGGCAGCTCCACCTTTTTCTCAAACGACACTTGGATCCTCTCTAACCCCCTTGCCACATCCTTCCCAAACCTACACTCCCATTCACCAACCCCATTATATTAATCATGTATGATGGTTGCCTCCACCGAGTTGCCTTTTGTTTTGTCTTTGCTGCAGGATTTCCAACATAATGACGTCTGCGATGACAGGCACCCACGAGATGCCTTTCTCTTCCAGGAATATGTATCGTATGTTCTCCTTAGAGTTTGAGTTAGACGAAAACGCCAGCTCATTTGGACATCCTGCGTACGTATCAAGGTACAAATCTTTGGTTGGCTACGCTTCAAGGACCACCTAAATTCCAAGGAGGGTCTCTTCTGTAGGACCATCGTCCCCGACACAATATGCAACTCTTGCAACACCCCTGTGTGGATGCGCTGCACATTTTTCTCCACTTCCTAGTGGCAATGCAGGTTTGGGGCAAATATCTACCTAGTCGTCCTCACCTCTATAGACTGGATTTAGGAGGTTCCTCCTTCCCAATGGCCTCAACTCGACATCTTGCCCTCAATCGCACTCTTCATTCTTTGGAAATTTTGGGACACTCGGAATGCCTGATTATTGGCACCGGCTCTATTCTCCTGATGTAATATTTAGGAACATTGTCTCTGATTTGACCCTCTTAACTAGCAAATTTAGGGTGCAACAACAAAAGGTCGATGCCATGCCATGGCAACAATACCTCTCCTCGGCTCCTCGGCTCCAAGCTTTTTAGTCACAAATAAATTACTGTAGGTTAAAATTGAAACCCATAAGATTTCAAAACCAAGGCATGGTTCTGACATGTGGATAGCTAAATTCCACGCATCCCTCTTCATGTCTAGTTTGTTGTGATATTCATGTCCTTTGTTTCTCTCTTTACGGACTCATCTCATGTTAAGTTTGGTCTACCCCAACCTCTCTTAACATTATCAACATGCTTTAACTTGTTGCTATGCACCGATGCTTTTGAACAAGATTCTCGTCAATCGATGTTATCCCAACTCTACCATGTATATCATCATATGGACCCAATCCTTTCTTGTGTGGCCACATATCCATCCCAGCATGTGCATTTGTGCTACACCTAACTGCTGGACATGTCGCCTTTTAGTTGGCCAACATTCAACACCATACAACATCGCAGGTCGAATCGTCTCCTATAGAACATACCTTTTAGCTATTGTAGCACTCTTGTCACAGAGAATGCCAAAAGCTTGGCGCCACTCATCTATCCAACTTTGCTTCGATGATTCACATCTTCATCGGTGTCATCGTCCATTTGCAGCATTGACCCAACATATTGAAAGGTGTCCTTCCAATCAGTGGCGGATCTAGAATTAGACCAACGTGGGGGAAACATTACAAAGGGGTAGTAATTTTTTTTGTCACAACACATTACAAATAGTTAATAAAGTATTGAATATACATATGAATGCACCGTGAGATATCTCCTTATAGTATATCCCTTGTGACCTCATCCAGCATCAAAGCAAAAAAGACAAGGGCTCAAAACTGACCTTGAGTTTCATCATCACTCGTCCGAACAGTCCCAACATTATCATACATGTCTCGATGAGGGTTATCTCGATGAGGGTACACACATTTGATATTGTACATATGAATCTCATGGTTTTGCAAAGAGTCAATTACACCGGTGGTGCTAGAACTTGGCGTAAACGGTCACTTTAGTGCTAGAACTTGTGGTGTACATTGAAGTGGTGCAAAAACTTGGCTCGAACGTGCAAATACGATGCTAATCACATTTGTGTACGGCGGCGACGCTGACGAGGCATGTCAGCGTGGCGTGGGGCCTGTTGTCATTGACTGTACAATGCTTTTTTGCAAAAATCACCTCGGGTTTTTAACGTTTTTCATAGAAAAGCCCCCGACAAAAAAAAACACTTCAGTTTTTGTATTTCTTCCACAAAAAAGACACCAACGAGTGGGCATTTAAGCCGCCGACCTGTAGTACCCTGCGCGTGCAGCTAACCACCTCATCAAGGTCGTCGTTCCAGCATAGAGCAGAAACATTTTTATATATTTTCTGTTAGAAAACATAAATTTAGAATTTTAAACTTTTTTAAAAAAGTTTGCAGCCGCTGAAATTCGCACATGCAACCTTAGGTTAACAAACGAGCATTACATGATTACAATAAATTGTCAAGCATTATGTCTTAGCAGAACGTGCTCATAGGCTAAAACGGACTTCAATTAGTGCCGCCATTTTCAACATGTTAAGTTTTAGAAATTACACAAAATATTTGAATGACAATTTTAAGTAATATCCATATAAATAAATTAATTTACATTATTAAAGTTTTCATATAATTTCATAAGATGTTTACCTATTAAATTCATAAAAATCCAAAAATAAATTATGAAATATAAAAATATTAACTAATTTTAAAAGCTATTTTCATAATTAAGAATTTTAAATCAATTTATCTATATATTTATTTTTAAATAAATTCAACCTTTTTCATGTTTTCAATAAAATATTCATCCCTTGGAATGACTATAGCATATAAAAGTGTCCACGCCATAAAAATAGTATGTTGTTTTAAAAGTGTTCATCAGACTGCAATTCGTCCAATAAAGTTTTTATTTTTAAAATTTTAATTATACATTTTAAAACAATATATGTATGGAAAAATAAATATGACCGTAGTATGCCATCAGACTGCAGTTGCTCCAATACACATTTACAATTATATGTATATTATTTATTATTTATAGTTGTAATTTAAATCCTTTTACAAACCTCACAAAATGAAAAATGAAAACCTAACATGTTGTCAATGGGCCGCACTAAGTTCTGTTCGTCATTCTGTTGTAGACATAAAGAGTGACAATCCTTTATTTATATGGAATAGCTTTGGTTTGGAATGGTTGGCGAGCCTGCTTGTTGATCTCAGGTGCTGCATCTCTATTATCGAATTCAGATATTAATTTAGCTTGTTTGACTAATGGATAAAAAGTGTGTGTATCCTCAAGTGACAACCGGCGACATTCGATCAGTTGGCTGGCTGCGCACGAGTTTAGCTCGTTGTTGCAGGTTCGAGGCCTTCTTATCAAGTGCTTTTGCATGAAAAAAAAACAAAAAAATGAGGCAGTTTTTGAAAAAAGAGCACGCACACCCGCGTCTTCATTATTCGGTCGCTGATAGCGGGCCGCGTTCCACACCAGCACACCTCCTCAGCGTCGTGGTCGTATACAAAAGGATTAGCACCGTATTTGCACGCTCGAGCCAAGTTTTTGCACCACTTCGATGTACACCACAAGTTGTAGCATCAAAGTGGCCGTTTGCGTCAAGTTCTAGCACCACCGATGTAATTGACTCTTTTGCAAACGTACTTACAGAGACATCAATGCTGGAACCAGGAAACCCCTATCCGACGACCCAAGACCTCAAAATCGTTTTTTTTTTTCAACCATTTGTTTTGCACTTGCATTCCTATCACATTTTTTCCAGTCCTAATCCGCACAAGGCAGATTTCACTTGTCATGATGCAGGTCTCGTTGCACCAAATGAAGGAAAAAGAAGAAAATTTAGTTGGAACAAAAACAAAAATATAGGATCTAATAAACACTACAAAAACAAAAGAAAAGAAAATGAGTCTAAAATAGATACCAGAAATTTTTAGAACTATACAAGCTGCACCACAAGGACTACCCAGCTCAATAATCATCATTATTCCTTAATACACTTGCATTAAATTCCAAGCATGACAGTGTAAAAATGAAACAGAGTTGACAACAGAGGCACAATGATAGCCCGGCATAACGAGGCTGCCGTCGTCGCCATAAGTTAAGCACAGTAAGGGCTACCAGAGTGTACAGATCTGCGAATCTAAGTCCCAAGCGCAACAAATCAAAGTTGTAAACAATATACATTTCTGTGGTGCGGCTGTGCATGGGTCGAGAGAGTTCTCACGGCGGCGTACCACTCAACCCTCCTCGCCGAACTCCTTGGTGAACTTCTCGTGCACTTCCAGGTCCTTCTTGCCAACGGTTGGTCTCTGCCTCGCGAGGACCTTCTCGAAATCATTCTTCGAGATCGGGGGTGGAAGAATCTGCAGCCAAGCCATACGCATTAGTAATTCAAATTCAGTTCAACAGAGGCCTTTTGGAAGAAACAAATGCCTTTTCTTACCTGTGAGGCAAGGCCTTTGGATGCAAGATCCTGCATCGTGGTCTGCACAGCGCCTGGTTGCTTCGGTCCACAGGGCATCCACATGTCACCATCTATCTTGAAGAAGTACATAGCATCCTGTGTTTTGCGCACAGGCTCAAACAACACATCTTTCACCTGTTAACAAACAGAAGAATCAGACGCACATCACAATGTACAGACACATGTGGGTTGTGCAAAAGTTACTTACACAGACAGCAACATCGGAACCAGAGAACCCTTCTGTACGACGACCCAAGACCTCAAAATCACTTTCCGATAAGCTGTGCGGTGTATCCCCAAGATGCACCTGAATGAATTTAAGTTGCCAGCTTTAAGCAAAGGATCATGACAACTTATCAAAACAGAACATTTTATGCAGTGTTGCACAGATGTTTCGTAAGTACCTTAAACATATGCTGCCTAGCTTTCGCGTCAGGTAGCGGAATGTAGATACGCTTGTCAAACCGCCGCCGCACAGCCTGAAGTAATGAATACACACTCAATTTCAATCAACCGCTGCTGGATTTAGTATATGAACTGGTGATCAAACTGTTCTAGAAATATCAAGAGAATCTTTGTAAGCCATAAATGGTACAACAGTGTATTTGAGAAGTTTCCGGAGACCTGGTCCAGAGCATATGGCGTATTCGTCGCAGCAAGAACAAGAACTTTATCATCATTATGGCCAACACCCTGGATAGTTACGGGAAAACAAAGCAAATGTATTAGCCAAAACTGTTAGTGCAAGGAATCTATACAACTACTGTGTTTGCTGAGATATCCAGTGTTATGCAATAACCAGTCCACTATTACAGAGGTAAGGAATCTGTGAGGCCAAATTATGTCCTTTTACGTAGCAATGCAACAGTATTGGCAAAGTTTACTTAAAAAACTAGGCTCACTACTAATTCCATAATCTGGACACAGAATGTGTCGGGCCATCACTTCTCCATGTCTGAATTATTTGAATCATTTACCATCCTAAGTGCAGAAATCCATCTAATCACGTCACCATATTCTGAAGCAGAACACATATTCAGAAACAGTTCACAACATTATAGGCTGCAAAAGCTCACCTGCATCTGTACAAGAAGTTCGGTTTTTATTCTCCTGGAAGCTTCACTTTCATTGCCTTCTCCACGTGTACCGCACAAGGAATCAATTTCATCAATGAAGATGATTGACGGGGCATTTTCGCGAGCCATTTGGAAAAGATTAGCAACTAGTTTCTCGCTCTCTCCCATCCATTTCGAAACAAGGTCTGATGAAGATATGCTGCAGGTAAATTGAGCGCATTAATATGGTATAACCTTAAGGATATTGTATTAGCAGTACAAAGAAATGGAAATTAGTAGGAAATGAACATTAGCAATATACATGGACACATCAAGTCCAGAAGAAAGAACATGCAGCTTGTTCAGACATATTTACATTGGTAGATTTGATATATGCCACTACAAAGTTTCCCTGTTTTGAAAAATGTCATTACTATTCTTTGATTTTGAAACATGCCACTACAAAGTTCATATGCTTTGAAGTATGCTATTGCATACATTTTGGAGGATTAGACACCATAACACGTATGTATTTCATTTTGTATTTTGTGTACATGGACAAAGTTGCTCCTTCGGCCAAGTCAGCAGCTAGCCGCTCCCGATCCCCTTTTTCCTCTCTGTCTCTCTGAAATCTGCCAGCTTTTGCCCTTGGCCACTCACCGTCGCAGGTGCTGCTCCTAGCTGCCAGCTCCTCCACTCCCCCAGAGCTGCTGCTCCCAAGTGCTGCTCTCGCCCATACAATTCAACTTTCACCGTTTGCCCTTGGTGCTCGGTGTCCGTGACGTCGCCGACGGCTGAGAAAGGCGGCACGGTGGCAATGCGAAGGACCACGTCATGCACTCAGTTGAGTGTGGTGGCGAAGGATAGTACACTCGAGCATACTACGTTGCGTGGCAGCTGGGCGTGTGCATGCCGCGTGCGGCTCCAAGAAGCCTGTAGCAATGTGAAACCTGAAGCTAAAGCAACGTGAAGCAAAATTGACAGCATCTGCATTGCTTGTTTGATGTTCCAGTAGCTGCTGCATTGCTTGTTGTTCAAATTGACAACTTGACTTAAATAACATACCACTTGGATTTGCAGGAATCATACACTCCTGCAACCAACAGCATCGGCCACTAGTTGCCTCCATGTCTCTCGTCTAGGTTTAGGTTTACAATGGGGAGAGAATAAGGGCAAGGGTGTCGGTCCGGAGAGCTGGGACGCGGCGGCAAGGAACGGGACTGGAGGACGAGACCAGGAGGCAAGCCGGCGGGCAGGAGCGGCGGCGGCGCGGCGGTCGGGAGCAGCGGATGTGGTGACTGGGACGAACAGAAAGAGAACAAAGAGAAATGAGAGGAAAAGGGGATCAGGGGTGTTGTTGAATTGGCCAAGGGGTACCTTTGTCCATGCACAAAATATTAAGGGAAGTGCATACCTGTTATCATGTCTAATCCCTCAAAACAGTATGAAATAGCATATTTCAAAGCCTATGACTTTGTCATGGCATGTTTCAAAATCAAAGAACACTAATGGCATTTTTCAAATCCAGAAACTTTGTAGTTGCATATATCAAATTTACCCCATTTACATGCTACTGTAAAACCTGCAATGCACTCAGCCCGCATAAATGTTGATGGTACCTAACCACTCACATGTTTGCCAAATGTTTTATGGTGCGCTGCATATACATCAGTTGTTACTACTCTTTAACTAGGAATGAATGTGTGGTTAAGCTACTCATCTGGAAGTCAGAAGTCCAGCTCTGGAAAGATTTAGGATGGAGAATTTTTTTTTTCAAATTGTTTTCTCAATCTGGCTAAACACAGCTCATCTGATGATATTTACAAAGTAAGACCTCAGATCTGAAGATATTGTACGACTCAAACTGATGGCAAAATTATTATTTTCAATGCATAGTTGATTTGACTCAACAATTATTACAGGACCATGTCTCTTGTTCTCACAAAATTCATTTCAATGCACATAACAAATGTAAGCATAATAAACTAACATCCTTTCATATGATAATATGCTAATACCATAGCTACTGCATCATTTTCTAAAACAAATTGCATGTAAACATCAAAAGTTCCCAAGTTCAGCCAATGGGTTAAACATATCATGCTCTAAGGTGTGCACATGAAAAGCAACGCTCAAACCAAGTGCAATTTGTTAAAGCTGCTATCTTGGGACACATCTCACAAGAGAGAGCGTTTTACAAAAGATTTTTTTAGCAAAAACTCTTTTGCCTGCATCAAATAGAATTTTCATGAAGAGGGCATCTGACTCCAATCTTTTATGATGTTCCTGTAATACATGTGAATAAAGGAAACATATATGGCTGGTGTAGATACATAAATGATGTACTAATAGTATGCCAAGCTAATTACCTTAACTCCTTATCTAGACATGTGCACTAAACATACATGTTCAATATTGTCAACCATGCGCAAATAAACCACCATGAGAAATTCGAAATCATAGCAGTAACAAAATAGTGAAAACACTAGTTGCTGCACATGATGAACTACTACAAAGAGGCACTTTGGAAACCTAAGTGATACCCCAAAATATGAACTGCAGGCCTGCATGTCCTTGTTGGCACATATAACCGTTTTATATTGTGGGAGATTTGCTTACATGATAACAAAGTCAATTACCAACACATGGAAAGTAGAGATAAAACATGGTACTCAGTGAGGAGAGAAGAAGAACTAGCAATTGTGTCATCATCATATAAGAGAAGTCCCAATGTAAAAAAGCAAGAACTCAATTCCAACGCATACTACGCTCCCGTGCAGGAGCATATATAACATAAGCTGGTGGAACTAGAACAATCACAAACTCACAATATGAAATTTACCCGCCCAATATAATTATTCCAAGCAGAAGAGTAAATAAATTTGAAATTTTGAGTAGAGTATGAATCATCAAAACCAATTGTGCAAACACTTATCTACTGTTCCAAACACATAGGATTGGTTTCTGTTAACTATTGGACAAGTAACAGGATAATATCCTGCAAATTAGAGTTCTGCAATAAATCTAGGTAGCATAAACAATAGGCAAAGGATGCTGTAAGGTTGTTAATTTGGCACCAACAGATAAGAGATAACTGATTACACAAAGGTAAAAGACGCCCGACCAAAAATCATTCAAGGATGAAATCAGTGAGAAATAAAGGTTAGTATGTAGGTGAAATATATGATAACTACCTGAAGAATGTCGAATCAGCCTCAGTTGCAACAGCTTTAGCCAAATAAGATTTTCCTGTTCCTGGTGGACCGTACAGAAGAAAAGCCCTCCATGGCCTCCGCTTACCTAGAGAAAAGGACACTCCATTAGTTGCACATCAGCAGTTACCTAAAAAAAGTGCTCTCCAGTATATGATAGTTGACTGGTTAAGGACACAAACCCTAAAACAGACACCAGTTATGAAAGTATTTGGAGAATCTCGTGATATTCAAATCTCATACTCCCTCCGATCCAAAAAAAAGTGTCGTGGTTTTAGTTCAAACAGACAGTTAGGAAGTAAAGCTAATTTTTGCTATATTAACAATCGAAAATCCATACTGAGTAATCCAGACCTTGATCTATCTACAATCTGCTACATTTACCACCATGCTGTACTGTATAAGAAACCAATGTTTCTATGACTATGGTTAAAACTTGGTTTCATAATCATTTTTTAATTCACACTGCCACCGTCACTGAAAAAAATTGGCTCTACTACAAACTGTTATCTGGTACAAGAGCAACATTATTATAAGTTCAGCAAGGTTCTTTGCGAGGATTAGAGAGTCAAAAAAAAAGTTACTGAATATAATTTGCCAGACATCCCAACGTTACACCGACTAAGGCTCAGTCTGCGGTTGCTGAATTGTGCTGTGTTGTGCTTACTTATAATTGGCTGTGAAAAATCATGTACAAAAACTGGTGAAACAGCGCAGCCTAAGTTTGCTCAATACAAATCGATCTAGCATACATGCTCATGGTGGTTCAAAGTTATGAATAGTTCATGCTCACCCAATCAGATTCAATCAAGATCAAGATACACAAGAGTTATGAATTAGCAAGGTTCTTCGTGAGGATTGAAGAATCAAACAAGTTCCTGAATGTAATTTGCCAGACATCCCCACGCTGCACCAACTAAGTTTGTTCAACTCAAATCTATGCACTCATGGCGGTTCAAAATTATGGTTATCTACAGACACAAACCAGCTTGTGTAGCATACTTTCGACCTTCACTCCAGAACCGTATTATTCATACTAACCAAATCAGATTCAATCCAGAATTCCAGATCAAGATGCATAGGGCTTATCTATACGATGTAGCTGCAACAACTGCAATCGCCTCATCCTTGGCGACGAAAAATTAGGTAGAATTACTGGATTCCCTTGCAGAGGCTCACCTGTGAAGAACTGGGGGAACTTGACGGGCAATATGACGGCCTCCTGCAGCGCCTGCTTGGCGCTCTCGAGCCCGGCGACGTCGTTCCACTTGATGTTGGGCTTCTCGGTGATGATGGCCGAGTTGAGGCCGGCCCTCAGCTTGGACTGCTCGGAGTCGTCCCCGCCGGCGCCGTCCCCCCCGCCGTCCTTCCCCTTGGTCTTGGGCCGGGTGGCGACGGCCGCGTCGCCGCCGTTGGGCGCGCCGGGGGGGCCGCCGCCGCCCTCGTCGAGGACGGCCCGGATCTCCTCGGCGCGGCGGAGGTACTCGGTGAACTTGGCGGTGATGGCCTCCTTGATCTTGGGGTTCTTCTCGTACTTGAGGTGGGTCTTGAAGTACTCGAGCGCGTTCATGTAGAGCGGGAACGCCTTGACGTAGTTGCCGGCATTGTCCTCCTGGACGGCCTGCTTCACGTACTCGATCGCCTGCTCCTTGAAGTTGCTGTACATCGGGGGAGAGCTGGAAAGGCGCCGCCTTTGCGGCGGATTCCGGCGGATCGGCGCGGGGGGCGGGCCGGGGGCGCGCGGGACGGGGGCGGGCGCGGCGGATTCGGCGGGGGAGGGGCGGCGGCGGTTGCTTGGCCCTGGGGTTTGACGAAGGAGGGGGGAAGATGAGGAGAGGGGGGAGGAGAAAGAGGAACGGAGACGAGACGCGGTGCGGTGCGGTGGGGAAAAGGAGACGAAGACAACCGGGGAAGCGTGTTTTCTTTTCCTTTTTTTATTTTTATTTGCTTGTTTTTCTTATTTTTTATTTATGTGCTTTTTAATTGGAGTGGGAAAAGGACTCGGTTACTCAATTTGAAGCCACTTGGATTGAATTGTCTTGTGTAAAAAAAATTGGAATTACTTTTTTTTTCTTTTGAGAGAGCTTCATTTTTTTTCTAAACACAACGCACGCAGATGCTCGTACATATGCACGTACACTTATCCCTATAAACGCTCACACACACATATATACATTGACACCTATGAATTGACGCGCACACACCCTACCCTATGAACACCTACGAGTTAATGAGCCGACACAACATAGCCTAGTTGATAATCTTACCGAGACAGCCCCATGTGTAGTCAATCACAAAAATAAAAGGTGAACATGGTTCCACACGCAGTAAATTTGAAAAAAAAATACTAGAAACATCCAACAAGAGAAACACACAAACCCTTTGGCTTGGGTTTCTTGTGCATCCTGTCGGTGCCGTCGCCGGTCTACCTCGTCTTTGTGGTCTTAGGGTCATGGAGGCGTGGTGAATCCCAGTCCAAGCCGGCGGGAGGACTCCGTTTTTTCATGCTCTTTTGAGTTTGTTAGAGGCGAGGCGGAGGTTCTCTGATATGGAATAAGGTTCTCCCCGTCCTGGGGGCGTGTGGAGGTCTGTCTCTGGCGGATCTCGTGGGATTTTGTCAGCGTTTGTCTTCGGTGGATCCATGTGGATCTTGTCTTCGTTCGTCTGTGTTCGTGTGTGTAAGGGCATATTTATCCCTTAGGTGTTTTGGTGGTTGATGACAATGCTTTTGCGGACTAATCGTGTGCCTTGAGTTTCTCAGATGCTTCATCACTAGGCACGAGACGATTCGGTACCCCTCGGAGACTATTGAAGACGGTGTTGTTCTACGTTTCACTTTGGTGGATTTGAGTCGTAGGAGAGCCGTACTATTAAGAGGGGGTCCGCGTCGGAAAGGTTTGGGTGGAATCAACACGTACACATGTTCTACCTTTCCTTGCACTTTGGAGCGTCTTTCCGTTATCCTAGTTGTGCATAATCCGACTCTATCTTTGTACTTGCGGTAGTACTGCTCTATGGAGCGGTAGTACCGCAAGCACCTGTGGTAGTACCGCTGGGGGTCATGGTAGTACCGCTCCTCTGGAGCCTTAGTACCATAACTCCTGTGCCTAGTCCGCTCGATGCGGTAGTAGTAGGAGCGGATGTAATTTTACATCCGCGCCACACGGTAGTACCGTATGTCATCCGATGTAGTATCGCGTGAGGCCACGGTAGTACCGCCCTCGAGCCGTAGTACCGTGGCCCTCATACCTAGTACCGTTCTACGCATGCCAGTAGTAGGAGCGGATGTAATTTTTACATCCGCGCCCAACGGTAGTATCAAGCCTCGTCGCGTGTAGTACCGCGTCGAGTTTTTCAGACTGCTTTTTCAGCAGAAGTAGGCACGGATGTATTTTATTTCATCCGCGCTCTTCTAGGCTGTGGCTTACCTGCCTTGCGGTAGTACCGCAAGCACCTGTGGTAGTACCGCTGGGGGTCATGGTAGTACCGCTCCTCTGGAGCCTTAGTACCATAACTCCCAGGCCTAGTGCTGCTCCGGTACGGTAGTAGGAGCGGATGTAATTTTTTACATCCGCGCCCACACGGTAGTACCGTATGTCATCCGCGGTAGTATCGCGTGAGGCCACGGTAGTACCGCTCCCTCGAGCCGTAGTACCGTGGCCCTCATACCTAGTACCTTAATTGCTTGCCATGAGTAGTAGGAGCGGATGTAATTTTTACATCCGCACCTCAACGGTAGTATCAAGCCTCGTCTTGTGATGTAGTACCGCGTCAGGTTTTTGCACTGTTTCTTTTTCAGCAGAAGTAGGCACGGATGTATTTTATTTCATCCGCGCTCTTCTAGGTTGTGGCTTACCTGCCTTGCGGTAGTACCGCAAGGGGGAGTGGTAGTACCGCGCGAGCGGTAGTACTGCACTCAGTCAGGCTAGTCCCTGAAGGAAATATGCCCTAGAGGCAATAATAAAGTTATTATTTATTTCCTTATTTCATGATAAATGTTTATCATTCATGCTAGAATTGTATTAACCGGAAACATGATACATGTGTGAATGCATAGACAAACAAGATGTCACTAGTATGCCTCTACTAGACTAGCTTGTTAATCAAAGATGGTTATGTTTCCTAACCATGAACAAGGAGTTGTTATTTGATTAACAAGGTCACATCATTAGTAGAATGATCGATTGACATGACCCATTCCCTTAGCTTAGCACACGATCGCTTAGTATGTTGCTACTGCTTTTATCCATGACTTATACATGTTCCCGTAACTATGAGATTATGCAACTCCCGTTTACGGAGGAACACTTTGGTGCTACCAAACGTCACAACGAATCGGGTGATTATAAAGGAGTACTACAGGTGTCTCCAAAGGCGATGTTGGGTTGGCGATTTCGAGATTAGGTTTTGTCACTCCGATTGTCGGAGAGGTATCTCTGGCCCTCTCGGTAATACACATCACTTGAAGCCTTGCAAGCATTACAACTAATGAGTTAGCTGTGAGATGATGTATTGCGGAACGAGTAAAGAGACTTGCCGTAACGAGATTGAACTAGGTATTGGATACCGACGATCGAATCTCGCAAGTAACATACCGATGACAAAGGAACAACGTATGTTGTTATGCGGTCGACCGATAAAGATCTTCAGAGAATATGTAGGAACCAATATGGGCATCTAGGTCCCGCTGTTGGTTATTGACGGAGACGTGTCTCGGTCATGTCTACATTGTTCTCGAACCGTAGGGTCCGTGACGCTTAAGGTTTCGATGATGCTTATTATGAGTTTATATATTTTGATGTACGAAGAAGTTCGAGTCCCGGATGTGATCACGGACATGACGAGGAGTCTCGAAATGGTCGAGACATAAAGATTGATATATTGGAAGCCTATATTTGAGTCCGGAATGGTTCCGGTGAAATCGAATTTTCTGAGTACCGGAGGTTACCGAACCCCCGGAACTAAATGGGCCTTAGTGGGCCTCGAGGAGAAGAGGAAGGGCCGGCCGGGGTGGCTGGCGCCTCCCCCTAGTCCGAATAGGACAAGGAGAGGCGGCGCCTCTCTCTTCCTCCCCAATCCTACTCCAACTAGGAAGGGGGAGTCCTACTCTGGTGGGAGTAGGACTCCTCCGCGCCTCCCTTGGGCCGGCCGCACCCCCCTCCTCCTTTATATCTGGGGCGGGGGCACCCCATAGACACAAGTTTGATCTACGGATCGTTCCTTAGCCGTGTCGCGGTGCCCCTCCACCATATTCCACCTCGGTCATATCGTCTGAAGCTTAGCGAAGCTCGCGCGATAGAACATCAAGATCGTCACTACGCCGTCGTCCGACGGAACTCTCCTCGACACTCGGCTGGATCGAGTACGAGGGACGCCATCGAGCTGACACGTGTGTCAAGAACTCGGGCGCCGGAGTAACGGCGCCGGATCGGTCGGATCGCGAGGAGAACGCACGACTACTTCCTCTACGTTGTGATCGCTTCGCCGGGTCTACGAGGTACGTGAGACAACACTCCCCTCTCGTTGCTATGCATCACCATGATCTTGCGTGTGCGTGGGAAAATTTTTGAAATTACTACGTTCCCCAACGGTGGCATCCGAGCCGAGTTTTTCTATGGTTTGATGTTTTGCACGAGTAGAATACAAGTGAGTTGTGGGCGATACAAGTCATACTACCTACCAGCATGTCATACTTTGGTTCAGCGATATTGTGAGATGAAGCGCCCAGACCGACATTACGCCAGACGCTTACGCGAGACTGGTTTCACCGCCACGAGCACTCGTTGCTTAAAGGTGACCGGTGGGTGTCTGCTCTCTCACTTTAGTTGAACCGAGTGTGGCTACGCCGGTCCTTGAGAAGGTTAAACGGAGTCTATTTGACGAAGTATCGTTGTGGTTTTGATGCGTAGGTGAGATTGGTTCTTGCTTAAGCCCGTAGCAGCCACGTAAAATTTGCAACAACAAAGTAGAGGACGTCTAACTTGTTTTTGCGGGGCATGTTGTGATGTGATATGGTCAAGACGTGATGCTATATTTTATTGTATGAGATGATCATGTTTTGTAACGAAGTTATCAAGAATGGCAGGAGCCATATGGTTGTCGCTTTATTGTATGCAATGCATCGCCTCGTAATGCTTTACTTTATCACTAAGCGGTAGCGATAGTCGAGAAGCATAAGTTTGGCGAGACGACAACGATGCTACGATGGAGATCAAGGTGTCGCGCCGGTGACGATGGTGATCATGGTGGTGCTGCGGAGATGAAGATCACGAAGCACAAGATGATGATGACCATATCATATCACTTATATTGATTTGCATGTGATGTTTATCCTTTATGCATCTTATCTTGCTTTGATTGACGGTAGCATTATAAGATGATCTCTCACTAAATTATCAAGAAGTGTTCTCCCCGAGTATGCACCGTTGCCAAAGTTCGTCGTGCCCAAACACCACGTGATGATCGGTGTGATAAGCTCTACGTCCATCTACAACGGTGCAAGCCAGTTTTGCACACGCAGAATACTCGGGTTATACTTGACGAGCCTAGCATATGCAGATATGGCCTCGGAACACGGAGACCGAAATGTCGAGCGTGAATCATATAGTAGATATGATCAACATAAGATGTTCACCATTGAAAACTACTCCATTTCACGTGATGATCGGTTATGGTTTAGTTGATTTGGATCACGTGATCACTTAGATGACTAGAGAGATATCTGTCTAAGTGGGAGTTCTTAAGTAATATGATTAATTGAACTTAAATTTATCATGAACTTAGTACCTGATAGTATCTTGCTTGTTTATGTTTGATTGTAGATAGATGGCTCGTCTTTGTTGTTCCGTTGAATTTTAATGCGTTCCTTGAGAAAGCAAAGTTGAAAGATGATGGTAGCAATTACACGATCGGGTCCGTAACTCGAGGATTATCCTCATTGCTGCATGTAAGAGTTACGCCCTGGATGCACCGCTGGGTGCGAACTGCTTCTTTGGAGCAACACCGGATGTTGTGAACGTCTGGCGAGCAAAGCGATGACTACTCTATAGTTCAAGTGTGCCATGCTTTACGGCTTAGAACCGGGACTTCAACGACGTTTTGAACGTCATGGAGCATATGAGATGTTCCAGAGTTGAAGTTAATATTTCAACAGAATGCCCGGATTGAGAGATATGAAGTCTCCAATAAGTTCTATAGCTGCAAGATGGAGGAGAATAGTTCGTTAGTGAGCACATACTCGTAATGTCCGGTATTACAATCACTTGACACAATTGGGGTTAATCTTCCGGATGATTGTGTCATTGATGAATTCTTCAATCACCGCCACCAAGCTACAAAGGCTTCGTGATGAACTATAATATGCAAGGGTTAGTAAAGACTATACCGAGCTCTTCGCAATGCTAAAGGCTGCGGAGGTAGAAATCAAGAAGGAGCATCAAGTGTTGATGGTCAATAAGACCACTAGTTTCAAGAAGAAAGGCAAAGGGAAGAAGAAGGAACTTCAAGAAGAACAAGCAAGCAAGTTCTGCTCAGAGAAGAAACCCAAGTCTGGACCTAAGCCTGAAATCGAGTGCTTCTACCGCAAGCGATCGTCCTTGGAAGCGGAAACGCCCCAAGTATTTGGCGGATAAGAAGGATGGCAAGGTGAACAAAGGTATATGTGATATACATGTTATTGATGTGTACCTTACTAGAGCTCGCATAGCACTGGTATTTGATCTGGTTCATTGCTAATATTTGCAACTCAAAGCAGGGACTACGGATTGCTTAACACCGCAAAGGACGAGGTGACGATCGGCGTGGGAAATGGTTCCACAATCGATGTGATCGCGGTCGGCACGCTACCTCTACATCTACCTTCGGGATTAGTTTTAGACCTAAATAATTGTTATTTGGTGCTGCGTTGAGCATGAACATTATATCTGGATCTTGTTTGATGCGAGACGGTTATTCATTTAAATCGAGAGAATAATGGTTGTTCTATTTATATGAGTAATATCTTTTATGGTCATGCACCCTTGAAGAGTGGTCTATTTTTGATGAATCTCGATAGTAGTGATACACATATTCATAATGTTGAAACCAAAAGATGCAGAGTTGATAATGATAGTGCAACTTATTTGTGGCACTGCCGTTTAGGTCATATCGGTGTAAAGCGCATGAAGAAACTCCATACTGATGGACTTTTGGAGTCACTTGATTATGAATCACTTGGCACTTGCGAATCGTGCCTCATGGGCAAAATGACTAGAACCCCGTTCTCCGGTACTATGGAGAGAGCAACAGATTTGTTGGAAATCATACATACAGATGTATGTGGTCCGATGAATGTTGAGGCTCATGGCGGATATTGTTATTTTCTCACCTTCACAGATGACTTAAGCAGATATGGGTATATCTACTTAATGAAACATAAGTCTGAAACATTTGAAAAGTTCAAAGAATTTCAGAGTGAAGTTGAATATCATCGTAACAAGAAAATCAAATTTCTACGATCTGATCGTGGAGGTGAATATTTGAGTTACGAGTTTGGTCTACATTTGAAACAATGCGAATAGTTTCGCAACTCACGCCACCGGAACACCACAGCGTAATGGTGTGTCCGAACGTCAGAATCGCACTTTACTAGATATGGTGCGATCTATGATGTCTCTTCTGATTTACCGCTATCGTTTTGGGGTTATGCTCTAGAGACGGCCGCATTCACACTGAATAGAACACCGTCGAAATCCGTTGAGACGACACCTTATGAACTATGGTTTAGCAAGAAACCAAAGTTGTCGTTTCTTAAAGTTTGGGGATGCGATGCTTATGTGAAAAAGCTTCAACTGATAAGCTCGAACCCAAATCGAGAAATGTGTCTTCATAGGATACCCAAAGGAGACAGTTGGGTACACCTTCTATCACAGATCCGAAGGCAAGACATTTGTTGCTAAGAATGGATCCTTTCTAGAGAAGGAGTTTCTCTCGAAAGAAGTGAGTGGGAGGAAAGTAGAACTTGATGAGGTAATTGTACCTTCTCCCTTACTTGAAAGTAGTTTGTCGCAGAAACCGGTTTCTGAGACACCTACACCAGGTAGTGAGGAAGTTGATGATGTTGATCATGAAACTTCAGATCATGATCATGGCGCTGGGCGGGCGGGCGCTGGGACGGGTCGGGCGTGGCGGATTCGGGGAGGGGAGGCGGCGGTTGCTTGGCCTGGGTTTGACGAAGGAGGTGGGAAGATGAGGAGAGGGGGGAGGAGAAAGAGGAACGGAGACGAGACGCGGTGCGGTGCGGTGGGGAAAAGGAGACGAAGACAACCGGGGAAGCGTGTTTTCTTTTCCCTTTTTTTATTTTTATTTGCTTGTTTTTCTTATTTTTTATTTATGTGCTTTTTTAATTGGAGTGGGAAAAGGACTCGGTTACTCAATTTGAAGCCACTTGGATTGGATTGTATTGTGTAAACGAAATTGGACTTACCTTTTTATTTCTTTTGAGATAGCTTATTTTTTTCTAAACACAACGCACGCAGATGCTCGTACATACGCACGTACACTTATCCCTATAAACACTCGCACATTGACACCTATGAATGGACGCGCACACACCCTACCCTATGAGCACCTACGAGTTATTGAGCCAGCACAACATAGACTAGTTGATAATCTTACCGAGACAGCCCCATGTATAGTCAATCAAAAATATAAAAGGTGAACATGGTTCCACATGCAGTAAATTTGAAAAAAGAAATACTAGAAACATCCAACAAGAGAAACACACAAACCCTTTGGCTTGGGTTTCTTGTGCATCCCGTCGGTGCCGTCGTTGGTCTATCTCGTCTTTGTGGTCTTAGGGTCATGGAGGCGTGGTGGATCCCAGTCCATGCCGGCGGGAGGACTCCGTTTTTTCATGCTCTTTTGAGTTTGTTAGGGTTTGTGTCTTGCTCAGAGAGGCGAGGCGGAGGTTATCTGATATGGAATAAGGTTCTCCCCGTCCTGGGGGCATGTGGAGGTCTGTCTCCGGCAGATCTCGTGGGATTTTGTCAGCGTTTGTCTTCGGTGGATCCATGTGGATCTTGTCTTCGTTCGTCTGTGTTCGTGTGTCTACAGGTTGGATCCTTCTGCTCTACGCTTCTCTTCATCGGCGACGGTCAGGGGCGGATCTAGGCCCCAGGCCCGGGGCGTGAGGCCCATTTCCTTTGTGGTCTGTAGCAAAAGTACTGTAGCAATTGCTACAGTATACGAAGGGGGCCCGGGGCTCTGGGCTGGGTTGGATCCACCCCTGGCGGCGGTTGCTGTTCTGGTGCACTGGTCCTATGGAGTCTTAGCACGACGACTTCCCGACTGTCTACTACAACAAGGTTTGACCGACTCAGATGAGGGAGGGGCGAAGACGGCGGCACGCCTTCGGCTCGCTCCAGTGCTAGTAGTTGTCGCTAAGTGGTCTACGAACCTAGATGTATTTTTTACTTCTTTTGTTCTGTACTACATTGACAATTAATGAATAGATCAGAAGTTATTCTCACAAAAAAAAATACTAAACTTGGATTCTACTCACATGTGATGTTTCATCAAGTATTGGCACCCATGTATTCTCAGTGAAGAAAAATATAATTGGGACATTACTATTCATCAAACAGTGTTTCTAAATATAGCTTTGAGTCTTTCTCATTTTTTCCTAGAATAGCGCGGATTTTATTTCGACGTGAACTTCATAAAATCTTTTGATTTTTTTAGTACCCTTTCGATCCAAATTAATTGACTTAATTGAGTTGTATTAAAGGAGCATCGATTAGTTTGGATCGTGGTGCACATCATATCCCTTCCCTCTGGCTCTCGTGCAAATTCTTTTCTAGGGTTTCTCTGCCTCTTGCCGGTGTCGTCGCCGGTCCGCCTCGCCTCCTATGGTCCTTGGATCATGCGGGCGTGGTGGTTCCTGCCCCTTGCCGGCGGGAGGACTCTGTTTCTATGTGCTTTTCTGAGTTTTGTTAGGGTTTGTGTCATGCTCAAGAAGACAAGGCGGCGGTGACTTCTTGAAGATGGAATAAGGTCCTCTCTGCCTAGCCTCTGTCTTGGTGATGTTTCAAGCATCGTTGGAAGACGTATGGAGGTTTGTCCCCGATGGATCTTGTGGGATCCGGTCGGCATTTGTCTTTGGTGGATCCGACTGGATCTGGTCTCGTTTGTCTATGTTTGTGTGTCTGCAGGTTGGATCCTTTCGATCTACGCTTCTATTCATCGGCGGTTGTGTTCTGGTGTGCTGGTCCTATTAGGCCTTAACACGAAGACTTCCTGACTGTCTACTACAACAATGTTTGTCCGGCTCCGACGAGGAGGCGATGATGGGGGGGCGCCACTCACTCCGGCGCTTGTAGTCGTCGCTAGGTGGTCTACAAACCTGGATGCAAATTTTACTTTTAGTGTTCTTTGTATTGACAATTGATAAATAGATCGAAAGTTTTTCTCGCAAAAAAGTAGTTCGGATCAGTGGGAGTATTGTTTTTTTAATTCACTTTTGATAAGAGATGTGCGTAGAACCATATTCACCAAATTTGCGTCCATGTGTATTTGAATTAAGATGAAAGTGGGTATCCGAATTTGTATGACGAAGACAAGTACTATAAATACTAGTACGCGGGGGTGGTGGGAGGTGGGACGAATAAAAACCGGACGAAATTGGGAGGTGGGAGGGGGCGAGTAAAAACCGACGAAAAAAACCAACGAAATTGGGAGGTGGGAGGGAGGATGAAAAAAACCCAAGGGAGGTGGGAGGAGGACAAAAATAAACCGTACGAGGCTACCAACTGCTCCATTAGGAGTAGAGATTGTTTGTGAAAATAACGTGCGACGACGACTTAGCGAGCGGATCCTTAAAAAGACATAGCGAGCAGATTCCTTAAAACTGGTAGAAATGGATACGATTGATGACGTTGATAAATAGTGGTGAATGTTGGCATAATTTACTATCATCATGCATGGAAACGAATCATCAAGAAAAGAATACTTCCTATTACTACACTCATAGGAAGCTTCCTAATCTCTGCTACCAAACAGTTTCGCCCAAACAAGGAAGGAAAGTTATGGACGTGATTCGAAGGAAACAAATGTTATGAAGATTAATTAATTTAGATTTGATCTTTAGAGATTGATTGTGATTGATTCTTTTACATAAAGACATTACTAAATAATTTGCGTCAAGATGGAAAGTTCGATCCGTTCAGTTTTTTTCGTTGTGTGAGAGGGTGAAGTGAAAATAAACCGATGAAGTGGGGGAGGCGACGAAAAAAAATCTACGACGGTTAACCTACGAAAAAAACCGGACGAAAGTGGTGGGATGAAAATTGACCATGGAGACTACCAACTGCTCCATTAGGAGTAGAGATTGGTTGGTTCAATTTTTTTGCGTGGAGGAACTACCGGGAGGTGGAAGGAGTACGAAAATAAACCGTTTAATGAGCGGGAGGTGGGAGCAAGTACCAAAGAAGTACCAAAAATACCGGGTGAGGTGGGACGAAAATAAAACCCGTAACGCGACCTACCAACTGAGACATTAGGAGTAGAGATATTAACAAAAGTGCAGATCCGCCCCACTCTTCACTTTTTGACAAAAACTTCCGAATAGCAATCTTGGTGAGTGATCTCGACGGGTTCGATCGGCATGGCGTGTCGTTCCTCCGGAGTGGGTGCTGAGAGGAAGGATGGCAAACCTCCATTGTCAATCGGTTGGAGCTGCATCGTCATTTGGATCGAGCATGGACGAAATCGAGATGGTAGAGGTTAAGGAATTTGTAGGACGTGAGGGTTTAGGGTGGGCATCACGAGAACTCACCCATATCTTGGGAGACGGCAGACCGAGGTGCGTCGTGTTCGTGCTTGAGGGCTGCCACGTGCTATCCTCGCCGCCATCGCTGTCGATGCCACTTCAGCGCCACGAGCATGGGACCGAGGCGAAGGGAAGAGAAGGAAGGAAGCGAGCTAATGACGTACCTATGTTTGGTATGTAATACCCTCCATTAAGAGTAGATATTTTCTTAAAATCGGTTATTTTATTTCCTAATTAATGTGATTGAGCAATTTAAGGTAAGGTTAATTAATTTAGATTTGATATTTAGAGATTGATCGTGATTGATTCTTTCACATAAAGACATTACTAAAAATAACTTGCACCAAAGATGGAAAGTTATGACCCATTAAGATTTTTTTTCGTTGTGTGAGAGGGTGACGCTAAACTAAACCGGTGGGGTGGGGAAGGACGAAAAAAACCAGCGAAATAAAACGGTGGGAGGTGGGAGGAAGTACCAAAGAAGTACCAAAAAAGACCGGGTGAGGTGGGACGAAAATAAAACCCGGAACGCGACCTACCAACTGAGACATTAGGAGTAGAGATGTTTACGCATATTGAACCAAATGTGGATATGGACACAGATATGGATATATCTATGACCAAATAAAGTTGCACTAGCTAGTTTTGGCAAATTCTACTATAACCCTGCACCTGAATTATCGAGCGTGAAATCCAAATTAGTGGTCAATGCTCTATGTCTATCATACCCATACCTAGTTTCTTTTGCGGGCCATACCTATGACCCATATATACCTAGTTGTACGGTAAGAAACCAATGTTTCATGGCTCTGTTACTAAAATGACATCGTTTGTTCCCTATTGTTTGATAACTATATTTCAGTTACACACACACACCATTACTAAAAATAATAATGGCTATACTCCATACCGTTATCTAGTACAAGAGGGAGGTAAATATAAGTTTAGCAAGGTTATTTGCGAGGATTGAAGAGTAAAAGAGAAGTTCCTAATTATAACTTGCCAGTTACTTCCTCCGTCCGAAAATACTTGTCATCAAAATGAATAAAAAGGGATCTGTCTAGAACTAATATACATCTAGATACATCCCCTTCTATTCATTTTGATGACAAATATTTCTGGACGGAGGGAGTATTTACTAAAACAAATGATGTGCTTCTTAGCGTTTTGGTAAATAAAAGTGGGTAACACGAACTTGTTTTATTGAGACAACTATATGATAAGTGTGGTGATGCATATTGAACCAAGTGTGGATATGGATATATCAGTGATCAATAAAGTTACGCTAGCCAATTTTGGCAAATCTAATTCTACACCCAATTCTCCGACATGGAAAACTAAAAGGATGGTCAACTGTTCTTCTATATCTATCGGGCCTATAAACCATTAATGTATTATCTTTTTAACACAGTACTGACGTGAGCGCTTATACATATATGCATCACCCATATGAACGCACCCTACCCATATATAAGGACCTTCAAGAGACTAAGCCGCATATCATCTTGAGATTTACGAAGTTACCGTAGGCGCCTCGTCGTCGACAGGAACGTCTCCTCCCACTGAAAGTGCATCGCCGAAAATCCTGAAATAAATCCAAAAATAATGCGAGCATCAGGACTTGAATTATGGTAAGCTGAGAATATCATTGTCCTTCTAACCATTATTACTACTTTGATGATAGCGCTTTTTGTACCATTATTATTGGAATGGGTCAAGCAAAGTCGGCCACAAACAAAGTCTGGGTGCTGAACTGCTGATGTGTACACACGCGTGGAGGACGAGCGACCACCGTGGGTGTGTGATGCTGACGGTTGAAACGGGGACGGGACTCCATCGACATCCACAAGAAAAATAACGCAGGCCCTTGAAGAAATAGACACGGATTCGTGGGCATTGCAACGGCCCATAGCTTATTTTTTTTTCTTTTTTGTGACATGAATGGCCCACATAGCTCAATTAAGGGAGGGAACGCAGGCAACATACATAGAAGAGAGCAACTAATTAATGAACGCTCCTTCGGGAGCCTCGCAACGATCAGCGCCACTTGGCGCGCTCTCAGCCATTCGCCACGTGTCGCACTTTGGGTGCTTCCTCCGGATATTTTTTTATTTTTCCGCATACCTTTTCGGCTTTTTAAACGGTTTTTTTGACATTTTGGTTGCCCACCGGTCTTCCCTAGCTTTTCAATAATTTTTTTTAAAAAAAACTTTTTTGCGTAAAAAACACATTTTTTTCGCGAGAGTCACGGTTTAGTTTTCGCGAGAGGCACGGTCGTGCCTCTTGAAAACGAAAAAAACACGTTTTCTGCTTTTTTTTCTTTTGCGAGAGGCACGGTTTTGCTTCCGTGAGAGGCACGGTTGTGCTTTCGCGAGATTCACGGCTGTGCCTCCTCGGAAATGAAAAAAAACGCGTTTTCTGTTTTTTTGTTCCGCGAGAGGCACGGTTTTGCTTTCGCGAGAGGCACAGTTGTGATTTCATCAGAGGCACGGGCGTGCCTCTTTCGGAAAGGAAAAAAAACCCGTGCTCCCGGTTCGGATTTTTCGTCCGTTTTTTTTCATGAATTTTTTTTCGTCAAAACTTATCAACATGGGATCTTAGTTTTGAAGATCTCGACGCGAGGAATCCAACGGTGAAAGCGGTTCGAGATTTGGACGCACGGTTTAAGAGATAAAACGTTTTGAATAAACGGATCTACGAAAAAAAAGAAAACTCCCAGGTTGCGACAAGTGGCGCACATGCAGCGCGCCACTTGTCACAACCTGGGGAAGTTGGAGTGATCTCCGCAAGGAGTACTCCGTAACTAGTGATTTCGTACATAGAATACACTAGCAAATATGCTCGTGCACGGGAGACAAAAAAATTACGCGCTAGCTAAATAAGTATACTCAATACCCCTGACATATAAGCGTCCTCTATTTTTCTATTTAACACGGTACCCCCATCATGTTGCCACTTATCTTTTTTCCCACCCTTACTAATGAGGGCTCCGGTTCCCATGTGATTATAATGCATTCGACATGGTAAATCCCAAGGCTATGAGTCTGCCACTCCATGCCACACTTGTCATTGTGTAGTGCAAGGGAATGTTTAAAACTTTAACAACTAATCTCGTCGACCACGAACTACTCATAATGCCTAGACATATAAATACTTTCCAAAAACTAATTAAGACCTAGACATAAAAGGTTTAGCCGCTCAAAGTCTTGAGCTATTTAGAACTACTAAAGTAGACCACATGATAGTATTAAAAAATCATTATGAACACAATTTCAAACAATATGGAAATCAACATTAAGCCACAGGTTCAAATAAACCTCATACCATTAGTTAGTGTACACCGCTTTCGCGAAATGAACCATTTTTGCCTGGTTTTTATTTTTATTATTTTACGTTTTACCTTTTTTCCGGTATCCCTTTTTCTTTTAATTTTTCCTTTTTAGTTTATTTTTTATTTTTTTCAAGTTCTTTTTTCTCTTCTTTTCTTTTAACTTACATTTTCCTTTTTCCTTTACTTTTTAATTTCTTTTTCATTTTTTGAACATTTTTCAAATTCTTGAATAATTTCTGCAATTCACAATATTTTGGGAATCCACAATTGTTTTTCGAAATCATGAATGTTCTTTGAAATAGCAAACATTTTTCAAATTCACATTCTTTTACAAAATCCCCAAAAAATTATGAAATCATGAACATTTTGCGATTTTGTGAACATTTTTTTGGAAACTTTTGAATTGGCAAACAGTTTTGAATCGACAAACATACTTCTGAAATTTGGGAACAAATTTTGAAATTCATGAACATTTGTTTTGTTTAGACGAACATTTTGTGAAATGCGTGGACAGTTTTTTACTCAGTGAACAATTTTGAATCGATCAACTTTTTTTGAAATTGGGGAACAAGTTCTGAAATTCTCAGGATTTTTTTGTGTTTTATGAACATTTTTTTAAATTTCATTGACATTTTCTTTGAATTCACGAATATGTTTTGAATAATAAAAACCATGAACCTTTTTTATTTTCCAAATATAATTTTCTAATCATGAATTCTTTAATAACATTTTTTCAATCCATGAACATTTTATGATTTTCCGGCCATTTTTTTGAATTCCCGAACATTTTATGATTTCACAATTTTTTTCCAAAACTCACTAATTTTTAAATTTGGAACTTTGCAAAATCCCGAGCTAAGGTAATGAAAGGAAAGCAAAAATTGAAATGAGAAAAGAGAAGGCAAAAGAATTGAAATAAAAGAACAGGGGCACATGGGCCGGCCCATGAACCCGTGCTGGGGGAGGAGGATGTGCCTTGCTACTGTAAAGAGACAAAAGTGGGTGAAAAATGCGTGCGAACCAGGGATCAAGCATGGAGGACTTGGCCCAGTTCTTTTGACCCGATTATGAAGAATCTGGGTGTGGAAAATCATAAACTAGAAAGAACTGGATTTGATTCTGTAGAATCGCCAAAATCGAAGCATAATCACTAGTGTAACACAGAAGCACCGTTTTGGGTCGATTTTGGCGGTTCGGAGCTCCGTCAAAAGAAAAATGTTTCCATTTTAAGAAACACCCTGTTTCAACGCAAATTTACACGCAAAATGTCCTTCCACAAACTGCCCTGCAGCCCAACGCTGGGATGCCGCCAGGTAACAGGCCCTGTCGCCCGTACCTCTCCTCATCCCTTCATCTACCGGCGTCCTCCCCGCCGCCCTAAAGGAGCCGGTGAGCACGTCCCCCCATGCGCCATCCCGCTGGCCGAAGGTGTCATACGCCCCGCCTCCTACGCCCCCAATCCCGACGGCCCCAAGTCCTCCCCCGACCCCGACGAGCCCATCCCGCCGGCCACAACTCTCCTTCCACCGTTGCCTGGTGAGCCTCTCCTCCTTCGGTGGTTGTTCATCTATGTTCTTTTCTGTCATGTACATGGAACGATGGAAATTGGATAAGATGTATGTATGCAGATGCTTAGTACATGATTTCCTTGATGGATGAATGAATGGTGCTAGGTATTTCATAGATGGATGGATTAATGGACCAATCATGTAATTATTTTGGCTACTATGAATGCTCAATGTTACTGTGAAGGGAAGATGGATTGGTTAAAAAAATTGCCGTGATTGCTCTTAGCAACTGTGGACGGTATTTTTTGGTGCTGCTAGGTGCGAATTTGAGTGCTATTTTTAATGTGAATGCTATCATCAATGGTACTGTGAAGGGAGACATGCAACATTCAACCATAGTCATTCTTCGGTTACATTTCAGCACACAACTCATTCCATAATCTCAAACCACAATCCTAGAAAAGAACTCGATGGCTGATTCTGGCTGATTCTGTGGGAAGTTTCCCAAAAGCTGATTCTAGAGAATGAAAGCTAAAAAGAACCGGGCATTGGACTTTAGCCACTACGATTCACATGCGTTTGTAATATTTCAAAGTCTCACCCCATAAGAACCGAATCAGACGACGACTTTGGCAAAGAAAATTCAAATCGTTTTCTTCACTTACCGGTGGCTCAAGGGTAATTATTGGGACTTTAGGGGCAATACCAGTGATGTGTCGCCAAAATCAATAATCCTGTTATTATTAGGTAGAGATTTCATCCGTAGCTGTTTTCACGACATTTCTATCATAAAGATAAAGTGCACTCTATTTTTTTTCTTATGCAAGAAGACTAAAATGCACTCTATTTTTTTCTTATGCAAGAAGACTAAAATGCACTCTGACCGATTCGTTTTGCTCTTATACAAAGATAAAGATGCCAATTCGAATAAGAGATAGATGAAGATGTCAGTAAATCATCCATTAGAAACCGGGCATTTACAGTTCGCCCACTTGGCTCACACTAGCTGATGAATGAAACTTGACTTACTGTCTAGCATGTATGTAGCATGGTTGAAGGAGGTGGCTGTCTAGGCAGCCTCTGGTGTGCTGACATCGAGCGATTGTCTCCGTTGAGGCCCCAGGAAGAATTGCGAAGTTGGCCTCTAAGTTTTGAAAACTCAAATAATTATTGTGAACTAATATAAATAAAACATACTCTCATTCAACGATATGACTTCAAACAAAACTTAGCCCCTCAATTATTTCAAAAGTTTAGAAATGGCCCCTTAACTTCAAAACCGGCAAAACTTAGTCCCTTAACTTGTCAAACCGGATAACTTTAGCCCTTTATACCGCTTTTGGTGGTTTTCATCCGACGTGGACATGGTTTCAACCAAATCTTGGCATGTCACCCATCTTTGACTGCCACGTCACCGTCCACGTCACATAAGTGACCCCAAAAACATGACCATCCCTGAGTGCATCGAGAACATGCTCCACCATGCTGTCGCAACCTCCGTTGTGTCCTGGAGCGGCGACCATGCTCCTAGCTGCTGATTGGCCGTGGCGGCATGTTCGGCAAGGCTTGAACTTGATACCCGAACCTGATGCTGCTCAAGGGTTACTACTGGACGCCGCAGATACAGCTCCTCGTGATCGACTACGCACCACACACGCACCACACGGCGGCCTGGAGGCGCCTCCATGGCAAGGACGGCGACGGCGCGTTGTTCCTGGTGCTGACATGGGTGGAGTGTGTACCTGCACCAATCGTTCCGGCCAACCGGTGATCCACTAAAACGTGAAGCCGAGCATGCTGCATACGTTGTGCAACCCACTGATCGCCAAATTCAGGTTGGCGCAGCTGTTCCACAAGCACAGGCAGAGCAGCAGCCGTGATGCTGGAGTTTGGGGTCACTTATGTGACGCGCCGGTCAAACATGGGTGATGTGATTTGGTAAAAATCATGTCCACGTGGGATGAAAACCACCCAAAGCGGTATGAGGGACTAAAGATATCCGGTTTGACAAGTTAAGGGACTAAATTTTACTGGTTTTCAAGTTAAGGAACCATTTCTAAACTTCTGGATAATTGAGGGACGAAAAATATACTTTTCCCTTTTGAAATGTATCAAATATTAAAGCTAAAAGACTAAAGGTAATACTAATGTGCTAAAGTGACCTCATGCTATACGGAAAAGAATATTCTTTCTAGTATTTCTTGAGATTATATCTTCATATTAATCTTCATGCTATCAATCAATGTAAAGTCCAAACCTTCGCACGTAGAGCATAAAGCAATTTATCAATTGTCGTCCTATACAATCTAGAGATTAGAGTGCTCACCACAACTCAATAACTTAAACATCAACAACATATCATGTGGTCACATGAAGAACAAAATCTACAAAACAAGTCTAGATATACACTGATGACCAAATCTCGGGTAACTGATCGTTCCCAAGGTGTGTGGAGAACGGAATATTAAAAAACTCTAGCATGGCTGCTAGTTTTTTTTTTTGAGAAACCAAAAGAAATTTTATAGCTGACACTTATCAAGGAAAACAATGGACAATACAATACATGGATAATGAAACACAACATGATCAAAAAAAATATTACATCCGAAAACGTTGACCATCTTCTTTTTCAATTGTATACATGTTGACAAAGTTTAAAAAATGCACTGAACCAACAATAAGGGAAACAGACACCCTACAAATGCCCTTACTATAGTAGACTTTGAAGACCACAATAGTCACTCGCCACTAGAAATGAGATATAGTAGCCGTTGAAGAAGTATTGGTTGGGACACCACCTCATGCAAATACAGGCTTGTAATCCTTCATCACTTGTCTGGAGGGGTGGAGAAACCAAGCCATGTCACATAAAGACTTGAAAGAACAAGTCAAAATCGTCACACCAAGAGCCAGCCAACAGTTTTCCTTAATAGACACATCAACCACCAAGATATGAAGAGAGGCAACAAATCCGACGACACGTACCTTCACAAACCCTTTGTTCCCGCCAGATTGGTCGTCATCAAGGTAAAAAGAGGTCAAAGAAAGCTTATTTCTCTTTCTTTTTCAAGGGGGCCAATCTGGTCTTTACAATGCCATTCTTGAAGCAGGTGTTCACAATGCCATTTTTGAAACAAGTGTTCACAAATCTAACTTACATTTTTAAACTTATTTCAATATGTCATCACCGCCATCGTCTCATCGATGCTGCTATACAAAACAAAAACCAAAGGAAAACAATAACTAAAGAACAGACAGAAGGGAAGATGAATCACAAACAGTGAGTAGTATCGGAACCAAGGGACAAAAAGTTCACAAACAACTAAGTCGGGCGCGACTATGTGCCACTCGCTGCGATGCCCAGTTTCGGCTCGCCTGCAAGGAGCAATTACTGGGCCGACCCAGTAACCAGCTAACGCATTGTGCTGATGTCATTGCTGAAGTCATGATAACATCACACGTGTTTTTGGTTTTTATTTCTTCAATTTTTTTACTTTTGCTTATGTTTTGAAATATTTTAAATATATATTACAAAAACTCTAGACATAAAAATTTGAAATATGTTAATCTTGCATTTACAAAATGTTAAACATATATAGAAAACTGTTTCTGTTATATAAGAAAAATGTATAAATGTGGTAATAATTAGAAAATGATAATCCCATACAGAAATAATGTTAATCATATGTTTGAAAAATGTTTTTCACAATTATAAAATGTGAAACATTTCAAAATAAACTGATGGAATTTTACAAAAAGTTTATAAAATGTAGAAAACTTATTGTAATTAAATAAAAATAATGTTTACATTAAAAATATATGTTACATTTAAAAAAATTACACATGTTTAAAATATGTGTTAAAATATTTTCTAAAAAGTTTTTACAATGTACAAAAATGTTTGCATAGTTCAAACAAATGTTTTATCATTTTAAAAGATGTTGGCATGTACTTGAAAAAAATTTAACACGCATTTGAAATAATAATCAAAATATGTTTTTGTATAAAATGTTAAACGTGTATTTGAAAAATGTTTGATGGGTATGAAACAGTGTTTGAAATATATAAGAAAAATGTAGAGACATGTATGAAAGAAACTAGACATGTATTGAAAAAACAACCCAATGAAAACCGACAAGAGAAACAAAAAGAAAAGCAAAGAAACCAGAAAATACCCAAGAAAACAAAAGAGAATCATAATAAAACCAAAGCATAAAGAAGAACGAAAAAATCTTCTAGAGAAAAAAGAAAACCAAAGCATAAAAGAAGGAAAAAAGAAAACCAAACAACCGATGAAAAAACAGAAAGAATAAAAGAAGGACCAAAGAGAACGAAAACAAAAAAGACGAAGAAACCAAACCGAACCTATAGATCGAGTGAGGACAAGGACTGGAACGAATGAATAACAGGTAAATGGTCGGCCCGATACTAGTCCGGCTGTAGGCGATTTCTACTAATAGAAATCAGTACGGGCGAGACATAGCATTTGTGCACTATGTGAGCCCACATGTGATGGCCTATCATTTGAATGGGCCTGACTTTCTCAAGAAAAAAGGGGCCTGGCCCGCATGTCAGCTCACGTGCAGTTTGGCCTGCTAGGTGTTTTTTGGGCAACTTTTTACCTACTGGGCTGTTAGGCCATATTTATATATGAAATGAAAAAAAATATGAAAGATAAACGGGCCGTGCCTTGCCGGCCCGCATGCCCAGCTTAGCAGCCCAAGCATGCCCTGGCGTGCCAACGGCCCGGCCCAGCTGGCACGGGCCAGATGGCTCGGTGGTAGGTAGCCCGGCGAAAAGCGCACGAGCCCACGGCGTGCGGTGAGAAGAGCGGCCGCGTCACCCCGACATGGGAGCGGCGGGGAGTTAAGCCACCACCACCTCGCCGTCCGCCTCGCCCCACCACCGCCCTCCCCCTTCCCCTTCCTCCCCCGCCGATGCTGCTCCGGCTACGCGTCGGCGTCACCCGCCGGTCCGCGGCCCTCCTCGCCGCCGTCCCCCGCGGTGACCCCCCCGCCGCGCTCCCCCTCCCCCGTCGCCTCCACGACGCCGCCGATCACCGCCAGAAACCAGGTACCGGCGCTATCTCCCCCTTACCTCCCATCCCCGTCAATCCAGAGTGGCTGCGCAGTCGCACGTTCGTAGCTCAATGCTCCGCGCCTCTGCATGATTTTAATCCCACCGCTCCCCACCGTTCGCCACCGGCCGGGTGATGCAGAAATTTCATCCGAGCCAATCTATACGTGCTTGTACTTTATGAAATCTCATGACAAGCCGATCATCTATATCCGCTCTCCGAGCCGCTGATGCCCGTATTTTTTTGAAATTTCATGACAGTTTACTCTTGGTAATTTCTCATACTGTTGTTGTTCTGTTCTGCACCTGAAGGGGGTCCTCTTACGCTCTACAGGGACCTAGTGAGCCAAGGGAAACTCCGGCATGACGTGTACCAGGAAAACGTCGCCTCCGAGCTAGACAGCTTGCTCGGGAGGCTCGAGCGGTATGAGATGGAGATGGAGGATTACCATGTAAGTTGCTGACGGCTCCGTGTTCACCGGATCCGAGTAGCAGCACTAGGCGCATTTTTTTTTTGTTTATTCAGGGAGATTGTTTCGTGGCGTCTGAGTGAGTGCCTTTGCGTGAAGTGCAGACAAAGCTGTCTATGTGGGACAGTACCCGGGAGAAAGAACGCCGGAGGCTTCTCCTCGAAGAAGCCGAGGATAAGCAGCACGATGGGGTGTGGATAGATGAGAAAAGGGGATTTCTCGATAAGTTGATTTCACGGTAATATTTATTCTCCTGCCTCGGTTCCTTTGCTGTATAACCATCAAACTCTTGATATCAAGAGTTTTGTGTTTTAGCTTTGCAGTGCCACTGTTCCTCTCCCAAATGATATAAATTTTGCCTACTGATGACCGTTTATTAAGCCGTTTGTGCAAATAGATGAAGTTCTCATCCTTTATTTACTAAGTTTTTATTGACTTAAGAACAGTAAAACTTAGTAGAAGATAAAAGAATACTAGAATTATGTGGAAAATATTGCATACTCTGTGGAAACTTTTCTTGTTTACAATTAGAAATCTCTTGTACATATCCCAAGAAGAGTGTAACTAAGCAGATCAGCGACCTATAAGTCTGTTTAACTGTTGTGTCGCGCCGCTTGGAAGTTGCTGTTTGACTTGTCTTTTGCCGATTAAACCAGGAAAAGAAGAGCTAATATAGAGCCTGGAGTTGGAAGATGGGTTTCATATTTGAACAGAGAGAGGAAACTAGATAATTTGGTTGGCCAGAAACCAGTTGCACCTGTTGCTCCAAAAGGATTATACCTTTACGGGAATGTTGGCAGTGGTAAGCTAAATTAATCAATACATTGACCTGGCCTATGCTGAGAGTTAGTGGTTTGTAGTCAGGCTGTCTCCCATTCAGTAGTAACTAAATACTTCACTTGGGTCATTATGCTGTTCTCTTCAAAATAGTCATAAACTGCTTATGGTGATAATATTTTTTTACCGAGATGATGATAATATTATCTAGCTATCTGCGATTATTATGCTAACTTTAGGGAGCAACTTGTAACACAGGCAAGACAATGTTGATGGACATGTTTTATGGGGCCACAGAAGGTGTCATCAAACACAGGAGGAGGTTTCACTTTCATGAGGTAAATTATGCAAAACTCATGTACGCGTGGCTTGGCAAGCTGACAAAATAGAGTGTATGTGTGGCTTGGCAAGAGTTCTGTTAATTAACTTGTTGACTATCATATTTCAGTCAGGATCCTGTTGTCGAGCATTTGAATAAAATTGAATTACGCCTTTTCATGCAGGCTATGCTTGAAATACACGACCATATGCATGATGTGTGGAAGAGACGTGATGATGGCAAGTCTATGGAATCAAGTGCTTTCAGTTGGATATCAGGCCTCCCTTTCGATGCAAAAATTAAGGAATGGCTGATCGGGGAGGAAAAGTATAAACAAGATAAACATCAAAAACATATCCTGTTAGCTGTCGCTGACAAGTTCCTTGTCGATAGACAAGCAAATAAATGTGGTGCAAGCATTCTATGCTTTGACGAGATACAGGTACCTGTAATTAACACTTCTATGGTGTGCATTTCCAACTTATTGGAGGAAACTGCCATTTCTATATCACACTTGACATCATGCTTATCAGATTACTGCCGTAGTTTATCAATCCAATGCGATTACATCAAGTATAGTCTTGTAGGAAATTGTTCTGAAATCTATTTTCCCTATTCAGCTCATGCCTTCAATAGTTATTACCATATATAGTACATTTGTAAAAGAAAAAGTGACAGTTAATATTATTGACAGTAAATTGGATTAGACACTGGTACGCACATGACTTAGCATAATTCTAACTTAAACTTCTGAGTAAGATTCCATGAGGCTAATACAGCTGACAGACAATGTCAACCTTGTGCCTTAATGTGAGATATGCACTTAAGAAAAACTCTTATAAACACCTCGTGCTACTTCACTCTGTCTACCATGGTATGCTTGCTGTTACTAAGAAATATTTAGCTGTCACTGTAAAAGTGTAAATACAATAAACTCTGCAGCCTACAGTTTTGAAATGTACTAAGAAACTGCATCTGTGCAGACTATTGATGTATTCGCTATTGTTGCCCTGTCTGGTATTCTCAGCAGACTATTAAGCACTGGGACTGTGCTTGTTGCTACCAGCAATAAAGCACCGGAAGATCTGAATCAGGTACACCCTTTTGTGATTATTTCTCTTTTCTTTCTTTTTTAAATGTAATAAACACTTATATTTCACCAAAAGAAGATTGGAGTGAAAGGCATAATCACATTCTGACCTGCTGGGAATATTCATTTGAACTACACTACCTAGAACTTTGTTCCCACAAACAGGAACGACTTTTCACAATTTTAACATACAATTTGAAAGAAGCTAAAGAGGCAAAACACCAGGTTGCTATCATGTTATGGATGAATAACAATTTGGAGAATGTGTAGGGGAGCTAAACTAGAGTTTATTGCTCTTTTTCCTAATCCTAGATACAGAAAATTCATTGAAAAAGGATAACATGGCTAATGGCTGTGGACTACTTATTTGCGCCTGGGTTTCTTGTAATTTAACTATTCAGAAGCACATCATCCATCTACAATAAATGACAAGACACTTTCTGAAGCTTAGTTTTTTATCTTCTGGATTTTTTATATGACATAAGAATGACAGCATACATTGGTACCTGAATGGATAATAGGTACCTTTGAGTTAAAATAACTCTGTACTTGTTTTGATCTTTTCACTCTTCTCCGTTGGTTTTGTAGGATGGGATGCAACGAGAAATCTTCCTTGAGTTATTATCTAAGCTAGACGAGACCTGCAATAAGATTCTTGTCGGAACTGAAACGGATTATCGCCGCCTTATTCCTACGGATGGCTCAACTCAGGTTGACTTGTAATAACATAGGGAATTTATGACACTTGGTCTTAGGACCGCATAAAACATCTGCGTTACATGTTCTGGAGATAAACATGATGCTTACTACTCCCTCCGTCCCAAAATAAGTGTCTCAACTTTGTACTAGCTCTAGTACAAATTTGTACTAAGCTTGAGACAGTTATTTTGGGACGGAGGGAGTAGATGATAGCAGTGTTAGCAGGTTGAAAATTAGTAGTTCCCTATGATATTGTGGTCCACTGTGTACAGATGCTTAAACTGTCTAGAAATCAGTTACTGGACTGACAAGTTCAGGTGATTAAATCACATTATTTGAAGATCTTTAATTTAATTTGCAAAATCTTCCACTTGGCATTCTCTTGAAATCTTCTGCCTTGATCCACTGTAGTTAAATAGACTTAATCTTTGTCATGTAGTTATTCAGGGTAGTGCATAAACAAGAAAACATAAGCTCCCTTTACTACCTTGAGGTTAATAAATTAACAGGGCCTGTAAAAACATATTCATCTTTAGTGACACTCACTAAAGTTGTAGTTATCAATTTGGTTGTTAGGACAGAGATTCAAGCATCTACTTGTACATGTCAAATCAAATTTACCTTAAGTTACATTTTTTGATCCCTATGGTAACTCTAATATGAAACCAGTAAGGTGTATCCTTTTGTGAATACACTGCATGTTTACTCTCGTTTTGCTTGGAAATCTGATATTTATTCTGCCTGTATTTATTACCTTATTCTTGGATGTCATATGCGTTATCTGGTATTTTTTCATGTAACAACTATTTTGCATATTTGTATGCAGATTCACTATTATTGGCCTACCAATCCTGAGACAAGGAGTATGTTTGAGGCTATGTGGCATGACATAACTAACCAGACAGGAGGAAACATTACTGCAGTTACTATTCCTGTAATGTTTGGAAGGTGTGTCCTAAAAATCATCTCTATACCAATATACATAAGCCTGAACTGTATTAACTTTAATATTACATAAACAGGTCTATTGAGATTCCTCAAAGTTGTAGCGGTGTGGCAAGGTTTGACTTCGAGTATTTATGTGGACGCCCAGTAATATCCCACTCTTTGAATTTACATTTCTCGATAATCAAAATGTTATTCATGATAATGGCACTGTTGGCTTGAAGAAACTATATATGGAGTAGTATCTTTCTTCCTTTCAACTGTATGAATTTGGAACTGAATTCTAATTCTATGCAGGGAGAGATGTTCTGAATGAACCCAATAAGACTTGCTTTGGTTATTATTTACTTGTATTCCTTATTCCAATACTTAGGTCGGAGCTGCAGATTATATAGCAATAGCCAGGAACTACCATACAATTTTCATATCAGACCTTCCAGCTATGAGTATGAAGATCCGTGACAAGGTACTTCTGACTTTCTCAAGTACTTAATAATTCTTTGATGCCAAATGAAGTGTTATGTTTTTCTAATATTATTCCTCATTTAGGCAAGAAGATTCATCACCCTTATTGATGAGATGTACAATCATCACTGCCGCCTTATATGTTTAGCTACCTTACCCATTGACAATCTATTTCAAGGAACTGAGGAAGGGCCTCTTTTTGATTTAGAGAGGTAATATTTACATTTATACTCGTGACCCTCTTAACTCATTGGTGAACTGCAGAGAGCTTACCTGATCATGTAAAGTATTGATGATTTTCAGAGAACATCTACATTTATACTTGGATAGTTGGATGCATGATCCTCTAACCACATTAGTGAACTGCAGTTAAATTTTTCTCGTCCTGTGAAATTGTAATTGTGCATATTTCAATGCGACACGTGCAGGTTATACTTTTATATTCAGTGGTAATATGATAGCTACCATGTAGGTCTTCTGAAATCTTCATCTTCGCAGGATCAAACTTTTGAATGTGGTACTTAATAATCTTGGGCATTGCTACTTGCGGCATCATCTTGTACGAAACAACAGAAATAAAAACAATCCTGTATTCTGAATCAAAATTTAGTCAGGGGCTACCGATTTCCAAAAATAAATAAATAAATCCTGAATAAAAATGTCTTGGCTTGGCAAGCTTTGTTGTAAATTATGTTTTAATCCGTCTGTAATATTTTTTAATGCAAAGCATTTGAATCTAAAGAATCGAGAACAGGAACTTACTATTTACATGAGAGGTTATTATGCAGTTTCCAGTTTGAAACTGAAGCCGAAGGGTCAAAGTTAAGGAGGGATGTTTCTGCAGAAGGCAATGTTGGTGCAGGGCCCTCTACTAGAGGTCTAGTGTCAATGCTGTCTGGTCAAGAAGAGATGTTCGCGTTCCGAAGGGCGGTAAGTACCTAATATAGCACCTCTTGTACCTACATACTATTTGTTGCTCGCTCGAGACAATTCATTTTGCTAAATTCTGGGTTTTACTTTCTTATAATGTTAAACTTCCATCACATGTAACGATTTCGAATCACTGACATTACTGTCTGGGCCTGCTGTATGATGTATCTGGTTTTAACTGTCCACCCACATTGTTGTTTCGCAGATATCCCGGCTCATAGAAATGCAGACCCCGCTGTATCTCGAGCGCGTCCAGCATGTCCGTTCTTCCGCCCTTCAACAACAGCAGGGCAGCCCTGTTCTCGCAGAACAGAGCACTGTCTCTCAGTCTGCTCCCTTGTAGACTGGTAGTACCATTCTATTCGTTCTTGGAAAAATAATCTTGCAACTGTGAGCAATGAGGTTGGAGAGGCCTAGCTCGACGTTGTCGGAAACTGTATCGAGTATATGTAACACAGGTGATGTCAGCAAGACATGCCGTTGCATCTGTGCTGTGCATCTGCACAGGTTTACTTTGCTTTGCTTCCCAGTTATATAGATCCTAGGAGACATGATTACTGGTGTTGTTTGGTGTGCTTTAACATCTAGTGTAAAAAGAACGCTACTCTTCAGTCAGCCACGGTATATAGCCTGATTCAGTCCTCCCCGTCCTACAAGCGGAAGGCATGTGTCTGTTTCTAATTGCAGAAGAACAGATGCATCCATACATATTTATGTGGGAAAATATCATATGGAAACCAACATTTGATGAAAACCACACGAAAACGATGTTTTGAAGTTTGAAAAAAAATAGGGGATGTTAAGAGAGTGATGTTCTATTCTCATGCGGAATTTCAAGTTCGAACACATTATGGGATATGAGTATGAAGGAGATCGATCGCTGTGCAGCGCATTGACACCGTTGCTGTTTGTTTCCTGGTGTGCTCGGCTTTGATCTTCTTCAGCATCACGATCACATCGTGTGCTGTCATTCTCCCCGGTCATGTGAAAATGCCCAACAGTGGACGGACACTATGTGGACTTACAAGAAAACATTTTTCCACAATGCAAAAAAGTAAAAAAAACATTCTACATACACAAATACACATATAACACGTTGAAGAAAATTTTCACAACAATATACTTTCATATGTGGTGTAGACAAAAAAAATATGTACATGAAAATGGGCCAATCTTTTTTTTATTGTTGGGCCGGGATTTTTTTTGTGCATCTTGCAAATCATAATATTTTTGAACGAAAAAAATTCACAGATCCATCGTGAATATGTACAAGTTTTCACAGTATTGTTTTGAGTTTTTGAAACTTGGAAATATTATTTTTGAATCATTTCAAAAAATGGGAACCAATGTCCACCAAAAAGTCGCTTCCCCAGAAGTGTCACTGCTTGTCCTTATCTACTATCTTGTACCACTACCTTTCTTATTGTTGTCTTCTAAAGTTTAAAAAGTAAATGCCATGATTTATTTGCAAGAGTTTGTCCAACACAACGACCACTTTAAAAAGAAGCTTAATTTCTCCGGAGCGCCTATTCCGCGCCGCAGAAGGGCTGGCCCATGAGCATGAGCGCAGAGAATTCTATTATATTGCGAAAAACAATCAAAAAATGGCGCACTCCAGGAATTGACCTAGCGTCCTTACACTCATGGAGTGTTCGACTATGACCAACTACTACAACTACTGAATGCTTGTGAACCACTTCTGCGTAAATTGTTTTAAGAATCAGCATAGCCGTGCTATTCATTGTGCAGTGTCCCTTGCTCAGATTTTTGAATTAATTGAAAATATTATGAAAAACATGATTTTTGGAAAATGCAAACAAATTTTGAAAGTTCATGAACATGCATAAAAAAGTAGGCCAATGCAAAAAAGTTCATGAATTAGAAAAAAGTTCATGTATTCAAATAAGTTCATGAAATAGAAAAACAGTTCACTAATTTAAGAAAATAATTCACAAAAACGAAAAATAATCATGAGTTTGAAAAAGTTCATGGATTTGAAAAAAAGTTCATCAAATTTGGAAAAGAGTTCATCAAATTTACCAAAAGTTCATTAAAATTGAAAAAGTCATTGACTTTTATTTTTTATCAAATTTGAAAAATGATTTTATATTTAAAAAATAGTTCAACGAATTTGAATTTTTTTATCAATTTTTGAAATTAGTGCACTGAATTTAAAAAAGTTCATTGAATTCGATTTTTTTAAAAAATAAGTGCATCGGATTTGAAAAACAGTTCATGAATTTTCAAGAAAAATTTCGTGAATTTTAAAAGGTTCAATATTAGAAAAAAGAAAAAGTAAAAAACGAGTACATGAATCTCGAACCGTAGAAAGAAGAAAAAGAGAAAGAAAAGTATTTGGGCATAGCCATGAAATGAAAGAAGAGGTTCTGAGTGCTACTCCAGTGCCCGCTCTTTTTTTGTTTCTTCTAACCGAAAAGAGAAAAAAGTTAAATGGGCCGGCCCAGCTCGTAGGATGGGGGAGTGTGCTTCAGGCGCCCGTTAGCAAAATGGCCTATAATAGATGCGTGAAGTGCCAAATAGGATCTGCCTAATTTCTCGCACGTGTTTTTTTTTTGCGGGGAAATTAGGATTTCATTAACGGATCACAGGATTACAATCATATTGGACAGCCTGCCTAACTTCCAAGGGAACATTTCCCAGCCGACAGGTTGTGCGCTGTTGACCTCTACCTATTGCTGCCATACAATATCTAGCACAATTTTGAGTACGGCTAATCTTAACAAGGTTCACCGGTCGTTCTTCCATGAGGGCCTTGACTTCATTCACCACATGTACATACCTTGACTTATTAGGAGGAGCACCATTCAGCAGTGCAATAGCCACAGCACAGTCGGACTCCATCACAATCAGGAGCTGAGACCAGTGGAGCGCTAGCCGGAGCCCCTCATCGCATGCAACCTGCCCGGTCTCCAAAGGATCAGAGCATTGTCGTAACCAACGACATGCCGCGAAAATGACCTTTCCTTCAGAGTCCCGGAGAATCATGCCAGCTCCAGCCGAGCCATCCGCAGCAATATAGGAACCGTCGATGTTTAAATTAACATAACCATCATCAGGTGACTTCCACTGCAGCATGGTTACCTTCCTTCAGCATAGCTAGATAGGAAAGTTCATGAAGCATCCACTGCGGGCTATCGGTTTCTCATGTGTTGGCTCATTCGACACATGCCATATATGCCAGAGTAACATCAGTACCACCAGGCGTTGTACCTCATTCAGTTCACGAAGGAGCATAAGGGGCCACTCATGGCCTTCAAGATGCACCGTGCTCACATCTGGAAGGTCCCAAACCGTGCGCATGTGTTATTTGTAAGAGCATTCTACTTATTACTGGACAAATTGTAAGGATGTTAGAAGCATCATATATGTGTCATGTGCTTCCAGTTTTTCAGTGCAGATGGCTTTATATATGTTGTCTGATTAATGTTTTTGTTCGTAGACAAAGCACATTTTTTGTTAACTTGCTAGTGGATGATGTGGCTAGTGGGTTGGAGAGGTCTATATGCATTTCTTTTTTGGTTCTGACTTCCCTCTCCGGCAGTTGTTGTGCTATGTGCAAGCCATCTAGGTTCGTAGTCCGGAGCGGTTGGGAATCCATATGTGTGGTTTCGTTTGATTTTTCCTCTTGACTGAGCTTTGAGAGAACTAGATGATACCCCGTGCATTGCGGCGGGAATTTATAGCGATTAATTTCGAAGGAAACAAAGACCAACTATATTATACTTATGTGATAGCAAATAATGTACTAATGTGGAAGTGTCAATGTATGCATTATCAGCACACAAAATGTCTTTTCGACCATTGAGGAAAAAAAGATTCAAGTCACCCAACAAAGAGTAACTATTAACAACTAACCTCTCATGTTCATACCTAACACTACTAGGAAAAACCTTATACACAGAATCTTACCAGCAGCGCGCTTTAAAATACGGCACTACTGCTATTTAGCAGCAGCGCGTGCCACTAAAACGCACTGCTGAAAGGAACATAGCAGTAGCGCGTCATTTGTAAACCGTGCTATTGCTACAATTGTCATGACCTCGCCGTCAAGCTAGTTATAGCAGTAGCGCTGTATTACGTAGCGCGCTACTGCTATTGATGTTAGCAGCAACGCCTTTCGATAAAACTCGCTACTGCTAAGTTCGGGCCACAAGTTTACTCCCACCTCACTCCGCGAACAGGGTGTTTACCACCTTAAATGTGTTACTTCTCAAGCTATCACAACTCTTGGTCTTCATTGAACTCTATGTGTAGAATTTGTGGCCGCAATATGAGTCTTCTCTGGTTCCTACCGGAAGAGGATTCATATTGGCAATTCAGATTGTACATAAAAAGATAATTGATGGCCAATGTATTTTTGCATCGACGGACAATGTATTTTTGCATGCTTACACTTAGTAGTAGCACTTTTTATAGTAAGGCACTACTGCTAGGGCATTTAGCAGTAGCGCGTTACCGAGATACGCGCTACTGCTAAAGCCATCCTATCACTAGGCCGCCCCTCACTCTCCTCTCTCTGCTCCAACTCACTCTCCCCCGCATCGGCCCTGTCGTCTGCCGCCGCCGCCAACTCACTCTCCCTCAAGACTGCCCTGCTGCCTGCCGTCGCCGCATTTTGCCCTCCTCCTCCATCCCGCCTGCCGCTGCCGCCTCCTCCTCCACCTCGCCGGTCGTTGCCCCCTCCCTCCTCCATCCGGCTGCCGTCCCCCCCCCCCGCCGTCACCGCCACCGAGGTAGCTCCTCCTACCTCCCCATCCTTCCCATCTGTTCCCTCCTTCCTCCCCCTCCTCCCTCCCTCCTTCCTACCCCTCCTCCCTCCCTTCTCTCTGTTCTTGTAGAATGTAGGTAGTTTAAACGTAGATTTTAGAATGTAGACATTTTAGAATGTAGGTTCTGTAATAGAATAATTTTTAGCCTATTTTAGGTGTTTTGAATAGAAAAGGAAATTTTAGGTCTTTTGATTAGAAATTTTAGTAATGGAATTTTTTAGTGGGTAGAATTTGAAAAAGTGTTATGTACTTGTTATATTGTGAACTTAGGGCATATTTTTAGGGTTTAGCAAAAGAAATAGTAATAGTGGATGATGATGTAGATGTTTTAGGTATAGAACATTTTGAATAGATGATGATGTAGATTTTTTAGTACAACTAGTTTATTTAGTGTTGCTCAAAAATTGCTCATATGATGTAGATATAAACATGTATATCTAGTGTTGCTCAAATAGGATATGTGCTTGCCCAAGTGACCATGTTTACAGGTAACAGCTCCGAGTGGCCTATGTTTTGCTGGAGTGTTGATTAATTTCCCTTCCGGCAAATTTCAGGCGCTCGATATGTCCTTTTTTAGCAAAGGTCATGCCGGATTTTTCCTCTGAAGTGGATCGTTAATCCTTTTCAAATATTGCTTTAGGAAAATGGCGACACCACCACCACCACCACCACCATGTCGACTGTGCAAGTCAAGATGCGCCAGCAGCCTTGCAACTGGCACGTTGTTCGGCATCTACTTCCAGCCGACTTTTCTTCATGCGGGCGGTAACAAAATATATGAAACTTGTAACAACTATTTTGTTTTTAGTGTTATTGGCATTAATGCATTGTGTATATATCATTGTGTATACACATATCATCCCATGCAATGTGAGGTTGGAATTCAACAACCTGACCGGAGACACTGTGACCTTTGAGGCTCCTGGGGCCCTACACTATGGAGGTCAAGAAAGGACGAAATATGTCACAGATTGGAGGATATGGATGGAACCGTTTCATCTCCCACATGGGTATCACTGGTGGTGAGTTGACCAGCTTCTCCTTCAGAGCAGAAAGACCCAAGCTGGCCATCATTTATCTCAACACGGATGAAGATGATGAGGACCCACTTGATGAAGCCATCTATACTCGAAGAATAAGGCTGAGCGAGGACGAGGTGTGCAACCTATGGGACATAATTCCGCCATGTGCTGACTTTGTCGGGGTGCCATTGGTGACCCGCCTGACAACTACCATGGTTGATCGGCATGTTATGGTATGTTATACTTAGTGTACAATCTGATTACATGCTTACTTAGTAGAATTCAAGCTTAGTAGAAATGTAGTACTGTTTTTGATAGTGTAGAAACCTATACTTAATAGAAATATATTTGCAAGAGTATGTGCGAGGCAACTTATTAATTGATATGTTTTTCTTATTCAGAAATTGCCAAAGAGCCTATCTGTGAGTTGTGGTATCGAGCCTGATGAAGAAGGCTCTGCTGGAATACGCCTTACCGCAAAGGGGCCCCGTCACCACCTGTGCGTACGACATGGACACGGACGGTCACACACACTTAAGCTCGGTTGGGTGGAAGAACTTCCTCGTTGGCAAGAATCTTCGTGTTGGACATGCCATCCTAATTACTATCAGGAACACCCACCGTCATGGCTTGAGGATGATTGTCGTCGTCGATATCATCTAGAACTACATATGTGTGTGTGGCTGTATGACTACCCCTAGTAGACTGCTATATGCTGTATGACTACCTAGTACTGCTTATCATATATGCTCCTGTATGAACCAGATATGTGTGTGAGGATGCATGTTGACCATATATGAGTGCCTATATTGCTTAATGATATTGTATGACTACTGTATGACTATATGGTATTGTGGTTAATGATATTGTTATCTAGTATATGTGAAATTGCAATTTATTGAAACGGGATCAATAGGAAGCAGGGAAAAAATGTTGAAAGGTAAAGCAGTAGCGCGGGCAAAGAAAAGCGCTACATCTACTTATTAGTAGCGCATGTTGGAAAAACGCTACTGATACAGTCAATACTAGTAGCGCGTGTACATAGAGCGCTACTACTATCTGTTAGCTGTAGCGCCTTATTAGTAGTGCAGCCACCCGCGCTACTGATAGCGTTAAAACACACGCTACTACTAGGGTTTTCCCTAGGAGTGTAAGGTTAGGCTAAAAGGTTTCGATTCCGTAATATCATCTCAACCAATTAGATGTTCACATAAGATGTTACAATCTTGGTCACATTTTAGATATCACACATTTGCAGATTTCCTGAATTACATAACAATAAGATGAGTGCATTTATGTTCTGTACATGCATAGGTAGAATTTGGTGATCACTAAATGGTCTTTCTCAATTACAATTAGAAACCTCCAAACTTGAATAACAGAGACAATGACAGAAGGCCCTCAAATGATAAAAAAAGGGAAACTCAGAATCCCAAGTTTGTTCTCGCCTTCCAATTCAGTCTAAATGTTGCCAGAAATATTTGATGGACATGATATGAAACAAAAAGAAAATGTTATCAGTAATTATTTGGGGAAAGAGGGATCCTTTCACAAACTACGTTGAAAGTGCATTGCCTTGTGTTTGAGGTAGGGGCCATGCCCAGGGTTTAGAGCCTCATTATTAGTGAGCTCATCAACAGAAACATGATCCAAATAGTCGAGTACAATGACTATGGGCATGTGCTGCCGTGTAGAGTGCAAGATCTAATGCTTGACTTTATCATATTGAAGTCCACAGAAGAAAACTTTACCATCATAATCGAGGAACCACCTACAGTTAATGGTGCACACAACATGAAAGGCCATTTCGAATTCCGCCGGCTATCCCTCCAAGTTGGTAATTCAGAATGATCTCAGGTGCTGGGTAACCCCGCTCTCACCCAAGCTAGGTCTTTGAACTTTTGGGGTGAACCAGAATGTATGCCTTCTCTCTCAAGTTTTCAAGTTCTGGGAGTTCTGCATCTTTATGCTCGTGGTGATGGATATCAATACTATGATCTATCTCCCATATGCAACTTTTTCCAACTAAGTTCTTTGAAGATTGGAGGTGTGCATTGTGAGAAACAACTAAGAGAATTGTATAAGTTACAACATCTGAAGACATTGGAGCTAGCTAGTGGTGTAGGGTCTTTTCGGCTAGATGTCAGCATATTACCCTCGACGTTGTGCCATCTGATTGTTCCAACTAGTGTGGAACTGTTTGGTGAGATCGGCAGGATGAAAGCCCTTTGTACTTTGGTTGGATTTTCCATACTTCGCCGAGATGTGAAGAGCATGAAGGCTCTGGGTGGTCTGAGCAATCTGAGTGAGCTAGAGCTATATCCACAAACCTTAAACCCAGGTTCATGTCATGAGAGTCCACTATACCTACATATGGATTGAATAAGGTCTTTCAAGTAAGTTTTCGTCGGTGCATAAAGCAATAAAAAATGCTCTTAAATATGTATGATCTTTTAGTGTAAGGGAAAATAAGAAATGTACGAACTTGTGATGATAAAGAAATAAAAGAGACGAACTACATAATAAAGGTTGCTACCATAAGGGGCAATATATAACGTGCCGTTCCTTTGCACTAAGAGCTTTTGCATCCAAAAACAAAAAGTGCATGGCAACCTCTACTTCCTCTACGAAGGGCCTATCTTTTACTTTTATGTATTTACTTCTTATGCAAGATTCATTAGTGTTCTCCTCTATTCTTTCTTATTTTTCTATTTTGTAAGCATCACGTGGTGGGGAAATATCTAGGCACATATATCCAGTTGGATATGAGTGATCATGAGTTATTATTGTTGACATCATCCTTGAGGTGAATAAGTTGGGAGGTGAAATTATAAGCCCCTATTATTCTATGTGTCTCGCTGAAACTTTTTGCTTCATATATATGTTGTGAGTGTTTGCAATCATAGAACACTTAGTGATAGTTGAGTATGTGGACTTGCTAAAAAGCTCTAACATGAGACCCTTCCTAAAAATATGATGAATTGCAATTGCATTGTTGACTGAGAACATAGTTTGTTAGTTTTCAAGAAATTTTATGCCTTATACTTAGTTGTTGTGATGAACTGTTACTTGTTCATGAGAAGTTTTATGATAATAAATATTGTTGTTGTAATAATGAACATGATGCTACATTGTCGGTATTTTGTTTTATCAACACCTCTCTCTCTAAATATGTGGACATGATTATCGATATGGGCTTTCACTTGAGGACAAACAAGGTCTATATAAGCTTGGGGGAGTTGATACGTATATTTTGCATCATGATTTCCTACTGTTATTAATAGTGTTTTTAATCAATATAACACTCTGTGGAGCAATTCTAATGCCTTTTATATCTTAATATGCAAAATTTACATGAAGAGGAAGATTGCCGGCAGCTGGAATTCTGGACCTGAAAAAGCTACGTCAGAGATACTTATTCTACACATCTACAAATAAGCTGAAGGAGATTTATTTTGGAATAAATAAAAAATATTGGAGCAAATAAGTACAAGAGGGGGCCACCCAGGTGCCCAGAAGGCACCAGGGCGCGCCCAGCACCCCAAGCATGCTCTTGTGGCTTGTGGGGCCCCTGACCAGCCTCCGGTGCCCATCTTCTGGTATATAAGCCCATTTGTACTAGAAAAACAAATAAGGAGAGGAATTTTGGGATAGAGCGCCGCCGTCTCGAGACGGAACTTGGGCAGGAGCACTTTTGCTATCAGACGGAGCTATTTCGCCGGGGATACTTTACTACTAGGGAAAACCCTAGTAGTAGCGCGGAATTTTTACCTAGTAGTAGCACATGCGTTGGTGCTACTGCTACGACGTTACAACTAAACTTTGGCGGTAGCGTTGGTTCGCCAGCACTACTTCTAAGTGTGTTAGCAGTAGCGTTTTTTTGGGACCGGCGCTATTGCTAAGTAGTAGCAGCGTGGGCTTTACCCCGCGCTACTACTATTCATCTGTATTTTGTTTCTTTTATGTTATACTGTATTTATACATCCTTATACAAAATTTTGATACAGTAGCAATTAAGGATTGTTATATCATTATGATCATGATGAGTTATTATACCATTGGATGGAAGAAACACAGATTACATTCTAATCCATCTTTTGGTCACATGAATCTAATCCGTGTTTCTTCCATCCAATGGTATAATAACTCATCATGATCATAATGACTCATCATCATCATCATCTCATCATCATAATAACAACTCTTCATCATAGTCATATAGGAACTAGCTCATCATTCTAGCACAATGTAGCACATAACTTATCATCATCATGATAACAACTCATCATCATAGCCATATAAGCACTAGCTCATCATTCTAGCACAATGTAGCACATAACTATCTAAGACCTGCTACTCTCTCAAAGGTAAAATAGCATAAAACAGGTAAACCCCTCAATCTCCATTATGGAGAATACAGATGAACCTATCTCTCATTTGTGGGCTGCGCTTGATGTTTCCCCAAGTAGTTCCCAGCGATCATTCAAAACTTTTCTCCAGTCTTTGTGATGACATCATCTCTTTGACGGATCATGTACGCACTACGATGACACGCAGGCCAACTTGGCCGTAAGCTGATAATGTTCATGTCCCCTTTCATTTCCATAAGATGAGGTACATAATCCGCCAGGAGTTTATGTTGAAGAACATCATGATAACATACTTAGCAAAATGTACACTTTAGCTTCAAAAGAATGTATGCAAAAGATGCACCATAATATGAAAAATCTTACCATGATATCTCGATAGATGTTACGTAGTTCAACACGTGGACTAGTGACACGTATTGATCATAACTTGGAGGAATATAACGACTCATCTTAAAAGTCTCAATATCTTTAATCCATGAAACAAAATGATTTACCTCCTTGCAATTTAGCTCATACCCATAAGTGTAGTAGGTTTTGTCTACTACTTTCCGTAAGTTTCTTGAAGAATGGAAATAAGCTATCAATGGAAATAAGATGTCAATGGTAATAAGTTGTCAACTATTTTTAAATAAACAATATAAAATACTCCCTCCATAAACTCATATAGAGGTAGAAGTAGAAGCGTATCAACACCGACCCAAATGTCGATATTATCTTCGTTAATGTCATCTTCAGGATCACCAAGATCAATGGTGACATGCATAGCCTCCTGAAAACCATATGCCTTGCATAGTGCTATCCAATTCGAGCAACCAAAATGGGAGTAGGTCACCGTATTTAATAGCTTTATGGCAAAAGCATAACAATGTTGGGTCCTGAGGTGAACTCTATTTGTCTCCATATTCTTATGATCTTCGAAATCCAGCTTCTCCAAGACATAATGTCTTGCATGGCAAGGGATGCACTAGTCGAATTGTAAAAAAACGGAAATTACACGTTGAAGAAGCAGATGTCATGCTTGATTACGAAAAAGACTTGTCGTCGTCACGTACCGTACGAACATCGAAGGTCTCGTCGAGCTTAATAGTGAAGCACTAACTGTCTTCTAGGTGAGGCCTGTCGCACAGACCCGGGTCGTCGCTACAGTAATCGCACTCAGGGTTATCGTCGTTAGACATTTCCTATATTCATAATTGAAAGATTAAACTTCTAAAGTTCAATATATGTACTACAAAAACTAAATTAGATCATTATTATTCATCATGGGTTGACTGTCGGTCTGTCGAGTCTTTTCTTGAAAACTCTCATCTCATGTGGTTATATGGTGGGCACTCACTCTTTGATATATTCGACCGTTGGTGATGGTGGATCCTCCCTTCGTTCCCGAGTGCATTACACCAAAATGTCTAACACTCGAGAACGAAGGAGAAGCGACCCCCACGACAATAGTCGGGATTCTTCCTCTCTTATATTTTGACAGTATATGGTGGGCACTCCCTCACAGTTAATTCGAATGTTGGTGATGGTCACTTCCCCTACTTCTCTCGTGCATTATTACCAAGGTATATCACGAGTATAAGGAAGAGGAAGCGACCCCACGACAACAGTCCGGATTCTTCCTCTGTGATATTCGACAGTATATGGTGGACACTCCCTCTGAAGTAGCATCGACAAACTGAAAGTCAACCCGTTACATATATGGAGCAATGACATAAAAAATGGCCTATGTTCTGCCGGACTGTTGATTAATTCCCGCTCCGGCAAATCACGGGCACTTGATATTTCTTACTTTCTAGCACAAGTCGTGCCAAAATTCACGAAAAAAAATCTGGCATGACCTTTGCTAAAACAGGACATATCGAGCGCCTGAAATTTGCCAGAACGGAATCATCACTCTGGCAAAACATAGGCCACTCAGATTTTCCCTGCAAAATGCATCTATGCATCCATTTTGTCAGCATTTTTGAAAATCAACAATCAACAAAAGTGCAACAATCATGAGAAAATTTCTATTACTAGTTATATTTACTAAAAATTTATATTACAGAAATACCCTAGTTCTAACCCTAACATCTTTCTATCCATCCATCTATCTATCCATCTATCACTTCTATTAAAAAACCTCCATTCTACCTATATTTTATATTTCATTCTATTCAAAATACCTACATTCTATTCATATAAGCTATATGTTCTACTTTATTCAGAAAACCTACATTTTACAATCAAATTCTACCTAATTTTTATTACTAAGAATATCTATACCTAATTTTTTCACTAAAAATTTCTATACGGAGAGAGGTGGGGAGGAGGGAGGAGTGAGGAGGAGGAGGAGGGAAGAGTGAGGAGGGAAGTGTGGGAGGAGGGAGGAGAGAGGAGAGAGGAGGAGGGCAGTGGGAGGAGGGAAGAGAGAGGAGGAGTATAGTGGGAGGAGGAAGGAGAGGGCGGCCAGAGGAGAAGGGGAGTGGGAGGAGTGAGGAGGGAGGAGGGCAGAGGGAGGAGGGAGGAAGGCGGCCAGAGGATAGGGAGGAAGCCAGATACCTTTGTGGCAACGGCTGCTACAGGCGATGACAGCAGTGGGCGACGACGACGGAGCAAGGCAACATGGGGGGAGATGGAGAGGATGGAGAGTGGAGAGGGAGAGTGAGGCCGTGCATGTAGAGAAGATAAGGTGGGCTTAGCAGCAGCGCGAGTCACCGACCCACGCTGCTGCAAGGTCTCTTAGCTGTAGCGTGGGGCTAGGGCCCACACTTCTACTAAGCGGGGCCTGTGAGCTGCTCCCGGGCTGGCTGTAGTAGCAGCGAGTGTAGGGGGACATCACTACTGCTATTTGCATTAGTAATAGCGCGTGCCCATGACCAACGCTACTACTGCAGCCAGCCCCGGGGTAACGGCGGGGCCTGGTTAGCAGTATCGCCTGTTGGTGGGAACACGCTACAGCTAAGTAATACCTGCAGCGCCGGTTGGCGGCACTCGCTACTGCTAAGTACTAGTAGCACGTCCGGCTAACCCCTTGCTGCTGTTACCTCTCTACCTATAGGGATTTCCCTAGTAGTGCTTCCTTCCGAGAGGGGGAAATTGAAGCCATCATCATCATGAACAACCCTCTCATCATGAGAAGATCAATCTTTATCAACATCTTCGCCAGCAACATCTCATCTCAAACCGTAGTTCATCTCTTGTATTCAATCTTTGTATCAAAATCTTAGATTGGTACCCCTGAGTTGCTAGTAGTGTTGATTACATCTTGTAGTTGATGCTGGTTGGTTTATTTGGTGGAAGATCAAATGTTCAGATCTATTATGCTATTCAACACTGATACATCTCCAACGTATCTATAATTTTTGATTGTTCCATGCTGTTCTATTATCATTCTTGGATGTTCTACAATCATTTAATAGTCATTTTATATCATTTTTGGTACTAACCTATTGACATAGTGCCCAGTGCCAGTTGTTGTTTTCTGCATGTTTTTTACATCGCAGGAAATCAATACCAAATGGTGTCCAAACGCAGCAAAACTTTTTGAGGATTTTTTCGGGCCAGAAGACATCCATTGGGCCAAGAAAGCACCTGGGGGGGGGGGGGTGCTCCGAGGGGAGCACACCCCACCAGGGCGCGCCTGGAGTCCCCGGCGCGCCCAGGTGGGTTGTTCCCACCCCGGGTGCCCCCTGAACCGCCTCTTTACTCTATAAATACCCCAATATTCTAGAAACCCTCAGGGAGTCGATGAAAATCAATTCTAGCCGCCGCAGAGTCCAGAAACACCAGATCCAATCTAGACACCATCACGGAGGGGTGCATCATGTCCATTGGTGCCTCTCCGATGATACGTGAGTAGTTCTTTGTAGACCTACGGGTCCGTTGTTAGTAGCTAGATGGCTTCCTCACTCTCTTGATTATCAATACAATGGTTTCTTGAAGATCCATATGATGTCTTTCTGCGGTGTATTTGTTGGGATCCGATGAACTTTGAGTTTATGATCAGATCTATGTTTTTATCCATGAAAGTTATTTGAGTCTTCTTTGATCTCTTATATGCGTGATTGATTACAACCTCGTATTTCTTCTCCGATATTTGGGTTTTGTTTGGCCAACTTGATCTATTTATCTTGCAATGGGAAGAGGTGCTTTGTGATGTGTTTGATCTTACGGTGCTTGATCCCAGTGACAGAAAGGGAAATGACACGTATGTATTGTTGCTATTAAGGATAACAAGATGGGGTCTATTTCTACAATTAAGGATAACAAGATGGGGTCTATTTCTACATAAATAGATCTTGTCTACATCATGTCATCGTTCTTATTGCATTACTCCATTTCTCCATGAACTTAATACACTAGATGCATGCTGGATAGCGGTCGATGTGTGGAGTAATAGTAGTAGATGCAGGCAGGAGTCGGTCTACTAATCTTGGAGGTGATGCCTATATAATGATCATTGCCTGGATATCGTCATGATTATTTAAAATTCTATCAATTGCCCAACAGTAATTGTTTTCCCACTGTTTACTATTTTTCTCGAGAGAAGCCACTACTGAAACCTACGGCCCCTGGGTCTCTTTTCATCATATTTGCCTTTGCGATCTATTTTCCTTTGCATTTATTTTTAGATCTATTAAACCAAAAATACGAAAATACCTTGCTGCAATTTATTTGTTCCACGATCTATTTATCCTATCTACCACTTTTACCCCACGTGATTTTCCTAACTTGAGGCGTCGTACCCGAAAGGGATTGACAACCGCTTTAGCACATCGGATTGCGAGTATTTGTTATTTGTGTGCAGGTGCTGTTTACGTAGTGTGAGTAGGTTCTCCTACTGGTTCGATAACCTTGGTCTCATCACTGAGGGAAATACCTACCATCGCTATACTACATCATCCCTTCCTCTTTGGGGAAATACCGACATAGTTCTAGCAGACATGAAAAGGAATTTTTGGCGCCGTTGCCTGGGAGGATCTTCAACATCAACCAGGTTCCTAATCACAAATCTCATCTCCTCGCAGTTTACATTATTTTTCATTTACCTCTCCTTTTTCTCTCCCCCACTTCACAAAATTTGCCGTTTTATTCGCCCTCTTTTTCATTCACCGTTTTCTTGTCAGATCTCTTATTTTCTTGAACTTGTCATCATAAGTGGCTTTGGTATGGCAGAAACAGATGATGGCCTAACTCCTAAAATGGAGCGTATGGGTAATATGGATGCCAAAACTTTTTTCTTGGGGCAATGGAATTTTATGGGAAAAGAACATATCCAAGAATTTTTCAATTGTGTCGGGAAACTAAGTCTTGATGATATTCCTATACTTAAAAGGACTAAATCTTATGCTAAAGCTATTTTGGCACTTGTTCTAAAACTTGAAACTAGATTTATTCGTACTCATCCCACCTTGCAAAGATTGTTCTATGAGTTTCCCATTATAAATAATCCTAAAGGTAAAAAGTTAGCCACTCTTGTTTTGATGAATGAATTTTACTACATAATACGAGAAGCTAGGGAAATCTTTGATTTTTATGGCATGAATTGTGAAAAACCCGTGATTGATGACATTCTTTATAATAGTGATTATGCTTTGAGAAATTTGCTTGGAGATAAGCAAATCTTTGATGAGAATGTTAGAAAGCAAGTCCCCATTTTAGATATGACCCAACAAGTTTTTAACGATGTTAATCAACACTATACTTGGATCACTTCTGGAAATCAAAGGGGATATGATAAAAAGAAACTTGATTGTGCTAAGGTTTCCATGGATAATGTGTTTTATGTTTTATTTACAAAACCTCCCGACACTAATACCTCCAAGGAAAACAAGGATAAGGATGACAAAACTTAGATCCTACGCGTTATGCCTAGCTAGGGGCATAAAACGATAGCGCTTGTTGGGAGGCAACCCAACTTGTATCTTTTTGCTTTTTGGTTTTCTTGCTGTTTTTAATAAAATACCCAACTATACCTCTGGTTAGATGTTTTTTGTGCTTTAAATTAGTGTTTGTGCCAAGCAAGGCCTTTTGGTTGATTTGGGTTGAAGTTGATTTGATCTTTCTAAAAAACAGAAACTTTTGCACTAACGAAAATAATTTTCATAAATCACAGAAACGTGCTTTTGAGTAGATGCTTTTTTGCATAAGATTAATATACAAATATCTCAGGCTTTCCTAATTTCTCAAGATTTTTGGAGTTACAGAAGTATTTGAAATATCCAGATTGCTACAGACTGTTCTGTTTTTGACTGATTCTGTTTTCTTTGCGTTGTGTGCTTGTTTTGATGATTCTATGGTTTTCATTGATGAGTTTTTGCCATAGAAAAGTTGGAATACAGTAGATATAATGCAAAAATAATATATGAATAGGTTTGCAACAGTACTTATAGTAGTGGTTTGCTTTCTTATACTAACGGATCTCACGAAAGTTTTGTTGAGTTTTCTGTGATTGAAGTTTTCAAGTTTTGGGTGATCTTACAATGGATGAAGGAATAAGGATTAGCAAAAGGCTAAGCTTGGGGATGCGCGAGGCACCCCAAGATAATATTCAAGAAGTAGCAAGCAACTAAGCTTGGGGATGTCCTCAAGTGGCAATGCCGCTTTCTTCTAACAACCATCGGTATTTTACTTGAAGCTATATTTTTATTCGTCACATATTATGAGTTTTGATTGGAGCGTCTTGTATGATATGAGTCTTTGCTTGTTTTTCTTTGTGTTTTAAGTATTGAATCCTGGCTGAACACACCTTTTTGAGAGAACCAAATATTATGCTATGCTTGCTCCTAAGCTTCACTTAAATTTTTAGAGCCATGGATTTGCTCTAGTACTTCACTTATATCTTTTTGAGCATGGTGTGCTTTGTTATTTTTGAAGAAATGCTCTCATGCCTCACTTAGATTTATTTGGGAGTTAGTAAAATTTTCAGAAATTCTCTTTTGCTTCACATAGATTATTTTGAGAGAAATAAAAATTTATGCTCATGATCTTCACTTACATTTGTTTGAGCTTATCAAGAGCAACATATGAAAATGGTCCCAAAGTGATAGATATCCAAGGACGATATAATAAAAACTTTCATGAAGATCATTGGAAAACATAAACTTGATTCTTAGTAATGGTTTTGAGATATGACGATATGATATTAGAGTCATGTTGATGAGTAATTGTGCTTTAGTAAGAATATTGATGATAAGGTTTGTGATTCCCTATGCAAGCACGAAAGTCAACAGTTATGCAATGAAATTTATATCCTACCTATGGTGCATTATTCGGTGTTAATTATGCTTAATGCTTGGGTATGAGTTTTTTTTCTTTTTGGTTGGTCGCTTCTCAATCTTTTGCTAGCCTTCATTTTGCACTAAGTATGATCACTACTTGTGCACCCAAAACTCTTTAAACCAGTTTTGCCATATGAGTCCACTATATCTACCTATATGCAGTATTTCCATGCCATTCTAACAAAATTTGCATGTGCCATCACTAATTTTCAAAATAAATTTCCCTTTTGTGTGCTCTACCGCTCGCAAGGCGGTGAAGGGTGGCCAATATTTTCCATGCTAGATGTGTTATTCTCACGATGAGTGTTTATTGACTTGTCATTGCACGAGAGTACGACAAAGGTATTAGGGATGCCCAGTCCCGAAATGAAAAATGAGTTTACTTTATGTTGTCAAATAATAAATTCCTTGGAAAGTGTTGGTATGGAGGGCAACCATGGATCCGACTAGCCATGGAAAGTGAAAGTAAAGGTGGAAAAAGGAATAAACTTTATTTTCTGTTCGGGAACCGCCTATGATGTATCTAGCATGGAAAGTGTGGGGAGCTCTAAGTCATTTTCGTTGGTGGGAAAAATATGCCTCTCAAAAATGTTTTTATCTCTCAGTTTAAGCTTTGAGCTCTGGCACCTCTACAAATCCCTACTTCCCTCTGTGAACGACCTTTCTTTTACTTATGCAATTTTTCTTTTGAATTTGAGTATCCATCTTCTCTTATAAAGCACGAACTAAGGGGCACTATGATCATATTTGGGCATTGTGTGTAGCTAATATTTGAGTGTGTTTCATGAATGGATCAATGATTGAGCATAATGGGCTAGGAATAACTTGCTTTAGTGTTGATATTTTGAAAGACATGGTTGCTAGTTGGTACGCTTGAGTATTAAAGTCTTCATATCAAAACTAGACTATTGCTTTGATTCATATAAAATTCCAAATGTCCATGCTATAAAGAAAAGAAATGTGATGAACTTGTTAGGCAACATTCCACATCAAAAATTCTGTTTTTACCATTTACCTACTCGAGGACGAGCGGGAATTAAGCTTGGGGATGCGGATACGTGTCCAACGTATCTATACTTTTTGATTGTTCCATGCTATTATATTATCATTCTTGGATGTTTTACAATCATTTAATAGTCATTTTATATCATTTTTTGGTACTAACCTATTGACATAGTGCCCAGTGCCAGTTGTTGTTTTCCGCATGTTTTTTACATCGCAGGAAATCAATACCAAACGGTGTCCGAACGCAGCAAACTTTTTGAGGATTTTTTTCGGGCCAGAAGACATCCATTGGGCCAGGAAAGCACCTAGGGGGTGCTCCGAGGTGAGCACAACCCACCAGGGCATGCCTGGAGGCCCAAGCACGCCCAGGTGGGTTGTGCCCACCTCGGGTGCCCCCTGAACTGCCTCTTTGCTCTATAAATACCCCAATATTCCAGAAACCCTAGGGGAGTTGAGGAAAATCAATCTAGCCACCGCAGGGTCCAGAACATCAGATCCAATCTAGACACCATCATGGAGGGGTGCATCATGTCCATTGGTGCCTCTCCGATGATGCGTGAGTAGTTCTTTGTAAACCTACCGGTCCGTTGTTAGTAGCTAGATGGCTTCCTCTCTCTCTTGATTATCAATACAATGGTCTCTTGGAGATCCATATGATGTAAGTATTTTTGCGGTGTGTTTGTTGGGATCCGATGAACTTTGAGTTTATTATCAGATCTATGTTTTTATCCATGAAAGTTATTTGAGTCTTCTTTGATCTCGTATATGCGTGATTGATTATAGCCTCGTATTTCTTTTCCAATATTTGGGTTTTGTTTGGAAAACTTGATCTATTTATCTTTCAATAGGAAGAGGTGCTTTGTGATGGGTTCGATCTTACGGTGCTTGATCCCAGTGACAGAAAGGGAAACGACACGTATGTATCATTGCTATTAAGGATAACAAGATGGGGTCTATTTCTACATAACAGATCTTGTCTACATCATGTCATCGTTCTTATTGCATTGCTCAGTTTCTCCATGAACTTAATACACTAGATGCATGCTGGATAGCGGTCGATGTGTGGAGTAATAGTAGTAGATGTAGGCAGGAGTCGGTCTAGTAATCTTGGACGTGATGCCTACATAATGATCATTGCCTGGATATCGTCATGATTGTTTGAAATTCTATCAATTTCCCAACAGTAATTATTTTCCCACCGTTTGCTATTTTTCTCGAGAGAAGCCACTAGTGAAACCTACGGCCCCCGGGTCTCTTTTTATCATATTTGCCTTTGCGATCTATTTTCCTTTACATTTATTTTCTGATTTATTAAACCAAAAATACAAAAATACCTTGCTGCAATTTATTTGTTCCGCGATCTATTTATCCTATCTACCACTTTTACCCCACATTATTTGCCTATCTTGAGGCGCCGTACCCAAAAGGGATTGACAACCCCTTTAGCACATCGGGTTGCGAGTATTTGTTATTTGTGTGCAGCTGCTGTTTACGTAGTGTGAGGAGGTTCTCCTACTGGTTCGATAACCTTGGTCTCATCACTGAGGGAAATACCTACCATCGCTATACTGCATCATCCCTTCCTCTTTGGGGAAATACCGACATAGTTCTAGTAGACATCAAAAGGAATTTCTGGCGCCATTGCCGGGGAGGATCATCAACATCAACCATGTTCCTAATCACAAATCTCATCTCCTTGCAATTTACATTATTTTCCATTTACCTCTCGTTTTCCTCTCCCCCACTTCACAAAAATTTTCCGTTTTATTCGCCCTCTTTTTCGTTCACCATTTTCTCGTCAGATCTCTTATTTTCCTGAACTTGTCACCATGAGTGACTTTGGTATGGCAGAAAAAAATGATGGCCTAACTCCTAAAATGGAGCGTATGGGTAATCTGGATGCCAAAACCTTTTTCTTGGGGCAAGGTAATTTTATGGGAAAAGAACATATCCAAGAATTTTTCAATTGTGTCGGGAAACTATGTCTTGAAGATATTCCTATACTTAAAAGGACTAAATCTTATGCGGAAGCTATTTTGGAACTTGTACTAAAACTTGAAACTAGATTTATTTGTACTCATCCCACCTTGCAAAGATTGTTCTATGAGTTTCCCATTATAAAGAATCCTAAAGGTAAAAATTTAGCCACTCTTGTTTTGATGAATGAATTTGACTACATAATACGAGAAGCTAGGGAAATCTTTGATTTTTATGCCATGAATCGTGAAAATCCCGTGATTGATGACATTCTTTATAATAGTGATTATGCTTTGAGACATTTGCTTGGAGATAACCAAATCTTCGATGAGAATCTTAAAAAGCAAGTTCCCGTTTTAGATATGATCCAACAAGTTTTTAACGATGTTAATCAACACTATTCTTGGATCACTGTCAAAAATCAAAGGGGATATGATAAAAAGAATCTTGATAGTGCTAAGGTTTCCATGGATAATGTGTTTTATGTTTTAGTTACAAAACCTCCCGACACTAATACCTCCAAGGAAAACAAGGATAAGGACGACAAAACTTAGATCCTACACGTTATGCCTAGCTAGGGGCGTAAAACGATAGCGCTCGTTGGGAGGCAACCCAACTTGTATCTTTTTGCTTTTTGGTTTTCTTGCTGTTTTTAATAAAATACCCAATTATACCTCTGGTTAGATGTGTTTTTGTGGTTTAAATTAGTGTTTGTGCCAAGCAAGGCCTTTGGGTTGATTTGGGTTAAAGTTGATTTGATCTTGCTGAATAACAGAAACTTATGCACTCTCGAAAATAAATTTCATAAATCACAGAAAAGTGCGTTTGAGTTGATTCTTTTTGTAGAAGATTTATATACTAATTTCTCAGTTTTTCCTAATTTCTCAATATTTTTGGAGTTACAGAAGTATTCGAAATGTCCAGATTGCTACTAACTGTTCTGTTTTTGAAAGATTCTGTTTTCTTTGCATTGTGTGCTTGTTTTGATGATTTTATGGTTTTCTTTGATGACTTTTTTTTGCCATAGAAGAGTTAGAATACAGTAGATATAATGAAAAAAATAAAATCTCTACTCCTAATGTCTCAGTTGGTAGGTCGCGTTCCGGGTTTTATTTTCGTCCCACCTTACCCGGTCTTTTTTGGTACTTCTTTGGTACTTCCTCCCACCTCCCACCCGTTTTATTTCGCTGGTTTTTTTCGTCCCTTCCCTACCCCACCGGTTTAGTTTCGCGTCACCCTCTCACACAACGAAAAATCTTAACGGATCATAACTTTCCATGCTGGTGCAAGTTATTTTTAGTAATGTCTTTATGTGAAAGAATCAATCACGATCAATCTCTAAATATCAAATCTAAATTAATTAACCTTACCTTAAATTGCTCAATCACATTAATTAGGAAACAAAATAACTGATTTTAAGAAAATATCTACTATTAATGGAGGGTATTACATACCAAACATAGGTACGTCATTAGCTTGCTTCCTTCCCTTCTCTTTCCTTCGTCCCTCAGTCCCATGCCGTGGCGCTGAAGCGGCATCGACAAGCGATCGCGGCGAGGACAACACGTGGCAGCCCCTGAAGCACGAACGCGACTGCACCTCGGGTCTGCCGTCTCCCAAGATATGGGTGAGTTCTCGTGATGCCCACCCTAAACCCTCACGTCCTACAAATTCCTCAACCTCTACCATCTCGATTTCGTCCATGCTCTGATCCAAATGACGATGCAGCTCCGGACGATTGACAATGGAGGTTTGCCATCCTTCCTCTCAGCACCCACTCCTGGAGGAACGACACGCCATGCCGATCGAACCCGGTCGAGATCACTCACCAAGATTGCTATTCGGAAGTTTTTTGTCAAAAAGTGAAGAGTGGGACGGGATTTGCACTTTTGTTAATATCTCTACTCCTAATGTCTCAGTTGGTAGGTCGCGTTCTGGGTTTTATTTTCGTCCCACCTCACCCGGTCTTTTTTGGTACTTCTTTGATACTTGCTCCCACCTCCCGCTCAGCCGAAACGGTTTATTTTCGTACTCCCTCCCACCTCCCAGGTAGTTCCCTCCACGCAAAAAAAATTCTAACCAACCAATCTCTACTCCTAATGGAGCAGTTGGTAGTCTCCGCCGGTCAATTTTCGTCCCACCACTTTCGTCCGGTTTTTTTCGTAGGTTAACCGTCGTAGATTTTTTTCGTCGCCTCCCCCACTTCATCGGTTTATTTTCACTTCACCCTCTCACACAACGAAAAAAACTGAACGGATCAGAACTTTCCATACTGACACGAATTATTTAGTAGTCTTTATGTAAAAGAATCAATCACAATCAATCTCTAAAGATCAAATCTAAATTAATTAATCTTCATAACGTTTGTTTCCTTTTGAATCACGTCCATAACTTTCCTTCCTTGTTTGGGCAGAAACTGTTTGGTAGCAGAGATTAGGAAGCTTCCTATGAGTGTAGTAATAGGAAGTATTCTTTTTCTTGATGATTCGTTTCCATGCATGATGATAGTAAATTATGCCAACATTCACCACTATTTATCAACGTCATCAATCGTATCCATTTCTACCAGTTTTAAGGGAATCTGCTCGCTATGTCTTTTTTAAGGGGGTCTGCTCGCTAAGTCGTCGTCGCACGTTATTTTCACAAACAATCTATACTCCTAATGGAGCAGTTGGTAGCCTCGTACGGTTTATTTTTGTCCTCCTCCCACCTCCCCTGGTTTTTTTCATCCTCCCTCCCACCTCCCAATTTTGTTTGTTTTTTTCGTCAGTTTTTACTCGCCCCCTCCCACCTCCCAATTCGTCCGGTTTTTATTCATCCCACCTCCCACCACCCCCTCGTACTGGTTCTTTTTCTCTCCACTCTTTCCTTGCAAACCAATAATTTCCTAACATACAAAAGATCACGAATCTATCTTTCCTTACCCGAACCAATCGCGCCCTACATCAGTGCATTTCTTTATTAAGAAAACTAACACGTAAATCTTAACGCATTGCAAACAAATCCCGTTATGGACCTAACTAATTTATTATGGAATCTATACGTGGTCGAATTGGTTCTTTTCTCTCCACTCTTTCCTTGCAAACCACTAATTTCCTAACATACAAAAGATCACGAATCTATCTTTCCTTATTCGAATCAATCGATCCCTACATCGTGCATTTCTTTATTAAGAAAACTAACACGTAAATCTTAACGCATTGTAAAGAAATCCCGTTATGGACCTAATTAATTTATTATGGAATCATGCGTGGTCGCATCTCTCCCTCGTGAAAAATCGCATCCATCTCCCGTTAAAAGGAAAAGAGAACATGAACGATCAATCCCACACCCTGCATCTCAATAGCAAAAATCGCCCCGCCTCGCATCTGCGCCTCCCGTGTGCCCGGCTCGACCCATCCTCTTTGCATGGCTAGCCGCCGTCTCCACCGCCACGCATAAGAAAACAAAGGCGAACCATCCATTCAAATCGCGCACCCCCACCCTCCTCCGCAATCCCGCCCCACATCACCCTATCGCTTTCTCGCCTCTCTTTCCCCTCGATGTAGATGGTGCCGAGCGGCGGCCTCGAGCACCGGCAGTGCCGCCCTCTCTATCTTCGCTGCATCGAGAGATGGGCCGAGGCTATCGTCGGTTCGCCGCCCACGATTGGGCCGCCTCCGGTTGTCGCGCACCACCGGCTCCACCTAACGTGCCCGACCCTCTCCGCTTTCGACCTTCCGGTGACCACATCCCTCCGCGCCTCCATCCATCATCCACAAGGCCACTCCCTGCACCCACCCTCCTAAATTCTCCATACCGGCGGACAATCACCGAAGATCCAAGTTGGTCCGATATCAATTTTCTTACATGCTTTCTTTATCAGTTGGTGATGGAAATGGGTTCCAATTTCTCTCTCTGACTGTGGATTCGCAGGCAAGAAGCGCTTCTACATGCATCCTCCTGTCGGTCCCTAAAGTACCAAGGTAAATGGTTGATGTTGCGTTTGTCTAGGATGATATATGTTGGCTCTGTTCCGGTTCATCCAGCAGTTTGGTGACTAATTTACTTATAATTTAATTATATTAATTAAATAAGTCGGGTGTATCGTCGTGCATTTATCTTGCCAGTAATGTTCTATGATGCTCTGATGCACTTTGGGAATTGTTTATCTTGTCTTCAATGCAGAACATTTGTTTATTAATGCATGAGAAGAATCCTTGTTACTACCTTGAACCTGTTTTATAATCCATATTGCTATGCACTAGCGCGTGTGCGTGTGAAATAGATGGATTATGGCCCTGTACCCAATAAGATGGATATGTGTGTGTTAGAGAGAGAGAGAGGGAGAGGGGGAGAGAGAGTGAGGAGGAGGGAGGGAGAGAGTGTGTGTGAGAATTTGATGGTAAAAAGGTCGCCAATGTCACTTGATATGTATGAGAATATTAAATGTAATATTAACATAATTGATATTGAACTCTTAAAGTTAATATGGCCCCGTTGCAACGCACGGGTGTTCTTCTAGTATGAATAGGTTTTCAACAGTACTTATAGTACTGGTTTTCTTTCTTATACTAACGGATCTCACGAAAGTTTTGTTGAGTTTTTTGTGATTGTAGTTTTCAAGTTTTGGGTGATCTTACAATGGATGAAGGAATAAGGATTAGCAAAAGGCTAAGCTTGGGTATGCCCGAGGCACCCCAAGATAATATTCAAGAAGTATCAAGCAACTAAGCTTGGGGATGCCCCTGAGTGGCATCGCCGCTTTCTTCTAACAACCATCGATACTTTACTTGAAGCTATATTTTTATTCGTCACATATTATAAGTTTTGCTTGGAGCGTCTTGTATGATATGAGTATTTGCTTGTATTGCTTTGTGTTTTAAGTATTGAATCCTTGCTGAACACACCTTTTTGAGAGAACCAAAAATTATGCTATGCTTGCTCCTATGCTTCACTTAAATTTTTAGAGCCATGGATTTGCTCTAGTACTTCACTTATATCTTTTGAGCATGGTGTGCTTTTTTATTTTTGAAGAAATGCTCTCATGCTTTACTTATATTTATTTGGGAGTTAGTAAAATTTTCAGAAATTCTCTCTTGCTTAACTTAGATTATTTTGAGAGAAAGAAAAATTTATGCTCATGATCTTCACTTACATTTGTTTGAGCTTATAAAAAGCAACATATGAAAGTAGTTCCAAAGTGATAGATATCCAAGGAGGATATAACAAAAACTTTAATGAAGATCATTGGACAAAATAAACTTGATTCTTAGTAATGGTTTTGAGATATGACGATATGATATGTGAGTCATCTTGATGGGTAATTGTGCTTTAGTAAGAATATTGATGTTAAGGTTTGTGATTCCCTATGCAAGCACGAAAGTCAATAGTTATGCAATTCAATTTATATCCTACCTATGGTGCATTATTCAGTGTTACTTATGCTTAATGCTTGGGTATGAGTTTTTTTGCTTTTTGGTTGGTCCCTTCTCAATCTTTTGCTAGCCTTCATTTTGCACTAAGTACCATCACTACTTGTGCATCCAAAACTTCTGAAACTAGTTCTGCCATATGAGTCAACTATATCTACCTATATGAGGTATTTCCATGCCGTTGTAACACAATTTTCATGTGCCATCTCTAACTTTCAAAATAAATTTCTCTTTTGTGTGCTCTACCGCTCGCGAGGCGGTGAAGGGTGGCCAATATTTTCCATGCTAGATGTGTTATTCTCATGATGAGTGTTTATTCACTTGTCATTGCATGAGAGTACGACAAAGGTATTAGGGATGCCCAGTCCCAAAATGAAAAATTAATTTACTTTATGTTGTCAAATAATAAATTCCTTGGAAAGTGTTGGTATGGAGGGCAACCATGGATTCGGCTAGCCATGGAAAGTGAAAGTAAAGGTGGAAAAAAGGAATACATTTTATTTTCTGTTTGGGAACCGCCTATGATGTATCTAGCATGGAAATTGTTGGGAGCTCTAAGTCATTTTCGTTGGTGGGAAAAATATGCCTCTCAAAAATGTTTTTATCTCTCAATTTAAGCTTTGAGCTCTGGCACCTCTACAAATCCCTACTTCCCTCCGCGAAGGGCCTTCCTTTTACTTATGCAATTTTTATTTTGAATTTGAGTCTCCATCTTCTCTTATAAAGCACCAACTAAGGGGCACTATGATCGTATTTGAGCATTGGGTGTAGCTAATATTCGAGTGTGTTTCATGAATGGATCAATGATTGAGCATAATGGGCTAGGGATAACTTGCTTTAGTGTTGATATTTTGAAAGACATGGTTGCTTGTTGGTATGTTTTAGTATTGAAGTCTTCATGTCAAAACTAGACTATTGCTTTGAATCATATAAAATTCCAAATGTCCATGCTATAAAGAAAAGAAATATGTTGAAATGTTAGGCAACATTCCACATCAAAATTCTGTTTTTATCATTTACCTACTCGAGGATGAGCAGGAATTAAGCTTGGGGATGCTGATACGTCTCCAACATACCTATAATTTTGATTGTTCCATGCTATTATATTATCATTCTTGGATGATTTACAATCATTTTATATCATTTTTTGGTACTATCCTATTGACATAGTGCCCAGTGCCAGTTACTGTTTTCTGCATGTTTTTTACATCACAGGAAATCAATACCAAACGGAGTCCAAACGCAGTGAAACTTTTTGAGGATTTTTTGGGCCAGAAGACATATAGTGGGCCAGGAAAGCACCTCTGGGGGGGTGCTCCAAGGGGAGCACAACCCACCAGGGCGCGCCTGAACCACCTCTTTGCTTTTATAAATACCCCAATATTCCAGAAACCCTAGGGGAGTCAACGAAAATCAATTCCAGCTGCCGTAGAGTCCAGAAACACCAGGTCCAATCTAGACACCATCACGGAGGGGTGCATCATGTCCATTGGTGCCTCTCCAATGATGCATGAGTAGTTCTTTGTAGACCTACGGGTCCGTAGTTAGTAGCTAGATGACTTCCTCTCTCTCTCTTTATTATCAATACAATGGTCTCTTGGAGATCCATATGATGGAAGTCTTTTTGCGGTGTATTTGTTGGGATCCGATGAACTTTGAGTTTATGATCAGATCTATGTTTTTATACATGAAAGTTATTTGAGTCTTCTTTGATCTCTTATATGCGTGATTGATTATAGCCTCGTATTTCTTCTTCGATATTTGGGTTTTGTTTGGCCAACTTGATCTATTTATCTTTCAATGGGAAGAGGTGCTTTGTGATGGGTTCGAGCTTACGGTGCTTGATCCCAGTGACAGAAAGGGAAACGACACGTTTGTATCGTTGCTATTAAGGATAACAAGTTGGGTTCTATTTCTAGATAAATAGATCTTGTCTACATCATGTCATCATTCTTATTGCATTACTCCGTTTCTCCATGAACTTAATACACTAGATGCATGCTGGATAGCGGTCGATGTGTGGAGTAATAGTAGTAGATGTAGGCAGGAGTCGGTCTACTAATCTTGGACGTGATGCCTATATAATGTTCATTGCCTGGATATCATCATGATTATTTGAAGTTCTATCAATTGCACAATAATAAGTGTTTTCCCACCGTTTCCTATTTTTCTCGAGTGAAGCCACTAGTGAAGCCTACAGCCCCGGGGTCTCTTTTCATCATACTTTACTTTGCGATCTATTTTCCTATGCATTTATTTTCAGATCTATTAAACCAAAAATACAAAAATATCTTGCTGCAATTTATTTGTTCTGCGGGCTATTTATCCTATCTACCACTTTTACCTCACGTTATTTGCCTATCTTGAGGCGCCGTACCCGAAAGGGATTGGCAACCCTTTTAACAGGTCGGATTGCGAGTATATGTTATTTGTGTGCAGGTGCTGTTTACGTGGTGTGAGGAGGTTCTCCTACTGGTTTGATAACTTTGTCTCATCACTGAGGGAAATACCTACCGTCGCTATATTGCATCATCCCTTCCTCTTTGGGGAAATACCAATGTAGTTCTAGTAGACATCAAATACCCCTCTGATCTTGGACATGAACATGATGTGCGAGTAGTTACTTTTTTTCTTGAGGACATGGGAGAAGTCTTGTCATAAGTAATCATGTGAATTTGGTATTTGTTCGATATTTTGATGATATGTATGTTGTTGATTCCCTTAGTGGTGTTATGTGAACATCGACTACATGACACTTTACCATCTTTGGGCCTAAGGGAATGCATTGTGGACTAGTAATTAGATGATGGGTTGCTAGAGTGACAAAATTTTAAACCCTAGTTTATGCGCTATTTCGTAAGGGGCTAATTTGGATCCATATGTTTAATGCTATGGTTAGATTTATCTTAATTCTTCTTCCGTAGTTGTGGATGGTTGTGAGAGGGGTCAATCATAAATGGGAGGCTTGTTCAAGTAAGAACAGCACCCAAGCACCCGTTCACCCACATATCAAATTATCAAAGTAGCGAACGCGAATCAAGCAAACATGATGAAAGTGACTAGATGAAATTCTCGTGTGTTGGAAGAACGCTTAGCTTATTATAATAGACTGTTCTGGCCTGTCCGTTGCTACAAGAAGGATTGGGCTACCTTGATGCACCTTAGTTACTATTGCTACTTGTCGCTTGTTACGAATTATCTTGCTAACAAACTACTTGTTACCGATAATTTCAGTGCTTGCAAGAAATAACTTGCTGAAAACCGCTTGTCATTTCCTTCTGCTCCTCGTTGGGTTCGACGCTCCTACTTATCGAAAGGACTATGATAGATCCCCTATACCTGTGGGTCTTCACAGCGGGCCAATCAAAGGCAGGGGACCAATCGACCGGGCGGTACGCGTCGGCCCCACGAGTCTACTCCAGGCGGGCCCCTACGGCTGCGTCAGCCGGATCAGCCGTGGGATCCGTGCCAAATCTGCTTCGTGCTGCCCACTTGCATGGATCATCTGCGGACGCATCTGCGACCCCCTCCACGTCCCCATGCTGCATGGCGGGTCTGCTCCCTTGGGATCGGCATGATCTCCTTTGTAGTAGCCTGCCACCCCGCCTAGATCTTCTGCATCTCCACCACTCGCACGCGGCTTCAGGCAGGGATTATTCAGCCTGTTAATTACAAAACTAAATATTGTTTGGCTATTTGTTCTGATTCCGCAGGCAAACCACGTAATGTTAATGATGCCCTTGCTGATCCACGATGGAAGCAGGCTATATGGATGAGAGTTTCATGCTCTTCAAAAAATCATACTTGGCACCTTGTTCCTTATCATCCACGTAAAATGTCATTGATTGCAAGTAGGTGTACCACATCAAACATCGGTCGATGGCACCATTGACCGCTATAAAGCCAAGCTTGTTGCTTAATGGTTTAAGCAGAGGCATGGGCTTGATTATGAGGACACTTTCAGTCCTGTTGTTAAAGCTGCAACTATTCATCTTGTTTTGTCCATTGCTGTGTCTAGAGGCCGGACTGTTCATCAGCTAGATGTACAGAATGCGTTACTTCATGGTGTTTTGAAAGAGGAACTTTACATGAAGCAACCTCATGGGTTTGAGGATAAAAACAAACCGTTTCATATCTGCAGGCTTGACAAATCCCTCTATGGTCTAAAGCGAGCCCAAAGAGCATGGTACTCACACTTGAGCTCCAAAATGCAAACACTTGGTGTCATTCCCTCCAAGTCAGATACATTCTTGTTCATTTGCAATAAGTCACACAACATCTTTTTTTTCTTATTTATGTGGATGACATTATTGTTACCAGTTCCTCTGATAAGGCAGTCACACCTTTGTTGCAAGATTTGCACTCATATTTTGCTCTCAAGGATCTAGGAGATCTTCACTTTTTCTTGGTATTGAGGTAAAGAGAAACCATGAAGGTGGGCTTCATCTTTCTCAGGAAAAATATGCAACTGATCTTTTGAGAAAGGCTGGGGTGCGAGGTTGTAAACCATCCCCAACTCCACTTTCCAGTGTAGAAAAATTGTCTCTTGCAAAGGGTGTACTCTTGAATCAAGAGGATGGCACCAAGTACAGAAGTCTGGTTGCACTTGACACTTACATGGCCTGATATTTCTTTTGCAGTCAACAAAGTGTGTGAGTTTCTTCATGCACCCACCTCAGCTTATTGGACTACTGCTAAGCGTATTTTGAGATATGTAAATAACACTTTGAGTGTTCAACTCACTTTCAACAAGTCCGCATCTACTCTTGTTAGTGCTTTCTCTGACACTGACTGGGCAGATTGCTTGGATGATAGAAGGTCCACAGGTGGTTTTGCAGTTTTCTTTGGACCTAATCTTGTTTCTTGGTGTGCCAAGAAGCAAGCAATAGTGTCACGATCTAGTACTGAGGTAGAGTACAAAGAACTTGCTAATGCAATGTAGAGATCATATGGATTAAGTCCATGCTCAAGGAACTTGGAAGATATGCTCAAACACCATGTCTTTCATGTGAAAATCTTGGTGCCACATATCTTTCTTCTAAACCCGTGTTTCATGGAAGGACTAAACACATTGAGATTGATTATCATTTTATTAGAGAAAGGTTTGCAAGCAAGGAGTTGGAGATTCAATTTATTACTTCAAAAGACCAAGTTGCAGATGGGCTTACAAAGGCCTTGGCTACAAGACAATTTGAAGAGTCCAAACGTAATCTTAAGCTGAGAAGTCAGGAGGTGCCATTGACACCTGGCATGGGCCAGCCTTTGGCGTGGCCGCACCCTTGACGTGCTCGACGTGGTGACTACTCTAGCATAGGCTTTCTGTTGAGGTTCTTAGAGATAGTTCTCATGTTTAACTAATTCTATCTCTTCCTCTGATTCTCTCGATAACCACCGCTCTCGATTATGCAATCTCCACCGAGGCTTGTACCCATTGACCATCCTATCAATATATACATGCGGGCTCTCGTGTATGAGGGTTGAGATGCTTCCATATCTCTTTACACTTTGTAGCTAATGTTCCTTTGTCATTTTTGTCTATGTGGATATCTAGAGATGTCTTCATCTCTTGCAGCATGGAGGGGTGCTTTGCTTCATTTTCTTATCTACTGTAGTATTACCTTCGTTCAAAAAGTTTGTCTTAGATTTAGATAGATACAATGTAGAATACAGGGTACTCTGCTTCTTGGCTGCATGGGAGGGAAACGCTACTGCCATGTTGGTCTTCACTCACAGGTTACTTCCCATTCATTTTTTATGGGAAACAGTAGGATTTCTCCTTGTGTGTGTACTTTTATTGATTTTGTTTGAGAAATTGTAGCAGCACTATACAAAAGGGAGTTTAGGATCCCAGGAAAAAACATAGAAAACTAAATACCATGTGGTTAAAATTAATAGAGTTGCAACCTATATGGTATTCCTAGGGTTCATCTCATATAAAACTGATATAACTCGATAACTCATAAATTGCATGACCGCCATAACATTTTCAGATACAGTCGACTAATTATTGAAATCAATAGGCATACACGAGCCAGGAATGGCATGTCATCACTTGGGGACAAGTAGGTTGATGAGGTTGCTGGCAACACTACAATGCTCCGTCATCTGACGATCTATGTAGGACACTGGGGACTTCTTCTTAATCCATTTGAACGCTTCCTTGCATGTGTCACTAGCACCCATTGCAAATGAAACAACGGTCAACGTATCAGAGTAAAACCTTCTTTCAAAGTATAGGTCGGCATAAATCTCTAGAGCGCTAGTGGCTTCAGTGTAAGCCTTGAGGCAGATGGCAATTGCAAACTCCTCTGGTGTGCTCTGGTTGTTCTTGGATAGGTCACTGATGACCTTGACATTGTGTTTGGCGGTATTAGTGGCGATCTTCAACGCAATACTGGCGAGGTCATGCTCAGTGTAGGCATGGGAGCTTTGTGGCTTGGCGGCAAGCACGGCTATGCACAATGCGGTGTTGTTGGTCTTGTTGCATGTGCGGGAGATGAAATCAGTGTCAGCATGGGCAACAAGGAGGCTAGAGGACATGATGGCGAGCACGGCGAGAAACATAGCTACAAATGTTGAAACACTCACCATTGCATTTTGCATCTTTCACCTAGCTTGGTATTGTTGTGTTGTTGGGGTGCATGCTGACTATATATATTTCTATATATAGACACCCCTCAAAGAGAAAATCCTTCTCAGATCTCCATATTAGTCACATAGTATTTATTGCTTTTGCTACATAGAATATGATGGAAAATCATTTCAATAAATGAATGATAAAATGAGTGCTTTAGCTTTTGTGAATCCAGCTAGTGAATAAATGTACAAACAATTTCACAAATCAAAAAATAAACGTAATCTATATCTCTATATGGAAAATCCTTGTGGTTGATCTGCCTTAACTATAGTATATTTATTGCTTTTGCTACATGGATTGCATCAGCAAACCAAATACATGAACGAATGATCAAATGAGTGCTCTAACTCCCATGAATTCATCTAGTGAATCAACGCACAACCAGTTTTGCAAATGAACAAATAAAGAGTTAATTACACTTTTAGTACATAAACTTGCATTAGATGTACAGATTCAAACATAAAATTAAAAAATGACACAAATCAGCCCCACAACTTGTTTATGGGTACATTTGAGTACATTTCCCTTAACTCTGCAGCCAGCTGCCCCACGCTTCATGCATGCATGTGGGTCCCACTTGTCAGTGACGAAGAATGAAATAGAAACATAATAAAAAATAATGCTTACATGATTTTAACAGAAGACTTCCCCTTGCACGCGTATGCCACTAGCCACTGGGCCACCACCTAGCAATTGACAAATCTAGATATAGACATCATTTATATTGTTTAGCAGAAAAATTGATTTGAATCTAAAATCATGTCGCACGTGCCTCATTCTTGCGCTTCTCTATTATCACCTTTTTTTCCCGCTCGACCGGTTATTAGAAATTTCAGTGAGCCCCTATTGTTTTTTATATCATTCAAACTATCTAAGTTCTTCTAGTATTTACAAGCTCTTGTATATTATCAAATAGAGCTCGTATGCAAATGCTTTTCTTCAAGTGATAATTCGAGCAAACCATCATCTTGATGTCCCAGTATCAACTTCCCCGTTTTCACAAACCAGAAGTTTCTAGCGTTGAATAACTAAGAAATTGCTTTTGGAGGCCAAGCTCCATTGAGGCCTCCAAATGCAAAATTCAAAATTCATGAAAATTCATACTTTTACATTTCAAAAAATTCTGAAAAATACAGATATACATGAAGAGAGAATGCACATGTGTGTAAATTTTCATCATGTAATAGATTGAAATGAGAGATGTGCAAAAAAAGGAAAAAAAGAAATCTGGGGCTTTTTAACATATGATACTATTCATAATCCGGGACCATGAAATTTGTCTTTTTGGTACAGGGCACATTTCAAACGTATATCATCCTGAAATTTTACACACATGAACCATCCTCATTTATTTGTACAAAAAAATCAGATGTATTTAAACCAAAAATTATATGTTTTTTCAAACATTCGGGCCTCCATGGAGGCCGAGATCCAAAACGCCACACCATGATGTGTGTTAGACCTGCCCACGCACCCTTCTGATTAAAATATGGCAAGCTGACCGCTTGAACAGGACACAATTTATAGCTTTTGTCATTAAACAATATATATTTATACGGTAAAACATTTTGAATTAAAAAATCTTTAAAAATTCTGAACAAGAAAATTCCAAAAAAAATCAAGATTTTCCAAAAACCGGTTTATTCGGTCCCACTTTAAAAAAACTAAATTGAGAAAAAAAATGTTCAAACCCCAAGCAACGTGTATTTTGGCTTCAAATAGTCGTTCTGTTAAACAATACAAAAGATGTCTAGCTCTGTCATTATAAATAATTTCTTGGTGTTACAACGTCCTGAGATCGAATCCTAGTATGCAAGCATGGAACATGAGACAGCTGACGTGCAAAGTTTAACGGATAGTTAACGGCATTGATGTACCAGAAAAACAAATTGTAGGGGCAATTTGTTATATTTTTCAACTTTATGTACGAATATGTATATATGGTGCAAGTTTTTGTGCTAAAGTGTAATGAACTCACAAATAAATATAATCTAGGGAGTACCTAGAACTCATTTAGATGAGATATAATTTGGTCTCATTCACTTTGAAAACAAGAACAGATACGATCCATGTCAGCACACACACATCTTATAGCATCATATCCAATAGCTATTAAAGGTGAATGAGACCAAATTATATCTCATTTAGATGCGTTCTAGCAAAACTGTATAATCTATCTTCATATGGGCGTCCAAAAAAATCCCTATGATCCGAGATCTGCCTTAATAAACACTATATATTTATTGTTTCTACTACATTAAATGTGATAGCAAACCAAATAAATGAATGAATGATCTAATGGGTACTCTAAATATCATGAATACAACTAGTGAATAAATGTACAAAAAATTGCAAATAAAAAATGAATGTAATTTATATCTCCATATCGGCGCCCACATGAGAAAATCTTTATGATGCGAGATCTGCCTTAATCACAATATATTTATTGTTTTTGCTTCATGAAATCGGAAGAAACATCATATATATAAATGAATAATTACATGAGTATTCTAACTCATGAATTTGTGTAGTTAATAAATGTCGAAATAATTTTGCAGATGAACAAACGGATGTAATCTGTATCTCTAGGTGGAAGTCCTCCATTGAAAATCCTTACAATTTGAAATTTGATTTAACCATAGTATATTTATAGTTTATGATATGTGGAATGCAATAGAAAACCAAATAAATAAATGAATGCTCAAATAAGTACCGCAAATCAAGTGAATCCATCTAGTTAAAAATGTACAAAGAAGTTTTGCAAATTTGTTGCGTCTGTCGGACAAATCCTTATGATCTACTCCCTCCGTTCGGAATTACTTGTCGCAGAAATGGATGTATCTAGATGTATTTTAGTTCTAGATACATCCATTTCCGAGACAAGTAATTCCGAACGGAGGGAGTAAGGTCAACCTTAGTGACAGTATATTTATTTCTTTTGCTAGGTGGACCGTGCCGGCACCGCATACTTTGACCATAGCCCACACGGGCTAGACATGCATGCGCAATTGCAAGCCAGAACCACGCCACCAATGCTCACATGAGCGCCGTCGCACCAACACCTATGCGTCGCAACCCACAGCCATGCCGATTCCAGGGGGAGGACAACGCGATGGACGGGTGATTTTACATTTATATTAGCATAGGTCCACAAGTTATGTATTTAAAAACATTCAAACGTATAGTGATCTGAACTCAATGTTAAAATAAAATAAATATATGCTACACCTGGAGGGCTAACGTGATCGCGCGGAATTTTCCTTCAACCTTCGCTCAAAAAATAGAAATCAACGTTCTATATATATATAAGAGTACAATGATCAATTTAGAGTACAAGACAAGGTAGGGTAAGATTCTACGCAATCCTATCTTTCCTAATAATCATAATACTCAACATCCCTCCGCAGTCACAACGGCAACGACGTAGACTGTGAGACTAAAGAAGAATGTGAAGGTAAGCCAACAGACATCCCCCACAGCATAACGGTCGATGCATCACGGAAGTCGTGGCTGGAGTGGGAACCGAGGAGGTTGCTCAAGCAAGGTGGTAGCCCTTTGTGCTGATGTCAATGGAGCCGAGAGCGTAGTGTGATGTAGCCGTGGTCGAAGTAGCCGATGTCGATGGACGCCGTGGTCGATGTCGAGTCGGGGTGGCCGGTGTCGAGGTAGTCACATTGGAGCCACAGGCGCAAGAGGGCGCTGAGTTAGTCATGGGCGCAATGGAGTTGAGGTAGTGGTGCGTCAGGAAGAAAGAGCGCAAGTCACGCATCGGTGTTGCCAGCACCGGGCATACGTAGACGGACGAAGTAGATGTTGACGATGCGTCTCTCCAGGCTTGCCAGCCCGGGGAACACGTCGTGGACGAAGGCACGCGTCGGTGTTGGCAGCATTGGGCATGCGTAGACGGGGACCTGCACGAGCTGTATGCCTTGTCGAGGAGTCTAGCAAATAAGGACTCTATGATGGTTTCACAAGCTGGTGAAGGTTTTGGAGAAGCAGCAAGCTGTCCGGATTCAAGTTAGCTTTGAGCAGGCCTCGGGCGAGGAAATGCTTTGGCTGTGCCAGGAGATAGTCGGCTCAGGGGCTTTTGGGCGGAGCCAGGTTCTAGTCTCTCTTTATACTGCGACTGGATCAAGGCGTAATGGGCTGCGTTGTATGTTGATCAAGGAGGTGCTGCATTCAACCGGCACGGGCCTGATGTTGCCCGCGGTTGTCGGAGTAGATGAAGTGGTTGGGGTAGATGACGGCGACGCTGGCGATGAACTGGTGCTCGACGAAGACGAAGGGGTGGATGGCGGCGCGCTCGGATGGGTGAGAGGTAGTGTCACTGAGCAAGAAGAGCAGTGGCGGTGGCCTGAGGAGACAATGACGACGGCTAAGTTAGGTGTGCGGCAGCGGTGCTCGAAGTGGGCGAGGAAGAATCTGATAGCGTGACGATGACTAGGAGCAGACGATGGCCTTCCTGTGCCTAGGGAGGAGGCGCGGCGCATACCACGTAGAAGTTGATGCGCAAGAATGGCAGAGTGGAACGCGCGCCGCGGTGCTACAGGCCAAAGGGGCGACATAGTGGCAACGCGCCAGTCGGCGCGACGGCGGGGAAGACTCGGGGTGGCATCATGGACCGCGTATCGTAGAGCTACGACCCGAAGTGGTGATGCAACGGCAATGCACGGGTCGATGCTGCCGCGGGGACGACCTCAGGGTAGCGGCGTGGATCGTGCTTCACAGCGCTACAACCCGAAGGGGCAACAAAGCAGCGATGCATGGGTTGGTGCAGCCGTGGGGAGAATCACGGGGCAGCGATGCTGTTGCCCGATGGGTGAAGAATAGTGAGGAGTCACCCTTGGGCACATGGAACCCGAGAGAAGCGAGTTGTGATGTAAACAGGGAAAACCATGGCCGGGGTGCCTGCTTCACAGCGTAGAGCGACCGGTTGAGATGACACACGTCCCCAGGTCGTGAAGAGTCGATGAACCCACAGGGCTGCGCAACATAGACCATCCCAGCGAAATGCCCATAGAGGAATGTGTTCTTGACGTCAAGCTGGTGGATGGGCCATGAGCTGGTGGTGGCGAGACTGAGGATGACACGAATCGTGGCTGGTTTTACGACGGGACTGAATGTCTCACCGTAGTCCATGCCGGCCTGCTGGTTGAAGCCGCGTAGCACCCATGTAGCGAGCCAATAGCTCGTCTGGGTTGAACTTGTGCTGAAAAATCTACTTGCCGCTCACCATGTTCGCACCTGCAGGATGGGAAACCAACGACCAAGTGTCATTCCGCAACAATGCATTATATTCCTCAAGCATAGCACTTGCCCAATTCGGATCCTTGAGTGCACTATGGTAGGAGGAGGGTATTGCGCTGACCGAAGAGGAAACAAAGCGACCAAGGTGTTGTTTGGGCAAAGAGAAACCAAATTTCCCTCTGGTGCGCATGTTATGTAGGTTCTGGGATGGGTCTACTGGAAATGTGCGAGGTGGGAGTCGCTGCTGAGGTGGTGAGGCGGAAGAATGAGCGGGCGAGGCGGGTGCTGCGGCTGAGGAGGCAGCATGTGCGGGTAGGGAGGTGACTCGCGAGGCTAGGTGAGGGATTTGCATGACATGCGGGGCTGCAATTGCGGTGGGCGAGGCCGCGTCTGGGGAAGTGGGCGTGGGGGGTCCAGGTGGTGATGCGGGATTGCCGGGAAGCACGGGGAAGCACGGCGAGTGGTGGAGTGCATGGCGGGATGGGTGGGGATCCCGGGGAAGGCTGGAATGGTAGGAACGAGGTAGGCAGGATAGGGTGTGCGAGGATCGGGGCGGGATCTGGTGCGGAGGCATCTCGTGTGGGCTATTGTGCGGGAAGATCAACAAAGGGGAACTTGTGCTCATTAAAAATAACGTGACGAGAAAGGAATACACGGCGAGTGCCTAGGTCCATGCATCTTTATCCCTTTGTGCTCGAAGGGGTAGCCCAGCAGGACCCACAGGGTGGATCGTGGTGCCAATTTATGTGGTGCGAGGTGGGAGAGATATGGGTAACAAAGGCATCCGAAAACACGCAAGCGATCGTTCGTGGGATGGTGCCTGTGAAGAAGGTGGTAGGCTGTGTTCTTGTTGATGGAAGATAATGGACGCCGGCTGATGAGGTGATTTGCTGTGTGGAGAGCCTCAACCCAGAATTCGGGCGGCATGTGAGCATGTATAAGTAAGGTGCCAAGGACATCGTTCGTGGTGTGCAAGAGGCGCTCAGCTTTGCCATTTTGGCAGAGGTGTAGGGGCAAGAGAGGCAGAAGGTGACACCGTGGCGACAGAAGTGGTCGTGAAGGGAGTAGGAGAGAAATTTGCCTCTGTTGTCACACTGCACACATTTAACATGGGTGTTATATTGCATATGAAAGTAAGAGAAGAAACGCAAGAGGGTAGACGCGGTGTCAATTTTTGGCGTAAAGGGAACACCCAAGAATAATGTGTAAAATCGTCAATCACGGCAAGATAATACTGAAAACCCGACAAATACAAACGTGTGAGGTCCATAAGTCGCAATGGACAATTTGGGAAGGAGCCATTGTAAAAGAAGTAGAGTTAGGAAACAATAATCGTGGTTGTTTTCCAATCATACATGCCCCACAAACATGAGAACCTTGCAATTTATTACATAAACCTGATAAATTGTTTGTTAAAAAGGAAAGAGAGGCACGGCTAGGGTGTCCAATCCCAAAGTTTCATAGATCGCCGATGATTGAAACGGTGAGCGCTAGGGGGCCGCCATATTCGGTAGAAAGAGGTAGAGGTCGCCGGTGCTACTGGACCTCATGAGGTTTTCCCCGTTGCCATGTCCTCCACAGGGAAACCAACAGGGTCAAAAGCCACAATACACCAATTAGCATGAGTAAATCGGCATACGGAAATAAGGTTCTGAATGATGTTAGGGGAAACAAGAATTTCAGTTAGTTGGAAGGGGGTAGGGTGGCGGAACCAGTAGTGACTATAGGGAGCTTGGAACCGTTCCCAACAGTAATGCTTGAAGGAAAATGCGCTGAAGAGAAGGAGACCGTGGTGAGGTTACCTGACGAGCCGACGACATGGGACGTGGCCCTGGTGTCCATCAACCACTCGCCGCCGTCGTGCAGCAGCTGCATATCTACATGTTGGCGAAGTGGGTCATCACCGCCTGTTGGTCCCACTGCAGCGCAGAGAAGGACTGCCCGATCGCGAGGTAGGCTTGCTGAGGTGCGCCAGGTCAAGGCCCGAGGACGCCAGTTGCGTTCGGGGGAGTCCACTGCGAGCGCCACTGCTGCTGTGTGGGGAGGGGTGCGCCAAACGGGGCAAAATACCCCATCCAAGGCGTCTGCTGTTGGTGACAATGGCCAGAGGAGCTGGACGACGCGCCCGGTGTGCCGCGGCCACATCCTCGACCGTCGCGCTGACGGCCGCTGGAAGGACTCCGGTGGCGGCGCCTTCCCTTTATCGTTGGGTGCGTGTGGAGCCTGGCGGTCTTCAGAGGATGACAATGAGCCGGAGGAGGGGCCAACAACATGCCCGATGGCCAGGGCCGTGGCCCCAGTGGAGCGCTCACTCTCGGTGATGGCGATCTCATCGAGGAGCAGCCGCGATTGAGCCTGGAGGAAGCTCGGGAAGGCTGCTGCATGGGCAGCAACGTCGCCATGACGTGGAACCACTGGCCCAAACCGCGGACGAGCTCGAGGGTGAGGGAGCGGTCCATGATGGGCTCCCCGATGTCAGCCATGGCGTTGGCGAGCTGTTGGAGGCGGTAGTAGTGGGCCACCGTCATGTTGCCTTAGACGGTGGCGCGGAAGTCGGCGCAGATGTCGATGGCGCGGCCGGCGGCGTTGTCGCGGAATAACAGCTCGAGCTGCTGCCAGAGGTGGAAGACGGTGGACTCCTGCGGGTGGATGATGTCGTACAATTCGGCGGAGATGGTGGCGTACACGCACAAGACCATCGTGATGTCATCGTTGCGCCACACGGGATCCTCATGCAGCGGGTCCACATCCTCCAGGACATGCTCCTCCACATGGTACTTGCAGAGCGCGATCCAGAACAAGTGGTGCCATTTCGAGTAGTTGCCGGCGTCCAGACACAGCTTGAAAGGGATGAAGGATGCGATATAAATATGGTGCATGGATGGGACGTGGGTGGCGGGCACCTGGGGCTGCGCGAGGGCGAGCGCCCATCCGTTCGGCTGGACGACGCAAAGGGGAGGAGGCACCGCCGGATGGACGGCGCACATAGGAGGAGGCACCGCTGGGAGGCCCTGGCGACGAAGGGCGCGGGCGTGCGGCAAGACGGGCGGTGTAGGCACGACGGCACGGTGGCACGGGCCGGCGCGGGCTTGGGAGCGACACGGGGGAGGATGAAGGGAGCGTCGGCATCCCCAAACGAGCGAGTGCGACGGAGCGGATGTCGGAAACTCACGGCGGAAGCAAAGGAGAGATCGGGAGACGTCTGATACCAAGCTTATGATAATTCATTTTAACTTTTTCCTACATGCGTTCTACTCAAAATGTACTGTAGTAGTCCATCTTATTGTTACACATAGTCCACTAAGAAGACACGGACTAATGAAAGTGTGTTCTTGTATGTTCATCGGGGCCTGCAAGGCTACAACCATCTCATTCATATACATGAATAGTAGTTTCAACTTTTTAAGATGGAACTGCAAGGTTACTCCACGGTAGTTTCATATGCATTTGCATATGCATCTCAGATTTCTACCATCCCATTCGTATATATATACGAGTAATAGTTCCAATTTTTTAAGAAGGAAAACTGCAACGATACTCCATGGTAGTTCCATATGCATTTGCACATATATCTCAAATTTCTTATTTTTTTAACTAATTTGATATATGCCCTTTTTATCCCGTAGCATGCAGGTTACTGATTTTCTTCCATGCATGTGAACATGGCTGATAACAAAATAAGCTTGACCATTGTCTACATATATATACTCTAAAATTATCTCCTGCATAGTTCTCCTGTTACTTATTCAAAATATATTCAAAAAATGTTTGGCAAACAGAAAGTGTATCTAGCACACACAATCCCCCATACGAGTACGGGAACCTGGACTAGCATTAGCCATATGATCATGACTATACCCTAATACACTAGAAGAAAACAGACATTTCGTCCGGAGCATTAGTCCCGGTTTGATTTCGGCCCGGGACTAATGTGACCATTAGTCCCGATTTCAACATTTGGGAGCGGCCGGGGGCATGGGCATCATGGTGAAAGTCAAGCGAGAGCATTTCTCCCATGGAAAATATGTGTGGATTGAGACAAATCTATCGTCAGTTGCTATTGTCTGTAAGTGATTTCTTTCTGTAATTCAAGTCTCTAGCGAAGCTCGTTCATTGCCTGTAATTATCCTCACTATATTTTTTTGTTTGGTATTAATGCAGAATGAAGATTTTTGAAATGAACCGAGATGAAGTCTACGGCATTGCATTCATTGACCCCAAATACCATTATGAAGATGTGATAAATAAGTAACCAGAAGACACAGAGAAAAGCTTGCTAATATTTTTGAAGGAACTACATGTCAAACCAGAAATAGTATTTCCTTACAACTTCAGGTGAGTGTTACTGTCTTGTACTACAAATTCTATTTTGCTTACTCGATGTTAAGTGTAGTTGATGAGTTATGCATGCTCGCTTATACAAACGTATGCGCAGTTTCCATTGGATCCTGCTAATCATTAGAATTGACGCGGGAAAAGTTGAAGTACTAGACTCACTAAGAAAGACATTAAAGAATACACCAACCTGCAGGGGCGGACCCAGGTTATAGGCTGTGGGGGCAGCTGCCCCCACTCGATTTTCCCGATGCTTAGAGGTGGTCTGACGTGTATTGGATGTGCCCCCACTCGGGAGAATACCCTGCCCCCACTCAGCCCAGTATTTGTTTATTTTCAAAAGCCCAACTCCAAAAAAGAAGCCCGTATATATAAGAACAAGAATCGCTACAACTCTCGGCGTACATCAGATCAGATGCCTCCTTCCTGTAACCTACACATGTTAGCTAGCTCAATCCAATGGCCAGATTTCACGTACACGCCGCATCGTCCGCTCAAAGAAAAACCACCCACGCAGCCACGCACGGGATAGACTTTGGGAAGCCTTGACCTCGCCTCTCACACCGCCGGGGAGTCATCGCCTTGCCGGCTCGCTGCCGCAAATCGCAGACTTGCCGTCGCCGGCCCCTGCACACCATCGCGGCCTTGCAATACTCCAACTGAGATCTCAATTCCAGAGTTCCCTAGTTCTAATTGACATCAAGGTATACCGTCTAATTCTCCAATTCCAAATCAACTCATATGTATAGTTTATCAATTCGGATGATTATGTAAGTTTGAACAATTTTTTGAACATATAAAATATTGTATACAACTTACTACTTACCAGTAATGGCTAGACCAAAAAACTCCAATTTAATACAGATCATCTATTGCTCCCTACGATCCGAATTAACTGACGCAGCTTCTTAGTTTGTAGCACAGCTCATCTTCATGTATGATGTATGGAAATTTAGTCATTCATTAAACATCTATTTTTTCACCTAAAGTTGCGGGGAAATAAATGGAGAGTTTTTTTTTATAAAAAGTCATCAACTTCCAAGATACCTAAACTAGTTGATTTAGTCAAGCTTCCTAGGGATCCATATAAAAGATTAGAATTCCTATCGAAAGTGATAGTAAAACATTTGCATACAATGAAAGATCATCGTGGGATAATGGGCTAAAGATTTTCTTTTTCAAAGAAGTGGCCTTCTTCAATGTTTCCATCTTTTCCCAATTCGATGATGTTTTCTCTTACAGGTTGTAGGTTAGATTGTTAGAAAAATGTTTCAATGTTCACTTTTGCAACTTCAAAACAAGATATTATCAGATGCAATTCATATCATCCCAAATGGTTAGTCTTCTTTCACTTTTCGATGAATTTGGTTAATGCGTGAAAAATTAGGTGTTTATGTCTGTATTCTGTTTACATGAATGTTTTTGCCTTGCTGGTTCATGCATATGGACATACATTTTTTGCCCCCTCTCAATATTTTTCCTGGGTCCGCCCCTGCCAACCTGTATTTGATGCTCGACAGGTAATTTCAATTATTATAGCACTATATCGGCCTCTTTAGTTCATTTCCTAATATCAAGTAATTAATTAATAACTCTTTTATTCATTTTCTTTGACGGGCAGGGTTTGGAAAAAGTTCACCAAAGAGATGGTCGGTGCATGGGCACCAAAGCTGAAATGGGTGCGACCCAGGGTAATTAAGCAGTACTAGCTACGTCCGCGCATCTCTTTAATTATAGTTTGAATACCATTATGTATATGATTGAATTATATCCTCGTAAAGTGCATGAGGCAGGAAAAGAAAAATAATTTATGTGCATACTACGTTTGCGAGAACATTCGCATTAAAGGAGCACATCTGTAAGACAACTTTGGGTACATTTGTCAGAACATTATTCATAATTTTTATATCATGATCAAATATGTATACACACAACTAATATATTCATATTGATCTCCTTCTTTAAAGATTATGGAGATGCGGGATAAGCTCTTACCAAAGGACCACATACGAGCACTTTAAGAGAAAATTTCGGGATTTTTGCTTGGACAGGTCATAGCACCCGACGGAGAATACCATTTCACCTAATGCTCTCATTTAATCATCTGCAAATTATATATAATTGCATAACATTTAGTATCGTAAAATTTATTCGAAATAAAAAAGAATTAGATGGAAAAAATAAATCATAAATCTAAACCCATAAACCCCTAAACCTTTAGTCCCGGTTGGTAAATAAATCATAAATCTAAACCCATAAACCCCTAAACCTTTAGTCCCGGTTGGTGTTACCAACCGGGACTAAAGGTCCCCAACCCCTGGCGCGCGCTGCCGGCCATGTGGAAGAGATTTAGTCCCAGGTCGTGGCCAACCAGGACTAAAGGGTGGGAGCCTTTAGTCCCGACTTATTAGTCTCGGCTGGTGAACCGGGACTAAAGGCAGTTCTGAATCGGGACTAAAAGCCGATTCTGCACTAGTGATAGGAAGCCATGAGAACTCCATGCCACTGTCAAAAGAGAATATATAAAAGTAACACTAATAATTTGTACCTATGTGTATTAGTATTTCTGTTTTATGTATCGAAGATTTCCTAATGCAAATTCTTCCAAATTATCAAATAATTATCACACAATGTATATTTCATGTTCCTCGAGTCTGCATGTTTATTTAGGGGTGAGTCAGCATGTTTTGAGTGATAGAATTACCGCAGCAATGCGCGGGGTATCTTCTAGTTAAAATTATGGAGGAACCCTCGTTGGTACTTACAAGTATGTGATTTAATACCTTTATACTTTTCTATAGTAGCCTTCGGAAAAATAAAAGATCGTGTCATGAAAAAAGAAAGAGTTTGAAGATCTCAAAGATTTTCTTATTTCTTTTAGACTTTATTTTGTAATCGATGTAGTCAGCTCTTGTGTCTCTACCATATACTATTCGCTATTATAAACATACCATGGTATTGATTGTCAAGATAAAAGTACTTAAGGATCTTCAATGCAGGTTGTCTGGTTCCAGGAGTGAACCAGAATGTAATGGGTTGGGCCCACTTCTGGGCCCCATTCTAGGGTTTGATTTGTAACTGGGATGGAACCCACTCATTCACACCTACCGAATATTCTGCCGAGATCTAAAACCGAGCAGTCTATCCAAATTGAGCGGACCACTTGGAACCTTCCCTTAGCACTCGCCCCTCTTTCTCTCGCACGAGACCCCTCCACCCACTCCCTCCTTAGATATGCGCCACTGGACGGTCCCTCCCTGGATCTGCGTCGTAGGCCACTCTTCCTCATCTCCTCCTGAATTGGCTCGTGCGCAGTGGGTATGCGGGGCTGTTGAGCGACACGCGCCAGTGTGCACCGCTCAGCCAGCAGCAGTGGGACGAGGGGTGCGGAACCGACAACCCAAAATACGGGCAACGGTGGGGATAGCAGTGGGGGTGGCGGGTGGGCCAGACGCAGTTTACATTCCGACCTGGCCAGATGGGCCAGCATGACACATCACGGCCCCGCCTGGCCTAAATGGGCCAGACACGGGATGGCTTACGGTCCACCCAGGCACACACCTAATATGTGGGCCGTGTCGGGCTTGCACTCGCGCCGCTCTTCCTTGCCCACACACGACACAACATGTTGGGCCTGCATGTTTAGCCCATTAGGGCGCCTGATTTCGAGTTCCTTTTTGGGCTTATCTGGACTGTTTTGAGGGCTAATATATAAGAAAACTAAAAAATTTAAAATAAAAATGTAAATGGGCCATGTTGTGCCGGCACTTGCGGCCCAGGCACGACCCAATTATGAACGTTAGAGGCCGGACCCACCACGGGCTGGGCACGCAGATTATGTATTGTATTGTGAAATATCCGAACTTATCATGATTTCAACTCTTGCCTAAAGTAAAATAAAATAAAAATAAAACTGTTGTTAATAGGAGTTGATGTTTCCTATAGGAGGACATTGCGCAAACGAACGTTTTGGGGTGGGCTCACGCGAGCACGCGAAATTTTCCCTCAGCATTCGCTCCAAAAAACAGAAACGTTTCCGCAATTGCCATGGTATAAGAGATTTGCCATGTTAAGAAACCATGCTATACCCATAAAAAGATTAGTAAAAAATCATGCTATAGAATTTTTTTGTCATAGTGTAGCAGAAAAATACATGAGTGTCGGAGAGATGACATGCTGCAGTAGAGAGAATTGCTATACTAAAAAGAAAGCTAAAGTTGCCCACATGTTTAAAAAGGATCCTGATAAGTGTCACACGTGTGGCACCAAGCAATTCCGTCCACACGTGTGGGCTGAAGGACATCGGATCAAATGCCCTTCTAGCCACCCATTGTGACACGTCAGCCTTTTTATTTCTTTGACACATGCATACAAACAAGAATAAAAACAGATGATGTCAACAGAATCTTGTGGTTTTTCAAACTTTAAAATGTTTATCTCTTAATTGAACAATCTGATTGGAATCTGTTTTTACCATTAAAACCGCCGTGACGAGGACTTCAAAACTAGATCCATATCGATATGTTTCGACAATATTTTTGGACAGTCAAAAGTTGCTATGTCTATTGCACACAAATTGCCATGGTGTTTACAATGAAATTGTCATGATATGTTCCAACTACTCTTTCTTCTATGTTTAAAGTAATTTTGACATGTTATGAAAAAAGGGAATTAAGAAACTAAACTTGCCATGGAGAATTTCTAAAATTTGCCATGGTCCATGAAATAATTTTGACATGGTTCATAATTAAAAAATCATCGTCAATTACTTTAAAAATGCATAGTCAATGACTCAAATTTGCCATGAACCAGAAACTAAAATTGGCATGGTGAATTACTTAAATTTTCCATGATACATGCACTAAAATTTGCCATGGTTCATTCAAAAAATATTTTCCATGGTCAAAATAGTAGAATTGCCATGCTGAAAATACTAGAATTGCCATGATCTATAAACTAAATTCGCCGTGATGAATTACTGAAAATTTCCATAATCCATGAATTTAATTTTTCGTGTTTAATTACTGAAAATAATAGATGAAACATATCATGGCAAATTTAGTATAAACACTATGGCAACTTCAGTGTAACATCATGACAACTTTTGGCCAAAGAAAAAATCGTCGAAACATATCAATATGGTATCTAGTTTGATGATCTCTTCGAAACAGATTTAATGATGAAAACCGATTTTTAATCAGACTTTTTATTTAAGAGATAAACATTTTTAAGTTAGAAAAACCAAAAAGATTTCGCTGATGTCATCTGTTTGATGTGGCAAAATGAATGGTAATGAAGATGTTTTTAGACCATGTTGCTTCGTGCCGCTACCATACGTGTGGCACCTATCATTTGGGTTTTTTTTTCTTATTGTAGCAGAACAGAACTGTTGTGTTAGCAGAAAAGGATTGTCATGTTACATGAGAAAGAAGTTGTACAATGTGCAGGAGTTTGCCAACAGCAGGGCGAATTGCGTTGATGATGCTACCGGCAATGTTACACGCATGTATATTCTTTTACGGGATCAACGGAGTGGGTTAGTTCGCTAGGAAAAAGGTGAGGGGCTCATCCGGCAATGCTACACGTACAAACGATTTACAGGCTTTTACAGGATGGTTAACCTTGATTGGTCAATAGGTGAGTGGGGCGGCCCATTCCCTGAAAATCAGGGGAGGGGGGGGGGGGGATTTGTGATTGGTTGTTAGATGGAAGGAGCGTGTAAAAGCGTGTAAGTCTTTGTATGTCTAGAGGGAGAAAATTAGTTTGGAAGATCCCCATAAAACTTCGTAAACAGCATGAGTGTATAGTATTTTCGTGATGGTACCGATTGTAGGGTCAGCCTTGACGTGACTAGGCGTGCCTAGGCACAACTCGACGCCCTCCGATGCGCTGCCGGCCTTGGCCCAGCGTGCACACCATCGATCATTTCAGCTAGCCGCTCACGGTCGCTAGCGCCGGCTGCCGTCCCTGCCGCCAGCTCCGTCCTTTGTCCCGGAATCACCTTGGCGTCGAGCTCCTCCATGAGCTCACCGAACTACATGTCCCCAAGCGCGAGGTCAGCGCCGGCCAGGACGGCGGCCTTGCGGACCCGTAGCGCTCGAGGTTGATGCAGGCGCGGGCTTTGCGGAGGTAGGCCCTGTGGATGGTGGGGTCGAGGTCTGCTGCCCTGGCGGCATCAGCGTCCGCGGCGGCGAAGTTGCCTACCCTGATGAATGTCTTTGCTCGCTCAGGTTGAGCGCGGTGGTCAGCTGGCCGTCGTGGATCGCCTCCATGAACAGCAGCGCCGCTGCTGAAGCCTTCGTGACGCCGAAACCGATGACAGTCATCGGAGTCCATGGATTTGTTATGCGTTTCGCTGGCGAGACCGATGGTGCGCCTACCCCCACGGCGAAAGTGTATTTGTTGCCTTGTTGTTTCTCATACATGATACGCGTTGTTCTTCAATCTGGATCCGACTCGGACAAAGGCCGCGATCGAATGATGGAGTTGAATGTGTCTTACCGCGTACAGAAAATTCCATATGGCCCTTTCCGGTGCTCCACGATGGACAAATGCTAACCATGCCGCATAAGCAAAAAAATGACATGGCACAACAATTAAAAAGGAGAGAGAGCATTTTGGGGACGCTAAGAAGAACCAATGCCAAGCACGTAAACCTAGGCAAATTATTTAAATCAAAGAAGTTGGCCAATGCATGAAAGAGTTAGCAACTCCAACCAACCGACCCAAATGGACATCAATTTTATCCGCTTTTTGTCCATTTGTCCATGACCGCTTTTTCAATTAGGTCGGCGGTGCACCCAACGGTAGCTGGCCCATTTTCGACATGTCTGCCCTGACATTTGCTCGAACACGTAGAAGGCAGGGGAGCTTGCAGCGCGCGAGGGTGGCACGGCAAGCCCGATGAGCATGGCGTGGCGAGTGCGAGGCCCTGGCGCTGCCAGGGCGCGGCTGGGCAAGGCGAGGCCAGGCGCTGCCGGGCGTGGCCGGGCGCGACGCGGCCTGGCGCAGTCGAGGCCGGGCCGGGCGTGGCGCGGCCTGGAATGGTCGTTGTGGGGCGTTGCCAGGCGCGGCGTGGCCTGGCGCGGCGCGCGACCAGAAGCGACGGGGCGTGGTCGGGAGCTTGGCGGCGCGGAGGGCGGTGGTGGGGGGCGGCGACCAGGAGCGGTGCAGGGGACGAGGTCACGGCGAGGTCGGCGAGCTTCAACTCCATGAGGTCGACCTTGAGCAGCGCTGAAGGGCAAGGACTGCGAGCACCTTCTCCCGAGCGCGGCTACCGGCTAGCTACGCATGCATCTGTGCACAACACGGCTAGCTGCGGGTGGCCAGCTACGCAATCATATGTGCACGCACGGGCGCGGCTAGCAGCAGGTGGTAGCACGCGGCGGCCAGCTCGGCCAGCGGCGGCAGGCTACCTAGCTAGCACGCATGCATGCAAGGGCGCGACCACGCCGATGTGCTCCGACGCTGCTTCTCCTCGGCTTTGTCTCCGACCAGCATCAGAAGAGTGTCCGACCTGCGGTCGACGAGCATCCGAGGAGCACCCGACCAACATCCGACTTGCATCTTACAGGACGACATGGCGCGCGGGGTGGGCATTGGACGGCAGAGGTGCACGGGAGGAGGAGGTGCGTCGCCGCCGAGCTCCTCCGGGCCGCCCGCACCAGCAGGAACGAGAAGGTGCGCCAGAGATCTCCCTGTCGTGCGCCTGCAGTGCCCCGGTGAGCGCGGCGGCGACCTGCACCGGCGGCCTCGTCGCGTCGCTTGTGGAGGCAGAGGCCGAACTGCTAGTGTGGGTTGCTGATGTGTGGGACCAGACCGGACACGTGAGGGCACGAGCGGGCAATCAGGGTGTCCGCTTTTGTCCGCCGCTGGCCCATTTGTGGCTCAAATTTAGGCTTAGTTTGGGTCGGGACGGACAACAAACGGATAGCAGACGGACCCTTTGTCCGTTTGGGTTGTCTTGTTGGACTAACTTTTTTGCCCGGATGATCCAGATGGACGAAATGGGTTGCTGGGTTGGAGTTGCTCTTATGTGTTAAATTATTAAATGAAATGAAGCACCTATGTATTAGGGAGTTGTGTTGCTAAGTTATTTAATCATGTAAGCACCTTTACTTGGAAGAGGTCTAAGTAATACCATCACCCACTCAAAATGTGCCACTCTAATTTAACACACGTATACCAAGAATACTAGGCCCGTAAGGGTTCCATTTACCTGGTTTTTTTGGAATTTTTTTTACTGCCCTTGTTTGAGCGACACGTATACAGGCTGGTTTTCTAGAGTGGACTGGTTTTATTTTTGCTTGGTGGGGTTGTACTAGCACGTTTGATTCTGTGCATGGTTGCCACGTCTGGTGCCCTTGTGTTGACTGCCATTCAATAGATGGCCACGTTGCCTTCTAGGCTTCTCTGGTGGGCTTCACCTTTGTTTTTCTCTATTGACTGCCTATAAGTAGTTGGCCTGATGTTGGTTCACGTTCTCCACAAGCCCAGCCAGATCGACGCCGCCGCCTCCCCGTCCCTTGTCTCTGCTGCAGCCTCGATCCTCGTCCAACACGGTCGCTTGCAGCCCCTAGCGCCGCCTTTTCGCTTCCCTCCACCAAGGTCGAGATGGTGGCGCCGCTGCCCCTATCCCTGCCCAGCTTGGTGTTTGCCAGCCCTAGCGGCAGGCCTTCCGTTTTCCTTCAGCGAGGCCGAGATGGTGGCATGGCGTTGCGCCCTATCCTCCCCAGCCTGGTCGCCGGGCAGCCTCTAGCGCCAGGTCAGCCCTATCGTCCCCAGCCTGGTCACTGGCCAGCCCCCAGCGCCAGGCTCTCCGTTTCCTCTTGGTGTGGCCGAGGTGCTAGGGCACACAGGGAATTCTCGCACGAAGCTGCCTTTCCTTCCACCCTGGCCGCATCTCTCTTCGTCATGTAGATTAGAATCGAAGCCTCCTCGCCACGCGTGAGATTTTGTGCATGGTTGGGAGGGAGGCGAGTCTTCGTTTGTGTCCTTGCTGAGTTCTTATTGTTCGTTTTGTCTTTGTTATGGTTCGTTCCGGTGCTCATGCTTCCCAGCGTATTCGCTCTGTATCGTTGGGTTCCTCTTCCTCGGCGGGTTCCTCTTTGCCGGTTGGTGCTGTTGATGGGAGATTTCTTGCCCAAGGTGGTTCTGTTCCTCGTGAGTATTGCTCCTTTCAGGTTGTTATTAGCTATGTGTGATTTTGGTAAAAAAAAATTGGTTGTTTTTACGTGGCTGTGTGTTTTCAGATTCAAGTGCTGATGAGGCGCGGCTGCGACGCCAGGCACGGCAAGATATCCGTCGTGGGAAGCGTCCTGCAGATTCATCGTTTGGTGGGTGCTTTCTTTTTTGAACTCCTTTTGTATTGTTTTCAGAAAAATATTGCTGATTGATTGACTTTTGCAGTTGGAAGGAACGTTCGGCCTGTACTTGAAGAGCTGGTTGATCCTTGTCTTCTTGCTGTTAGAGCTGCGTCTGACGTGGAAGTTTTGTGTCATCCGTATTTTACTGTTGATTGGTTGTCTGGTTCCTTGCGTGGACCAACTCCTTCTGGTATGTTTATTTATTTTGTACTTCTTACAACTGTTTATGTGCTTCGATGTGTTTGCCTGGTTAATATTTTTCCATGTTTACTTTGTGTAGTTCTTCCTACACCTGTTGTTAGTCGTGTTGATGCTGTTTGGAATCGTCGGAAGCGAAGGATTCTTCGAGATTATTACACCGACAAAAAAAGAGGTGTGTGTTTCTTGATTTTGTTTGTTATGTTTACGGCTTTTAACTGCTTTGCTCCCGATCGATTTAAGATTGAAAGTTTCTCTTATGTTGTAGTTCCTTCTATGGAACCGCCATTTGCTAAGCAAAATATATTACTTCTTAAAGGTAGTTAAGTTTTATATTCTGCTCTTTGGATTCTTTGTTTGTTTGTTTTCCCTTACTCCTTGCTGTTTTTGTTATTTCTGCCAGGCGTTTCACATGTTCGCTCTTATTATGGTGGTCCTGAGTATGTTTGCCCGGCGTGCCATGCTTCATTTTGGTTTCTGGAGGGCTGTAAGAGTTATGCTACTGGTGGTGGTCGCCTTCCAGTGTATACTGGCTGCTGCAAGGGAGGCAAGGTGTCGTTGCCTTCATTTCCTGATTGGCCGTCTCCTCTTAAGGATTTGATTAAGTTTGATGGAGGTCCTGTCTCTAGCCGTTTCATGCGTTTGATTAGGCATTACAATTCTATGTTTTGCTTCACATCTCTTGGCGCTCGAGTTGATCAGAGTATTAATGTTGGTGGGGGTCCCTATGTTTTCAAGATGAATGGGGTGGTTTATCATCGTATTGGTCCTCTTCTTCCTTCGGGGAATAGTGCGCCAAAGTATGCTCAGCTTTATATGGTGGACTCTGCTGATGAAGTGCAGTTGAGAATTAGTGCCTTTGATCGTCAAGGAGCTGAAACGCTTGATCCTGATCCAGGCATTGTGGCTTCTCTTATTGCTATGTTAAATAGGCATCATAAATTGGTGCATAAGTTTAGAATGGCTAGGGCAAATCTGTGTTCTCCTTCTGCTCCTAGGGTGGCTATACATTTTATGGGTGATGAAGGCGGTGGTCATGGTGACCGTTTTTCTGGTCCTGCTTCATGTGAGGTGGCTGCTCTTATAGTCGGCGATTACACGCCTGAATGTAAAAGATTTGATGTTATTGCTGAAACTCGCTCTAGTTTTCTTCGGCATATCTCTTCGTTGAATTCGAGTCTTATGCCCCTACAGTATCCTCTGTTATTTCCCTTTGGTGACAAAGGATTTCATCTTGGTATCAAGTATATTGCTATTGGTGGGTCTCATGGAGATGGGCATTGTAACATTGGTGGACGTTTACGTGGTCGTTCTTCTCGAGGGCAAGTATCTATGATGGAATACTATAATTATTACTTCCATTATAGACAGGGGGAGCCAAATCCTTATACCTGTTGCGGTCGTTTGAGCCAGCAGATAGGTGTGAATTCTTATTCTTGTGTGGAAGCTAATCGTTTGGACTTTCACTTTCAGCAACAAGATGATTTACGTTCTGATACGTATCAAGGTATTACTGATGCTGTCGGACAGGGTGGATCAACTGGTGAGAATTTGGGGATTCAGTTTATATTACATTCGAGTTTTACGGGTGGCCCTCGGTACATGGTGCTTAATTACCATGATGGTATGGCTATTTGTCGTGAATATGGTGCTCCCGATCTTTTTGTCACTTTTACATGCAATCCAAAGTGGCAAGAAGTTGTTGATGCTCTCGCATATGAAGGTGGTCAGACCCACGTTGATCGTCCTGACATTGTTACGCGTGTTTTCAATATAAAATTTGAAGAATTTTTAGAAGATGTAAAGGATGGATCAGCATTTGGAGCTATTCAAGCTTGTGAGTTATTATTTATTTTCCCTACTGTACCATTGTGGTCTCCTTCTTTGAATTTAATTATCATTATTTTGGTTATACGATTTTCAGATTTGTATGTGGTGGAATTTCAAAAGAGAGGGCTTCCTCATACTCATACTCTTATTTGGCTTAAAGAGAGTACGAAGGATCCTTCGCCTGCTTTTATAGATAATCTGGTGTGTGCTGAGTTACCAGATCCAATGGTTGACCCTTTGGGATATACACTTGTGGATGAATTCATGGTTCACGGCCCATGTGGTATGTTGGATGACAAGTGCCCTTGTATGAAAGATGGCACTTGCTCAAAGCGATTTCCAAAGTCTTTTAACAGTGAGACAATGGTGGATGAGATGGGGTTTCCTGTATATCGTCGACGCCCCTCTGCTAATTTTGTTCTTAGAAAGAAGGGGACTCTTCGTTTGGATAATCAATGGGTTGTTCCCTACAATATGAAATTGCTCAAAAAGTTTGAGGCTCATATAAATGTTGAGTGGTGCAATAAGACAAATCTTCTTAAGTATTTGTTTAAGTATCTCACAAAAGGCCCTGATGTAGCACGATTCCGAATCCGTTCTGAAAATGAAAATAGAAGCGTGTATGCTGTCAGTAATCCAACTGGGAGGAATGAAATCGATGAATATGTTAAATGCAGGTTAATACATTGGTTTGTAAATTTGTTCTGCTTACTCTATGTGTATTCTGTTCATGTATCCTATTTATTCAGTTTTCTGTTGTTTGCTGTAGGTATTTATCTGCTTGCGAATCATTTTGGAGAATGTTTGGCTATGATATTCATGGTCGACAACCTTCTGTCGAGAGATTAGTGGTGCATATGCCTGCTATGAATCGAGTTATTTTTCATGAAACTGATGATTTGGAAAGAGTACTAAGTAATCCATCTGCTCATAAAACTATGTTAACCGAATGGTTTGTAGCTAACCAGCAACATTTTAGTGCTCGGACATTAACTTATTTGGAATTCCCTTCTAAATGGTGTTGGGATGGCAAAGAGAAGATATGGTCAAAGCGGAAGCGACAGCAAAAATTTGGCAATAAGATTGGTCGTATCTACCATGTGCATCCAAGCACAGGGGAGTTATTTTTTCTTCGCATGTTGCTTATGATTGTTCCTGGTGCTACTTGCTTTGAAGATCTCAGAGTTTACGATGATGTTCTTTATGATACTTTCAAGGAGGCCTGCCAAGCCAGAGGATTGGTAGGAGATGATAATGAGTGGTTTAGGTTGTTTGATGAAGCAATTGTTTGGGCTACTCCGTTTCAGTTGCGCCATCTATTTATGGAAGTATTGTTACATTGTGAAATATCTAATGGGCGTGCTCTTTTTGAGCGTTATTGGCCGAGTATGGCAGAGGATATTTCTTATCGTCTTTCAATGGCATTGGGCAACCGAAAATATGTTGTGCCGCCTGAGTTTCTGTATGAACAAGTTTTCCGTGAACTTGGTTCCCTTTTTGCTAAGAATGGATCGTGTTTGTCAGCATTTAATTTGACAACGTGATCGATTTCAGTAGATTCCGACTATCAAAATAGACTTGTGGCAGAAGAATGAGGTATGATGCAGTCAAATTAGCAATTGAGGCTAAGCTTACATATGAAAAATTAAATTGTGAACAGAGTGCCATATATGACGAGATTGTACATGCTGTTCATGTCGGGAAAGGTGGCCCTTTTTTTATATCGGGTTATGGTGGGACTGGTAAAACATTTCTTTGGAATTCTATCATTTCCAATTTACGATCAGAAAGAAGAATTGTTCTTGTTGTTGCTTCTTCGGGCGTTGCATCTTTACCCCTGCCTGGTGGTCGCACTGGTCATTCTAGGTTCAGGATACTGTTGACATTCTTCGATCGCGATCGATGTAGCATTTCCGAAATTCTCATTTGGCTGAATTGTGTCGAAAGCTTGCTTGATTCTTTGGGATGAAGCTCCTATGACACACCGTTGGTGTTTCAAGCCCTTGATCGGACTTTGAAAGATGTTCTTTCTGTTGAAAATAAGGAGAATGCTCTGCTACCTTTTGGTGGAAAGGTTGTCGTGCTTGGTGGTGATTTCGCACAGATATTACGGTTATAGAGGGTGGCGCGAGGATGATATCATTAATGCATCTTTGATTGTTTCCCCGTTGTGGCAACATATAAAAGTTTTGAAACTTCATTGCAATATGCGTCTTCGATGTCCTGGTTTATCTCATAATGAAAGAGCAGAGCTTTCTGAATTTTCTGAATGGGTACAGAGTATTGGAACTGGTTCTGTTCCTATGCACTGTAAAGGCGATGAGTCTGTGCCGTCTTGGATTCAAATACCTGGTGATTTATTGCTTCAGCCTAAAGCAGACCATATGTCAGCTATTGTTGATTATGTCTATGATTCGTTTTTCCTTAATTACAATAATGCGGAGTATTTATCTACCCGAGCTATTGTTTGCCCTACAAACACTGTGGTGGATGAAATCAATGATATTGTTTTCGGACGGCTTCCTAGTTTCCCAATGGATTTTCTAAGCTGTGACACTATTTCTAAGTCCACTTATCATAGCGACGATGCTCATCTGTTCTATCCGCCTGAGCTACTTAATTCAATTAAAATTAATAATTTCCCTCACCACAAGATTACCTTGAAGCTCGGAGTGCCTATTATGTTATTAAGGAATATCAATCAATCTCTTGGTTTATGCAATGGGACACGCTTGATTGTCACTCGCCTTGGTCACAGAGTTATAGAAGGTGAAATCATTACTGGTTCACATAAAGGGGAGCGAGTTTGTATTCCGCGTATTGTGCTTAATTCTTCTGGGTGTAAATGGCCTTTCACATTGCGTCGTTGCCAGCTTCCAATTCGGTTGTGTTATGCGATGACAATAAATAAAAGTCAAGGGCAAACTTTATCAAAGATTTGTGTGTATTTGAGGAATCCGGTTTTTTCACATGGACAATTGTATGTAGCTGTCTCGCGTGTTACGTCTCGGAAGGGCCTAAAATTCTTAATTGATGATGAGAACGGAGAACATTCGGCAATCACAAGGAATGTAGCCTATGAAGAAATCGTTCGTCGTTTATAGTTCCGTTTTTACATGGTTAGTTCTTTCAGATTTGGTGTTGACTACAAATTTATGCTAGATTTATTATAGTTTTTTGGAATTTTTTTTGGGTTAAGACTGATATATGGAGAGGTGTTAATCTTCTAGCTGCATGGTTACATACTGCATTTTCCACCTACTGATAAATTAACATGTACACTTTTTTATTGACAAATTTACATTTTACGGTTCCTGTTTAGTGCAAGAGGCGATTGCTGATGCTATCTTGGAGGATAACGCTCAACGGTTAGAGATGTCCAAGCGGATGGACGGGGAAGCGGTAGGTGAGCAAGCAAAGATGGAATAGGGTGTTAACAATCTGAAGCTTGCCGAAATTAAAACCGATGATGGAACGGGATTGCTTAGATGTTATCGTTGCATTGAGGAGATCAGGTCATATTTCGTAGTTTCCCATGTGTAAAATTATCTATCTTTGTACTTCTATGGCATGTATGTTGGCTGTGGTGTACTAACTAAGGTCATGTGTGTTCCCTCTTTTTTTTTTGATTATGTGTTTATTTATTATCTGCGTAGTTCGATTTCATTTTATTTTTCCTGTTGTTGGAAAAAAACATGTGCAGCCTTTAGCCATGTACAACTTGTGAAACACCAAGTCCTAATCTGCCATCCAATAAAGTCTATAATCACCAGGAAAAACAACAACAGATATATATTGCAGATTACCAGATTACCTTTAACATGTGGCAAGGTAAACAAGCACAGATAAGAGAAGCCATGAAACCGGCAAGGTGTGGGCACCTACAGAAGGAATAAAAAGAAAAAGAAATGAAGGATACCAATATGATATCTCCTTGGTAGCTCGGGTAGAACACTACCAAGCATATCTCCCGCCAATGGCGGAATGCGAAAAAAATGAAAGAGGGCAATATGATATCTTGTAGGTAGCTTAAGTAGAGAACTACGAAGCATATCTCCCTTAAGTGGCAAGGGCACCACTGCCTCGGAGAGCCACCGCTCGGGCACCACTGCCTCGAAGAGCCACCGCTCGGGCAGTAGCGTCATGGCGATCATCTAGGATCATTGCACACAGAAGCATCGAGAAGCCAAGCAATGCTGCTAGCATCCCAGCCATGAGAATTATGATCAACTCTGAGATCACACTCTCCATTGGGGGCTTCCTCTCAGTTTTTTGCCACTGGAGGAAGAAAGGAAGGTCAAAATTAGGGAAAAGGAATGGGGCACCTTGTGGAGATAGAGAAAAAGAAGAGAGCCCAGGGTTATTTTTATAGCTCAAACCCGGTGTACGATGGGCGAAGTTCACCAGCGTTGCTCGCCGCTCGATTGCCAATGTTCAGGAGGCAAATCTGCGAGCAGTGCCCAAAAGGCGCTGGTCCGTGAGGTGAGTGCTCGCTGCACTTGTAGCGAGCACGCCCGACACTACTACGGTACTGCCTAGATGCCCTACTCGCTACACGCCACAAGTGGGAGACGTGCGGGAAAGGATGCGAGTGAGAAGTAGATATGACCTGGTGAAGAAGTTCATCATCCCTTGCAATGCAAAACTTACTTACAGTCAAGATTAAAAAGACCTGTGTCTGACCTGTTTTTTTTTCTGAACTTTATTATGTGGGATTGCTATAGGTGTTTATTCTAAGCTTTAATAATTATTTGTAAATATTTTGCCAAATAGATTAAGAAGACTTGTGCCTAGCCCCTTTCTTTTTTGAAATTTATTATGTGTGATTGCTGTAGTTGTTTGTACTAAGCTTTAATACTTATTTGTAAGTATTTTGCCAAATCACGACCATAGATATTATATCATGGTAAATTCAAATTGCTTTTGTGATAAAAGTTGTTTTTTAAAACAGACATCTTAAAACATATTTAAATCAAATCAACTTAAATGCTAGAAAATAAGAAGCGACAGAATACATGTCTACTTGGATTAACCGGTGACATTGCTTTAATGGTGCATTTGTATATTTGTATCCTTAAATATCTTAGTATGGATTTGTAGAGTGTATGGCATAGAAAGTATCTTGATAGTGGTGTCTTTATGATTATATATACACAACTAGAAAGATGTAGAGTGCACAAGATGTTTACGAGGAACTTGCTATGATGCTATCTAACAGTTGGCGAGTGCGGTGTTTTGGTGCCGAGACTCATCCGCACCTAATCAGAAAAAAATAAAATGATACTAGGAAAATTTAAAAAAAAACATTTTTTGTGTGGTGCACAATTTGATGCGCGAGGTCGCTCCAATTTTTAGATCATTTGAACATCTGAACGGCTCTCATGAAAAAAGAAAATCGGGTCAGAACGGTGCGTAGTAATAGGGTTTTCGATGCTCGGTCGTCCGTGTTCATGAGGCGAATCTGGAAGTAGTGTCGAAAAGTCGTCGGCCCGTCAAATGAGGGTTCGCTGCACCAGCACGCCTTGCACTATCACGGTACTGCTCTAGATGCTCTACCTGTTAAACGCGATGAGTGGAGGACCTGCGGGAAAGTGCACGAGAGAGAAGTAGATGGGGTTGGTGAACTAGAGCCCTGTGTTCAGAGTGCTAATGGTTGCCTGCAATACGTAATTTATTTACAGATATAATTAGTAAAACCTGTGCTTGACCCAATTCTTTTTTGAACTTTAATATGTGTAATTGCTATAGGTATATATCTTTTTGATTTATGAGTTGATCATCAGAGGGGGCGGTGCATAGCAATAGGTATTCCGGTGCTCCATCATTGGTGTTCAAGAGACGAACCTGCAAGAAATGCAGTGAAGACGCCTTGCACTACAGTGGTACTGCCTTAGATGCTCTACGCGCTATACGCCACGAGTGGGGGCCCTGCCGAAAGCGTGCCAGAGAAGAGAGATCAAACACCGGAAAGAAGAAGCGACTGGCAATAAGTCTTGGGTCCACCCTATCAACCCAAGGGAGAACTGTTCACTTGAGTGTACCAACCAAAGATTTAGAATTTAAAATTTTCACTCCTTTTACATTTTTGAGGATCTGGATAGCAATTATTCAGTTGCCTTAGCCCACAGGCGTGGATGCTAATTAATTTTGTTCTCAAAAAGAAAGTGACTCTTTATTTAAATAATTAATAGGTTGTCCTCTAAAATGTATGATTGGTATTTTTGGTGTCCTCTTTATTTAAATAATTAAGTTTGGTTGTTTTTAAGTGCCTTAGCTGAATAAAATGGTATTTTTGGTATTGTGTTGCTTCATTGTCTATGCAGGTCAATGCTGTGTTAATTCATTGTCTTTGTAGGTTTTTTTGTTAAATTTTTTAATTGAGGATGAGTACAGAGTACATACGGTCATTATAAGGAATGTAATGTATGAAGAAAATGTTCATTGTTTGTACTTTCGTATTCAAATTTAGAGAGATTTGCTCTCTTTTAATTTCCTTGTACGTATTGAATTATATTCTTGATTTACTATGAAATTTTTCGTTCATAGTAAATAGTTGAAGTTAGGCTGGATCAAAAAATAATATGTGTGTGCTTGCAACCTGTTTTGTTTTTGCTTCCAGACCATATGGTTGAGTTTCTCTTTTTTTTAACGCATTTTCTGTTTACTATAGTTTACAGATTCAACCAGCCCATCTAACTTCAGCCGTCCGTTCTGATACGGCCCATAAGGTCCAACTTTTGTTGGCCCATGTACACCATGCATGCATTCGAATTATAGCCTATGTGGTGATTTCTGATCCTCAAAAAAGAAAAATGTGGTGATTTCTTTCTAGCAATTTATATGATTACTATGGCTTACACTATTTAGCTTAGCAATTGTGTACGTCTGCCAATATGTAGCAAACTTGCATTTATTTATAACACATAAACAAGGTTACAATTCTAAAATGTAGAATTAAAAATATATAGCTTTTTTATTTCCTCACGACAGCGACAACTTAAACATTACGTAACCAAATCACGCGTCGCCTGTACGTATCTGGTCATGTCCAGCCCACGCGCAAGCATGCTCTCACTCACCTCGCCAGGCCAAACCTGCCTACCTTGCCTTGCCCAGGTTGAACACTGATGTACTTGTGCCTACCTGACCAATTAATTCACTGTAACACAACTGTAGCTACCTGACCAGTTAGTACACTGTAGCGCAGATGTAGCTGTACCTCTCTGTGTCACTGTAGCTGACATGTAGCTGGGATTCTATGGCAAACAGTTGGCCTATCCCCTCTATCATGTCTTCTGGAGATTAAAATACGCATGCATGTTCGTCCGTGAAAAGGAGGAAGCGGCGTTGCTTATGGGGCCAGTGATGGCGGAAGCTGATAGTGAAGCAGCACTGTATTGACAAATAGAAGATGTATATGACTATGCATGTAGTTAAAAATATATTTCTGGACAACCGACGACCGAAAGCACGTCTCTGATTACTAGCCAAGTGTTCTACATGCGAGCGGTCTACCATGGCGATGGCACGCACGGGACATTTTACAGCTACTGCATGCAAGTGATCTACCATGGGGACGATACGCACGAGATGTTTTACCGCTGCTGCATGCAAACAATCTACCATGAGACGCCACGCATACAGGTGACAGTAGTTCACATACGGCCAGTTGCTATATAAAGAAGCTGATCCATGCTATGGGTTCACACGCTCCAAAACCATTACAGCCTGTGTGAATAAACTATGGTGCCCTGAGACACTTTGCCACCCCTCTGACCATCGGTAGGCATGCTTTCGGAGGGATAGATTACTAAATCTTTTTGTTCTTCGGTCATCTTGCTTTGTAACTTACTGATGCCTTATGGTTTCTTTTTTTTTTTTGTCATTTCTTTTCAGGCATTTTTCTTGTGATGGACGACGAGTTTTCTTCCACTAACGATGTGGGCTTCCATCGCCCAAACGCTGAAAAATGTTTCATGGGAGCGATCCAGCTCGCAACCCGTAGTTGCGTGCCTCTCCATCGTTATTATATAGTCACCCCATTTTCTCCATCTAATGCTCTTCCGTCTCAGCATGTAGTTGCTGCTCTCATCGCTAAGTTCACCAAGCACAACAAACTGCACTTCTATGATGTCACCTACAATAGGATTTTCATGACCTGCACCCACCACACCACTGGAATCCGTGTCTACAATTTCTCTTGCAGACATTCCACTATTATTATCCAAGGTGTCCGCTATAGATTTGTTGTAGATGATGCACTGCTCCATCTAGGAAGAATCTCTACCAATCAGTACATTACTATCTCAATGGAAAATCTGCCACTTCATTTGTGGAAGAGCATCATAGTAGAGCAAATCCTCAGTCCATATTTCTCCTTAGATTATGTCACACAGGACTCACGCTTAATAGAATATCCATCCACTTTTACATGCTACGCTTGGGCCAGTCGATCCATCGCGGTGCCTCCAACCATACAAGTGAACGTGTCCGACGAGGATGCGTACACCGCAGACCAACAAATGGCCTTCTTTAGCGCGTACAATGTAAATCTGTTTATCAGCGAGCACATAATCGAGCCAGTCGTTAGAACATTCATAACAAGTTGATACGAACTCAGAAAAATGCAAATAAGGTATCAGGATGTTCAGAAAACATCACCTGCATTTGCATATAATTTTTATTCATGAAAAAAATATTGTTTATACCTATTTATTTTTAATAATGTTAATAACATTAATTACCTCGGGTAGTTTAAACCATGCTTTTGTCCTGAATGCAAATGATATGCCCATAAAGGTAATGTTTATTGAACATTTTGATATCTTATTTGCATTTTTTCTGAGTTTGTATGTATTAGTTATGAATTTTCAAAGTTTTGGTCAAACGGTCAAAGGGCATTCGAGGGACCTCGATGGAAAAAGTAAGGGCAAAACTGAGCAAGCTCGAAAAGTAAGGGCAAAATCCGTGGGTAAGAACCAACTAGGGGTAAAAATGCAATTGTCCCTTAGAAAATTGAATGTCGTTTGGTTCACAGGATGGGAACACACATAGGAAACATAAAAAAATAATATTTTAATTTGAAAAAAGTAGCCGTTGCCTTGAAGGTCACAGATGGAAGATGAATTCATGCTACTATTTGACTTCCTACCATGGAAGCAGGAAGAGAAAAAAACAATTGAGCGAGTACAGGTTATATATAAGCAGCGAGTAGCAAATTCATCTTTGACTCTTCGAGCAAAAAACATAATGTTACTGCAGGAAAGACGAATCCATCTAATTTCTTTAGCAGTGGAGGAGCCACCTCCCAGCGAGCCAAAATCATGGCTAAGCAATGGGATTATGTATGGGTCAGAAGCAATATTTCCACGGGCAAATGGCAGCTCACAGTGAGTCAAAGTTAGTCTTGCCCAGGTTCCACTCACGGGCTGGCTCCGCCATTGTTCTTTACAATTCACTGCAGATTGGGGAACGTGATGCTGATTCTAATTAGAGCGTCTAATTTTTTGGGTCGGCTGGTCAGCGATAGATGCTCTCCAGCTTGCCGAGCGGCGGGAGCGAGGAAAAAAAAGCGAGGGAACAGCTGCCGATGTGCGTCGTTCACGGCAGGAAGTTTTCCAAGAGGTCGGACCTCTTTTTTGTTTTCCTGTGAAACGTGCAGGGAAGGAAGAAATCCTGTACAGGAATAGGATGCCATTCTTTTAAGAACCAAAGGCATCCAAAGGATTTTTTTCTACAAAAATCCTATCCTTCAAAACATGCATGCATGTGTCCACCTTTGCATGTTTGGAGTTCCACGTTTGCACACGTTTGTGTTCTGGGACCTTCTTTGCTTGCCTATAAGTTGCTCCTTGATGTGTTCTTCTCTCATGTGTCAAACCACTCCTCACCTATAGGCCCATCTCTCCTCCTGATGCTGCCCTCCAGCCTCCACCCAAGATCCCATGGTGCGCCTGGTCGCCGCTCCTTCTGGCTGGCCGGGAGGTGCGTGTAGGATACACCATGAATCGAGAGCCGCGTGCCATCGTCTCCTCATGAATCTTCCTCGGCTGCGGCTCTGTCCCTGGCCTCCAAGGCGGATACATGGTGGTGGCCTTCCCATGGTCCAAGGTGGCACGCCTGCAGTTGCTGCCCTGCTGCTCTCCATCCTAATTGACTCTCCTGGGTCTTCCCCAACTTCGGCCCCGGCAACAGGTCCCCTTCATCTTCCTTTCCTCTCCTCTGGTGTGTGTGGTTTCCTTGTACGAGTAGATGAGTTATTAGTACTAGAATTTCATCAGACCTAAAGTTGGGTGCATATGCTACAAATTCTTAATCTAAGAAGACTGTTCAGGCATTGCGTGCATGTCTGTACTGAGGACACAAACCTTGATTTGTTTTTCATATGAAGTGACTCGCATGCTAATTATTTCTTCCTCCCACCTCAACTTATGTTGGTTTTGATTAATTAAACCTTATTCTGCAAGTAAACAATGTACAAAATTGTTGACTTTTGTCTTCCGGTAATATTTATCTTCCACTCCTCTACTGCACCGAATCCATTGTAGTGGTTGAGCAAAAAAAATCTTCAGTTGAAACACTTTTTTTGAAAAGAAATAAAGATACATGCGTCTAAGTTTATAACCTTATTAAACAAACAAAGTAGCTCTCATGTCCACTTTATATTCTGTCAGGGAAATCAAGGCAAACAAGGATTCTTAAAAAAAGGCTATCTCTAATTTTAAGATATTTTGCAATCCGTCGAGATCTAGGACATTCATCAATTCAACGACTGACTAAGTTTCAATGAAATGAAAGCAACTTCAACATTGTGTACATAGGGAACACACCACCAAGAACAAAAGCATAAGAACTAGCATCATCTCTTTACCACTACATCACTAAGACAAACCCAGCCGGACGATCAACATCTTATCTAAAAAGAGAACAAGAGGTCACAATTCTGTGTCCAGTAGGCAGTATATATTATTTTCCTGTATGAACTACTTTGCAATGAATCAAGTCTTGGGATGAGTTAGCAAATATTAAAAAAATCAAATCGTTTATAAATCCACGTACTAACTGCTAGTATATACTAGTAGGCAGCAAGAGGGAGGGGGATAACGGAATTTGGTTGATTAAAAACCCGTTGAGCCCACAGGATTTGCAGCCGCAATGTGACGGCCACGAGGGAGCATGTGGAGGGAGGGAGGCGTCGAGATTTATAGCGAAGCCACGGGGATGGCAACAAAACAAAACAGGGGCAGTAGTACCCAACCCAACAAAGCGCGCAAGAACAAACGGAAAGCGGGCAGATTAGGGCCAGCCATGACCGGAGAAAGAGGAACAGTGCGACGGGCGGAGGCAGACCCACCTCCCCCGAGAAAAAGACGGGCTACGCCCCCACCCCAGCAGCGGACGGAGCCAGCCCCAAGAACTGCTCGCCGCCAACAAGTGCTCTGCCCTGCCCTGCTCGGGGAGAAGAGTGCAGCCAAGATGCGGCCACGCGACGCAAGTGCGCGCGCGCATGTGCCCGTGTCTCCCTGTCGACCCGGCTGGGAGGAGTGTCTCCCTCCGATGCCCGCGTGCGTGCCGTGTGCGTGCGTGCGTGCTTGTGTTGGGAGTGGTAGAAAGACGGAGGAGGGCGTGGCGATTAACCTCGGGCGAGAGGGCGGTGACCTTGCAAGCTAGCTAGCTAGCTTGCTTGCAGGTGTCGTCCTCCCTCCAATGGCCGCCGTGAACTGCACTGCACCCACATCCCAAGGAGCGAGCGAGGACGAGGCGGCCCGGCGTGCCTCCTCAAGTACCCACAGCAGAGAGACAGCACCACCACTACCACGCTCCCGCTCTCTCTTTTTCCTCGCAATGCACTGTGAAACGGAGCGACATGCAACAGGGAAAGCGAAAGCGGGGAGATCGGAGGGGGGAGGAAGAGGCTCACCGCAAGCGTCCAAGGAGCGAGCGAGCGGCAAGGGAGGGGGCAGCGGGTGCTCGGACGGAAGGCTTTCCTCGCCTTTGAGGGAGCCGGGCTGCCGGGATCGATCGGTCGCTTTTGGGTTTTGTTGGGTTTTCTTTGCCGCCGCGCCCACAGCCTCAGCTCTCTCCCGCCCGCGGTCCTGCTCCTGCCGCAGGGTGGTGGTGGTGGCCGTGCTGCTACCTCGCCCCGGCGCCTTTTGCTCGACGCTGCTTTTTTTTTTGGCAAACGGTATATACCTACGTATTTATGGTGCAGTATGGGTCTATACGTCTTTACAGCGTAGCCTGAAGGAGGAGTAAATAATACCCCATGCCAAAGTATTAAGGTAAATGTTTACACCCGGCGCACCGGCCAAACTTTGGGCCGGACGTGCGTGGGGCGTTCGATCGATTCGGAACACGCAGCCCTGTATCTTGTGTCGCTTCGCGTGGGAAACACGTCTTAGTGGCCCCACACACCTCCGCAGGCATCCACCTTATCTGCTTCGGCTTGTTCTGGTCCACACATTCATCTTCTTCTCCAAAACGCTTCTTTCTCTCTCCGAAATGAGCACAACTCACACACGCACCTTGAACTGGAGCACATCCTCAAGAGAAGGAGAATTCAACCTTAGTTGGAGGGAGCTGCAACAAGCATCCAGGGTAGGCTGCGACCATGAACGGTGAGCATGGTAACCGCTGGACGGCGAGGACGGGGCGGCGCTGCTCCGAGCAAAAAAGTAATGTCGCAGTTTTTTGTTACATGCTTCAATCGGCATCGCATTTTGCTACAACCGGCACCGCATTTTGCTACAACCGGCGTCACGTTTTGCTACAACACACAGTTGGCGTCGCGGTTTTGCTACAACTAGCATCGCATTTTGCTACAACCGGCACCGCATTTTGCTACAACCGGCGTCACGTTTTGCTACAACACACAGTTGGCGTCGCGGTTTTGCTACAACTAGCATCGCATTTTGCTACAACGGGCATCACGTTTTGCTACATCCATCACGGCTGAGTTGTGACCCGCGATGGCGTCGACGACATTTTTTGCTACAACCGTCTTAGGTTTTTGCTACATCCGGCAACGACTTTTGCTACATCCATTCATTTTAGATGCAAACATTGCTACCTGCAATGGCGAGCTACAACCGGCGACGACGATGACGACTTTTTTGCTGCAACCGTTCTCCGTTTGCTACGACCGACAACAGAAAAAATGCTACAAGGGAGATTTCTGTTTGCTGGCGGAGCTGCATCCATGGCAAAAAAAGCTACAACCGGCATGTTTTTATGCTGGAACCAGCTTTAGTGTCTGGAGTCTGGACAGCCACACAACACCAGCAGGGTTTCTACCACGGGACAGCTTGGGATCGCCGGTGAATATGTGCGGCCAGAGCGGCGAGCGCGGATGGATGGCAAGCACGGGCAGCCAGGGTGACAAGCGCGAGGGGCGGTCAAGGATGAGCGGAGCGGCGGAGGGCTGCTGGTCAACTCTTCGGAGATGTGGAGGAGGCGTATCCAACGAGTACAGTTGGACAAATCTAATGGCTACTAGGCGGCCGGCCGAAACTTTTGGGCCGGCGCGCCGGCGCCTAGTACCGCCCAAGTATTAAAGCCTTCCTGAATAATATGTGTGCCATTGATTTTGATGATCGTCTCATACCTGCTGGATTACTCCTCCTGTTATGGTGTCTTTTAAATAGGTACTCCTATAAATAAAGCCATCAATGGGCTAAAAAAGGCTGGTATACGCACTTTGCAAACAAGGAAGCGATTGTATCCATTGTTAAACAATGTTGTCTCATGTAAAGACATGTAGAGATAGATTACATGAGTAGTTTGAGAGTAGTTGAATCTTTAAGATAGATTGTGCCGGCAGGTTGCTGCATCCATGGCTTTATCTCCTGTCACCGGTTATATATGTGTAGTCTGAAATGCATGCAGGGGCAACTAGGAGGAAAATATATATGTGTAATCTCTGTTGAAATATATTGCCCGTCTCCCTTCATAAGTTCGGATTTTTGGATGAGTTGGCTGGAGCATAAATTCAATATGGTATCCGAGCCAAGAGGTCTTGAGTTCAAGACCCTGCTAACGCAGTATTAAATATAATGAATCTGTGGCCTGCATCGATCCCACGTCTAAGGACTAAAATAGCCTAGACGCGAGGGGGAGTGTTGAAATATATTGACTGCCTCCCTCCATCAGTTCGGACTTTTGGAGCAACTGGCTGGAGCATGAATTCAATATGGTATTTGAGCCAAAAGGTCTTGCGTTTAAGACCCTGCCAACGCAGTATTAAATAAAAAAGATTTTGTGGCCTGCATTGATCCCACGTCTAAGGACTAAAATAGCCTAGACGTGAGGGGGAGTGTTGATATATATTGCCCACCTCCCTTCATAAGTTCGGACTTTTGGATGAGTTGGCTGGAGCATGAATTCAATAATCTCTACTAATGAAGAGGAGTAGTGGGTTAAACACTTGTTATGCAATGTGTTCGTACAGTGGAATAATGTGTACGTTTTAACTCAAAAGAAACATAAACTTTTAAACCATCTAGAGGCTTGTGATAAGGCGATCCATCGTCGCCTTATTTGTTTCTGTTATGTACTGAAGGATTGATTGCTTTGCTGAATAAAGCCAATGAAGAAGGGGAGCTTGAGGGAGTGAAGGTGTGTGAGGAAGCATCGGCCATCACTAATCTATTGTTTGCAGATGATGTTGGGGAACGCAGTAATTTCCAAAAAAATCCTACGATCACGCAAGATCTATCTAGGAGATGCATAGCAACAAGAGGGGAGAGTGTGTCCACGTACCCTCGTAGACCAAAACCGGAAACGTTCAGTAAAGCGGTTGATGTAGTCGAACGTCTTCGCAATCCAACCGATCCAGGTACCGAACGTAAGGCACCTCCGCGTTCAGCACACGTTCAGCTCGATGACGTCTCTCATACTCTTGATCCAGTTGAGGACGAGGGTGAGTTCCGTCAGCACGACGGGTGGTGACGGTGATGATGATGTTACCGGCGCAAGGCTTCCTCTCATGTGAGCATCTTCGAGAGACTGAGCTGACGGATGTTGGGATCGATGGAGTCACCATAGGCGCCTCGCTATCGACATCACCTCCCACTACATTAATATTCCGTCTTTATCAGACACTTCGTTGTCGAACCTAGGGTTTGCTGACTAGTAGAGGACATACAACCATGCTCCCAACCATCTAACCATAGATTGGTTCTCACTTTTGAAGTATCTAGGCATCACACTTATTGGGAGAGTGTATTTGTTGCTCCCGAGCTCCATGAAACCTTGTTTTTGCAACAAAAAAAAAACTCAAAAAGTATGTTTAAAATTCAAAAACTTTTTAAAAATACACATAAACGTTGAGATGTACACTATATTTCTGTAAACTTTCATGACAAAATACGCTTTGATTTGAGTTGTAATTAAAAAATCATAGACTTTTGTGAAAAGTGCATGTGCTCGAAAGACATGATTTTTGTGTGTAACTTGAACCACAACATATTCATCATGCAAATTCAAGGGGATGTAGTACACATCCCTAGGTTCATCTTTGCGTGAATTATTTGAAACTTCAGAATATGGTTATTCTATTGCTCAATAACCCGAGCTCAATGGAGCTCCGAATACAAAAGCAATTCCCCACATAGAGGTCCTTATTTAAAGTATATATGTACCTGCTATCAGTTGCAAATGTATTTACTCTTTAAACTTTGAAGTATTAATTGTAGTGTACTAACGTTAAGTAGAAGTCCTTTTCAAACTCAGCAACCTCTGTTAGCTTAAGTAATAATGGATTTGAATCATCTTTTCGAACAAGCAAGGGCAAAGGGTTTCTGCAATTCCATTAAGAAGAATTTAGTTGATCTAGTTGAAGCGGAGCCATACTCTCAAGGGGAATTAGTGGCCGCACCCTCCCACGCAATGAACAATATAACAAAAAAAAGTAGAGAAAAAAATAATGAATCTTCGCGTCATTGATTATGAGCAAATGTTTTACAACCTTGGAAAGTTTGGTCGCCAAATAACATCGAATGAGCTCCATATGGAATGAAATACAAACTCTTGCTCTACACCCACATTTCAGATTTTATATTTGAGCACAAACTTTGTTTCTTTTATACAGAGCTTCTCGGATGTCATTTGGCCACAAAAAAGTGTAAACACCTAAAACATTTGCTCATAATCGGGTCTGCAAAGTCTGTTTTGCTAAGTTTTCGATGTGTGTGTAGCGGTGGTGCAATTCTATGGTGTAGAACAGCCACACTCATTCTCTCAAAGCTTGGTCAAGAAGAAAACTCGGACGAAAACCACACAAATGGATCCCCAACCTAGCTAAATTAGGTCGGCACCGCTGCCAGACTACCTAGATGGCTTGCACAGAGCACAACAACCGCCGGAGAGGGAAGTCAGAACCGAAAAGAAATGCTTATAGGCCTCTCCAGCCCACTAGGCACATTATCCAGTAGCAAGTTATTAACAAGAAAAAGATATTGTGCTTTCTCTACCAAAAAACCCATTAATCAGAGGCGGCTGCTAGCAGACCCCGTAAAAATCGGACCCAAAAAGCACGTTTACAGTTTGCTGCAGATCAGATTTGCGGGGTGAATTCGTACGCTGCAGATTAGACCCCATATATGAAACTATAAAAATTAAAAAAAAACATTTGCGGGAGAAACTTGCAACGATCATCATCATACATAGTTGGTCATCATACTATATCATAATACTACATAGGAGGGGGGATCTGCGGCCCGTGCAGCGTACCCGAGCCCAGGCTACCAAAATCGATGAGAGCGGCGGCGGCGACACGACGGAGGAGCCGAGGAGCTCAGTTCTCGTCGGAGTCGAGGTCGATCCTGACCTTGGCCTGCTCGGCCTTCATGACGCACAGGTCCGCCTCCTTGGACGCGTGCGCCTGCGAGGCCGTGACGCCCTGCTCGAGGAAGATCTCCATGATGGCGCGCTCCATGATGGCGCGCTCGAGATGGTCCTCCTGCCCTCGGGGGGGAGGTAGTATACGGGTCCGCGTCAACCTCGAGCTTGACGGCGAGCGGCCCGAGCTCCTCCGGCTCTCTCTTGATCGGAGTGAGCCGCGAGTTCGAGGTGCCCGCAGACGAGCTCCCCGCGGTAGAGGAGCCGGAGGAGGCGCGGCGGTGGACCGCAAGCTCGCGGCGTTCGAACGCCGGCGGCGGCCGGCTCCCATAGTTGAGCCACTCCCCCCTGGCAGGCTGCGGCGGCGGCGGCAGCGCTCCGCATCATCCCCACCACTTTCGTAGCCGTCCATGGGTTGGGAAGGGTCGCTATGACTATTTTTAGGCTCGCCGGTGGCGAGAAATAGGGGCGGAGGGGGAGGGAAATCGCGACAGAGCGGTCGCAGAGGCGGATAGAGCTTGACCCGTACTCAAGCAGTGAAACCGCGTAAATAGCGGTGGAAAGGGCCTTTTTCCGTCCCACGGTAAACTTTTTACGAGCCGGGCCCGGGATACGGAGCCTGTTCCGGCAAGAAAAAGGGTCGAACCCGTATACTTGTCGGAATTATACGGGTTCGGCCCTTTTACAGGGTCTGCTAGAGATTCTGTAAAAACTCTGGAAATATAGCAACTTGGCCCAAAAATGTTGCTCCAACAACCTTTGTATACGTGGTCCCCCATAAATTGTTTTACAAAGCTTGCTATATTTGCACCCACACTTGGTATATTTGCAAAGTGGAGAGGCCCATTGACAAGTGGACCGCACCACCTCCTAGATTCCTCCTGCCCTGGGCCTGGCACAAGTCCCCACGTGTCATTGAGAGGCTTGCTAAATTTTATAGTAATGCTGTTGGAGCAAAAAACTGTTGAGGTTGCTAAATCTTCTCTTTCCTCTTGCTATACTCAGTTTTTAGCAAGTAGAATAGCAATGCTGTTGGAGATGCACTTAAAAGGTTATCTGAATGCAAACCATTCATATTACTATTGATAGCAGAGATTTGCATGAAAAACTTCTCATCTATTCATCATTTGTCATAGCACTACAAGGAACATCATAATTATAAAAAAAACACATCCAGATTCATAGACCACCTAGCAATGTCCATTTGAACGATAAGTAATTTGAGACTGAAGGAGTAGTACGTTAACTTGTGATTTACCTGCCCATATTAATACATTTGTGTAAATAAATGTTTATCAAATCCTACACGTGATTTACCTTGTATTGTGATGAGAAGTTTGATAGTATATTAAAATAAAACTGGTTCAGAATATAAGTAAATTAAGGTGATTAATTATCATATGGGGAAGGTTGGACGAAGGGATGGTGGAAACAAAAATTCTTTTTAAATAGTAGTAGAGATAGAGACGAATATCTATTTCCGAGCCCAGGGTCATCTGCACCCGGTGAAGAGAAAATTTATAAAAAAATACTAAAAAATTCAAAAAATTCCTTTTTTTGCATGAAAGATAATTTGATGTGTGAAGTGCGCTCAAAATGTAAGATCATTTGGATATGAGTTGCTCTCAGCAAAAAAGGGAAATTGGGTCAGAAAAATACATGAAAAGTAAACTGTTTCCCATAACCCAAATTTGTCTTTTTGTTGTGAGGTACTCAATTGTCCAAATGATGTGAAATTGAAGCGCACCTCGGGCACTAAATTATCTTCCATGAAAAAAATTAAAAAAAGATTCTAGATTTTTTTTTTGTATTTTCTGTTCATTGCAAGTGCAGCTAAGCATAGGCACCAAATCGCTGCGTCCAGATAGAGAGTAGAGATGATGCCTCCATCTCTTCCGAGGTTTGATAGACATCTTTTTCCTTTTACCTGTTTTTGTTTTATTTTTTCCATTTTGTAGTTGTTGCAATAGAATTTTTGGCCCAATTGTAGTTCGTTTTTGTTGTTATTTGTTACAGTCGTACTCTGCCTCCTACTAATCGTTCTTTTCAACCACACTTCTCTTTAGGAACTTTTTTAGCAATACTTGTTTGTGAGGCACCCTTTTGTCCAGGTCTATTAGCTCCCTTCATAGAACACTCTGACCCTAAATTTAATTAAATAAACACTAGATACCCCCGTCAATAAACTAATACTATAAGATTTTATATTAGTTTACAGAGGAGTACATCCGTTTGAGCCACGAGTAATTTGGGACTAAGGGGGTACATGTATAAAAACGAACATCATTTGAATGCAATTTCAATGATATAAATTTATAACGTATGGCTTATATTTTGCTAGTTAAATCTAAGATTATATAGAAAAATGTGAGACTTGTAAAACCGGACGGAGGAAATATGAAAGCAATTTTTTTTTCTTATAAGAAGGTGTGTGCCCTAGACCACTGCCTTGCACAAGCCCAAACGGCGCGAGCCCAACCGACCCCAACCGCTTTGTCTCCCTTCCCCGCCGTCGCGTCTCTGCCCACACCACACCTTTCCTCCCTCCCCCTCGCTCTTCCCGCTTCCCGAGGCCCCCCTCCGCCGCCCCGCCGACACACGGGACCCACGATGGCCGCCCCCGCCCGCGCCCGCTTCGTCCACAACCGCAGCCGCCGCCGCGCGGCCGACGAGTCCTCCGACGAGCAGCACGACGCCTCCTCCTCGTCCTCCTCTGACGACGACGGCGGCGACGAGGAAGAGGGGGAGATGGAGGTCGAGGGTTCCGAAGAGGAGGAGGAGGAGGAGGCGGTCGCCGACGAGCCAGCGGCCAGGGAGCCCCCCGCAGCAGCGGGGAGAGGCGGCAGGAAGGGCCCGATTACCATCAGCCTCAAGAAAGTCTGCAAGGTAGTGGCCGGCCGCCGCCGCCGCCGCCGCCGGGGCTTCCCCTGTTTTCTCGGAGACTTCTGCTCCCGATTTTGCCGCGCGCTTTCCATGATTTCCCGTAAAGAATGTGTATTTCCGAGATTTTGGGCTTAAGTTTCGTGCCGCAGTCGCTTCCCTAGTAAGCCTCCGCGGGTGTTTTGGGAGTTCAGTTAGAGCAGAAGTGGTTGCCTCCCCTTGAGTTTGCTGTGGAAATGGCTGCTTCATTCCGCGTTTATCAGGACTAATTTAGGATCTCCCCTCTCCAGCATCATTTCAAGCTTCTTTTTTGGGGAAATTTCTATCCTTGATGGTGTCTGAACTTTTTATGTCAGTGTTCTTTTACTGTAGTAATTTTGATGTGTGCTTTGTTATGCCTGGTTGCAGGTGTGCAAGAAGACGGGGCATGAGGCAGGGTTCAAGGGCGCGGTGTACATCGATTGCCCCATGAAGCCTTGCTTCCTATGCAAGATGCCAGGTCCTGATATCTGTAACTAAGCTTGCTTGCTTGCTGCTTGTTTGTTTGTTCGTTTGTGCTCTGGGAAGTAGAAACTGGCAGTATATATCCCAATGAGAAGAGGACAGCTCAGGAACTCTGTTTTATGAATTAGTACTCCACTTCCTTGTACATGCTCACTGCAGTTCAGACTTTAGACTAACTGCTTGTTCCAGATAGTTCTGAAAAAGCCCCTTTTTTTCAATAAAAGCCTGCACTTCTATTGAGATAAGATGGATAAAAATAGTTCGGTATTGATGAACCTCCACATACCATTTTCTCATGTATCTGCGGGCATGAATCTCTGATGGCTGTTTACTACATGAAAGCTTGGCACTGATGTTCTCGCCGTTTGCACTTTGCAGGTCATACGACCTTGACTTGCCCGCATAGGGTAGCGATGGAGCATGGTGTCATCCCAGCCCCTAGAAGGAACACAAACACTTCATTGGATTACGTCTTTCAGAGTCAAGTGAAAGGCAAGATTTCCATGGTGCGTGAGTTGATGACCAGTTGACCACTGTCCTTTTTCCGCATCGTTATCAGTTGCAACATTTTATGTCACTGTTTTCGCTAGTACCAATTATGTTTTAAAATAAATTCCTCTCCCTAAATCTAGGTTAAGCCTCGGTTTCTAGTACCAAACCAGTTGGAATGTGGTAACATAAAATTTCACCAAAGACGTGTGACCTGCTTGGAATTTCATCCTACTAAGAACAATGTGCTTTTGTCAGGAGACAAGGTATTACAGTCCTACCACTGGGCTTTGTTGTCCACTCAATTCCTTATAAGTATGGTCACATTGCAGGTATTTATAGGTGACTCATAATTGTTCCTTTCCTTTTCTATCCACACAGAAAGGGCTACTAGGCATTTGGGATTATGTAAGGTTGCATGAGAAGGTTACTTATGATTCTGTGCACTCCTGCATTCTGAACAGTATGAAGTAAGAGCTTTAGCTTGATGGCTATTATCTGTTCTTTTCTCCAAGGATGAAATATAGCAACTTGATATGATCTTATTCAGGTTTGACACTGCCAATGATGGAGTGCTATACACAGCTTCGTCTGATGGGACTATCAGCAGCACAGACTTGGACACTGGAATTGGCTCGCCCTTGTTAAATCTCAACCCAGATGGTTGGAGTGTAAGTCTCCCCCAGATGCTAAAAATAGATTTTGTACACATTGCATTTCAGTCTTACCTTTATACATCTTGTGCTGTGTTCGGCGGACATTTGTTTGCATTGTTCTGATTTTTTATTTTATTTTTTGCATCCACTTTGGGCTTGATTTAATCAGCCCTGTTTATTGCTTTTGACAGGGTCCAAGCACTTGGCGCATGATATATGGGATGGACTTAAACACCGAAAAAGGTCTTCTTTTGGTGGCGGATAGTTTTGGGTTTCTTTACTTGTGAGTAAATGAGTATCCCCAGAAGCTGTTTCATACCCTCTCTGAGATTAATAGCTTACATGCAGTATATGCAGCTTCTTTTGAAACTGTTGACTTGGATGTTAATATGGTTTATTCCATGCATTTGCTTGGTAACTCAATCCAAATGGAGTTATCAGTGATGAGTTTCTATTTTTGTTTGAGTTCAAGATATATCTGTTTACTGTCATATGTGGTTCAGAGATATCATTGTACATTGTCATCTGTGACATATACCATATACGCCTTTGCCATATCAGAGTATCTTGCATGCGAGCTATATGTCTGTTTTACACCTTAATTCTCGCAGATTGGATAGACGGTCGAAGGAAAGAATCGGGCAACCAATTCTCATACATAAAAAGGGTAGCAAGGTAACTGGCCTTCATTGCAACCCTGCACAACCTGAAGTTCTTCTGAGCAGCGGGAATGACCACTTTGTGAGTGTGCTCTGCTATGCATACATACAAATCCATTTCTTTACCCGATATCTAATAATTCACATCACTCTATGATTGTAGGCCCGTATTTGGGATACAAGGAAACTTGATCCCAAGTCCGCTCTTGCCAGCCTTGCTCATGGACGGGTTGTTAATTCGGGATATTTTTCTCCACGAAGTGGGAATAAGATCATGACAACATGTCAGGACAATCGAATTCGTGTTTGGGATTATATTTTTGGTAATCTGGAATCCCCAAGTAGAGAAATTGTTCACAGCCATGATTTCAATCGTCATTTGACTCCCTTCAAAGCGGAGTGGGATCCAAAGGTTCAGTTCTAGCTATGAATTGTCTTTTTGTCCTTCCAGATTTGTTGTTACAAAGTTGAAACAACTAACATGCCAACTTCGATACCGAATGTTAATGTTCTGCAGGATTACTCAGAAACAGTTGCTGTTATTGGTCGTTACATAAGTGAGAACTACAATGGGGTTGCTCTACATCCCATTGATTTCATAGATACCAGCACTGGGAAGCTTCTGGCCGAGGTGATGGACCCTGACATAACCACTATCAGCCCAGTGAACAAGCTACATCCTCAAGATGACATCCTAGCTACAGGAAGCTCAAGGTAGACCAATCGATCTGTATTTACCAATCATATCTATCTACCAGTGGTCGATCTTTTTCACTCTTACAGGGTTCTGTCCATGCAGGTCCATTTTCATTTGGAAACCAAAAAATGAGGTCGATCCCACGGAAGAGAGGACCAGCCAGAAGGTCAAGGAATATGTATACGGGTCAGGTTCGCGGAAGAAACCAAATGGCAAGCACGACAACAGTAGTGATGACGACTCGGATGGTGGTGGTGGAAAGAGCAAAAAGGCGAAGAAGACTCGCTTCACCCATACGGCAAAGGGAAAGGGCAAATCCAAAGCTTGATGATAGATGTAGTTAATGCAGCAGCTATTTTGGCAGAAAGAACCCATTCACAGCCGCTGCTGGAGCTCATTGTGGGTACCATCTCGTGTCTTAGTCCTAGGTTAACACGCTGAAGCCCCTTGGTAGTATACCACGATCATCTTAAGCAACAAATGTTTTAGAGTTAGTTTTGTGTTGCTTTTGAATCCTGATGTGCTGAAGCCTTGTGGTACTATGACAGTATGCCACAGCCATCTTAAGCAACAAACATTTAGAATTAGGTGTGTGTTGCTTTTGAATCCTGATGTGCTTTAGGGGTTAAAATATGTGTATATATGCTCCTTATATTTGCTTCTACTCAGTTGCTTGAATGTAATTTCAAACACAAGTTACTGATCATCTGCCCTATGTGTTTCACTGTTTGTTGTCTGCTTCTTGTCCATGAAGTGAAGCAGTTAATATGCACAAATGGTATGCCTAAGCAAAGTAACCAACTATAACAACATGGACAACAGTGTACCATCATAGAATGACTGAGATTATGGCACTGGGTCAGAAATCCACCAATATGCCACTATACTGACTACTGAATAATGCTAGATTAACCGTGAATTTCTGCTTTTGACAGCACAAAACATTGAGCCACATGCCAAACAATGTTTCTTGCAATGTGGATTGTTTACTAGCTCACCAAACATCTACCATCAGAGGCTTTGAGCTTCAGTTGTCATTCGGTTGGAACCGATTGGTTAGCACTGGTCAAACCCCAAAAATGATCCATTTGTTATCTCACACCTCCTGGTCAAGGTGTTCCAACACCAAGACAGGTTCTTTTGGTACCTTCAAGAAGATTTGGCTTTGATCCCAGCCAGCTTCCTCCATCTGTTTGATGAAGTTTGCAAACCCATCCTCCAATGCAGCGAGGCTCTCTTCTAGCCAGGCGAAAACGTCGTCCTGCTTCAGCCGATTTTGGTGAAGCCAGTGGGCTTGCCACAGGCTCCTCAGGACCGACATGCTCGTTGCCGCCTCCTGAAAACAAGCAAAGCAAACACATCATGTGCATTTGTTGATACATGATGCATAATTATGTTAATACGCTGATGTTTAGCGGTAGATCACCTTGAATGTAACCAGGTATGTTGCCTCTTCTGACCCAAGCTGCTCAATACAGAGGATGTACTTCTCGTTCTTGTATAGCTTCAGCAGCATATTCACCTGTTTTGGGAGTTCAGAACACGCATGAGCAAGTGCAGTTACGAAATTGGTTGCAAGTACCACTCGGAAACTGCAAGGCAACCACCAGCAAGTGGCTCTGGTGATTTCAACTCTACCAGACTACGATACATCTGGTTTATGCTAACAGCCTAAAACTGACTAATTTTACATTGTCTTTGATGCAAGATATTTTACTTCACCACACTATTGTGAAATGACTGAATTAATGGGGAGAAGTTCGCAGCTTGGCGTGGTAGGAAAAATTACAAGATTCTGGCTGTGAGTTCCACTTGAGGTTACATTTTTAAGTTTAAAACTGGGTGCAAATCGATGTCAGTGCCCATTGGAAATTAGGTGTTGGACGAGTCCTTAAAAACATTGTAATGATGAGTCAAAAGCCAATTTCCCAGCTTCGCGTTTTGAAAACTCATACCATAAAAGAATTTTTTTGCTAAAGACACAAACCATGTCCATGTGAGTGGATTCCTCTCCACCGAGCATCCTCTCCATGGGCACACCAAAAGAAATTCGGGGTTGCAAGAATCTCTCCCATGTTAAGATATTCTCCCCCTCATTGCAAGCAACATAGCCTAGAACAGAAGGACAAAACAAGTATCAACATTTTTTCCAAAAGCAACCAAGAAAAAAAAAGTAAAATCAAGAAGTGAAGAACATGTCACCAGGAACTGTATGATTTGCAACATGTGACCTCACAAGAATCCGAGCGCGTTTTAGGTTAACCTACCAATATAGACATGAAGAGGGAATAAAGGCAATGAATCAAAAACTAGTACACCAATATTACATACTTGTGTATATGGGTGAAAATGCATGGTCTAAAAGTGCAAACATGGAGCTTTATTAAATTGAGCAAACATAATTTAAGTCCAGCACCTTACTGTGCGGAACTTGAGAGCTACTAGGGACTGGTAGCGAAACCAAAGATGCAGAAGACGAACACCCAGCCATGTCAGAGTAAGAGTTAAATATGAAGACTGTATACCTGGCGTGTCCTGGAATGAAATACCAAAGAATCGTCAAACAGTGAGGAGAGTTAAGGTTGTTATACTGGAAGGAGGTTGGTTATTACAAATAAAGAGAACTTAATAAATAGTATTACCAGAATAAGTACACCGATAGAAAGGCCTACCAGCTGAGCTCCTACTTCCCATACTTCCTCCTGAAAAAAATAACATAAGAGTTGCTTGGTGAAAAATTTGCAAAACTATTCACCAATATCTTTTATATACTGAAAATAATAATTTAATGGTGCATAATGAAAGAATTCTGAAGTCCATTTGATCATGAAACTCCAAAGGAACTCTTGGATAGTCATAATAATATTATTATTTTTCCTACACAACTAGTACCATTTTTCTGTGGTTTCACAGAATTGACTGAACAATAGGACACTGAACTGACTATTAGAGAGAAGAGTACTGAAATAGCTAGTACCTTTGCAGCAATCTCCCCTACATTTCCTGATCTTGCGAAGTGATTTTGGATAACACGATTGGAAGGATCCCTAAATCCTCTTCCTACAGCCTGCTTAAGAAGTCCAGAGTCAATCATTTTCTAAGGGAGCTCTCTACAAAGTTCGAGTTAGGATTTAGTCACATGTGCTGCTTGCAATATACCTTTGCAAGATTCCCCAACGATGCAAGTGGGAGGAAGTAACCAGGATAGAGAGGAGTGGTGAGATCAAAGATGCTGCCATATTGCACAGATAAATAGACAATATTAAGCGGGTTTTGCCTCTTCACTTGATTTTATACATTTTCTGTTATTATTTAACAGAGTTAGTGCATGAACCTTCCAGCACTCCCAATGAAATCAGCATACATCCGCCACTTCTTTGGGTCATCATCAAAAAGTGTTCCAAATCGTCCACCTAAAACAAGTCATTAGTAGATATTCATATTCCAGGACAAAATATTCTGAATAAATAGTCAGGCATAATCATACCAATAAGAAGACGTCCAAAAGCTCCTATGCCATCTTTTGACACCCATCTACAGAAGAGGATTTACATCAGCACAAACAAACTAGGTGATTTAACCACTAGCATAAAATCGCATTCATGTTTCATGTTGACTGTTAGCATGTTGGTATGTGCCCTCTGGTATGTTGAATAGTTGATACTCCAATATTTGGTAAATACTTGAGTTGTGTTGTCTTCCAAAGAACATATATTAATATTAAAGTTCCGAGTTTCTAATAGCCCATAAAACGTAGCAAAGAGGGTAATGACCTGATAGCAGCGGCGGCAGCAGCTGCTGAAGTTCCTGTAAAGGACCCAACACCTACAGCCTGTGCCAATCTATGATCAGCTAATCATCAGTTTTGACATAATAATTAAAGAGTATGACTTGGAAGTCTTTTCAGACTACGATCGTTTGAGAGCATGTGGCAAAATCTTGAAGTTATTTTGGAGCTATCAAATAATGCAATCCATATGATCATTTATCACATCACATAAGATGCTACTGTAAATGATATACGTACTGAATTTACCAGCTCATCGTGTCAGGCACTACAACATTATCTACTTCTCTAAACATCTTTTTTAATAGATTATGGGATACCTTCAGAAGACTTGATGTAACCAGCGTGTGACAGATCCATCCTGTCACGTTTGTTGGGAATTGCAATAGCATGTACTGCAGGTAATCGTCCGAAACAGATTCTGAAATACAAACGAGGGACAACAGAGAGTTATAGGTTTGAGAAGAGGTATGTAGTTTCAGACATAGTGGCAGTTACAAGTTCACAACTTTGCAAATTGCAATGATGACCTCTTAGGCAGCATACTGAGAGAAACTGAGGAAAATGCATATACAAAATCAAGCTCTACATTTGATAGTACTTGATAAGAATGGTAAGATAGAAAAAAAAAATAAACTACAGAACTTGCAAAACAATTTGTTTGCTGCGTTATGATTAGAAAACACCTCAATCACTGCATTTCCTAGATTGTAAACCTCCACAGTTCATACTCCATGACAAAGAGCAAAATTAATGCATAACCAAAGCACAGGGATGCCAGCATTCACCTGGAAAGCCTGCTGGAAGTACAAAATCACTAACAGCCCGGGGAATCGAAGAATTCGCCTTTTCATCTTCGACAGTGTTCATCGAAGATCCATCATGCTTCTCCCACTGAACTTGCAGCTTAGAGTCGCCATCCAACATATACCTGCTCGTCACATCAATCAGACGATGAGAAATTCGTCGCCAATACAGATTTGATAACTCTTTGCAGATTCAGTCAGGCGTATCAGCAAACAAATAGACGGCGAGCTACTGGATTTCAGAAGAGAAGAGACCTCTTGGCGGCGCCGTCCCGGTACCTCTCCACGAGCAAAGGTCTGGCCTTTCTGCAGGAGCCAGACACGTTCCCATCAAAACTGAGAAACTGCGGCAGGAATTCAAGAAAGAAAGGGAGCGGTGAAAGCGAGGGTCGAACTCGGAGTCGCCGGGGCCGCCGCTGGAGGCCGGCGGAGATGCCAGGCGCGAGCGCCGCCGGGGCCGTTGCCATGGGAGAGCTCCGGACTGGAAGCGGCCGCCGACGGCGAGCATGCTCCGGTGCCGTGGACTGAGCTGACCGGTCGGTGGGTAGGTGGAAACTGTGGGAGGATAGGCAGCGCAGCTTACAGTCCACTGGTTTGTTTCTAGTAGTAGTATCAGTTATTTTCCCTTTTAAAAACGGAAATGTTACTTGGCGAACGTTCGCTCGGAGGGAGTTCCTAGTGAACGCGCCAACAGCCATCAGATAGAAAACACGAATCTTGAATCAGGCCGGGTTGACACGTCAGCTGAAACCAAACATTCGCTGGGTATGCTTCCTCGTGATAATGTCCTCACCGACAGGGCCATATATCCTCACCACACCGCCCCGCAGTTACGTTCCCATTTCGACATCCATTTCCCCCTCCCTGTCGGCAACCGTGATAGAGGCAATGGTGGCACAGACCTCGAGCGCGGTGGGAGGCGAGGGTGGTGTGGCACCGTATCCTTCGGGAGTGGCTCCCGCGGGGGAACTCGAGTAGGATGCGGTCGTGGCGACGCATCCTCATCGGTGGCTACCGCAAGCTGGTTTGCTAGAGCCAGCACGCGCGGCGAGAAGGCGACGGTGGCATGGATCCAGTGAGGTCGTCATGTTGGTCCATGGGGAGCTCGAGCAGCAGCAGCAAGAGGAGGAGGAGGAGAAGGAGGAGGAGGAGTGGCTTCCATGGGGAGCTCAACTAGGAGGAAGAGGCAAGGAAGGGAGCTCAACATTTTGAGTATACAGGAGCTACTTGCGCGTGTTTCCTGTGCCAACTTCTCCTATATCAGGGTTTGTTTGGGGGAAAGGGAAACCGTTGGAGATGCTTAGATGGGAAATCCAATTGGCTTAAGTGATGTTGAAGCACAAGGCATGTTATGCTAAATGGGGCATACCTCTATCACTGGTTGTTTGGGTACCCAAAATTAGATGAGAAATATTAGAAAATAGTTTTTCGATGGAATTTTAGCAAAACTAATTTTAGTTTTTTTGTTAAGCTAAGTATATGTAATTCATTATTCTAACAAAAATTATAGAAAGCACAATAAAACAGTTCTTTTTTTAGTCGCGTATTGAAAGCCACATTTCTAGAGAACGATGCGGCATAACCACACAAGTAACATAGGTGCTACTCCCTCCGTCCGAAAATACTTGTCATCAAAATGAATAAAAGGGGATGTATCTAGATGTATATTAGTTCTAGATACATCCCTTTTTATCCATTTTGACGACAACTATTTTCGGACGGCGGGAGTATGTGTCAATTTCGCCATATGATAAGATGATTCCAAGGACGTGAGGAACCATGGAGAAATATCTTTTGGGCTAGCTGCAAGTTTATGTACAGTTGGAGTTCAGCATGTATCGAGTTAAAGAAATTGAATTAACAACATGGTGAAACTTCAGGAATACTCCCTCCGTCCGAAAATACTTGTCATCAAAATGGATAAAAAGAGATGTATCTAGAACTAATATACATCTAGATACATCCTCCTCTATTCCTTTTGATGACAAGTATTTCCGGACGGAGGTAGTACAAAGATGCCACTAAAATCATCAACGGGGTAAAAACGCACCACATCGGTTGCTAGACCATATCAATGCTTTCTATTCTTCGACCTCTGGCCAATCTGAGAAGAATCATATTCGGTTTTGGATCTTCTACATGATCAAAGATCTTCTACTCCCTCCGTTCGAAATTACTTGTCGCAGAAATGAATGTATCTAGACGTATTTTAGTTCTAGATACATCCATTTTCGAGACTAGTAATTCCGAACGGAGGAAGTACATGTGAGAGCAAGACAACGCTGAGACATAGATGGGCTCGACACGACGTCCTCGGTGTGGCTTTGCCTAAACCGTGCAGGAGAACGGAACATCGAGTGTCGCAACGGCGTCGCCGGCAGGGACGCGGAAGCAGATTGACCGGTGCGGGTTGGGGACTTTTACTTCTGACCGCCTCTCAGATTGGCCATCCGGTCGAGTTTGAAATGCACCACATCTATTAGTTTACCGTCAATGTTATCCATTTTCTGACCTCCTAGACTCACAGGGTAAGATAGCCAATATGAGAAGAATCTGATAGGGTTCTACATCTCTGTGATTTTTTTAGACGAAATATTAGCATATGGGAAGCTTGGAGTGGCATGTATGGAAATTTATGTGTAGGCAGTACATGTTACAGAAATGAAGAAACTAAAATCACACCTGAAAGTGAAATATATAACACTCACTCCTTATTTTCACAAACAATTATATGATGTTGCACGTGTCAAGCATGAATCCACGCATCCACAAGCCTCGCCAGTGTCGCCACTGATTCTCCATCCTCAAGGAGAGCCCCTTTCGCCTGCCGCATCACTGCTAGAGTCCGATCTCGGAGCACCTTCCCGCCTTCTGAATCCATCATCCACTTGACCTTCTTGGCAACCTCCTTAGCCTCCACCACCTCCTTGTCGTACCCTTTCATCGGGACGGCCAGCGCCATCTCTTTCTCGAGAAATACCGTGTTCATCCTCTGCTCCGCGTATAACGGCCATGCCACCATAGGCACGCCGGCCATAATAGACTCGAGCACCGAGTTCCACCCACAGTGTGTCACGAAACAACCCACGGCGTGATGTGCTAGCACGTCGGCCTATGGCGCCCAAGACTTCACGACAAGGCCCCTGCCCTTGGTTCGGTCTAGAAAACCTTTTGGAAGCAGCACATCCAAGTCCGGCTCTATCGTCGTGTCATCGCTTGGCGGGCTCCGCACGACCCAGAGGAATCTCTGTCCACTAGCCTCCAGCCACTACAAGAAATATGTCAACTTGTGACCTTCTGTCAGTGACCCTGGAAGAATTGGTCATAGATCTATGACCATTTCAGACCAATTGGTCAAAAGCTGTTCGGGGGGCTCCAAACCCTAAACCATTGCGACCATTTTGGTCAGAAAGGTCGTAATTTCCTTACACGAAATGGTCATAAAGCAAACAGCGCTAGTCTGCTGCCTTATTTCTAGTTGTTAACGACCAATATAGATGGTCATAGCCTTGTAAATTGTGGTGGGTTGCGATGACTAGGCGCCATCTCATCAGCTTTGCCTATGTGTCATGTCCATGTGGCAGTTTTTGCCCTAGGTTGTGAAGCAACCTATATTTCTGTCATTCCCAAAATTCCCAAACAAATCTCATAAATTCTTTGGGTTATATCTTCGTCAAATATGTAAAAACCTTCCTTTCCTAGTTCAAAAATAATTCAAAAATATTCATTTTCCTATTCTGTTCAGAACAACAGTTTGTGAAGGAAGTACCACTTTGGCATGTCCAAATAGTATCCATTTTCTACAGTGCTTTCCTATGCCCAAATAACCATCCTCCACCAAATGCCAGCTCAATCCATTCATTATTTTGAGCCGAGCTTCAACATTCATATTTATGTCCAGTGTGGTGGTTTGCAAAGCAAGTACCACCTAGGCTCCTCCTTTTGAGCTGAAAATTTGTGAAGACGGTCTTCTTAGTAACTGATCATCCTCAGCCAAAACTCACGGCCATTAGCCATGTACATTTCCCGTACCGCTAATCAAACACTTGGCTGCTTATTCATGTTTAAGCATCGATCGGTCTCCTCGTGAGAATCTTATGTTGTGATTTTCTTCCTAGCACCTACCTGGGGAGTTCCCAAACCACTAGACATGCCTAGGCCGCCCAGAACACATGGCAACGCCACGGTCACGCGGTGACCATGCGGCGGGCATGCGAGCTTACGCGCTCTAGAGTTGGGGCCCTCGGCCACCGTCCAAACCTCGATGTCTCGCCATCAAACCATGTATTTCTGATTAAATAGATACTTATTTACCTAGAAATTATTTTTGGAAAAAATAAAGAGCAAACTATGAGGCAGCTGCAGTTCAAATTTGACCCGTTTCCAACTGAATCGACGACAATTTGTCTTTTTCACCAGAGGTGGATCAACACTTTTTTCACCAAACCATTTTGTCAATTGTGCATTATATATGTCCTAGTATTTTATAAAATTGATTTGGTCCATTTTTGCAACAATTATTTGGTAGTTCCTTCACAAAAAAACCTCCTTTTGGGCACTCGGAAAATGAAAAATTAAATTTCCGTGCAAAGAAAATGAAAACTTCCTTAGGCAACATTGTTTGGAATTCCAAGATGTACCCTTGTGCACAATATGAGATCATTTGAACAAACTATGCCATGAATGTGGCCATAAGATTGATCATTTGGCTTGAAAGCCATGAATCTTCACGCATGATAGCTCATTTCTGAGAACACTTTTTAAATAATTACCGTATTACAAGTTTATTATTTTTCCTGGAAACTTGGTCACATATAATGACACAACGCGAAGGTTTTCCAATTTTTTGATTTTTTTTTTAATTTTTTATGCCCGTTTCAAAATGCGGTCAAAACGGCGGGCTTGACCGTTCCTAGATAGTGGTTGAATCTTGGATTTTTTTGGTGTTTCTATGATTAAATAGAAACTTATTTACCTAGAAATGATTTTTGGAAAAAATAAATAGCAAACTATGAGGCAGCTGCAGTTCAAATTTGACCCGCTTCCAACTGAATCGGCGGAAATTTGTCTTTTTAACAAGAGGCGGATCAAAACTTTTCGAACCCAACCATTTGGTCAATTGTGCATTAAATATGTCCTAGTATTTTATAAAAATGATTTGGTCCAATTTTGCAACAATTATTTGGGAGGTCCTTCACAAAAAACCCTCCTTTTGGGCACTCGAAAAATAAAAAAAGGTCTTTTTGTCCAAAGAAAATGAAAACTTCCTTAGGCAACATTGTTTGCCATTCCAATATACACCCCTGTGCACAATATGAGATCATTTGAATAAACTATACCATGAATGTGGCCATAAGATTGATCATTTGGCTTGAAAGACATTGATCTCCATACGTGATAGCTCATTTCTAATAACACTTTTTAAAAATAATTGCTGTATTACAAGTTTGTTATTTTTCCTGTGAACTTGGCCACATATAATGACACAATGCGAAGGTTTTTCAATTTTTTGATTTTTATTTTATTTTTTTACGCCCGTTTCAAAATGCGGTCAAAACGGCGGGCTTGACCGTTCCTAGCTAGTGGTTGAATCTTGGAATTTTTTTAGTGTTTCTCTTATTAAAAAGATACTTTTGTACCTAGAAATGATTTTTGGAAAAAATAAAGAGCAAACTACAAGGCAGCTACACTTCAAATTTGACCCGCTTCCAGCTGAATCGGCGGAAATTTGTCTTTTTCACGAGAGGTGGATCAAAACTTTTTACACCCAACCATTTGGTCAATTGTGCATTAAATATGGCCTAGTATTTTATAAAATTGACTTGGTACAATTTTGCAACAAATATATGGTAGTTCCTTCACAAAAAAAACCTCCTTTTAGGCACTCGAAAAATGGAAAATTGATTTTTCGTCCAAAGAAAATGAAAACTTACTTAGGCAACATTATTTGTCATTCCAATATGCACCCTTGTGCACAATATGAGATAATTTGAATGAACTATGCCATTCCAAAATGCACCCTTGTGCAAAAAACACAAGAGAAACAAATAGAAAAACACAACTACATAAGCTTGAAAAAGTATTTGATGTGCTCCACATGTGCTATGATTGTGAATTATAAAATTGATGTGCTCCAAATTTGCAACAAATATTTGCTAGGTTATTTATAAAAATATCATTTTGGACACTCGAAAAATGATTCTCTTACAAAAAACTCATATCTTAGAACACTTTTTTAATGATATTAACAATATTCAAAGTTTGTTATTTTTACTGAAAAGTAGTTCACACTTGGTGACACAATGCGAAGGTTTTTTATTTCCATATTTTTATAAATTTCTTAGGTAGTCAAATAACAGACATGATTCAAAATCTTATTTTCAATCGATTATGACCAATTTAAATGGTCTTAACATCATCAAAGGGGATACTCTATTCTGATTGGTCTAAAATCAGCTCACGCGGATCATGGCTTAAGCACCGTCGGATGCGCCCAGATCCAACGGCAGCCCACACCCCCCTCGTCGCTCTCACCCCCTCCCGAATCACCCCGTATCCCTCTCATCCTCGTCCACCCACGAAACCCTAGCCCCCTTCTCCCAATCACCGCCGCCGCCCAGATCCAATCCAAGTCAGAGCCCCCGGCCTCCATCTCCATTCCCGCGCGCGTCGGCCACCTCCCTCCGGCGGAGCTCGACCCCTACCCTCCAAGCGCCGCTGCTCCACCCTCTCCCGCGCCCCTCGATCCCAGATCCCCATCTCCCTCCCTCCCTCCCTTAGATCTCTATCCGCCGCCGCCCACCATCGACGACCCTCACCATAGACGAGATCGAGCTCCTCCCTCCCTCCTGTTCTCCCCTAGCCTTATCCACTCCGAGCCAACCAACCACTCCGTCCTTGAGATTTTGTCGCTGGCGCCTCGTCTCGCCCGGCCCGGCGACCACAGTGCGTGCGATCCACGGCCAGATGGCGGCGTGCCCCGCCACGACCACGTACGCGCACGACACTCCGCGCCTCCCCTCCCTCTCCTGTGGTTCCTAACATATGCGCTCCTCACCTCTCCTTGGGTGACATGCAGGGCTCGCATGGGAGCAGCGCACGGCGGAGGCCTCTAGAGGAGAAGCGGGAGGAGCCCGACCGTCCTCGCGCTCCCGGCCCATGGCAGGAGCACCACGGCGCGTGCCTCGGAGCTGCTCCGCGCCCAGCTCGAGGAGCACGACATCGAGGTGATCCCCCATTCCGACCGCCCCTCCCCTGAATCCTCCCCGATTTGGTGCCGTGTCGACAGAAAATTTCTTCGCCCTCATGCTTGCTCGGGCCCCGGATCGGCGCGTTCCGTTGCGGTTGTGGTGCTAGGGCGCTAGATCTCGTCCGACGATGTCGCCTAGGTCGCACGACTTTGGTCGGAGAGCTGTGTTGTGGCCATCCTTAGGGTACTTGTTGTGCGTTTGTCCAACTCTCTGCGCACCCCTCTGTTTTTTCGCGGAGAAGCAGGCGAGGCCTGGCCTCCTTGAACCTCCGCCATGGTAGCTGTTAGGGGCCTTGTGCGGAAATCGTGCTTACTTGTGCGCCTGCGAGTTTAATTTCAGAGGTTGGTAATGCCATCCTTTGGTCTTTGTTGTTTTAGAGATTGTGGCCTGTGACTTGTTTGTCAGTTGCCCTTGTTATGTACGGTTTGTAGTTCCCATTCTGAGAGATCTCTAGTGCTGAAAACTGGAATGCTACTGCTTTCTCTTGTGGACGCAAATCTAAAAGGAATTTTAGCGAACATGGATAAATCAGTCACCTTTGGCGATCCTATGTGTGTATGGAAACCTGATGTTGATCTTTATAAGATCTTCAGCAGATGTTGATCTCTTCTCTGTAGTTGCCTACCTAGCTAGCTCGATCTGCATTCAGGTATTTTCATGCATTGCAGGAGCTTTTTACTTAATGGTTATGCATGTTTAGCTAGTTCTTGCAGCGAGGCATATTTGTGATGCTAGTTTAGATCGACGTCCATGGCAGGAGCTCGGTGCTTGCTCAACGTCCATGGTGTCCACGCGTACGCATGCACGGTTTACCAACTGCTGCTCTCAGGGGCAGCTGGATTTCTGTTGTGCTTCCCCTCCATTTCAAACTAGCCTCGCCTCGTTGCTAGCTGACGGTGCGTGCTAGCTGCATGCATGTACATGCATCTTCTGGAATAGAGTGATTGGTTTGAATTCAAGTGCAGAATATAGGCAAATGGGTGCTAGCTGTACATATTAATTGCCTCCGTTCAGTGTCGATTTCTTTAGTGTACTACTGCTAGAGTCGATTGATGCATTGGTTTGAGTTTGATTTAGTCAGGCAGGTTTAGTAATTCATTTTTAGATTAATTTGACATGGGTTTGATGAACTATGTAATACTCCCTCTGTCTCAAAATATAAAACGTCTTTTGCTCTAAATATTATCCAGTACTATTGCCTACATGCTTCTAGCGACTGATGCTTTTAATTTTGCTTAGTTTTTATGCTTCAGATCGCTTCCTCCATGACACCCCGATCCGGGCAGCGGCAGCAGCGATGGCGTCGACAATCGAGTGTGCCTAACTCTACATCTATAACTGGCCTGTCTTCTTTGGACGGTCAGCTGCTTCCTCCCCACATTGAAATCTCGACCCCTTTCTTGTTGATGGACTCGTTGACTGATTCGTATGTGCGTGGATGCAGGGTGCAGGTGCTCTACTACGCGCTACTCCGGACGGGTCACCTGGACAGATGTTCTGGTTGTTTTTGAGCTACTTCCACTTTTTTAGCCGATTGACTACTGGCTTATTTTATAATGCAACGATGACTACTGCACTGCACCTATATTTGGCTAGCTCACTTAGACTGGCTATTCTTCTGCTCTTTTGATGGCATATATATCGACTATCAAGCAATGAAGCAATGCTCCCCTTTGCCTTGGCATGTGTGCAAACTGTGTGTTATGTATTTTGTTCTAGCGGTACTATATAAGCCTGCATGTACGGATGTGTATGCCAATGCCTGCATGAACAAAAACTTTTACAAGGTTCTGGTTGCTTTGATAGTACACTGTATGTTCTACATTATATTTCTATATCTATATAATTTAGTTTGAGAAAGTAACTTAAGGATGTGTGTCCCTTTTTATAATTCCTCTATACTACTCAATCGCTATCTGCCTCTAATTATTATAGTGACATCACTTATGGGTACAATGCTGAATTCTTGATAACCTGCAGTAATCATCATATTTTTAGCTATCTTAATTCTTCTATGCGATGCACATTGTTGGTGTTAATCCACCACCCGTTTGGCTACTGTAATATTTACATAGTATTTTTTTGATGTCCTAGTAGTAATGCCACTGTAGTATTTACATAGTAGTTTGTCTATTACTTGTATCCAGATTTTATATCCTGCCCTATGCCCTTGTCGACTTGCTTAGGTACATAATTGTTATGTCTTGCAATCTGGTATTGATGATTGTCAATGTATTCATGTATACCCTTCTAGTGTACCTTGTATGTGACCCTGCTGATTTGTATATCAATGCTTTGTTTCCAATAGATGTATGCTGATGCCTGATTCCTTAAAACTTCACTGTTGCAGTAGCATTTTTCCTTAGTGCATAGATGTATGAGCCATCACTTATGCTTGAAGCCTTGCTCTCTTTCCCAGGAACCATCGTGGTCTGCGTCACTACTGGGGCATGTGTATCCGTGGTCAGCACACCAAGACTACCGGCAGGAGAGGGAAGACTGTTGGTGTCTCCAAGAAGCGATAAACTGCTTCACAAAGATCCCCGCATAGCTTCACTACTACTGTGTTGGTCCATTTCCAGAATCTTAAGGAGTGTTCTTGTTTAGACGATTACCTTGGATGATGCTTTTGCTTGGGGAGAGGCTCAAGAAGATCAGGTATAAACTCCTCCCCCTCTCGTTTGTTTTTGTTTCATACAGTTTGGTGGTTAATACATTACTGTGCAAGTTCTATGGTAGGTGAGTTCTTTTTGTTGCTGCAAGAATTGACACAATATGTCATGTGCAGGGAGCTTTGCATCCGAGTTTCAGCCATCCTCTACAGCAAGGAGCTCTCAGCCAAAGGAGCAAGCAGCGCTGCTAGTTCCTTGAGGCCAGATCGAGTAAGATGGCGCACCATGGCGTGTGGTGGCATATTTTGCTTCCGAGAACAATACTGTTTATTTTAAGTGAGATGTAATTGTCTAGTGCTTGGTAAAAAATTGAAGGATGGAGTATCATGTACTGTCTATGTTGTAGTGAGCTATAGTAGGAGTGTAATGAAATTTTATCTGCTGTTGTATGTGCTATTTTCATGTAATGTGTTGTGTACATTTTACTTGAACAGTAAATTCTCCAGAAAAATGTTCTTACTGGACCCAAATATACTTGTACTATTAAGATGCCATGGCCCAAAATAACCTGAGCTGAAAAGCTATTCAGAATAAGGACACGAACTAAGAGCACTCGGCGACTACGCTCACCGAAATCTCACCACTGCTCTACTGTCTAGGGATCAGTGCATAATTGAACGAAATGAATAGCTATGGTTGAATACACCGCTTCATCGTAAATTGTCACAGTGCCTACCTGTTTGCCAGCATTAAATGCACGAAAGAACTGACAAGGCAGTACGTAAAGCGCGAGCATGTGCGGCCATGGCACCGAGACATATCTGCGATCTGCGGCGGCACCACCGCCGAAACGGACGGACACAGAGAGAGATAGAGATAGAGAGAGCTCCGACACGAAGAACTCCGGCGAGTCTACATCGGTGAGATTGGACCTAGTGATTCTTCTCTATCGGAGCGAGGTGTATTTCTGGTCATAGCATGTTTTTACGATGCTGGGGAAGAGGAACAGCAGCCTTGTTTGGACTCGTAAGAAAACTAACAGGAGAGAGAGAGAGAGAGAGAGAGAGAGAGAGAGAGAGAAGGCTTCCCAGACTGTGTTGCGAGCCATTCCGAGCACTCGTGGCTTCTATGGAACACAAGACATGGTGCTAGCCTCCAGGGGCATGCGGTGTTGCTGGCCATGGCCGCGCAGGATGCTGCTAACTCGGAGCCACGGACCACGGGGACGCGTCGTCGCACAGGATGTGGCAAGCTTTATCATCGACGGCATAGTCTTTCCCCTCGCTGGCCGCGGGGACATAAGACTTGGTGTCGGTGGTGAGGGCGGCCGTGATGTTGATGGCCATGGCCACACAGGACGCGAGAAGCTCATGCTACCTCAGTTTGTTCGCGGTCTTCCTTGATTCTTCTAGATTTGTTCCAACATATCCATGTTCCTGAACAAGTAGAACAAGAGCGAGAAGAGGAAGAAACATAGAAGGAGCGAGATGAAGAAGAACGTCATGAACACTTGGTGAGTATTCTTGAGAAGCCAATGGGGAAGAACAAGGCGTTCGAAGAGAAGCAGGGATGGGGTAGGTGGGAGGATGGGGACCAGATGCATTGAATAGATGTAGTTGGCCGCTGTTAGTTGAGGTGGATAGGCTCTGGCTGCTACAGATGACAGAACCTCCGACCGGTGGGAACAGAACCGCGGGGAATTAAAGATTGATATACGCTAAAACAAACGAGAACGAGACGATAAAATTTGCAGTACGGTGTGGTTAATATAGTGGCGAGGATCCCAAGACGCATGGACAGATATGATTCCAGTGGGCAGCGTCGCCGTGTGCTCCTATGTAATTTCGTTCAGAATAACTATAAGCAGGCCTCGACTCAAATAGAAAATAGAAACGAAAAGGAGACGGACTATGTGGAAAGGTAAAGGCCCATGATAGAACATGCCCAAAAACATTCAGGAAAAAAAATCATAAATGGGCTGAATTGTTGGGCTAGGCCCATGTAGAAAACCGAATTGGACCGGGCTGAATCTTGTGCCACATCAGCTTGCCACGCTGGATGCCTACATGGCCTGGGGAGGTTGCTAGTGACCAAAACGCCACAGTAGGAATATTTTGGTCGTAAACGTCTTCGACCATTCCAGAAGAAAGGTCGCTATAGTCAGTTTATGACGGCCAGCTTTTGACCTTCTATTTTTGGTCACAAAAAGGTCGCAAATGGAATTTTGTGACCTTTCAGTGACCAATAGTGGTGGTCACAAGTTGACATACTTCTTGTAGTGAGCCCAGTGGCCATTTCTCTGGTTTGGCTAGCGCTGAATCGGCCGAGGCTGCCAAAGCACAGGAACGCCACACTGGCCTTGGGCTGCGCGTCTAGCCATGCGAGGCACTCATTGTCGCGCTTCACGCCCACCTCGTCCGACTTGATCAACGGCCCAATGCAGTAGACCGGGGGTGTCGAGAGGCCGGCTGGGGCGGAGAGCCCGGCGAGGATGGTGTCCATGGCACGAGGCTCCAGCGAGCGGAAGGTGTTGACGATGATGCCCTGTGACCGGAACAGGTTGAGGCTCACGTTTAGAAACGCATTGTAGGACGCGCCGTCACGATCCATGAGCGGCTGGATGGAGTGGGTCGCCGGGAAGGAGGTGATCCCCGGGACATGCACGATTTCTTCGCCCATTTCCCGGAAGCTCCTTGTGCTTTTACCATGCAGAACTGGGAGGTGCATGATGAAAGCTAGGATCTGGGCGCCGGAGGTGTTGAAGAAGTAGACGGGTATGCCGAGTTCCACGGCCACGTCCACAGCAGCACTGCAGAAGAAGTCCACCACGAGGACGTCCGGGGAGGCGCCGGCGAGAAAGTCACGTAGGTGTGGGTTGGAGTGGCGGGCGATGGCTAAGGCTGGTATCATGGAGTGGTCAGACTCGAGAAGCTCCACCTGTGGTAGACGGTGGAAAGAGATGGCGGGGCTGGCCGCGGAGACGCCGGCCAGGAAGGGGCCCGTAGCGCCGGTGTCGTACACCGGGTCCATGAGGACGATGGTGACGGCTAGCCCATGGGCGACGAAGAGCTTGGCGAGCTCGATCATGGAGACCAGGTGGCCAATGAGCGGGGAGGAGTAGAGCATCACCCGCGGCTTCCGGGGACTGATCATCATGGTGGTGTTGGCTGTGGTGCCGTCCATGTCGACAACAAGAATTTTCGTTTCTGAATTATGATGGGTGGTGTGGGTTGTGGTTTCCGTTTGAACTTTGAAATGTGATAGAGGAAGTAGGAGATGGCAAGAGAGATCGATGAAGATGAAGAAGACGAACTGGACATTTATAGAGGTGCAACATGGATCGCAACCGTGTGTGTTGCTCAGGTTAGGTGGGGATCGTGTTTGAACTTGCATGTATCGGTCACACTCTAATCTAATGGGCACCGAACCCTTCTCAGCTTCTACGAACTCTAGAACTTCAAGGTGGCAGACAGAAAGAACCTGGGCGCTCACTCTATCCGTATATTGTATGCTAATATATGATGATCATCCGATGAAGACGCATTATATTATGCTACAAAAGGGCGACGTCATCAATGACGAACAGAAGTTTTACGTCCCGGCCGTATGTGCTAACGTCCCATGAGGAGATCAGTTCAACATAGAAATCAATCACTTAATTATTGAAGTCTGCTACTCCTACTACCTTTGCACGTTAACTAATATAGTAGGGAGTAGTGTACTAGGAAATACACAGGTGCTCTTGGTTGCCAGCCGACCCTATATGTACAAATAATTTACTACTCCCTTCGTAAAGAAATATAAGAATGTCACTCCCTAAACGCTCTTATATAAGAGTATTACTCCCTAAACGATCTTATATTTTCTTACAGAGAGTAACTGAAAAATAGTCAAAAAAATCTAAAACTTTCTTCGGATTAAACATGATTAGGTATTCTACTCATATAAAAAGATTCACCAGGGAATGACTTTCAATATATCCCGGGTTAAATTTGGCCAAAAATGCTATATACAAATACTATCCATGCTATACTGTCGTCATAAATTTATTTTTTTGCCCTCAGGTCAACGGAAATCATTTATTGAGCAAACTTTTTATACAAGTACAATACTTGATCATATTTCATTCCAAAACAGATTCGTCATTTTTTTCCTGAAATTATTAAAAAGAATTGCGCATAGAGGCACTAGTAGAAAAAGGATCAAACGTGAAGCACATTAGTGCCGGTTTGTATTAGAGCCGGCACAAATGTATACATTAGTACCGGTTCCAACGGCTAGCCGGGCCGCTCTCATTAGTATCGGTGCGTGGCTAACCTTTAGCACCGGTTCGTGCCACGAACCGGTACTAATGAGGGTGGTGGTAGGATGTTGTCAGTCAGGGCCCCCTCCAGCACCTTTAGTACCGGTTCGTGCCACGAACCGGTACTATAGGTCCTCCTGCATATAAACCCTTCATCCAGCTCGCTATGTTCTTCCCCCTTTCCCCTCTCCTCTCCTCTCTGTTCTTCCTCTTCCCCTCGAGCTCATCACACATTTTGCCCAAAATTTGTCAAGATTTGAAGGCCCCCATCCATTCAAGTGATCACAAAGGTTAGCAACTTTGTCCTTTCATCTCTCATTGCTAGATTAGCTCTTGCAATGGTTTTATATAGTTATTAATTTGTGAGTTTAGTAATTTGGGAGGAAATATATATATGTGCTAGTATTTGATTTATATGCAATTTGAGGTCAAAAATAACACTTAGTTTGCATATGTAGGTGTGGTTTACTTAGTGCCTTCTAAATCTCCGTCGTAACCACCGTCGATCGCCCGCACCGTCCCGTTGCCGGCACCACCTTGTGGTGAGCCTCTTGTTCATGAAATTTTATATAAAAAATTGATGTTTGTGTGATTTGGATATATAGTTAATCGTGTAATAATTATCTTACCCGTACGTTGTTTGTTATACATAGTGCCATGGTTTTGATATCCGTCCCCGTCGGCCCTCGTCCTTGTTATGATTCGGATGTGGTATATTCTCTTTTAAAACAATTAGTTGCATTTCGTGTTTATGACAAATTATGCCCATCAAGTTGACATAGATATTTTTATCTAGGAGGTATGTGAACCGGAAATTCCAACCGACCCTATTGTCGAGAGGTTAAATTTAGTTGAAAGAGAAAACGAGTACTTGAAAGAAAAATTGAAAAGAATTGAGGGGAGAAGATGGAATTGAGTTGCATGTTGCCGATGTCGCCGATGATCACAAGATCAAGATGGAGAAAATGTGCTTGAAGATTAGAAAGATTAGAAAATATGCCATCGATAGTGAGGCTTGGTATCATTATCTGTTGGATCAATTGTTACCTTAGTTGCGATCTTGATCGCATTTGTTGTTGCATTTAAATGCTTTAGCTAGAGAGTTATTTGTTTGTTGCATTTAAGTGTTGTATGAACTTGTATTAATTTGGTCTATTCGGTGTTGTGTAATGAAGATGAGCCGCAATGGATGTACGATGACCGATGCTCTCCCGATTCGTTGAGGCGTGCATACTTTTACGCTATGGCCGAGGCAAACAAGCGGCGGATGGTTTTATGCCTTGTCCATGTCTTTGGCTGTAAGAATGGTCGCAATTACTCTACGTCAAGAACCATTCACGTCCACCTGTTTGAGTCCGGTTTCATGCCCCACTATAATGTTTGGACCAAGCACGGAGAAAGAGGGGTTATGATGGAAGACAATGAAGAAGAAGAGGACGACGGCAGCTATCCCGCCATGGGTTCCCTGAATACGATGATACAACAATGGAGGAAGAAGCTGAGCGGTAATGCGGAAGAAGCTGAGCCGGCAATGCGGAAGAAGTGAAGAAGAGGCATCGATGAGCCCGTTGATGATCTAGGTCGGGCCATTGCCGATGCAAAGAGAAACGCAAGTGATTTGGAGAAGAAGAAGTTGGCGCATGTTATAGGATCACAAAAATTGTTGTACCCAATTGCGTGAGGTGACAAGAAAAAGCTGGGCACCACAATGGAATTGCTGCAATGGAAGGCGAGAATGGTGTATCCGACAAGGGATTTGGAAAGTTCTTGGTAATGATAAAGGATATGCTTCAAAGGACAACGAATTGCCCGAGAGTACGTCTGAAGCAAAGAAGGCTGTCGCCCTCTAGGGTTAGAGTGCGTAAGATACATGCATGCCCTAATGATTGCATCCTCTACCACGGTGAGTACGAGGATTTGAACGCTTGCCCGGTATGTGGTGCATTGCGCTAAGATCAGCCGCGATGAGCCTGATGTTGAGGGCGAGCGCCCCAAGAAGAAGATTCCTGCCAAGGTGATGTGGTATTCTCCTATAATACCAAGGTTGAAACGTTTGTTCCAAAACAAAGAGCATGCCAAAGCGATGCGATGGCACGAAGAAGACCGTAAAAAGACGGAAAGTTGAGAGTACCACGACGGGTCACAGTGGAGAAAAATCGAAAGAAAGTACGGAAAGAGTTTGCGAGATGACGCAAGGAGCGTATGGTTTGGTCTAAGCGCAGATGGCATTAATCCTTTTGGGGAGCAGAGCAGCAACCATAGCACCTGGCACGTGACTCTATGTTTTTATAACCTTCCTCCTTGGTTTTGCATGAAGCGGAAGTTCATTATGATACCAGTGCTCATCCAAGGCCCTAAGCAACCCGACAATGACATTGATGTGTACCTAAGGCCATTAGTTGAAGAACTCTTACAAGCGTGGAATGGAGCAGTGTGTGCGTGCGTGGGATGAGCACATGGGGAAGAATTTGACCTAAAGGCGTTGTTGTTCGTGACCATCAATGATTGGCCTGCTCTCAAGAACCTTCCGTGATGGACAAACAAGGGATACCGCGGATGCACGACTGTTTGGATGATACCGATAGTATATATTTGAATAGTTGTAAGAAGAATGTGTACCTAGGACATCGCCGATTTCTTCCGAGCAGCATCCTGTAAGAAAGAAAGGCAAGCATTTCAAAGGTGAGGCGGATCACCGGACGAAGCCTCGCCACCGCATCGGTGCTGATGTACATGATATGGTCAAGGATTTGAAGGTGATATTTGGAAAGGGTCTGGCGGACAACCTGTTCGAAGGACGCCGACGGACGCGCACCCATGTGGAAGAAGAAATCTATATTTTGGGACCTGCCATATTGAAAGACCTAGAGGTCCGCTCCGCAATCGACGTGATGCACGTGACGAAGAATCTTTGCGTGACCTCGCTTGGCTTCTTGGGCGTGTATGGGAAGACAAAAGATACACCGAGGCACGGAGGACCAGCAACGTATGCACAGAGAAGACGACATACATCGTGGTCATGCAAGCTACGCTCTTACCAAAGAAGAGAAGGAAATCTTCTTTGAATGCCTCGCTTTCGATATTAAGGTACCGTCGGCTTCGTCGAATATAAAGGGAATAATAAACATGGCGAGAAAAAGTTCCGAACCTAAAGTCTCATGAGCGCCACGTGATTATGACGCAAGCGCTTCCGGTTGCATTGAGGGGCTTCTACCGAAAACGCTCGATTAGCCATTGTTAAGCTATGTGCATTTCTCAATGCAATATCTTAGAAGGTAATCGATCCGAAATCATACCAAGGTTCTGTAATGATTTGGTGCAATGTCTTGTCGATTTCGAGTTGGTGTTCCCACCATCCTTCTTCAACATCATGACGCACGCCCTAGTTCACCTATCTTGAAGAGATTAACGTTTTGGGTCTGTATTTCTACACAATATGTTCCCTTTGAGAGGTTCATGGAGTCTTAAAGAAATATGTTCATAACCGTGCTAGGCCGAAGGAAGCATCTCCAAGGGCCATCAAAATGAGGAGGTCATTGAGTTTTGTATTGACTTTATTCGACCTTAAGCCGATTGGTGTTCTGAATCGCGGCATAAGGGCGATCGGATGGAAAAGGCGCGCTAGGAGGGGAACAAATAATATGTATGGACGGACATTCTCTCACCTTTGAAGCACACTACAGCTTCTACGTAATTCCACCTTGGTGGCTCCAGATATGGATGAACACAAGAATTTGCTACGCTCCAAACACCGGAGCGGTCGATGACTGGATTACACGTGAACAAACCAGAGTTTCGCCACTGGTTGCGAACGCACCATGCATGACACCTCTATTGAAGATGACCTGTACTTGCTGTCCCGATTACCATCTTGAATATAATGACTTTCAAAGGGTGCGAGATAAATGGTAATACATTTTACACGATCGCCCAAGATAAGAAGAGCACCAACCAAAAGCAGTGGTGTCCGCTTTGATGCGTAAACAAAGACGGAAAGAAAACATATTATGGTTATATACAGGACATATGGGAACTTGACTATCGACGAGGTTGAAAGGTCCCTTTGTTTCGGTGCAAATGGGTCAATATGACACGAGGCGGGGTAACGGAAGACCCGCAGTACGGAATGACAACAGTGAATCTCAACAATCTTGAGTATGCAGACGAACCATTCGTCCTAGCCAATGATGTGGCACAGGTTTTCTATGTGAAGGACATGTCTACCAAGCCAAGAAAAAGAAAAGATAAGGAAGCGAATGCATCGTACGATGAGCCAAAGCGGCACATAGTTCTTTCTGGGAAGAGAAACATCGTGGGAGTGGATGACAAGACAGACAAGTCAGAAGATTATGAAAAGTTTGATGAAATTGCTCCATTCACAGTGAATATTAACCCGAGCATCCCGTTAAATGATGAAGATTTTCCATGGTTACGGCGCAAAGGGACACACGCGAAGAAAAGGTTTCACACCCAAAGATCTGCGATGTGATCGGCTTCACTATCATCACTTTCTTCTGTGTTTCACACCCAGGAGGGAATGTCTGTAATAGTTAGAGTAGTCATGTGTTTTGGCATTTGAAACGCGAAGAAATTTTATGTGCAAACAAATTCTTTTCATGCATTTACTGATTTTTTTCCAGCTAAATGACCCTAAAATTGAAAAGCAATTCAAATGAACTCAGAAAAGGTTGAAAGTTGGCATGGTATTATAATTTCATACAAATAGCATGTGCAAGAAAGTAAAGAGGGTTACGGCAAAAACTAGATGCACTTCGTGTACAAAATGGACAATCTCTTTCAAGTATCGGGGTTTCCACTTAAAACTGAACTGTTACAAAGGCATTTCATTTTTAAATAACCTAAGCATTACTAAATTGAATATAATGATAAAACACACTAATATTAAACATAAGAAAAAGAATCACTAAAAAACTTTTTCAAAGTTAAGTTATTCACAAACTAGTGATTCACACAAATTTCAAATAATTCAAAATTTAAACTATTCAAATTTGAAATCTACGGCACTAACAGAAAGATTGTAATTTTTGTACCTAAAGCAAAAATATTCACAAAGAAACTCTAAATACAGCAAAAACAACTCAAAAAAAATAAAACAAAAATAAATAAAGTGAAAAAATTAAGAAAAAAGCCCGCCATCGGGCCAAAGCGGCTGCATACGACTAGCGACACAACCTTTCGTTGGGCGGGATGCAGGCCAAGGCCCAAGAGGCCCACTAGGCGAAGAGGACAGTAGACCCATTAGGCCTGGTTAGGAGAGGAGCTCGAGAGAGCTACCGCGACCGGGCTTATAAACCGATCATGTAGCCCTCGACTAGCGAGGTGGGACTAAACTTGCCGACCGCACTGCTTGGCAATAAGATAATCTTTAGTACCGGTCGTGGCACAAACCGGTACTAAAGGGGCCTTTAGTACCGGTTTGTGCCATCACCCGGTACTAAAGGGGTCGCTTCCCGCCGCTTGTCTGGCCAAAACAGGCCTTTAGTACCGGTTGGTGGCTCCAACCGTACTAAAGGTGCCCTCTATATATGCTAGAGTGCGAAAATTTCGTTTTCCTCTCTCATTCGTTCCTCTGTTTCCGTCACGCCGCCGCCGCCGCCGCCCTCGATCGTCTCCGTCACCGCTCGCTCCGCCGCCGCCGTCCCGTCGCCGCCTCGTCCCGTCGCCGCCGCCTGGCCCGTCCCGTCGCGCTGTCCCTCGCCCCGTCGCGCCGTCCCGTCCCGTCGCGCTGTCCCCCCCACCGCCGCCGCCTCGCCGCCGTCGCCGCCTCGTTGCCGCCGCCGCCGCCGCCGCTCGCTGTGAGCTCTCCCCTCTAACCCCTCTCCCTCGCCCCCGGCGGCCACCATGGGCGCCGCCCCTCCCCGAGCCCGTACACACACACACAAGCATGCATGTTAGATGGATATAATTAGTCTTTAATTAGTTTAGATTATTTTGTATGTTTAATTAGTTTAGATAATTAGTGTTTAATTAGTACACACACACACACACGTATTTGTATGTTTAATTAGTTTAGATTATTTTGATTATTATTTTTTCACTATTATATATGTATGAATGCATTTTAGATGGATATAATTAGTGTTTAATCAGTTAGAAATTAGTGTTATATAGAAATGTTAGAAATTAGTGTTATATAGAAAGGTTAGAAATGTTAGAAATTTTAGTGTTATTTAGATTATTTAGATTAGCATAATTAGTGTTATATAGAAATGTTAGAAATTTTAGTTATCAAAATCCAATCATTAAAAAATGTTACTTTTTGGGCATATAGCTAGTATTTGTTCTCGACGATGCCCGCCCGCATCTCGCCGTCGACCCGTCGCGACGACGCCCAGCCGACCCATGTCCGGACTGGCTCACTGGCTGGCACTGGAGGTGCTGCTCGCTGGAGGCGCCGCTTGATGAGGAACCCGCCCCGGGTCCCATCATCGACCCCGATCTCGTTTGGTGGCGTTCGCAGGGCGATTTTGGTGCGGAGGGACCCGGCCCCGCCGGAGGTGGTACGTCGCCATGTCAGGGAGGAGGACGAGCACGTCCATCGCTACATGGTTGCGTTAGAGGGCGGCAGGTTCTCCAATACCTGGCAGTTTCTTCGGGGATCTCACTTTAGCTATGATCCTGTGAGGGTTCCTTCTCTTTGGGTGTCCACCGCCCGCGCCGGAGGAACCGCGAGTGTCCTAGATTCTTCTGTAGTATTCGATCTTTATTAGCTAATATCCAGTGATGTACTATTCAATATTATATATTATTCGAGATGATGTATTCGAGATTATATCTATTATTCTAGACGATGTATTCGAGATTATATCTATTATTCGAGACGATGTAATTTGAATACTAAATTGTTTTATATTTCTTTTGGATTAGTTAAATAAAAGCTATGGCAGATAATACCGACAGAGAGGAGAATGACCATGTTCGATATGATCGCTGGCCGATGATGATCAGAATGAAGAAGATTATGACGGCTTCGAATTTCTAAACAACACCGGAGAGGGTGATATGATATTCGATCGCGACGACCAAATTGATGAAGTCATGAACTACGATTATGACGATGACGAAGAACATGTTGATTCTGAAACAACAAAGACCGGCGAGGTATATATATTTATATAAGTAGGCATCTGGTGATCATCACATGTTTTAAATGACTTGAAGATATATTAACGACTCGATCTTTGTTCTTTCAGCCATCCAGATCGAGCAAATCTTCAGGCAAAATGACGAAACGAGGCCCGAACAAAAAGTTGAAGCAGGGCGTAAAGTACAATATCGAGGCATGCAGCCCTACTAGCGAACCATTAGCGCCTAAGAAGATCGCGGACAAGTTCGTTCGTCAGTGCGGAGTTCTTGTGAAGGACCAACTCCCGATCAAACTTCAAGAATGGAGAGAGCCAGCAAAGCCACGTCCAGAGATCTGCTTTGGGATACTCTCATGGAACATTTCACCCTACCAGATCATTTCACAGAAGCAGATGTGCAGAAAGTCAAGGAGGCTGCTCTTAGGAAGATGGCGATTGCATTCAAGAACCACAAGAATCGTGAATGGAAGAAGTACGTCAAGGGAGGAAGGAAGACTCCAGTATTCAAGGGAACACTAGAGAACCAACGTGCTCATTGGGACGATTTCGTGAAATTCAAGGATTCGGAATTAGCTAAGGAACGGTCGAGAATAAACAAGAAGAATGCCGAAAAAAGGATAAGTTCCATAAGTGGGGCGGTGGCTATGCGGTGGCAATGCCTAAGTGGGATAAGTCGAGAAAGAGATGAAGGATGCAGGTGTCACTCCGGTTACTAAGAGCTGGCCCCTGTGGTCGGGACTTGGTTCTATGCGCATGGGGGAGTTGGACCCGGAGGCGTGCAATGTTTCGACGAGGGCAAGTCTGAAGGGAGCCGACGATGCGATACTTGTTGTAATAGAAGAGGCACGATCGGGGGTGTTCCAGCCCAACAGAGAGAACGACGAGCTTACGCGTGCTCAGGAAATCCTGAACACCCGGAAGAACACGAGGCAAGGGCGCTATTCCGTGGTATGAGGGTTTTTCAGAATGGAACACCGACTACAGAACCCGTGCGAGAAAGAAGATTGCGGAGGAGAAGAAGAGGAAGATGGAGGAGGAGCAGAGGAAGCGGAACTATGAACGCCTTCAAGGTCTAGAAGCAAGTCAAGCGGAATTGGCAGTCAAATTCCAGCGGCAGCAGGAGCAGATCGACTCACTTACCCAGCAAAGGGGTCTCAAAGAATGCAGCAGCTAGCGGATGATCCAAAGATTGAATAGCACCGACCCATCCATGCCGAGAAGCAGCGTGGGTTCCATCCGGACGACGCAATGCTGGGTAGATACCTCATGGATGACATCACAGAGAACACTAACTGCGAGCTACACGTCAAAATGAAGAACATATCCATGAAGGTGGCGGACGGCTTTGCTTTTACAAATCCCCCCGAGGCAACCTTCCATTGCAACCCGATTCCAGCGGGCTATGCTCGTGTCTTGGTTGATGAGGTGGTGGACCCACCATATTGAGCTACAGCTTGACATTGTTGGAGGTGACGGCGGCGCTTTCGGAGAGGCCAAACATCGTATCATCCTATGAAAAAGGATTGCATCATCTTTCAAGGCCACCGACACGCGTCGGTGACTCCTCGTCAAGTCCGCCACCGAGTCAGCAGACTCCCGCCCCGCAAGTCCACCAAGTCCGCAAAGTGTCAGGCCACCTCCTCCTCCAAGTCCGCAAAGTGTCGCCACCTCCTCCTCCAAGTCCGCCACATCGTCGACGCCCACCTCCTCCAAGTCCGGCACAACCTCAGCCACTCCTCCTCGTCCAACTCAGCCCGTCGGCCGTCTCCGCCGCCAAGCAATCGCAGAAGAGACACCCGCAGCTATGGCGCGAAGGCACGAGTCGAGGTAGTACAGAAGTACAAAGGAGGCAAGCGATATAAATATGGTCCAAGCCTCATGCCTCTTCCGCAGAGGTCTTATGACAGGTCCGAGGAGGAAATCACAGCCATATCAAGGCCGAGGTGGAAGCCCATTTTGCACCGAAACCTCCACCGCCGCCAAGGGAGAAAGTGCTCGAGGAAACGATTGACCACTTCATTCAGATGGCTCAACCACCAGCTCCCAAGCCAGTTGACACAGACTATGAGCGCCACATCGAAGTTAAATCGAGCACGCCTACAAAGGGAGGCGAGCACGCCTACATCGGGATCGAGCAAACAAGAAGCAGCTGCCAAAAATGCGGAAAACCATTCCCACTGGGAGAACAGCGACATAATCGATCCCTCGCTTGTTGTGCCAACAACAAAGTGACAGAGACGCTACCAATATTATTGTGGGCAAACAGTGCACTTTCCCGAGGTGGGCAATGTGGTAATAACGGAGGAGCATATAATGCAGGCTGAAGTTCTCAACATCACTGTTGGACAACTCCTCGAGATCGAGCCCATTCCTTTGCTTAGAGAGGATGAAATAAAACGGAAATATGTCCGGGGCCAACCTTTGGTCGAGCCAGACAAGGTCAAGAACCTCTCAACGAGAATGTATGAATTGCATCAATGGTACATGAACATTACCAAGATTTCAGATCGATTGTCCCTCATGGTGAATGTCAAGGAGGAGCATTACTTCCAAGAGAAAGCTGTGTTCGTTGAGTATACTGAACTGTTTCAGTTATACAATCAAGACGCACTCGACAAATCTATCGTCAGTTGCTATTGTCTGTAAGTGATTTCTTTCTACAATTTAAGTCTCAAGCTAGTTGTAGTGATCCTTTTAATCAATCATTACCTGTAATTATCCTCACTATATTCTTTTCTGTGGTATTATACAGGATGAAGATGTACGAAATGAGAAAAGGTGGATGCTTTGGCATTGGGTTCATTGACCCAAACACCGTTAATGAATACACATGGAAGATAAATCAACGTCAGCAAAAGAACGTAGAGGACAACATGCTAGAGTTCTTGAAGCGCCTCAAATACAATGAAGATATACTACTTCCTTACAACTTCCAGTGAGTCACACTGTCTTGTACTATAAATTCTCTGTTTTTGCCTACTAGCTAGCTACATGTATTTGCTTACATATGCCCGCTTAATTAAGACATGCAAATGTTTGTGCTTGCAGATTTCACTGGGTCTTGTGTATCATTAAAGTTGACGCCGGAACAGTTGAAGTACAGGACTCACTAATCTCAGGAAAACTGACTATAACATCTTGTTTGGGATAGTCAACAGGTAATTTCAATCATTATTAACTATATATCTCGGCCTATTTAGTTCGTCATTTCATGATATGAACTATTTAATAACCCCTTTATTCATTTTCTTTGTCGGCGGGCAGGGCTTGGGCAAGGTTCATCAGCGTCACGCCCGGCGAATGAAAAAAAAGCTTAAATAGTTTCGACCCAAGGTAAGTAATTAAGTAGTACTAGCTAGCTAGCTAGCTGCCATCTCTTTAATTATCATGCTTGATTAATTATTTTCTAATCAAATTCCATTCTCGTAAAGGCCCTGAAGCAGGCGCAGGGGACTGATCTGTGTGCATTCTGCGTTTGCGAGAATATTAGCATGATGGCGTCCGAAAGGAGCATATCTCAAAGACAGGAATGGATACGCTTGTCAGAACACTATTCAGAATTTTTACACCATTATCGATATGTAGTCACACAACTAATACACATGCATATTGATCTCCTTCTTAACAGTTCAAAGAGGTGCGGGAGAAGCTCATAGAAAGGGAGCGCGTAGAAGCACTTCAAGAGGAAATAGCGGGATTTTTGCTCGACCAGGTCATAAATCCGAAGGGAGAATTCTATTACCCGCTACCGCCCCCATGAAAACCACTTCCAATTGTCATCGTGCTCCGAAGGCACTAATTAGGCTAATGCCACTCGCTCCGAAGGCAACATGCATATGTAGGAGAAATTGTATATAGCTATACATGTGTGTATGTGTGAATTAATTAATATGGTGGTTTGTGAGACATTGATGATATATATACATGCATGATTGGTTCTACTAGTAATTATATATATATATACAAGTGTTTCCTACAAGGAGTGGTAGTTACCACCACTTGTGTTTTGTATGTTGTATGTAGTATCTGTCAAAATTGAGAGTATGTACATGTAGTATATAGTATATAACAATGATTAGGTAGTACATATACTAATTTTTAGGTAATATATACCATGTTTTAAGTATATTTTTTTACGCATAAATATGTACGTATTTCAGAAATATAACAAAAACTATGGGTTCATATGTAATTTTTTTATGTAACTTGCTTTGAAATATCTTAGATATAGTATATGAATATATTTAAAATCATAAAATAGTATATATATAATGTGTACAATGTGTAGTATCGTAAAATACCAGCAAACGAAAAAGAATTAAAATGGAAACACAAAATTAAATGAAAAAAAAATCATAAAACTAAAAAACCCCCAAACCTTATAGTACCGGTACTAAAGGGCTCCAGGCCCCCGGAGCTGGCTCGTGCCACGTGGTTGCCCTTTAGCACCGGTTCATGCTGAACCGGTACTAAAGGGGGGGGGGCTTTAGTGACCACAATTTAGTACCGGTTATGGAACCGGCACTACAGGGCCTTACGAACCGGTGCTATTGCCCGGTTCTGCACTAGTGAGGGTGCGCTGGCACGCAAGATCCGGAAGTCTGTCCAAGAAAAAAATGGGGTAGCAGCGGTCCGGTGAACGTACGTCATCACTTGTTTGTTAGCAGCTGTATCTTTTTTCTGTCAAAAAAAGAAGCAATAGTACTTTCTGTTTTAAATAAAAAGGGTGTGCGTGGTACTCCTGTATATATGCTTCCTAAATAAGTTGGTATTTATTTCAATCAGGATCTAGGTGCCTTCCGGGGACTGGTTGTGGTGGTTGTGTTGGCTGTGGTGCCGTCCATGTCGCATTTACAACTTCCGCTCCCGATCGATGGTGTGACTTGTGGAGTGTAAGTTTCATCTTGGAATGTCACGAGGCGATGGGATGACAAGCCATGGATGAAGATGAAGATGACGAGATTGATGAAGATGACGATTACAAAGACGAACCAAAACTTTATAGAGGCGCAACATGGTTCACAAAAGTGATGCCCTGGTCAGGTGGAGATTGTGTTTAAACTCCGCATTCCCCTACCACGTCGCTCCCATGGGTGACGGGAGGACTCAAATCCACGGGCGGCGCCAGAGGTCGGGCGCCCGCGGCGTCGGGCGCGGTGGTGCGGCATTAGCTCCCCACGTCATTGGCGCTCGGGATCGGTGGCTTTGTGGTGGTGGCGTGGGCCAGTGTTCGTGGTTGTGCCAGATTAGGATCAGGCTCGATCTAGTTCCCGACGGCAGTTGTTGTCGCGGGGTGTGGACAGCATGGACATGTGGCCTCTTCCAAGGCAGCAACGGTGTGGTGGATACGACAGCATGGTGGGGCTTGCTCGTGGAGGTGGTGACAGCTCGGTTAACTCGTTCCAGTGGGTTCGCGCGGTTGTGGGCAGCTGAGTATGGGTGTGTGTGTGCTTGTGTTGGTGACACTGGTGGAAAAAAGGCCTTTGGTCGCGGTTCGCAACTGCCATTAGTCGCGGCTGCGCAACCGCGACCAAATAAGCGCGACTAAAGCCCCCCACCTTTAGTCGCGGCTGCTTAAGAATCGCGACTAACGGCCCGTCCACGTGGGCGCCAGCGGCCGTCAGGCGGAGGACCTTTAGTCGCGGTTCTTTCGCCAACAGCGACGAAGGCCGCCATGCAGTTTAGGGTTTTAGCCCCCCTAAACCTGTTTTCTGCTTAATTTGTATTGTTTTATTTCTTTTGTGCTTTATTTTAATTTTGAAGGAGTTTCATATATTCTACGGTACTACATACATGCATATGAATGTACAATTTCAAATAAATTTGAAATTAGAACCAAAAAGAATTCAAGAGGAATATACAATATATATTCAATATCATCGGATGACCATATACAATTTTGAACAAGTTTCCATACATGATTTAATCCATATAAAGTTCTACGTCCTCGTAATAGTGTTCTCCTTTAGGATGGAGGACTTCCCTGCTGAACCATCCAGCTAGTTCCTCTTGAAGTGGTCGGAAGCGAGCTTCTGGACTAAGCATCCACGGAGGTTATTCCTCCGAGCATTGGTATCACTCGGAACCCGCCAGAGGTGTATCTCCGGATCATCTCACGAACATAGTATCCACATAGATTGGTCTCCGTGGCTGAATATCCCCAAAGATTCTTAGGCTTTAACCTTTTGAATTCTAGCTCTTTTTGAATTCACCGACCTTTGTATCTACGAACCGTCTCCAAACCCTACGAGGCAAAGAAAATTAAATGAACAAGAGAGTTATTAGTTACTTGATATTAGGAAATGAACGAAATAGGCCGATCGATATAGAGCAGCAAATGAATGAAAATAATTACTTCTGCAGCATTCTTCTCATGTCGCCCCAAAGCTTTGGATCCATATTCAGAGAGTCGTGGACGAGACATTCGAGGTGTTAACTTTAATTACTAGCGAATCCGGTGGAACCTGCGGACACGATACATGCACAAGACGTCATGCATAACTCATCGATTAGCCGCCACATACCATGCATGGAGTAAACAAAAGAGAATGTGCTCAAGATGTAAACACTCACCCAAAATGGTAAGGAAATAGAATATCACTTTTGAGTTCCGCTTTGTAAGAAATCGCCACAGTCCGCCTCCACGTCGGCGGGTGACGCCCAACACATGTCCATTAACGATGTGTGGGTCAATGAACCCAACATCATGGATGTTCCTTACTCGCATTCCTTAATCTTCATTCTCGCATGTATAATAGCGGACACAACAATATAGTTAGGACATATATATAGTGCAGGCAATATGAACGAGATGGGGTAGAAATTAATAAATCACTTACGTAACGTAGCAACCGATGATAGATTTGTCGAGCTCAGCAGATTGAAAAGCTGGAACAATTCACTCAAAGGCAATTTGTACATAGTAATGTTTGAAGTGATGCTCATGTCTAACTTCCGCATAAATATATTCTTTGGCTTTTTATTTTTATGTAACCCTTGTACCAATTCAGCAGACCTTTCATTTGGTCGTAGATCCTTTTCTGCAAGAGCTCTCGACGAGAGGCCCATTCTTGACATATGTAATTACTACCTCCTTCACTGGCGCCTCATCAAGGCCTAATAGTTCACGAAGAGTAATACCTAAGTTGGCCGCTTGTTCTCTGGCACTCGTTACAGTCAATCCCTGTGTTCCCGCAGCTTGTATGATCTCGGGTGGTGGTAGGATGTTGTCAGTCAGGGCCCCCTCCAGCACCTTTAGTACCGGTTCGTGCCACGAACCGGTACTATAGGTCCTCCTGCATATAAACCCTTCATCCAGCTCGCTATGTTCTTCCCCCTTTCCCCTCTCCTCTCCTCTCTGTTCTTCCTCTTCCCCTCGAGCTCATCACACATTTTGCCCAAAATTTGTCAAGATTTGAAGGCCCCCATCCATTCAAGTGATCACAAAGGTTAGCAACTTTGTCCTTTCATCTCTCATTGCTAGATTAGCTCTTGCAATGGTTTTATATAGTTATTAATTTGTGAGTTTAGTAATTTGGGAGGAAATATATATATGTGCTAGTATTTGATTTATATGCAATTTGAGGTCAAAAATAACACTTAGTTTGCATATGTAGGTGTGGTTTACTTAGTGCCTTCTAAATCTCCGTCAGAAACCACTGCCGATCGCTCAAGCACTGTCTCCGTTGCGGCACCACCTTGTGGTGAGCCTCTTGTTCATGAAATTTTATATAAAAATTGATGTTTGTGTGATTTGGATATATAGTTAATCGTGTAATAATTATCTTACCCGACGTTGTTTGTTATACATAGTGCCATGGTTTTGATATCCGTCCCGTCGGCCCTCGCCCTTGTTATGATTCGGATGTGGTATATTCTCTTTTAAAACAATTAGTTGCATTTCGTGTTTATGACAAATTATGCCCATCAAGTTGACATAGATATTTTTATCTAGGAGGTATGTGAACGGAAATTCCAACCGACCCTATTGTCGAGAGGTTAAATTTAGTTGAAAGAGAAAACGAGTACTTGAAAGAAAAATTGAAAAGAATTGAGGGGAGAAGATGGAATTGAGTTGCATGTTGCCGATGTCGTCGATGATCACAAGATCAAGATGGAGAAAATGTGCTTGAAGATTAGAAAGATTAGAAAATATGCCATCGATAGTGAGGCTTGGTATCATTATGCTGTTGGATCAATTGTTACCTTAGTTGCGATCTTGATCGCATTTGTTGTTGCATTTAAATGCTTTAGCTAGAGAGTTATTTGTTTGTTGCATTTAAGTGTTGTATGAACTTGTATTAATTTGGTCTATTCGGTGTTGTGTAATGAAGATGAGCCGGCAATGGATGTACGATGACCGATGCTCTCCCCAGTTCGTTGAGGGCGTGCATACTTTTCTCGCTATGGCCGAGGCAAACAAGCGGCGGATGGTTTTATGCCTTGTCCATGTCTTTGGCTGTAAGAATGGTCGCAATTACTCTACGCCAAGAACCATTCACGCCCACTGCTTGAGTCCGGTTTCATGCCCCACTATAATGTTTGGACCAAGCACGGAGAAAGAGGGGTTATGATGGAAGACAATGAAGAAGAAGAGGACGACGGCAGCTATCCCGCCATGGGTTCCCCGAATACGATGATACAACAATGGAGGAAGAAGCTGAGCCGTAATGCGGGAAGAAGCTGAGCCGGCAATGCGGGAAGAAGTTGAAGAAGAGGCATCGATGAGCCCGCTGATGATCTAGGTCGGGCCATTGCCGATGCAAAGAGAAACTGCGCAAGTGATTTGGAGAAGAAGAAGTTGCAGCGCATGTTATAGGATCACAAAAATTGTTGTACCCAATTGCGAGGTGACAAGAAAAGCTGGGCACCACACTGGAATTGCTGCAATGGAAGGCGAGAATGGTGTATCCGACAAGGGATTTGGAAAGTTGTTGGTAATGATAAAGGATATGCTTCCAAAGGACAACGAATTGCCCGAGAGTACTGAAGCAAAGAAGGCTGTCGCGCCTCTAGGGTTAGAGGTGCAGAAGATACATGCATGCCCTAATGATTGCATCCTCTACCACGGTGAGTACGAGGATTTGAACGCTTGCCCGGTATGTGGTGCATTGCGCTAAGATCAGCCGCGATGAGCCTGATGTTGAGGGCGAGCGCCCCAGGAAGAAGATTCCTGCCAAGGTGATGTGGTATTCTCCTATAATACCAAGGTTGAAACGTTTGTTCCAAAACAAAGAGCATGCCAAGGCGATGCGATGGCACAGAGAAGACCGTAAAAAAGACGGAAAGTTGAGAGTACCCGCTGACGGGTCACAGTGGAGAAAAATCGAAAGAAAGTATGGGAAAGAGTTTGCAGATGACGCAAGGAGCGTATGGTTTGGTCTAAGCGCAGATGGCATTAATCCTTTTGGGGAGCAGAGCAGCAACCATAGCACCTGGCCTGTGACTCTATGTTTTTATAACCTTCCTCCTTGGTTTTGCATGAAGCGGAAGTTCATTATGATACCAGTGCTCATCCAAGGCCCTAAGCAACCCGACAATGACATTGATGTGTACCTAAGGCCATTAGTTGAAGAACTCTTACAACCGTGGAATGGAACAGTGTACGCGCGGGATGAGCACATGGGGAAGAATTTGACCTAAAGGCGTTGCTGTTCGTGACCATCAATGATTGGCCTGCTCTCAAGAACCTTCCGTGATGCATAAACAAGGGATACCGCGGATGCACGACTTTGCTTGGATGATACCGATAGTATATATTTGAATAGTTGTAAGAAGAATGTGTACCTGGGACATCGTCGATTTCTTCCGAGCAGGCATCCCGTAAGAAAGAAAGGCAAGCATTTCAAAGGTGAGGCGGATCACCGGACGAAGCCTCGCCACCGTACTGGTGCTGATGTACATGATATGGTCAAGGATTTGAAGGTGATATTTGGAGTTATCCCGCGGACAACCTGTTCAAGGACGCGGACGGACGCGCACCCATGTGGAAGAAGAAATCTATATTTTGGGACCTGCCATATTGGAAAGACCTAGAGGTCCGCTCCGCAATCGACGTGATGCACGTGACGAAGAATCTTTGCGTGACCCTGCTTGGCTTCTTGGGCGTGTATGGGAAGACAAAAGATACACCTGAGGCACGGGAGGACCAGCAACTATGCACAGAGAAGACGGCATACATCAGGGTCATGCAAGCTACGCCTTACCAAAGAAGAGAAGGAAATCTTCTTTGAATGCCTCGCCAAGATAAGGTACCGTCGGCTTCGTCGAATATAAAGGGAATAATAAACATGGCAGAGAAAAGTTCCGTAACCTAAAGTCTCATGATCGCCACGTGATTATGACGCAATCGCTTCGGTTGCATTGAGGGGCTTTACCGAAAACGCTCGATTAGCCATTGTTAAGCTATGTGCATTTCTCAATGCAATATCTTAGAAGGTAATCGATCCGAAATCATACCAAGGTTACGTAATGATTTGGTGCAATGTCTTGTCGGTTTCGAGTTGGTGTTCCCACCATCCTTCTTCAACATCATGACGCACGCCCTAGTTCACCTATGCGAAGAGATTAACGCTTTGGGTCCTGTATTTCTACACAATATGTTCCCTTTGAGAGGTTCATGGAGTCTTAAAGAAATATGTTCATAACCGTGCTAGGCCGAAGGAAGCATCTCCAAGGGCCATCAAAATGAGGAGGTCATTGAGTTTTGTATTGACTTTATTTCGACCTTAAGCCGATTGGTGTTCTGAATCGCGGCATAAGGGCGCATCGATGGAAAAGGCGCGCTAGGAGGGGAACAAATAATATGTATGGACGGACATTCTCTCTCATGAAGCACACTACACGCTTCTACAGAATTCCACCTTGGTGGCTCCGTATATGGATGAACACAAGAATTTGCTACGCCCAAACACCGGAGCGGTCTCGATGACCGGATTACACGTGAACAAACCAGAGTTTCGCCACTGGTTGCGCATACGCACCATGCATGACACCTCTATTGAAGATGACCTGTACTTGCTGTCCCAGTTACCATCTTCGAATATAATGACTTTCAAAGGGTACGAGATAAATGGTAATACATTTTACACGATCGCCCAAGATAAGAAGAGCACCAACCAAAACAGTGGTGTCCGCTTTGATGCAGAAACAAAGACGGGAAAGAAAACATATTATGGTTATATACAGGACATATGGGAACTTGACTATCGACGAGGTTGAAAGGTCCCTTTGTTTCGGTGCAAATGGGTCAATATGACACGAGGCGGGGTAACGGAAGACCCGCAGTACGGAATGACAACAGTGAATCTCAACAATCTTGAGTATGCAGACGAACCATTCGTCCTAGCCAATGATGTGGCACAGGTTTTCTATGTGAAGGACATGTCTACCAAGCCAAGAAAAAGAAAAGATAAGGAAGCGAATGCATCGTACGATGAGCCAAAGCGGCACATAGTTCTTTTCGGGAAGAGAAACATCGTGGGAGTGGATGACAAGACAGACAAGTCAAGATTATGAAAAGTTTGATGAAATTGCTCCATTCACAGTGAATATTGACCCGAGCATCCCGTTAAATGATGAAGATTTTCCATGGTTACTGGCGCAAAGGGACACACGCGAAGAAAAAGTTTCACACCCAAAGATCTGCGATGTGATCGGCTTCACTATCATCACTTTCTTCCGTGTTTCACACCCAGGAGGGAATGTCTGTAATAGTTAGAGTAGTTATGTGTTTTGGCATTTGAAACGCCAAGAAATTTTATGTGCAAACAAATTCTTTTCATGCATTTACTGATTTTTTCCAAATTAAATGACCCTAAAATTGAAAAGCAATTCAAATGAACTCGAGAAAAGGTTGAAAGTTGGCATGGTATTATAATTTCATACAAATAGCATGTGCAAGAAAGTAGAGAGGGTTACGGCAAAACTAGATGCACTTCGTGTACAAAATGGACAATCTCTTTCAAGTATCGTGGTTTCCAATTAAAACTGAACTGTTACAAAGGCATTTCATTTTTAGATAACCTAAGCATTACTAAATTGAATATAATGATAAAACACACTAATATTAAACATAAGAAAAAGAATCACTAAAAAACTTTTTTCAAAGTTAAGTTATTCACAAACTAGTGATTCACACAAATTTCAAATAATTCAAAATTTAAACTATTCAAATTTGAAATCTACCGCACTAACAGAAAGATTGTAATTTTTGTACCTAAAGCAAAAATATTCACAAAGAAACTCTAAATACAGCAAAAACAACTCAAAAATAAATAAAACAAAAATAAATAAAGTGAAAAAATTAAGAAAAAAGCCCGCCATCGGGCCAAAGCGGCTGCATACGACTAGCGACACAACCTTTCGTTGGGCTGGATGCAGCCCGCCAAGGCCCGAGAGGCCCACTAGGCGAAGAGGACAGTAGACCCATTAGGCCTGGTTAGGAGAGGAGCTCGAGAGAGCTACCGCACCGGGCTTATAAACCAGCGGTAGCCCTCGACTAGCGAGGTGGGACTAAACTTGTCAAGATCGCACTGCTGCCAATAAGACCCCTTTAGTACCGGTCGTGGCACAAACCGGTACTAAAGGGGCCTTTAGTACCGGTTTGTGCCATCACCCGGTACTAAAGGGGTCGCTTCCGCCGCTGGCTCTGGTTAAAACAGGCCTTTAGTACGGTTGGTGGCTCCAACCGTACTAAAGGTGCCTCTATATATGCTAGAGTGCGAAAATTTCATTTTCCTCTCATTCGTTCCTCTGCTTCGCTTCACGCCGCTGCCGCCGCCGCCTCAATCGTCTCCGCCACCGCTGCTCTCCGCCGCCGCTTCGTCCCCTCGCCGCCGCTCGCCTCTCGTCGCCGCCTGCCCGCCCGCTCGCGCTGTCCCCTCGCCCCGTCGCGCTGTCCCGTCCCTCGCTGCGCTGCCCCACTGTCGCCGCCTCGCCGTCGCCCGCTGCCGCCGCCTGCGTTGCCGCCTCGCGCCGCCGCCGCCTGTGAGCTCTCTCCTCTAACCCTCTCCTCGCCCGGCTGCCACCATGGCGCCGCCTCCCCGAGCCCGTACACACACACACAAGCATGCATGTTAGATGGATATAATTAGTCTTTAATTAGTTTAGATTATTTTGTATGTTTAATTAGTTTAGATAATTAGTGTTTAATTAGTACACACACACACACACGTATTTGTATGTTTAATTAGTTTAGATTATTTAGATTATTATTTTTTCACTATTATATATGTATGAATGCATTTTAGATGGATATAATTAGTGTTTAATCAGTTAGAAATTAGTGTTATATAGAAATGTTAGAAATTAGTGTTATATAGAAAGGTTAGAAATGTTAGAAATTTTAGTGTTATTTAGATTATTTAGATTAGCATAATTAGTGTTATATAGAAATGTTAGAAATTTTAGTTATCAAAATCCAATCATTAAAAAATGTTACTTTTTGCGGGCATATAGCTAGTATTTGTTCTCGACGATGCCTGCCCGCATCCTCGCCGTCGACCCGTCATGACGACGCCCAGCCGACCCATGTCCGGACTGGGCTCGCTGGCTGGCACGGGAGGTGCTGCTCGAGGGCGCGCCGCTTGATGAGGAACCCGCCCCGGTCCCATCATCGACCCGATCTCGTTTGGTGGCGTTCACAGGCCAGTTTTGGTGCGGAGGGACCTGCCCCGCCGGAGGTGGTACGTCGCCATGTCGGGGAGGAGGACGAGCACGCCCATCGCTACATGGTTGCGTTAGAGGGCGGCAGGTTCTCCAATACCTGGCAGTTTCTTCGGGGATCTCACTTTAGCTATGATCCTGTGAGGGTTCCTTCTCTTTGTGTGTCCACCGCCCGCGCCGGAGGAACCGCGAGTGTCCTAGATTCTTCTCGTAGTATTCGATCTTTATTAGCTAATAGCCGTGATGTACTATTCAATATTATATATTATTCGAGATGATGTATTCGAGATTATATCTATTATTCTAGACGATGTATTCGAGATTATATCTATTATTCGAGACGATGTAATTTGAATACTAAATTGTTTTATATTTCTTTTGGATTAGTTAAATAAAAGCTATGGCGCATAATACCGACAGAGAGAGGAGAAATGACCATGTTCGATATGATACGCGGGCCAGATGATGATCAGAATGAAGAAGATTATGACGGCTCCGAATTTCTAAACAACACCGGAGAGGGTGATATGATATTCGATCGCGACGACCAAATTGATGAAGTCATGAACTACGATTATGACGATGACGAAGAACATGTTGATTCTGAAACAACAAAGACCGCGAGGTATATATATTTATATAAGTAGGCATCTGGTGATCATCACATGTTTTAAATGACTTGAAGATATATTAACGACTCGATCTTTGTTCTTTCAGCCATCCAGATCGAGCAAATCTTCAGGCAAAATGACGAAACGAGGCCCGAACAAAAAGTTGAAGCAGGGCGTAAAGTACAATATCGAGGCATGCAGCCCTACTAGCGAACCATTAGCGCCTAAGAAGATCGCGGACAAGTTCGTTTCGCGGTCTGGAGTTCTTGTGAAGGACCAACTCCCGATCAAACTTCAAGAATGGAGAGAGCCAGCAAAGCCACGCCCAGAGATCTCGCTTTGGGATACTCTCATGGAACATTTCACCCTACCGGATCATTTCACGTATGTATGTGCGTAAAGTCAAGGAGGCTGCTCTTAGGAAGATGGCGATTGCATTCAAGAACCACAAGAATCGTGGAATGGAAGAAGTACGTCAAGGAGGAAGGAAGACTCCAGATTCAAGGAACACTAGAGAACCAACGTGCTCATTGGGACGATTTCGTGAAATTCAAGGATTCGGAATTAGCTAAGGAACGGTCGAGAATAAACAAGAAGAATGCCGAAAAAGGATAAGTTCCATAAGTGGGGCGGTGGCTATGCGGTGGCAATGCCTAAGTGGGATAAGTCCGAGAAAGAGATGGAGGATGCAGGTGTCACTCCGGTTACTAAGAGCTGGCCCCTGTGGTCGGGACTTGGTTCTATGCGCATGGGGGAGTTGGACCGGAGACGTGCAATGTTTCGACGAGGGCAAGTCTGAAGGAGCCGACGATGCGATACTTGTTGTAATAGAAGAGGCACGATCGGGGTGTTCCAGCCCAACAGAGAGAACGACGAGCTTACGCTGCGTTCTCGGGAAATCCTGAACACCCGGAAGAACACGAGGCAAGGGCGCTATTCCGTGGTATGAGGGTTTTCGAATGGAACACCGACTACAGAACCCGTGCGAGAAAGAAGATTGCGGAGGAGAAGAAGAGGAAGATGGAGGAGGAGCAGAGGAAGCGGGACTATGAACGCCTTCAAGGTCTAGAAGCAAGTCAAGCGGAATTGGCAGTCAAATTCCAGCGGCAGCAGGAGCAGATCGACTCACTTACCCAGCAAAGGGGGTCTCAGCAGCTGCAGCAGCTAGCGGATGATCCAGCATTGAATAGCACCGACCCATCCATGCCGAGAAGCAGCGTGGGTTCCATCCCGGACGACGCAATGCTGGGTAGATACCTCATGGATGACATCACAGAGAACACTAACTGCGAGCTACACGTCAAAATGAAGAACATATCCATGAAGGTGGCGGACGGCTTTGCTTTTACAAATCCCCCCGAGGCAACCTTCCATTGCAACCCGATTCCAGCGGGCTATGCTCGTGTCTTGGTTGATGAGGTGGTGGACCCACCATATTCGGAGCTACAGCTTGACATTGTTGGAGGTGACGGCGAGCGCTTTCTCGGAGAGGCCAAACATCGTATCATCCTATGAAAAAAGGATTGCATCATCTTTCGAAGGCCACCGACACGCGCGGCCGACTCCTCGTCAAGTCCGCCACCGAGTCGCAGACTCCGCCTCCCGCAAGTCCACCAAGTCCGCAAAGTGTCAGCCACCTCCTCCTCCAAGTCCGCAAAGTGTCAGCCACCTCCTCCTCCAAGTCCGCCACAGCGCAGACGCCCTCCTCCTCCAAGTCCGGCACAACCTCAGCCACTCCTCCTCGCCCAACTCAGCCCCTCGGCCGCCTCCGCCGCCAAGAATCGCAGAAGAGACACCCGCAGCTATGGCGCCAGAGCGGCACGAGTCGAGGTAGTACAGAAGTACAGCGGAGGCAAGCGATATAAATATGGTCCAAGCCTCATGCCTCTTCCGCAGAGGTCTTATGACAGTCCGAGGAGGAAATCACAGCCATATCGAAGGCCGAGGTGGAAGCCCATTTTGCATCAAACCTCCACCGCCGCCAAGGGAGAAAGTGCTCGAGGAAACGATTGACCACTTCATTCAGATGGCTCAACCACCAGCTCCCAAGCCTGTTGACACAGACTATGAGCGCCACATCGAAGTTAAATCGAGCACGCCTACAAAGGGAGGCGAGCACGCCTACATCGGGATCGAGCAAACAAGAAGCAGCTGCCAAAAATGCGGAAAACCATTCCCACTGGGAGAACAGCGACGAATCGATCCCTCGCTTGTTGTGCCAACAACAGTGACAAAGACGCTACCAATATTATTGTGGGCAAACAGTGCACTTTCCCGAGGTGGGCAATGTGGTAATAACGGAGGAGCATATAATGCAGCTGAAGTTCTCAACATCATGTTGGACAACTCCTCGAGATCGAGCCCATTCCTTTGCTTAGAGAGGATGAAATAAAACGGAAATATGTCCGGGCCAACCTTTGGTCGAGCTGGATAAGGTCAAGAACCTCTCAACGAGAATGTATGAATTGCATCAATGGTACATGAACATTACCAAGATTTCAGATCGATTGTCCCTCATGGTGAATGTCAAGGAGGAGCATTACTTCCAAGAGAAAGCTGTGTTCGTTGAGTATACTGAACTGTTTCAGTTATACAATCAAGACGCACTCGACAAATCTATCGTCAGTTGCTATTGTCTGTAAGTGATTTCTTTCTACAATTTAAGTCTCAAGCTAGTTGTAGTGATCCTTTTGATCAATCATTACCTGTAATTATCCTCACTATATTCTTTTCTGTGGTATTATACAGGATGAAGATGTACGAAATGAGAAAAGGTGGATGCTTTGGCATTGGGTTCATTGACCCAAACACCGTTAATGAATACACATGGAAGATAAATCAACGTCAGCAAAAGAACGTAGAGGACAACATGCTAGAGTTCTTGAAGCGCCTCAAATACAATGAAGATATACTACTTCCTTACAACTTCCAGTGAGTCACACTGTCTTGTACTATAAATTCTCTGTTTTTGCCTACTAGCTAGCTACATGTTTTTGCTTACATATGCCCGCTTAATTAAGACATGCAAATGTTTGTGCTTGCAGATTTCACTGGGTCTTGTGTATCATTAAAGTTGACGCCGAACAGCTTGAAGTACATGGACTCACTAATCTCGTGAAAACTGACTATAACATCTTGTTTGGGATAGTCAACAGGTAATTTCAATCATTATTAACTATATATCTCGCCTATTTAGTTCGTTATTTCATGATATGAACTATTTAATAACCCCTTTATTCATTTTCTTTGTCGGTGGGCAGGGCTTGGGCAAGGTTCATCAACACACGCCCGCGTAATGAAAAAAAGCTTAAATAGTTTCACCCAAGGTAAGTAATTATAGTACTAGCTAGCTAGCTAGCTGCCATCTCTTTAATTATCATGCTTGATTAATTATTATCTAATCAAATTCCATTCTCGTAAAGGCCTCAAGCGGCGTAGGGACTGATCTGTGTGCATTCTGCGTTTATAGAATATTAGCATGATGGCGTCCAAAGGAGCATATCTCAAAGACAGAATGGATACGCTTGTCGTAACACTATTCAGAATTTTTACACCATTATCGATATGTAGTCACACAACTAATACACATGCATATTGATCTCCTTCTTAACAGTTCAAAGAGGTGCGGAGAAGCTCATAGAAAGGGAGCACGAGAAGCACTTCAAGAGGAAATAGCGGGATTTTTGCTCGACCAGGTCATAAACCAAGGAGAATTCTATTACCCGCCACCGCCCCATGAAAACCACTTCCAATTGTCATCGTGTTCAAGGCACTAATTAGGCTAATGCCACTCGCTCCGAAGGCAACATGCATATGTAGGAGAAATTGTATATAGCTATACATGTGTGTATGTGTGAATTAATTAATATGGTGGTTTGTGAGACATTGATGATATATATATGCATGATTGGTTCTACTAGAAATTATATATATATATACAAGTGTTTCCTACAAGGAGTGGTAGTTACCACCACTTGTGTTTTGTATGTTGTATGTAGTATCTGTCAAAATTGAGAGTATGTACATGTAGTATATAGTATATAACAATGATTAGGTAGTACATATACTAATTTTTAGGTAATATATACCATGTTTTAAGTATACTTTTTTTTACGTACAAATATGTACGTATTTCAGAAATATAACAAAAACTATGGGTTCATATGTAATTTTTTATGTAACTTGCTTTGAAATATCTTAGATATAGTATATGAATATATTTAAAATCATAAAATAGTATATATATAATGTGTACAATGTGTAGTATCGTAAAATACCAGCAAACTAAAAAGAATTAAAATGGAAACACAAAATTAAATGAAAAAAATCATAAAACTAAAAACCCCAAACCTTATAGTACCGGTACTAAAGGGCTCCTGTGCCCCTGAGCTGGCTCGTGCCACGTGGTTGTTTTTAGCACCGGTTCATGCTGAACCGGTACTAAAGGGGGGGCTTTAGTGACCACAATTTAGTACGGTTATGGAACCGCACTATAGGCCTTACGAACCGGTGCTATTGCGGTTCTCAAGACTAGTGAGGGTGCGCTGGCACGCAAGATCCGGAAGTCTGTCCAAGAAAAAAATGGGGTAGCAGCGGTCCGGTGAACGTACGTCATCACTTGTTTGTTAGCAGCTGTATCTTTTTTCTGTCAAAAAAAGAAGCAATAGTACTTTCTGTTTTAAATAAAAAGGGTGTGCGTGGTACTCCTGTATATATGCTTCCTAAATAAGTTGGTATTTATTTCAATCAGGATCTAGGCGCCTTCCGGGGACTGGTTGTGGTGGTTGTGTTGGCTGTGGTGCCGTCCATGTCGACGACAACTTCCGTTCCCGATCGATGGTGTGACTTGTGGAGTGTAAGTTTCATCTTGGAATGTCACGAGGCAGTAGGATGACAAGCCATGGATGAAGATGAAGATGACGAGATTGATGAAGATGACGATTACAAAGACGAACCAAAACTTTATAGAGGCGCAACATGGTTCACAAAAGTGATGCCCTGGTCAGGTGGAGATTGTGTTTAAACTCCGCATTCCCCTACCACGTCGCTCCCATGGGTGACGGGGAGGGACTCCGTCACGGGGCGGCGCCGTAGGGTCGGGGCGCCGCGCCGGCGTCGGGCGCGGTGGTGCGGCATTAGCTCCCCACGTCATTGGTGCTCGGGATCGGTGGCTTTGTGGTGGTGGCGTGGGCCAGTGTTCGTGGTTGTGCCAGATTAGGATCAGGCTCGATCTAGTTCCCGACGGCAGTTGTTGTCGCGGGGTGTGGACAGCATGGACATGTGGCCTCTTCCAAGGCAGCAACGGTGTGGTGGATACGACAGCATGGTGGGGCTTGCTCGTGGAGGTGGTGACAGCTCGGTTAACTCGTTCCAGTGGGTTCGCGCGGTTGTGGGCAGCTGAGTATGGGTGTGTGTGTGCTTGTGTTGGTGACACTGGTGGAAAAAAGGCCTTTGGTCGCGGTTCGCAACTGCCATTAGTCGCGGCTGCTGCGCAACCGCGACCAAATAAGCGATTAAAGCCCCCACCTTTAGTCGCGGCTGCTTAAGAACCGCGACTAACGGCCCGCCCACGGGCGCCAGCCGTCGTCAGGCGGAGGACCTTAGTCGCGGTTCTTTCGCCAACCGCGACTAAAAGCAGCCGCAGTTTAGGGTTTTAGCCCCCTAAACCTGTTTTCTGTTTAATTTGTATTGTTTTATTTCTTTTGTGCTTTATTTTAATTTTGAAGGAGTTTCATATATTCTACGGTACTACATACATGCATATGAATGTACAATTTCAAATAAATTTGAAATTAGAACCAAAAAATTCAAGAGGAATATACAATATATATTCAATATCATCGGATGACCATATACAATTTTGAACAAGTTTCCATACATGATTTAATCCATATAAAGTTCTACGTCCTCGTAATAGTGTTCTCCTTTAGGATGGAGGACTTCCTGCTGAACCATCCAGCTAGTTCCTCTTGAAGTGGTCGGAAGCGAGCTCGACTAAGCATCCACGGAGGTTATTCCTCCGAGCATTGGTATCACTCGGAACCCGCCGAGGTGTATCTCCGGATCATCTCACGCATATAGTATCCACATAGATTGGTCTCCGGTGGCTGAATATCCCCAAAGATTCTTAGGCTTTAACCTTTTGAATTCTAGCTCTTTTTGAATTCACCGACCTTTGTATCTACGAACCGTCTCCAAACCCTACGAGGCAAAGAAAATTAAATGAACAAGAGAGTTATTAGTTACTTGATATTAGGAAATGAACGAAATAGGCCGATCGATATAGAGCAGCAAATGAATGAAAATAATTACTTCGCAGCATTCTTCTCATGTCGCCCCAAAGCTTTGGATCCATATTCGAGAGTCGTGGACGAGACATTCGAGGTGTTAACTTTAATTACTAGCAGAATCCAAAGGAACTGCGGACACGATACATGCACAAGACGTCATGCATAACTCATCGATTAGCCGCCACATACCATGCATGGAGTAAACAAAAGAGAATGTGCTCAAGATGAAACACTCACCCAAAATGGTAAGGAAATAGAATATCACTTTTGAGTTCCTGCTTTGTAAGAAAGCGCCACAGTCCGCCTCCACGTCGGCGGGGTGACGCCCAACACATGTCCATTAACAATGTGTGGGTCAATGAACCCAACATCATGGATGTTCCTTACTCGCATTCCTTAATCTTCATTACGCATGTATAATAGCGGACACAACAATATAGTTAGGACATATATATAGTGCAGGCAATATGAACGAGATGGGGTAGAAATTAATAAATCACTTACGTAACGTAGCAACCGATGATAGATTTGTCGAGCTCAAGCAGATTGAAAAGCTGGAACAATTCACTCAAAGGCAATTTGTACATAGTAATGTTTGAAGTGATGCTCATGTCTAACTTCCGCATAAATATATTCTTTGGCGTTTTTATTTTTATGTAACCCTTGTACCAATTCAGCAGACCTTTCATTTGGTCGTAGATCCTTTTTCTCAAGCAGCTCGACGAGAGGCCCATTCTTGACATATGTAATTACTACCTCCTTCATCGCGCCTCATCAAGGCCTAATAGTTCACGAAGAGTAATACCTAAGTTGGCCGCTTGTTCTCCGCACTCGTTCATACCAATCCTGTGTTCCCGCAGCTTGTATGATCTCGGGGCATCCGGACGAAGGCTTCCACTATAAGCGGGCAATCGATTGTTTACTTTGTTCCCGAGCTGGGCAACTTGTTTCCGCTTTTTTACTTTCGCCTTCTCCGCTCTTTGTTCTCCTTGAACATGAGTGCCTGCTGCAAGTTCACGTGCATAGTCGTTAGGCGATTCTTCGCGGCTTGGGACGGTGTGCTCAAAATGACTTAGCCCACTTCTTTTGCTCATCGAAAAATACCGCTTGGGCTCGGGCTCTCTTTTCTTCTTGCAGTCCGCCTTCCATTTCTCCAAATCAGCAGCCATGGCGCGCCGACTTCCTCGGCACTACATTCCCAAGGCCTTGTGGGAGAGGCTTGATGATGGCTCCGTACCTTTGTGGTCTTAGTTACATAAGGGTCCGGGTTAATAATCCAGACTGCTTCGCTTTTGCCGTAGGTGGATTGGGGGCGGCGTCGATCACCCGCCGGACGAGGATCGGGGCGGCGGATGATCACCACGGACGTTGTAGGACTGGGGGGCGTCGGCTGATGTGACGGAGGTGTAGGTGAACCGCCACCACCACCACCACCACCACCACCGCCATCGCCACCACCACCACCGTAGGGTGGTGGACTTGTTGTCCTTGGCGCCTCGCCGAAACTTGATAAACTTCTTTTGCCATAGAATGAAATGGCGCTTGACATCTCCAAGTCTTTTCTCCCTTCGTGTAGCAATGTCAATCTCCGTGTCCTCAAACCCTTGGACTATGTCCTCCACCGTGACACGAGCATAGCCATCTTGAATGGGGTTGTTGTGGTGGAGTGCTCTGTAAACATGGTAAAGCACTGCCGATGGCTACCTTCATGGACATGTTCCCGATAGGATAATACAGATGACATTCTTTCATCTCCTTTATATCGCCCACGGGTAGCGAGGAGGCTCGGTGCAGTAATTTCGACCACCGAGGCTCCGTGCAGTAATTTCGATCACCGAGGCTCCGGTGCAGTAATTTCGATCGTCGGTGCATCCGCACCAGCCGGTGGGGCCTCCGTGGAAGCCACGCCGCTTCTCCGCTCTCTGGCTTCCGAGATCCATTGGATGATCTTCATGCCGCACCCGAGCTGCATCTCTTTCGCTACTAGTACACTCATGGTTTTCTTCATCACATCCATTTCGATGCCAACCGCGCCACAACATCCGCTTCCCGATCCATCTTTCTCTTACGGCTTCAGAATCAGATGGGTCATCGCTCGGGGAACCCTATTTTCCACGGAATGTGCCCCATGCCTCGTGACACGCCCTCCATGTTCAGGATTCCCGAGGGCTTTTGTCGGTAGCGTCGTTCTCTCTGTTGAACTTGATCTTCCCTGTTGAGCATCCTTCATTGCGCCAATAAGGGCTTGGGTGGGTTTAATTAATTTGCCCCGTAAACACACTCCCCTGCCTCCGGGTTCAGCGTTCCCCATGCCCGTACCACCAGCTTTTGGCCCTTGGGTCCCATCCTCCGCACTGGACGGATTCTCGCGCCTCAGCTCGTTCTCCATCTTCTCCAACCTAGGCACCCAAATGCGATACCCTCCTGGCCCCATAACATGATTGTACTCCTTCTTAGCCGATTTTCCTTATTTTTTTCGATATTTGAATGAACTGCTCCGATTTCTTTTGCTTCACAAATTCTGGCCAATCATGTTTCAGATTTCTCATATTGTCCTTTGAAACCGAGTCTTGTTCGCTTGACAAAGTCACGGGCTAGATTTTGCTTGAATTTCCGAATGCGTCGGCCATCTTATGAAGAGCGAACTGTTTGACTAGCCTCCTCCTCTCCTTGTTTTCCTCAATCTTGTTACCCTCCTCATCGAATTTGTTGTATTCCGGAGGTAGAACGAAATGTTCCATAAGCTTCTTGAAGCAATCTTTTTTTGTTCTCTTATCGACAAAAGTGAAACCATCAATTCGTGCCTTCTTTGGCTCATTCCACTCTCGACGGTGATCGAGACGTTGTCTCTAACAATGGCTCCGCATTGGTCGACAAACTTGGTGGCGTTCTTGCGGGGCTCCAGCTGCCTCGCCGGTTGCCTCGTCGACAACCTCGATGGTGCATGTTTCTCCTTGTTTCATCGTCTTGGTTGCGCCCACGCTTTGACGACGTACTCGATTGTTTCGACGATTCGCCGAGGGCTAAAATAAGAAAGAGAGTCGCGCGTTAGTACACACATATTTATTCAAATCAGTTAGTTTGTATCACCAGAGGCTCAATGTATATATATACCTCGGCGCCGGAGGTGGTTGCTACTTCCATTTGAAGATAAATGCGTTTATCGACGCTTGTTCGGCATCATCTTGTCGACGGCGCCTTCATCTTCACCGTCAAGGTTCAGATAAGAAGAGATATCATCTTCTTCTTCTCCGGTCGGCACATATAGAATATCGCCGTTTATGATGCCGAACATATGTGCTTCACCGTCCGGATCATAGTTGTCCATAATCGGTCACTCTATCGTCCGCCATTATGTCACCCGAAAACATGTAGTAAAAACAAATTAATTAAGTGAAGAAGGGGCGGTGGCGGTGGCGGTGGCGAAGGGCGGTGGCAAAATGAGGGGCGAGGAAGGGTGGGAGAGGTGTCGCGGTAGAGCGCGAGACGGGCGGCAGACAGCGGCGTCACGGAGAGGGAGGCGAGGACAACACACATGTATAACCTCGCCGCCTCTCGATCCCAAAAACACACGCATCGCCGCCTCGCCGCCCCTCGCCGCCCCTCCATTTTATTTTTTGTTTTTCTTTGGCGGTTTTCGTTGTTTTTGTTTTTTCACTTTATATGTATTTTTGATTTTATTTCTCTTTCAAATTTCGTCAAATTTTCTTATAAAATTCTAAATACATAGCAGCAAGTGCATAACAGTCAACAGATAGAGCTAGACGTGTTCTAACGCGCTTAGGCGATACCGCGAAGGGGAAACATCAGGAAAGTTTTCTTGTTCCGGACGTCTCATAGATGATGAACCGGAGAGGAAAGTTTGCAGGTTCGATAGGTTAGGGGTGTGTGGCGGACGAACGGTTCTGCGAATCGGATTCGTCTCGTTGTTACGAGCAACTTTCATGTACAAAGTTTTTCCATCCGAGCTACGGTTTATTTTCTATGATTTTCTAAAGTTTTATTGATATATTGTAATTAAAACTAATTCGAGAATAAAGATTAAATTGCTACGTGCACACACAAAGTGTACACAAGAAAGCAGCATAGAGGTCGACTGGTGGGGTCCTGCTGACCGCCTGCATGCGATCAATCGAGGCATTGACTAGTCAAAGGACAAGGGACCGCATGTCATTGACTCTGTTTAACTAACAGACTATTAGTGTTAACATAACTATTTAAGTTAATTAATTAATTAATTAATATATTTTTTATTATTCTTTTTTTATATCATTTTTAACGTTTTGGGGGTGGGACCCCGCTGTCATAGGCACAGGGGCCTATCGGGCGTCGGGTTACGGGCGCGGGCGTGCGGGCGCCACCGCCTAAGCGCCGCCAAAGCCAACCGGGGCGAGGCGCTGGCGTTAGCAAGACGGGCGCGGCGAAGAGGCCACTGGCGGGCGGTAAACGCGCGCCAAGGCGTAGGGCGAAGCGGCGATGGCGAAACTAGCAGCAGCTAGTGGAGCCGCCCAGCGGCGGGCGCAGAAGGGCGCGCCACTGGCGCGCTGAGGACGTCGGGAGTCGCGACGCAGCGCCGCCATGCAGAGGCGGGCGCGGTGACGGACGGTAAAGTAGCGCAGCGTCGGAGGGGGAGACGGACGGGCCCGGCGGGGAGCTCACCCGCTGACGAGAAGAGGGCGCGGCGCGCGGGAGGACCGACGGCGAGAGGAGGGACGGCGATCCGCGCGACGGGGCGAGGATGACGCATCCGGCGGGAGGCGGCGCTGCAAGGTCGTGGGCGACCAGCGAACAACAGCGAGGGCGAGGGCGACGGCGGCGCGCGTCGGGCGCGCAGAGACGGCAGCAGGAATCAAAGAAGACGAGAATCGATTGAGCCTTGTATTTATAGCCCCCCTTTAGTCGCGGTTGGTGACGAGACCGCGACTAAAGGTACCTTTAGTCGCATGGTCGCCGCCCAACCGCGACTAAAGGGTTTTTTATGGTTTTTATGCGTTCGCGCCCACCTTTTAGTCGCGGTTGGTTCGCCAACCGCGATTAAAACGCCTGCAGTTTAGGGTTTTAGCCCCCCAAACCTGTTTTCTGTTTAATTTGTATTGTTTTCTTTTTAATTTGTATTGTTTTCTGTTTAATTTGTATTGTTTTATTTCTTTTGTGCTTTATTTTAATTTTGAAGGAGTTTCACATATTCTACGGTACTACATACATGCATATTATACGCCTAGGCAGGAGTATGACTAAATCACTCCAAATTTCATGTATCATCATGGTATCTCGAATCATTCAAAATGGACACCAAACACATCACGGGTAATATAATTCACATGATCCATTCAACAAAGTTTGGTACAATAAATTATTACACATCATTTCTTCCCTTGTGTCCCTGCTTGCTTACGATTGTGCAATATCCATGGAGCATCCTCATCATTTAACTTAATGCTTGGGTCGGTGTTCACTTTGAAGGGCGGAATTTCAGCAAACATATTATAATCTTCGACATGTCCATCTTGTCCTCCACTCCCACGATGTTTCTTTTCCCCGAAAGAACAATGTGGCGCTTTGGATCATCGCATGATGTAATTGATCGTTTTCTTATCTTTCCGCTTCCTCGGTTTGCTACTCATGTCCTTCACATAGAAAACCTGAGCGACATCTTTCGCTAGGACGAATGGTTCGTCAAGGTAACCAAGATTGTTGAAATCCACCATTGTCATTCCGTATTGCTGGTCCACCTTTACCCCACCTCCTGTTAGCTTGAACCATTTGCACGGAACAAAGGGACCTTAAAGGAGGGTCCATAGTCAAGTTCCCATATCTCCTCTATGTAACCATAATATGTGACCTCTTGCCCATTCTCGGTTCTGCATCAAAGCGGACACCACTGTTTTGGTTGGTGCTCTTTTTATCTTGGGCGATCGTGTAAAATGTATTCCCATTTATCTCGTACCCTTGGAAAGTCGTTATAGTCGAAGATGGTGTCTTGGCCAACATGTACAGCTGATCTACAACATCATTGTCATTCATTAAATGTTTTCTCAACCAACTGCCGAAAGTCTCCATGTGGGCCTTCCTAATCCAGATTTGAGCTTCCCGGGTTGTCGAACGTAAAATATTCTTGTGTTTCTCAAAGCACGGAGCCACCAAGCTGGAATTGGTCAAGACAAAGGTGGTGTGCTTGATCAGAGAATGGCCGTCCATACATATCGTTGATTTCCTTCCGATCGTGCCTTTTCCACTTAGTCTCCCTCGTGCGCGATCGAGGAAGACCAATCGGCTTAAGGTCAGGAACAAAGTCAACACAAAACTCAATTACCTCCTCATTTCCATAGCCCTTGGCGATGCTTCCTTCCGCCTAGCACGGTTCTGAACATATTTCTTTAATACTCCCATGAACCTCTCAAGGGGAACATATTGTGTAGAAATACAGGACCGAGAACGAAAATCTCTTCGACTAGGTGAACCAGGAGGTGCGTCATAATATTGAAGAAGGATGGCGGAACACCAACTCAAACCGACAAGACATTGGATCACATCGCTCAGAACCGTGGTAGAACTTCCGGATTGATTACCTTCGAGAGATTGCATTGAGGAATGCACATAGCTTCACAATGGCTACTCGAACATTTTCGGCAGAGCCCCTCAAAGCAATCGGAAGCAATTGCGTCATAATCACGTGGCGTCGTGAGACTTGAGGTTTTGGAACTTTTCTCCGCCATGTTTATTATTCCCTTTATATTGGACGAGAATCCAGACGGGACCTTCATATCGCTCGGGCATTCAAAAAGATGACCTTCTCTTCTTTGGTCGAGCGTAGCGGCACGACCTTGAAACCATTCCGGATGCCGGTCATCGTGGTCTTTCATACGTTGCTGGTCTGCCGTGCTTCCTTTGTATCATTTGTCTTCCCATACACGCCCAAAAAGCTTAGGAGGTTCACGCAAATATTCTTCGTAACGTGCATCACGTCGATTGCAGAGCGGACATCTAGGACTTTCCAATATTCTAGCTCCCAGAATATAGATTTCTTCTTCCACATGGCTGCGTGCCCGTCGGCTCCCTTCGAACCGATTGTCCGCCAGACCCTTTCCAAAGATGACTTTCAAATCCTTGACCATATCAAATACCTCAGCACCGGTCGCTCCGCAGCTTCGGTCGGTGATCTGCCTTGCCGTTGTAATGCTTGCCTTTCTTTTTCATGGATGAATTTTGGAAGAAATCGACGATGCCCAAGGTACACGTTCTTCTTACAATTTGGCAAATGTACACTTTCGGTCTCATGTAAGCGGTGCGTGCATGCATTGTATCCCTTATTTGACAGTCCCGAAGGTTACTAAGAGCAGGCCAATCGTTGATGGTTACGAAAAGCAACGCCGAGGTCAAATTCCTCTTGTTTGTGCTCATCCCACACACGGACACCACCCACAGCTGTAAAAGTTCATCAACTAATGGCCTTAGGTACACATCGATGTCGTTGCGGGTTGCCGGACCTTGGATGAGCACGGCATCATAATGAACTTCCGCTTCATGCACAACCAAGGAGGAAGGTTGTAGATGCATAGAGTCACGGGCCAGTGCTATGGCTGGAGCTCGCTCGCCAAAAGGATTCATGCCATCCGCATTTAGAGCAAATCTTATGTTCCTTGCGTCATTGCAAAATCTTTGAACCATCGTCGATCTTTCTCCATTGCGCTCCATCTGCGGTGTGTCTCAACTCCCGTCCGACTTACGGTCCTCTTTGTGCCATCGCAACAACTTGGCATGCTCTTTGTTCCTGAACAGACGTTTCAACCGTGGTATTATAGGAGCATACCACATCACCTTGGCGGAACCCTCTTCCGGGTTTCGCCCTCAACATCGTCACCGTGGTCATCGCCTCGATCTTATAACGCAATGCAGTGCATACCGGGCATTCATTCAAATTCTCGATTCACGCGGTAGAGGATGCATCGTTGATGCATGCATGTATCTTCGTAACCTCTAAACCTAGAGGGCGACAACCTTCTTTGCTTCAGACGATGGCGGGCAACTCGTTATCCTTTGGAAACATATTCTTCAACATTTTCAGCAAGTTTTCAAATGCCGAGTCAGCTACACCTGCCTCGCCTTCCATTTCAGCAAATCCGCATTGTGCAGCCCAGCTTTTTCGACCATCATCGCATCCGGGTACAGCGCCTTTCGTGATCCTCTAACATGCGATCCAAATTCTCCTCTCCTTTTCGGGCCAGCAGCGTCTCCGTGCATCAAGAATGGTCCGACCAAGATCATCAACGGATCATCACGTGCCTCTTCTTCACCTTCCCTTCACCTTCAAACATCCTCCATGAAAGTATCACGAAATGAGCAAGATAGCTTTCATCGATGAAATCATCCCTTCTTCATCTTCTTCCATTATAACCCCTCTTTCTCCATGCTTGGTCCAACAATTATAGCTTGGCATGAAACCCTTCAAGCAGATGCATGTGAACAACTCTTGAGGAAGAGTAACCCTTCTCATTCTTACAGATAACACATGGACAGATAACAAAACCCCCGCTTGTCCGCATTAGCCACTACGAGGAAATCTTTCAAACCCGTAGTGAACTCGCGGAGAGTCGGTTACCGTACATCCATTGCCGATTCATCTGCATTATTATAATATAAAATATATAATTAACCATCATGCATTTGTTAAACTAACTAGCTACAAACAATATAAATTAAACAATGAACTACACACATGCATATTGACACATCAAAGGTTCATCAAGTTGCTAACCCATGATCGAAGAGTGTGGCTCCAACACTTCATGTCATGTTTGTTTCATGCTCTTGGGGCATTTCATCAAACACCTTATGTGCATAAGAGGAACCAAAGTTAAACCTACACCCACTTGTGAAGAGAATGGCTCCAAATGGCTAAGTGTTGGCTGCTGGATGGGTATATATAGGGGAGGGGCTTTAGTTGCGGTTGGCCTGGCAAACCGTGACTAAAGGTGCCGAAGGCCTTTAGTCGCGGTTGTCTCTGCCAACCGCGACTAAAGCCCCCTCACGGCACCACTGGCCACCGAGCGCCTGGCCCAGCCTTTGGTCGCGGTTCACCTCGTAACCGCGACTAAAGGTCCCATTAGTCGCGGTTCCTACAGCTTCGCGACTTATGGGGCTGGACGGAAGCCTGTTTTTCCACCAGTGTGATGGTGGTGTGGATCTGGTGGCCATGTTCAGGTAGGCGACGTAGGGTGGTGGTACGACCTTCTCTTCTCATGGGTTCGAGTCGGCGGCATGCAGAGATCGGCAATTGCTAGATGTTGTACCAGTGGCATGCGTGGCAGTGGTGGCTCCGACCTGGGGCTCATGCTTGGGCGGACCAGATTTGGGCTCGAGACAGGTCGAGGCTTCGCTCCAAGTAAGTGAGGTTGGGCACGGTCCAGGTGGTGCCCGCGAGCAGTGAGCTCTCTCTCCTCACGGGTGTGGTGGTTGTTGTTGGTGGTCAGGACCCCGCTTCTATGTTGAGAAGATCGACGTTGATGACCATGGCTTGGCATCATGTCAGTGTGCTCGGCAACGGCCGCCGGTAGTCACGGGGTTGCGACTTACCAATCCAACGAGACTGGCTGGAGATGTAGGTGTGAGCGCCTCCTACCGTGAGGCGTCGACCCATACCACGTGGCTGATGTCGGGCTAGGAGTGAAGGGAGGTGCCATTTACTCCTCCTACCATGGTGGGTGCACCATGATGTGGACGGTGGGTGGTGTCTCGGACATTGATGCCAAGGAGGCAGCCCTAGATGATGGTCCCCATGGTTGGCTCTCCGGCGGGGACCATGACGGCAGTTGTGTCTTTCCCTATTTGTCATGTGGGCAGCGAGAGGGGGAGCGGCGGGTGGCTCGGGAGTGCTCTCTGCCACTTGCAGTGGAGACACCCCGATCCAGAACTGGAGTTCTGAACTCGTCACACTTGTTCTGAAGGCCTCGTGGTGGCACGAAGGAGTTGCCGAGCGAAAACTCCGCACTTCGTCGTCGACGATGGTGCAACTATCTTCTTGAAGTTGTCGTGGTACTCCTCTTCATATCTGGGTTTCGGGTGAAAACCTTTATCCGATTGTGGACTCGGCAGCGGCGAAACTTAGCCCCGTTCTCCCTCCTGGGGACGTTGTCGTGGAGCTTAGGTGTTATAGGATGTTGTGTGACGCTGTACTCTGTTCTTCTTGTGCTCCCTTTCTTTAGCGTAGTCACGTGCGTCCTGCATGATCCGATTATCATAGAATTGATGTTTATGAGGGTTAACTCATCACCTTATATCGTTTGTTCATGTACTTTGTTCGGTTGTTTCTTTGTATATAAAGTGGAGCGAAAGCCTGTTTCGAGATTGTGTTTGAATTTGCATGCATCCCCATCACTCTAATGGCACCGAACCTTCTCAGCTTCTATTCTACAGCTTCAAGGTGACAGGACCTGGATGCTCATTTTATCCGTATATATAGTATGACAATACATGGCGATCATCCGATGTAGGCACATATGCAACAAAGGGCGACGTCATCAATGACGAACAGAACCAGACTTTACGTCCCGGACGTATGTGCTAACGTCCCATGAGGAGATCGGTTCAACACAGAAACCAACTCTTAATTACTGTGTGTATTAATCAAAGTATACTCCTACTACCTTTTCCACGCTAAATATAATAGTACTACTCGTGTCAAAGATAAAGTAAAATACGGAGTACTTCCTGTCGAAAGGAAAAATTACGGAGTAGTGCACAGCGCCGTGTTCATGGTTGCCTAACCTATCTCTCAAGAGAAAGAAAGGTGGCTAAACAAATGCCATCACTTGTGTATTAGAAGTAGTTGTTTTTCTAAGAAATTTACTATTCACCCAGGTGTAGGGTGAATTTGCACCCAGGAGCATAATGGCACTTTCGCTAGACTATCTAAAGTTACGCGTCAAGCTAGATTATTTTGGAGAGTACCTCCACATTATGATAAAGTAAGTATAGATGACCTGCATCCTATAATAGACAAGATCTTAAAAGTAATTTCTGGTTGGAGTGGGAAACTTTTGAATTGCAAAGGAAGAAGAGCTGTTCTCATGGAAGCGTGACTAGCCCGCATTCCTATTTATCTTCTCTCTTTCTTCTAAAATACACAAATGACCACCATTGCTCGTGGAATGATTTTGAGGGGCATAGGAAATGTCATCTTTTTTAGAGGTGTCTCTAGATTTTATTCGATCAAAACATGATTTGGAATACCTGCAATCACACATCGCACGCGCCGGGAGGTGGTTTACCCGACAAACATTGCGGTGCACATTTTATTAAATACAAGGTGAAATGTTTGTGTAGTATACAGTGAACATTTTATTAGAATGCAAAGAACAAGTTCTTAATGTACAAATAACTTTTTTGTTAACTCACCATGTGTACGATCATTTTTAATTTGTGCTTTAAAATAAGGCGGAAGAAAAAGAAATAAAAAACTGAAACAAAAACTCCAAAAAGAAGCTACATCCAAAAGCAAGAAAAAGGGAAACAGGAAGTAAAAAGGCCAACCGGGCCGGCCCAATCCCCTTGCCAGTAGGGGTCGTGTTTTCGTCCGACAAATAGGATCCATGCACTTGGGGAGCAACCAATCAAGGAGTAGCCCTTGTGGGAGCCCTACAAGTGTCGTCTTCGGGGACTGAAAATGTGCCACTTGGTGTGCTCTCAGCAACACCACATATCGCGAGCTGGGCGCTCTCTCGGGATTTCATTTTCTTCTGTACGCGTTTTCAGGGGTTAGATTGTTTTTTTGGCTTCTTGGTTTTCGCTAGATTTTGGACAAAAAGTATTTCAAAAAAGAAAATGCATGAAAAAACGTGTCTTTTTCTTTCACGAGAGGTACATATTTTGTCTCTCATGGTGGCACAGATTTGCTTCCGCTAGAGGCACTGGTGTGCCTCTCGGAAAAGGATTTTTTTTTTTGCTTCCAAGAGCTTGCGGAGGCACAAGTTTGCTTTCATGAGAGGTACAGTTGTGCCTCTCGTATTTTTTTCCTTACACGAGCGGTACAGGTTTGCTTCGGGAGAGGCAAAGTTGTGCCTCCCGAAAATGGAAAACACGTTTTTCTAGCTTTCACTAGAAACAAAGAATTGCTTTTGGTGGTGACACAGATTTGCGTTATGCCTCCCGAAAGGAAAAAAAAAGTGTTTCTCTTCTCTTTTGGTTCCACGAGAGGCACAAATTTGTTTCGCGTGGAGGCCTATATTTGCTTCTGCTTGAAGCACAACTGTGCCTCTTGAAAAAGGGAAAAAAGTTAAAAAGTCTGTTTCCCGCTATGTTTTTCTGCCGATTTTTTCATGAAAAAAAAGTTTGTCAAAACCTATTAACATGAGATATAGTTTTGAATATCTCGACGCGAGGAATCCAATGGTAAAAATGGACCGGGATTTGGACTGAAGGTTAAAAAGATAAAATATTTTGAAAAATGAATCTACCTAAAAAAAATCAAATGATAAGTGCAACACGTCAGGTGAACTCTAGCCCTGGCGTTTTTCGATGGCAGTTTCAGTCACACAAGGATGGCAATTTCCAGTGATAAAGGACAAGTTTCTGTCAAGAATAAACTGAAGCATGAAAGTCGCCATGCTCGGCAACTAAAGTTGCCAAACTTGCTGTTGAAAACATTCAAAGTTGCCATGTGCTGGTATGTGACTTGTGGCAGTTATGAGGGTCCAAAAAATCTATGAGGTTTCGAGGCACTTGCAGCAAAATGTTTTTGGTAGCGAGAAGCGACGTGGGGCCAAGCCCAGGAATGAGATGGTCCGCCTGGGGGCCGACCAGGTCAGATAGATGATTTAGGCCCTGTTTGGTTCATAAGTCCTAGGACTTTTTCTAGTCCCAACTAAAAAGTCCCTAGTCCCTGAAAAGTTCCTTCCTGTTTGTTTCCAGAGACTAAAAAGTTCCTAGTCCCTTCCTAGAGGTTATTAAATGACCATGTTGCCCCTAGTATATAGAAAAATAACAATCAAACAACATCATGGGGTGGCGGGCCAATGGATGCATGGAGGAGCATTGTTGGAAAAGTCCCAAAAAGTCCCAAAAAGACTTCTCGAGAGTCTTCTTCATTTGGTCCCAAATGCCTAGTTTAGTCCCTAAAAAGTCCCTCTCGTTTGGTAAAAAAGTCTCTAAGAAGGACATTTTCTAGTCCCTACACAAAAAAGTCCCTGGAAACAAACACCCCCTTAATGGCTGACAAATACGCGGGTGTTCGCTCAAGCAAATGACCAATTAATACTAGTTGACCCTTGAAGGTTAGAGCTTCCATGCTAATGAAAAAAAAAATCCACCCGCAGATCCTAGCAATATGAGTTTCTTTGATAGTTTAGAATATCTCTAGTTATGGTTTATGTTTCATGCAGATGTGCAGACGAGCATCGATGGCAGCTCACCCTTTAAGTAAATCATAACCTACAACACGTACCAGGTCAGTTGTTCGGCGCCGGGTTCGTGATGTAGGCCGGGAGCTGAAGAAAGACATGGAGTGCGCGTTGCATGTTGACGAGATGCACTTGAAACACCGAGGAATACATCCGCCGCTATGATAAGTGTCTAACAGGGTTCTGAATATAAAATTTGAGATGGAACATAAGCATGCTGGCAAGTTTGTAGAGACAGTACATGTTACGGATAGGAAGAAACAAATATCGCACTTTTAAGACTCAACGCACACTGCTTATTTCCAAGATCATTTATAAATGATGGTGCACATGTCAAGCTTTAACCCACGCGTTCACAAAGCCTGTCAATGTCGCCTCTGATTCTCCACCCTCGAGTAGAGCCTCATTCGCCTGCCGCATCACCGCTAGAGTCCGCTCTCGGAGCATCCTCCCGCCCTCCGAATCCATCATCCACCGGACCTTTTTGGCAATCTCCTTTGCCTCCACCACCTCCTTGTCGTACCCTTCCATCACGACTGCCAACTCCATCTCTTTCTCGAGGAACACCGCATTCATCTTTTGCTCCGCGTACAATGGCCAGGCCAGCATAGGCACACCTGCCATAGTAGACTCGAGCACTGAGTTCCACCCGCAGTGTGTCACAAAACTTCCCACGGCATGATGAGCTAGAACGTCACCTTGTGGTGCCCATGACTTCACGACGAGGCCCCTGCCCTTGGTCCGGTCCAGGAAACCCTTCGGAAGCAGCACATCCAAGTCCGGCTCTGTAGTCATGTCGTCGCTCGGCGGACTCCGCACGACCCAGAGGAACCTTTGTCCACTAGCCTCCAGCCCGGTTGCCACTTCCCTGGTTTGTTCGGCGCTGAACCGGCCGAGGCTGCCAAAGCACAGGAACACCACACTGGCCTTGGGTTGCGTGTCCAACCACGCAAGGCACTCGTCTTCACGCTTCACGCCCACCTCCTCTGACTTGACTAGCGGCCCAATGCAGTAGACTGGGGGCGTTGAGAGGCCAGCCGGGGCGGAGAGCCCGGCGAGGATGGTGTCCATGGCACGGGGCTCCAGCGAGCGGAAGGTGTTGATGAAGATGCCCTGTGATCGGAACAGGTTGAGGCTCACATTTAGCAATGCCTGGTAGGACGCACTGTCACGATCCATGAGTGGCTGGATGGAGTGCGTCGCCGGAAACGGGGTGATCCCCGGTACGTGCACGAGTTCTTCACCCATTTCCCGGAAGCTCCTCGTGCTTTTCCCATGCAGAACCGTGAGGTGCATAAAGAAAGCCAGGATCTGGGCGCCCGAGGTGGAGAAGAAGTAGGCGGGGATGTTGAGCTCTGCGGCTACGTCCATAGCGGCACTACAGAAGAAGTCCACCACGAGGAAGTCCGGAGAAGCGCCAGCGAGGAAGTCACGTAGGTGCGGGTTGGAGAGGCGGGCGAACGCCAAGGCTGGCATCACAGAGTCGTCAGACTCCAGGAGCTTGACCTGTGGTAGACGATGGAAAGAAATGGAGGGGTTGGCGGCGGAGACACCGGCGAGGAAGGGGCCCGTGGCGCCGGTATCATACGGCGGGTCCATGAGGACGACCGTGATGGCTAGCCCACGAGCGGCGAAGAGCTTGGCGAGCTCGATCATGGGGACGAGGTGCCCCATGAGTGGGGACGAGTAGAGCATCACCCGCAGCTTCCGGGGACTGATCGTGGTGGTGTTGGCTGTGATGCCGTCCATGTCGGCAACAAGAACTTTCGTTGTTGATATGTGGTGTGGGTTGTGGAGCGTAGGTTTGTGTTTGGAATGTCACAAGGTGGTAGGATGGCAAGTGATTGATGAAGATGACCAAGAGGAACCGGACATTTATAGAGGCCCAACATAGATTGCAGCCGTGTTGCCCAGGTTATTAGGTGGAGATTGTTTGAACTTGCATCCGTTACTCTAATGGGCACCGAACCTTCTCAGCCTCAAGGTGGCAGACAGAAAGTACCTGGATGCTCACTTTATGCGTATAATATATGGTGATCATCCGATGAAGGCACATTATGCTACTAGAAAGGACCACGTCATCAATGACGAACGGAATCAGACTTTACGTCCCGGGCGTATGTGCTAACGCCCATGGGGAGTAGATCGAGAACCCTGGTTTGATATCCCAAAATCTCAGATTTTTCTTTCAAATTTCTCGGCACTTTTTTAAATTTAATGTTTGTATAGGGTGTGGAGCTAGCACCCGGGTGCTACAAATCTGTTTCCATAGTCAGAGTTGTAATCTAACCGTCGATCTAGTTTCTTTCAATTATCGGTGTACCCACATAGTCTTTCCAATGTACATAGTATATTGTGTTCCACTGATAATCGACTAGGTTCCTTAACATATGCTCACTCCGTCCGAAAATACTTATCGGAAAAATAGATAAAAAATGGATCTATCTAGAACTAAAATACATCTAGATACATCCATTTCTCTGACAAGTATTTTCGGACGGAGGAAGTATATAGTACTTAAATACGTTTCAACAAGTACTAATTTCATGTTAAACATGCAAAGTATTTCCATGTATAATTTCACAACGGGGCATTCCGAATATTAATAATTTCAAGTAATTTATATATAGTTATAGGACGCGTGATCCCAACATCTCCCAGTTGTCCAGAACTATCATTCAAATATCCGTAAACCGTGTTGCCCAGGTCAGGTGGAGCTTGTGTTTGAAATTGCATGCATCCCCGTCACTCTAATGGTCACCGGACCTTCTGAGCTTCTACTCTACTGCTTCAAGGTGGCAGACGGAAAGAACCTGGATGCTAACTTTGTCCGTATATAATATGCTAATATATGACGACCATCGTATGAAAGAAGGAGCATTATGCTACAAATGACAACGTCATCAATGACGAACGGAACCAGACTGTACGTGCCGGCCGTATGTGCTAACGTCCCACGAGGCTAGTCATAGTAGGAGTAACTTAGCTAGTAATATAGCGCACTTCAAGAAAATTTTGCTTATGTGGCAAGTAGTTAATGAGAGGTGGTAACATAATATGTTACTGTAACATAGCGCTTCCCAAGATAAGATGAGTCTACATGCTAATAAATGAAGCCATCTATGACACTAGTACTATGTTACTTTGCACTATGAAGGTGGTAACTTAGACTAGTGTCATGCATATGACACTAGTCTAAGTTACTCCCCACTATGACCAGCCTGAGGAGATCAGTTCGACATAGAAACTAGCTCCAATTTATTAATCTGAGTATACTCCTACTACCACCCGCAAAAAAAAAAAAAAAAACTCCTACTACCTTTCCACGTTAACTAGAGTACTACTCGTGTGTCAAAAATGAAAGTAAAATACGGTGTACTTGCTGTCCAAGGAAAGATTACGGAGTAGTGCACAGCCCCGTGTTCATGGTTACTTGGCCTATCTCTCAAGAAAAAGAAAGGTAACTGGAATATGTTATCACTTATGTATTAGAAGTAGTTTTTTTTTAGGAGTTTACTATTCACACAGGTGCAGGAACGACTTTTATTTGGCAAGAGCTGCATATCGTGGTAGAATTTGTGACCATCAAGGACGGCGTTCTGGATGCCAATGTTGGCCCATACGATGTATCTTTTGTGGCATTTGTGCACATGTTAAACAATATCAATGTTAAGAAAAAGCCACTTGTAGTAAGAATTGCATTGTGTTCCAAGTCAACTTATTCATGTTTGAATTAAATCAAACATAGAGTGCTTTTGCTTACTCGATATACATATGTACATGTGTGTTTACTATTTATGTTTTGCAAAACCGAAACTTACACGACGTGTCGTGCCTGAGCAAATGCAGGTTCAGTGTGGCGGTGACTTGTGAATTGTCATCTCTGACATAACGGACATGGCAACCACTTACTCGACGTCGCCAAAAGATAGACGTCTCGTCGTCAATGGGTGGAACGAGATGCATGACATTTGCATTAGCAAGGAAGATGACATGTTGACCACCGTGCTCCACCTAGGACATGATGGGCCAGTCCTCTTCATGTGTGCCATCTATAATTGGAGGCTTACGAGCAGGCTTCATGATCAGTGTTCTTGTTAAGTACATTGTGGAGTAGGATTTGAAGAGTAATTTGTTTTCGAATTGTTGTTAATCAATTAAGTACATTGTCATTTTTAAAGCTAGCTAGTATATAGCCGTTAAGTATTTGAATAATCCTATAAATTTGTAAAAATATCAGTGTTTCTGTCTTCAATTAATTTCATTAAAAACACCTAACTCTTGGTAAACATGCTTAAAATTCTAAGTTTGGTTAGCAGCGTGCGCCACTAGGGAATCGCTGCTAACGCTAAATCTAGCAGTGTATACAGAAGAATACACACTACTAACTGTATAAATATATTATGTTATTGTAATGTAGCAAAACACACCTCATGTAAATCTAAAATTAGAATATGCAACTTTGATTTGTCTGCATTAGACGTATACAAGATTTTTAGGTGACAGAAATAGCAGCACTACCTTGCCCTCTCTCAAATCGGTCACTTCAACCCTTTGAACCTATACGCATCGATCTCCCCTGCATATCGATCGACATGTTAAGCAACATAGTCATAGTTTTTGTGTAACACATTTAACTTTTTTTTGCGGGGGTAAAAGGAGTTTATATAACTCAAGAGCAAAGGAATTCCTCCCTACAGAACCTAGGGATATTATCAGGGCCAGAACAGAACCAGACCATAGTGAGAGCCCCCATTCTCCCAAAGTTTGCTAACACATGACTTACATTATTCTGCTCTCGAGAAATATGAACAACCTCCCTTTCACCCAAGAGTCTCTTCACCTCCGTGACCACCATGGCATATTGCGAACGATCTTGGCATGTAGGGTTGATCAACTGGACTGCTTGTAAGCTGTCGCACTCCACAATGACCGGCAGCTCCGTCCGCTGGAGTGACAACGCGATGCCTTCCATCAACCTAGCTAGCTCGGCATGCAATGGGTCCGGGCATGACCACAAGCAACAGCAGGCGGAGAAGATAATCGATCCGTCATGGTCGCGAAGCACCATACCCACTCCTGCACTCCCGTCGCGCCGTCGATGTTGAGCTTGGTCCAGCTAGCCGGTGGAGGGCTCCACTTGCATACAGGACGTGGAGCTGCTTTCACACGTGGTATGGGCTTTTCAGCACCTACTTGCTGAATGACCATCTTCCCTTTATCCCAATTGCTTTGCGGGTACTGTTTAATACCAAGCAAAGAACCACATAGCTTTGTAGAAATCTTCGAGATACCTCCACGGGCGGCGCCGGCTTCTCGTGTGCGATCTCATTACATACAAACCAACACCTCCATAACAACATCAACAGTCTAAGCCGGTCCCCTTCATTGCAGTCCGCAATGAGGTTCAGGAACCATTCCGTGCGGGTGTAGCGGACCGACTCGATGTCTGGGATGCGCCACACCTCCGCCATAGCCCGCCATAGATGCACAGCCCTCGGACACCTGCAAAACACGTGGAAATTGTCCTCGCACTCGAGACCACATAAGGGGCAATATCAGTTAAGTTCATATGTCGATCGTACTTGTTACCCCATGTGGCAAGGGCATACCACTAGTGCAGAACCGGGCAATAGCACCGGTTCGTAAGGCCCTTTAGTGCCGGTTACATAACCGGCACTAAATTATGGTCACTAAAGGGCCCCCCCTTTAGTACTGGTTCAGCACGAACCGGTGCTAAAGGGCAACCACGTGGCACGAGCCAGCTCCGGGGGCCTGGAGCCCTTTAGTACCGGTTGGTAACACCAATCGGTACTATAAGGTTTGGTGGGTTTTTAGTTTTATGATTTCTTTTTCATTTAATTTTGTGTTTCCATTTTAATTCTTTTTCGTTTGCTGGTATTTTACGATACTACACATTGTACACGTTATGCATCATACATCATGCATGCTTTGTTTATCAACGCTGCTGCTATGTTCATTGCACCCGCAGATATAACATGCTCATGCATGCTTTGCATCATACATCATCATATATATATAATAACAAGTCCTACTAATCATGCATCATCATACAACTTCTACTCGTTATTAATAATAAGTCATACGATCTTCATCCTCATATATAGTCATCGAACCCAACCCTACATAATTGTTCTTAGCACATGATTATCAGTATCAGATAGGACCTAAACACCCTTAAGGTAAAATAGCATAAAACAATATAGACCCTGACTCTCCATTATGAAGAATGGCGATCATCCTGTCTCCAATTCTTGCCCTTCGCTGCTTATTGCTTCCAAGAAACTCCTTACGACTGTCCATACATTTTTTCCATTCTTTGATTGTTATGTCTCCACTTCTTTTAGAAACCCGGTATGGACCGTTGAGATTCGTAGGACGACCTGGTCGTATGTTCAAAACATGAAGGCTACCACGCGTATACATCAGATGAGGCACACAATCATTCGGGATTATCTGTTGAAAAACATAGTAATAACTTCGTAGTTAGCAATGATGTACTAGTTTTAGAAGTGTGCAAAAAGATGCACGGATGTTGTAATAGTAAAAAATAATCTTACCAGGGTATCTCCATGGTAGTTACCGTAGTTCAACACGTGCACTAGTGGCACGTATTGACCATAGTATTGAGGAGTTTGATTGTAGATATTGTAATTCTCAAGATCAGTACAAAATCCGACCAGATGATTTTTCTCCTGATAAGTTAATTCGGAGCCTTCGGTGTAGTACGTTCTGTCTATCATCTTCCGCACATTCTTTGAAGAATGAAAATAAGCTGTCAATGGAGATAAGTTCTCAACTATATATTTTGAAATAAACAATATAAATTACTTAATAACTATGTTTAGCTCACATGAGGGAAGAACTGGAGGTGTATCCATAAGGACCCAAATCGAAGGTGTCTCTTGCTAGATTGTAGGATCACCAAGATCCATGGTGACAAGCATACCCTCATCAAGACCATACATCTTGCAAAATGCATCCCAATTTTTGCAACCAAAATGGGTTACACTCTGAGCATTGTACAACTTTACTTGAAAATCCACACCATGATGGGTACTTAGGATAATTTTTTTGGTTTCGAAATTTTCATGGTCTTCAAAACCCATCCTCTCCAAGACATAGCGTCTTGCAAAGCATGAGATAAGCTAGTCGAATTGGAAAAGATAAAAAATACACGTTAAAATAGTTGAAGTCGTGCTTAATTATGAAAAAAACTATTGTCGTCGTTGCGTACCGTATGAACATCGCAGGTCTCCTCGAGCTTAATGCTGAAACGTCGATCTTCGTCCAGCTCAATGAACCTGTCGCAGATACCTCGGTCGTCGTGGCACCAGTCACACTCCCCCGGGCGGTTTTCATCGTCCGATGAGTACGACATTTCCGGCCTAGTTCATAATTCAAATATTAAACTAGATCATTATTATTAATCACGGGTTGACTATCGATGATCGATGTACGTACGTAGCTCCTCTTTCATTCCAGAATGCATTATTATACCAAATTGTCTAGCACACGGGAATGAAGGAGAACTTATCCAATATGAGCATTCAATAAGCAAAACCAAATCATAAAATAAGCAAAACCAAATCATAAAATAAAGTATAGTATTCAAATTAGCATGCATTCAGTAATTATAAGCAAAAGTACATCACCAAAAAAAATATTAACAGAAAAAAAATTATTAACAGAAAAATCTATTAATTCAACTAGTTCAACTAAGCATTTACTAAAAATAAACTAGTTATATTAATTCAACTAGTTCAACTAATTAAGCATTTACTAAAAATAAACTAGTTCTATATATTAATTCAACAATTTCAACTAAGCATCTTCTAAAAATAAACTAGTTCTATATATTAATTCAACTAGTTCAACTAAGCATTATATTTACTAAAAATAAACAAGTTATTATATTAATTCAACTAGTTCAACTAAGTATTTACTAAAACAAACTAGTTATATATATTAATTCAACTAGTGAACTAAGCATTTACTAAAAATAAACTAGTTATATATATTAATTCAATTAGTTCAACTAAGCATTTACTAAAAATAAACTAGTTCGTTCTATATATTAATTCACTAGTTCAAACTAAACATTAACATATTTTTAATGCATCGATGATAACATTTCTAACATTCTAAAAATAAACTAGATAGTTCTAATTCATCTAAACATTATATATAGAAAACAGAAAATAAGTAAAAAAATATATGTGTGTGTGTGTGTGTGTATATACGTGTGTGTGTATGTGTGTCTGTGTACGTGTAGTGTGTGTGTGTGTGTGTGTGTGTGTTTGTGTGTACGTATCTGTGTGTATGTGTGTGTGTATGCGTGTGTGTGTGTAGTGTGTGTGTGTATGCGTGTGTGTGTGTGTGTGTGTGTGTGTGTGTGTGTGTCTGTGTGTGTGTGTGTGTGTGTGTGTGTGTGTGATATATATATATGGAGTGGGGCGCGACGGTGGTGCGGGCAGCGACGACGGCGGCGGGGCGGGGGACGACGGAGGCGGGCGGCGGGGCGGCGACGACGATGGCGGCGGCGACGACGGCGGCGGGGGGCGGCGACGGCGACGAGGCGGCGGCGGGGCGGCGATGACGATTATGGCGCGGCGGCGGCGACGACGACGGCGGCGGCGAAGCGCGGCGGCGACGACGACGGCGGCGGGCGGCGAGGGCGACGCAGACGGCGCGCGGCAAGCGTCGGCGTGTCGTCGAGATCGAGCGAGACTCTCTCGCGCGAGAAAAGTGGAACGAAGTGGCGACGATAACTTATTTTTCGTAAGTGCCATATATATAGGGGGAGCCTTTAGTACCGGTTGGAGCCACCAACCGGTACTAAAGGCCAATTTTGGCCAGCCCAAGCGGCGGGAAACGAGGGCCTTTAGTACTGGTTGGTGGCTCCAACCGGTACTAAAGGGAACACATTAGTACCGGTTGGAGCCACCAACCGGTACTAAAGTCCGTCTTGCTGCCACATGCATGAGGCGCTATGTTTAGTCCCACTCGCTGAAGCGAAGGGCAGCCGCACTGGTTTATAAACCCAGCCGCGGCTGCCCTTTCGAACTCCTCTAATTAGCAGGCTTCTGGGCCTAACTAGGGCGCGCTGCCCTGTGAGTCTGCTGGCCCTACTGGGCATGTATTTGCACACCAAGGTCAGCAGCCCACAGTGATAGCGCCCAACAATTTTTTTCTTCTATTTATTTCTGAGTAGTTTTTTTTGCCATATTTAGTTTCTTTGTGAATATTTTTGCTTTATATAATTGTTTTTCTTTTCTGCATTATTTATTTTCTTCTATTTATTTTTGAGTAATTTTTTATATAGTTATTTCTTTTCTGCTTTATTTTTTCGTCAGAAACCTGAATACTTCGAAAGAGATTGTCCAGTTTGTAAACGAAGTGCATCCAGTTTTTGCCGTAACCCTCTCTACTTTTTTGAATAATCTATGTGCGTGAAATGATGATACCATGCCAAGTTTCAACTTTTTCAGAGTTTATTTGTAGTGCTTTTCAATTTCCAGGTCATTTAGTTCTCAAAACAAATCATTGAATGCATGAAAAATAGCAAATGAAGGCAGAAATGGTTGAAAGTTGATGGCGTCGCTTTGAATGATGCATACTGAATGCACAAAAGTCTGAAGTTGTAATAAGTTTAAAAAAATGAAATGCCTTTGTAACAGATGAGTTTAATTTCGTCGAAACACGAATACTTGAAAGAGATTGTCCGGTTTGTAAACGAAGTGCATCCAGTTTTGCCGTAACCCTCTCTACTTTTTTGAACAATCTATGTGGGTGAAATGATGATACCATGCCAAGTTTCAACTTTTCCGAGTTCATTTGTAGTGCTTTTCAGTTTCGTGTCATTTAGTTCTCAAAACAAATCATTGAATGCATGAAAAATAGCAAATGAAGGCAGAAATGGTTGAAAGTTGATGGCGTCGCTTTGAATGGTGCATACTGAATGCACAAAAAGAATGGAGTTGTAATAAGTTTAAAAAAATGAAATGCCTTTGTAACAGATGAGTTTAATTTCGTCAGAAATCTGAATACTTCGAAAGAGATTGTCCAGTTTGTAAAGAAAGTGCATCCAATTTTTGCCGTAACCCTTTCTACTTTCTTGAACAATCTATGTGGGTGAAATGATGATACCATGCCAAATTTCAACTTTTTCAGAGTTTATTTGTAGTGCTTTTCAATTTCCAGGTTATTAGTTCTCAAAACAAATCATTGAATGCATGAAAAATAGCAAATGAAGGCAGAAATGGTTGAAAGTTTATGGAGTCGCTTTGAATGATGCATACTGAATGCACAAAAAGTCTGGAGTTGTAATAAGTTTTAAAAAATGAAATGCCTTTGTAACAGATGAGTTTAGTTTCGTCAGAAACCTGAATACTTCGAAAGAGATTGTCCAGTTTGTAAATAAAGTGCATCCAGTTTTTGCCGTAACCCTCTCTACTTTTTTGAACAATCTATGTGGGTGAAATGATGATACCATGCCAAGTTTCAACTTTTTCAGAGTTCATTTGTAGTGCTTTTCAGTTTCCAGGTCATTTAGTTCTCAAAACAAATCATTGAATGCATGAAAAATAGCAAATGAAGGCAGAAATGGTTGAAAGTTGATGGCGTCGCTTTGAGGTGCATACTGAATGCACAAAAAATCTGGAGTTGTAATAAGTTTAAAAAAATGAAATGCCTTTGTAACAGATGAGTTTAATTTCGTCAGAAACCTGAATACTTCAAAAGGGATTGTCCAGTTTGTAAACAAAGTGCATCCAGTTTTTGCCGTAACCCTCTCTACTTTTTTGAACAATCTATGTGGGTGAAATGATGATACCATGCCAAGTTTCAACTTTTTCAGAGTTCATTTGTAGTGCTTTTCAATTTCCAGGTCATTTAGTTCTCAAAACAAATCATTGAATGCATGAAAAATAGCAAATGAAGGCAGAAATGGTTGAAAGTTGATGGCGTCGCTTTGAATGATGCATACAGAATGCACAAAAAGTCTGGAGTTGTAATAAGTTTAAAAAATGAAATGCCTTTGTAACAGATGAGTTTAATTTCGTCAGAAACCTGAAAACTTCGAAAGAGATTGTCCAGTTTGTAAACGAAGTGCATCCAGTTTTTGCCGTAACCCTCTCTACTTTTTTGAACAATCTATGTGGGTGAAATGATGATACCATGCCAAGTTTCAACTTTTCAGAGTTCATTTGTAGTGCTTTTCAATTTCGAGTCATTTTGTTCTCAAAACAAATCATTGAATGCATGAAAAATAGCAAATGAAGGCAGAAATGGTTGAAAGTTGATGGCGCCGCTTTGAATGGTGCATACTGAATGCACAAAAAGTCTGGAGTTGTAATAAGTTTAAAAAATGAAATGCCTTTGTAACAGATGAGTTTAATTTAAATGAAACCTGAATACTTGAAAGAGATTGTCCGGTTTGTAAGCGAAGTGCACCCAGTTTTTGTCGTAACCTCTCTACTTTTTTGAACAATCTATGTGGGTGAAATGATGATACCATGCCAAGTTTCAACTTTTCAGAGTTCATTTGTAGTGCTTTTCAATTTCCTGGTCATTTAGTTCTCAAAACAAATCATTGAATGCATGAAAAATAGCAAATGAAGGCAGAAATGGTTGAAAGTTGATGGCGTCGCTTTGAATGGTGCATCTTGAGCATAAAAATATAAGAGCATTTACATCATGATCTTATATTTCTTTTGATCTAAACTGTCATTATGATCTTATAACATCAAAAATACTTTGATCATCAATGATCTTTGTGTGTACAATCTGAATTGTCAATATGAGTCATCAACGATTTATAAACCGATGAAGACTCATATTGCGGCCACAAATTCTACACATAGAGTTCAATGAAGACCAAGTGCTTGTGATAGTTTGAGAAATAATATATTTAAGGTGGTAAAAGGCTTGTTAGGGAGCGAGGTGGGACTAAAACAGCTTGCCATAACCTCATTAGTACCGGTTCGTGGTACGAACCGGCACTAAATGGTGATGGTGGGGCCATAGCCTGACCGCAGGCTGACACATCCCCTTTAGTACCGGTTCGTGGCATGAACCGGTACTAAAGGTTCGCCACGAACTGGTGCTATTGATCGCCGCCACGAACCGGTGCTATTGTACACATTAGTGCCGGCTGAAATTCAAACCGGCACTATTGGGCTTCACGTTTGACCCTTTTTCTACTAGTGTACGTGGCCAGTCGCCAGCCAAAAACACGCACCTTTGAAGGAGCAGGGTACCTCCATAATAATGCCCAGACGGCACGTCGCTTGTTTGGTGTCCTGCTCACCGAGACTGAAGAAGGATGGAGCTTGTCCTCGAGCGCCAGCCGGTACGCGCTATGTACGGTGAAGATACTTGTACGTTCAGCACCCCATGCGAGAAAATCTGCACCCAGCCTTGGTGACGCCTTGATCTTCAGGATCTGGTGTACGTCCACCGGCAAGAAATGTTGGCGTAGCAAATCACCTCGCCACGCCCCATGTTCATCCAGGAGGTCACTAACTCTGCATAGACGACACCTTCCTTGCTGTGAAATAGGTGGGCTCCCAACAGGATGTGGGATCTAGGAATCCCTCCAAATATGGATCGACTGACCACTACCAATATGCCAAATCAGACCATTCTTTAGAAGTTCCAACCCATGGACAATGGACAACCAGGTTTGTGGGCATTAGTGGAAAAGATTGTGTCATCCAGCCGTCCATTAGGGAAGTAGCGCACTTTCAAAACTCGTGCACACAAGGTCTCGGGGTTCACCAAAATTCTCCATGCTTGCCTTGCCAACGTTGCTTGGTTGAACAATCTGAAATCTTTGAAGCCCATGCCGCCACATGCCTTGGGCTTGAGCAGATGGTCCCACGCCTTCCAATGCGTCTTCCTCTTCCCTCTATATGCACCCCACCAGAAGCTATGAATCATGCGGGCGAGATCATTACATGTGCTTCTTGGGAACTTGAAGATACTCATGAGGAAGGTCGGAAGGGCTTGTGTAATGGCCTTACACTACTAGGGAAAAGGCTAGCAGCAGCGCGGGTTTTCAGGCTAGCAGCAGCGCGGGTGGCCGTGCTACTAATAAGGCACTACAGCTAACTCATAGTAGTAGCGCGGCCCCAACCCGCGCTACTACTGTTGACGATATCAGCAGCGCTTTTTGCGAACGCGCTACTATTAACTACCTATAGCGATTTCGTCATCCCTCACTACTGCTATATCTTTCATCATTTTCCCACTGCCCCATTCCCTTTCAGTTCTCCTTTCACTTTCAGTTCTCCTTTCAGATACTAGATACTAGGTACTGCTAGTAGATATCAAATTCATAAACCATTACTAGGTACGGTAGTACCCCCTTCGTTCCAAATTACTCGTTGTGGTCTTAGTTCAAACCACGACGAGTAATTTGGAACGAAGGGAGTACTAAGATAACAATTTCATGCATAGCCAACATGCATCCTCAAGCAGTACATGGTCATATCAACGGCCATCATCATATGTAGTTCTAGATGATATCGACGACGATCATCATATGTAGTTCTAGATGATATAGCCACACACACATATGTAGTTCTAGATGATATAGCCACACACACATATGTAGTTCTAGATGATATAGCCACACACACATATGTAGTTCTAGATGATATCGAAGACAATCATCATCCTCAAGCCTGGGCGGTTGGTGTTCCTGATAGTAATTAGGATGGCCTGTCCAACACGAAGATTCTTGCCATCGAGGAATTTCTTCCACCCAACCGAGCTTAAGTGTGTGTGACCGTCCATGTCCACGCGGTAAGTACAGGTTGTGACGGAGCCCCTTGCAGTAAGGCGTAGTCTAGATGAGCCTTCTTCATCAGGCTCGATACCATAACTCACGGATATGCTCTTTGCCAATTTCTGAATAAGAAAAACATATCAATTAATAAGCATGTGATCAAACTCTACACTAAAACATATATATCATCGACTAGATTCCACACAACATACAATATCATTGGACTATACACTAAGTAATTCACACTATTAATTTGCATTTGTAAATATAACATACCATATCATGTCGATCAACCATGGTATTTGTCAAGCGGGTCACGAATGGCACCCCGACAAAGTCAGCACGTGGCGGAATTATGTCCCACAGGTTGGACACCTCCTCCTCACTCAGCCTTGTTCTTTGAGCTACGATGGCTTCATGAAGTGGGTCCTCATCATCTTCATCGAGTGGGTCCTCATTATCTTCATCATCTTCATCATCTTCGTCATCTTCATCATCTTCCACCGAGTTGAGATAAATGACAGCTAGCTTGGGTCTTTCGCTCGGAAGTTGAAGCTGATCAACTCACCACCAGTAAGATGCATGTGAGCGATTAAACGGGCCCATCCATCTCCTCCAATCTGCGACATATTGCGTCCTTTCTCGACCTCCATAGTGTACGCCCTAGGAGCCTCAAATGTCACAGTGTCTCCGTCACTTGTTGAATTTCAACCTCACATTGCATGGGACGATCTGTGTAAAATAAGCAAAATGACACAATGCAGTAATGCCAACACTAAAAATAAAATAGTTATTACATTTCATCTAATTTCTTACCGCCGCATGACGAAAACTCGGCTGGAAGTAGATGCAGAACAGCTTGCCAGTTGCAAGGCTGTTGGCGCATCTTGACTTGCACAGTTGACATAGTGGTGGTGGTGGTGGCGCCATTCTTCCTCAAGCAATATGAGCAAAGGATTACTAAATCAACTAAATCAAAATGTTCCTAAGTCAACTAAATTAACTAGCCTACTAAATCAACTAAATCAAAATGTTCTAAGTCAACTAAATCAACTAACCTACTAAGTCAACTAAATCAAAATGTTCTAAGTCAACTAAATCAACTAGCCTACTAAATCAACTAAATCAAAATGTTCTAAGTCAACTAAATTAACTAAATGAATTAGCCTACTAAATCAACTAAATCAAAATGTTCTAAGTCAACTAAATCAACTAGCCTACTAAATCAACTAAATCAAAATGTTCTAAGTCAACTAAATCAACTAGCCTACTAAGTCAACTAAATTATATCAACTAAATCAAAATGTTGCATATGAGCAGGAGGGAGAAGGAGGCGACTCGAGGAGGGAGAACAGTAGGATGGAGGAGGAAGGCGGAGCGAGGAGGGCCGGCAGGGCGCGGCCAGTTGAGGAGGACGGAGGAGGAAGGCGGAGCGAGGAGGGCCGGCCAGGGCGGCGGCCAGTTGAGGAGGCGGAGGAGGAAGGCGGAGCGAGGAGGGCCGGCCAGCGGCGAGTGGAGACGGAGGACGGAGGAGGAGGCAGCACCGATTCCAGCAAGGAGGAGGAGGTGGCCTTGGCGCAGACGGAGGAGGGGCGACGGGGGTGCGCGGCGCAGACGGAGGAGAGGGGCGACGGGGGCGCGCGGCGCAGATTTTGAGTGGCTGTGCGTGAGTGGATCCGAAGGGAGGAGATGAGGGAGATGGATGGCTTAGCAGTAGCGCTCTTCAGCAAAACACGCTACTGCTAACCTATCTAGCAGCAGCGCTTTTCACAGTAAAGCGCTACTGCTATGTGTCAGCCTGCAAAAATACACATTGATCATCAACGATCTTTTTGTGTACAATCTGATTTGACAATATGAGTCCTCACCGGTTTAGGAACAGGTGAAGACTCATATTGCAGCCACAAATTCTACACATGGAGTTCAATGAAGATCAAGTGCTTGTCAAAGTGTGAGAAGTAACATATTTAAGGTGGTAGAAACTCTCTTCATGGAGCGAGGTGGGACTAAATTTTTGTAGGAAACTTAGCAGTAGCGCTTATCCGGGAAATGCGCTGCTACTATGCTACGTAGCAGTAGCGCGCGTCATTTTAGCGCGTTGCTGCTATAACTAGCCTCGCGGCGGCCTCATAGGAATTATAGCAGCAGCGCGTCTTTGGGTGGATGCGCTACTGCTATGTTTGTATCAGCAGCGAGTTTCAATGGTCCGCGCTACTGCTAGTTAGCAGCAGCGAGTTATTTTGAAGCGCGCTGCTGATAAGATTCTGTGTATAGGCTTTTCCCTAGTAGTGTTAATGAGAACCTCCCTGCCAGCCTGGGACATAAGCTCACCCCACTGGATAATTCTCTTTGTAAGCTTCTGTTGGAGATTTTTCAGTTTTCCTTTAGAGAACCGACCATTAGGTGTCGGGAACCCAAGATACCTCTCCTCAAAGCTAGCATTAACCACTTCCAAGGTTTGCATAACCTGGTGTTTGTTTGTCTCAGAGCAGCTCGGACCAAACAAGATTGAACATTTGTTAGGATTTATAAACTGTCCTGTAGCTCTCGCATACCTCCCAAGTGCAAATTTCACATGATGTGCTTCAACCTCATTAGCGCGGAAAAACAGTAACGTATCATCCACGAACAAGAGGTGAGAGATACCCGGTGCTCGCGCACAAACCCGAATGGGGGATATTCGGTGTCCTGCAATGTCCTGCTTCAAAATGGCATCCAACACATTTAACTTTTAACCACACATTCTAGTCATCACATCATGATGCCATGCAAAGTTCTTTTCAGGTAGCTTTACTACTTTTTGTAAGTCTTCTTAAAAATCTCAGTTTGATTAGCAGCGTGCGCCTCCATGGAATCCAATTTTTTTAGAGCGAGTTGCAGGAGTAGGTTTTATTAGCGGAGAAGAAGCAGTAAATTGGGGCTTATCGGGACCAATGTTACGAGCTTCTGGAATACAATGGGATCTTCGTAAAGTAGATCATTATGAGTCTTACAACCAATTTGATTGGAAAGTCCAATGGCAAAAAGAAGGGGATTCTTTTTTTCTGGGTAAAGAGGAACTTGTCATTTTGAATTCTTGGGTTCAGGAATTCTTCAGCTGAGGAAGAATTTGCCAATTAATAAACCCGGGTGGACGGATTTTCCATCTCCAGGGGAAAAGGCTATCATCTCCTACTAGATAAATCCCTAATTCACCTTTTGGGGCTTCTACTCTTACATAAAGCTCTTGTCTTGACAATTCAAAATTGGGCCCATGGATTTGATTTACCAAATCCATAATTATTGTATACTCTTTGATAGATATAGCGCAACCCAAATTAATTCCTAATCCTTATTTTAAAAGTTCTTAATAGTTCTCTTTTCTTATTTTGAATGCAAATACCTAACTAAATACTAATAAAATTCTTTGTTGACAAAGCAGTGGTAATTAAGACCCCCGGGGGAAAATAGGGATGTCTCCTACGTTACCCATAATATGTGGAAGTATCGACGTAATTTCATAGAGTCATTTGATCTGAATGCTACATGAAGAACATAAGCCAGATGATGGAACGCAAAGACCTAGGATGTAGAAGATCATAACATGAGCAATTGCAAATCGAAGCTATTTGATGTCTGACTCAGGCCTATATGACCGATCGATCGAAATACTCCAAGACTCCACCTTTGTCATATATTCCATATACCACATTAGATAGATATCATCCATTTAATCCATAATCATGGGCAAATGCATAAATATATTCCTGAAAGAGAAGTGGGTAGACGAAGAAAAGCCCATATGCGACGAAGATTTTTTGTTGTTGTCGGAAT